>ML660218.1:7469458-7637973 GCA_007570785.1 Antilocapra americana | reverse complement strand
AAAGTGTCCCATAGGTTTTGAGCTGTTGTGTTTTCATTTTCATTCGTTTCCATGCATAACTGAATTTCATTTTTAATTTCTTCTGCGATTTGTTGGTTATTCAGCAGTGTGTTGTTGAGCCTCCATATGTTGGAAGTTTTGAGAGGTTTTCTCCTGTAGTTGATATCTAATCTCACTGCATTGTGGTCAGAAAAGAGCATCAGGGTGTTTTCATATGAGTCAGCTCTTCGCATCAGGCGGCCAAAGTATTGGAGTTTCAGCTTCAACATCAGTCCTTCCAATGAACACCCAGGACTGATCTCCTTTAGGATGGACTGGTTGGATCTCCTTGCAGTCCAAGGGACTCTCAAGAGTCTTCTCCAACACCACAGTTCAAAGGCATTAATTCTTCAGTGCTCAGCTTTCTTTATAGCCCAACTCTCTCATCAATACATGACTACTGAAAAAAACAGCTTTGACTAGACAGACCTTTGTCAACAAAGTAATGTCTCTGCTTTTTAATATGCTGTCTAGGTTGGTCATAGCTTTTCTTCCAAGGAACAAGCATCTTTTAATTTCATGGCTGAAATCACCATCTGCAGTGATTTTGGAGCCCAGAAAAATAAAGTCAGCCACTGTTTCCACTGTTTCCCCATCTATTTGCCATGAAGTGATGGGACCAGATGCCATGATCTCAGTTTTTTAAATGTTGAGTTTTAAGCCAACTCTTTTCCTCTCCTCTTTCACTTTCATCAAGAGGCTCTTTAATTCTTTGCTTTCTCCCATAAGGGTAGTGTTATTTGCATATCTGAGGTTATTGATATTTCTCCTGGTAATTTTGATTCCAGCTTGTGCTTCATCCAGCCTGGCATTTCTCATAATGTACTCTCAATATAAGTTAAATATGCAGGGTGACAATATACGGCCTTGACATACTCCTTTTCTGATTTGGAACCAGTCTGTTGTTCCATGTCCAGTTCTAACTGTTGCTTCCTCACCTGCATACACGTTTCTTAGGAGGCAGGTTGGGTGGTCTGATCTTTTCATCTCTTGAAGAATTTTCCAGAGTTTGCTGTGATCCACACAGTCAAAGGCTTTGGCATAGCCAATAAAGCAGAAGTAGGTGTTTTCCTGTAATTCTCTTGCTTTTTCCGTGATCCAACGGATGTTGTCATTTTGATCGCTATATATACATAATGCAAAGTAAAACCCATCATACCATCAGATTAACAAAAGTTTTAAAAATCTGGATTTGCCAAGTGTTGGCAAATACATACCCCAAGGAGTATGTATTTGGGCTTTCCTGGTGGCTCAGTCAGTAAAGAATCTGCCTGCAAAGCAGGAGACTTGGATTCGATTCCTGAGTTGGGATGATCCCTTGGAGAAGGGAATGACTACACACTCCAGTATTCTTGCCTGGAGAATTCCATGGACAGAGGAGCCAGGTGGACTACAATCCATGGGGTCACAAGAGTCAGGCATAACTCATTGACTAAAACACCAAAGTATAAATATGAATTATTTTTAATATTTCACTTAAGCCAACTCTTAACAGTTTCTAGTGTTTTATTATAGAAAATTCCCATGAATGTACATGGATTCCTGTCCATCTGCCTGCCCATCCATCCTACTGCTTTTTTTCCCCTCTGGAGAACCCTACTATTTAAAAAATATTCATGGGAACATGGAGGGGAGGCTTCCCAGGAGGCCAGTGGTAAAGAATTCACCTGCCACTGCAGGAGCTGCAGGGGACATGGGTTCGATCCCTAGGTGGGGAATTCCCCTGGAGGACAGCTTGGCAACCCCCTCCAGTAGTCTTGCCTGGAGAATCCAATGGACAGAGGAGCCTAGTGGGCTGTGGTCCACGGGGTTTTAAAGAGTTGGACATGACTCAGAGCTAAGCATACAAACACACCTATGAGAAAAATCAATCAGTGAGAAAAGATAGCTTTTTAACAATGGGTAAAAAGCACAAGTGACCATCTCATAAAAGAGGAAATTGAATTGGCAATTAAATGTGTAATAAGCATTGTTAAATCTCATTCTTAATCAGGAAAATGCACATTTAGAGTACAGTGAAATATATACTCACAAGAATGGCTATCAGGAAAAAGACAGAAAATATTAAGTGTTGACAAGGTGGCAAATTAAAGCAGGCTCTCATGAATAACTTATTGGGCAGAGGAGTGTGAATTGGCTTCCATTTGTTGATGTAACAAGTTATGACAAATGTCTCTTAAAGCAATACAAATTTATTTTCTTACAGTTTTGGCAGCTAAAAGTCCAAAATAAATTTGATGAGGCTTATGTCAAGGTGTCAGGAGAGCTGATCCAGTCTGAAGTGTTTGTGATTGACTTACGTTTCTTTGTCTTTTATTTATTTTTAGCTTACTAATTTTACTCTCATTAATAAATTATTTTTTTTCAATCATTGCCTTGAATCTAAATACTTAAGTGGACTATTGAACATCAATCAGCCAAAGATAAGATGCCATCTAGTTATAGTTGTGTAGGAATCCAAATGAGAGGTTTTGTGGGTTTTAGGTTACAAGAGTATAGGAGTTCTTGGTCCTTATCTCTCTTTCAGAAATGATCTGCAAGGAAATTCAGGTGGAGGCTTTCCCTATGGAGTGCCTAGGTAAAACCAGTTTTTTTTCTGGTTCAATAAGAACATGCCAATTGCTTAAATGCTCTTGCTAAGCATACATAAATAATTGGAATATGGCCTGATGTTGCCGTGTTTTCAGAAGTCACTCTGTCACCCTTGCTTGCTCAGTCATCTCTGACTCTTTGCAGCCCCAGGAATTGTAGTCCACCAGGTTCTTCTGTCCATGGAATTTTCCTGGCAAAAATACTGGAGTGGATTTCCATGACTTCCTCCAGGGGATCTTCCCAACCCAGAAACTGAACCCACATCTCTTGTATCTCCTGCACTGGCAGGCAGATTTTTTTTACCACTAGTGCCACCTGGGAAGCACAATCACTCTATCATGGGTTACAGTTAAAGCCGCACCAAGAGGGTCATGGAGAAAGCCGCAATTCCTGGACATCACAGGAAAGCCAGCTTCAGTCATTTCAACCAACGCCATTAGTGAGGTGCGTCCTGAAGGTGTGTGCTATTCCACAAATGAAGATATGCTGTTAAAAAGACAGGGATCAGCTTTTCAGAGCATGGCCTGGATGAGTTAAGAGAGCTGGTTTTCTGGTAGTTGGCCAGGCAGCAATATCATAAACCACCACATGAGGGTTCTAAGTGTTTTTGGCCAGAGAAGATGATGCTGCCTGACCCCCTGACATGGCCACTTAATTACACTGTGAGTAAGCTCATGGGTCCTCCTTAGGCTGATGGCTTCAGGATGACAGGCGTGAAGCTTGTAAAGGACTTACCCCCAGACCTCTGCTGCGCATGCGTTCTGAGGTTAGACATGGGCTGACCGTAGGTGTTCTGGTTGGGGAACAAAGCAGGCCTGGGACTGCAGAGGTGGCAGGGTAAAGAGACATGAACACACCCAGAGAAGCCCTGTGACTCAAGTGTTTGTGCTGGAACTGATGAAGGCCAATAAACAGCCGGGCCGGGCAAGCAAACAACACACATCGTTTTGTTGAGGCTTGTTTTAGGATTTAATGATCTTGTATCCAAACTGCTTGCGGAAAAGTTGGGGACCTTTGGCTCAAATATTCTGAAATTTTTATTCTGGTGGGAAAGGGAGCTCAGCACCATTATCAGGAAGGTATTTATTCTGGCTTCAAAGTCCTCTTACATCAAAGCCAAGGAATGTGCAATGAGAAAACCACTTCGTAAGAGAAACAAGTTGGAAACTCACCTATTTCCAAATTGACCTGAGACTGCTGACAAATAACAAGATTTTATAAAGACAATCATCAGTAGGGCACTAAAAAAACATTCAGAAAAAAATATTTTTCTTTGTTAAGATTGATATATTATTGACAAAATTAATATACTCTTGAACTATTCAATAACCAAAGAGGACTAGAATTCACCTTGTATTTTTGGTCCTGCTACAGTTAGCAAAACTACTCAAAGCCTTAGGGGATAGCCAAAAATAAATTTAAAAAAAATGTCAAAAGCCATCTGTCTGATTAGGTTGTAGAAATAAAGGCAAAAAGAACGTCAAAACTATGGTGAGGTACAACCTCACACCAATCAGAATGACCATCATGAAAAAGTTTACAAATGGCACAAATGCTGGAAAGCACTGTGGAAAAGGGAACACTCCTACACTTTGGGTGCGAATGCAGATTTGTATGGCCATGATAGAAAACAGTCTGAAGGGTTCTCAAAACACTAGAATTGCCATTTGATCCTGTGCTGTGCTTAGTCGCTGTCATGTCCGACTCTTTGTGACCCCATGGACTGTAGCCCACCAGTCTCCTCTGTCCGTTGGGATTCTCCAGGCAACAATACTGGAGTGGGTTGCCATGCCCTTCTCCACTAGCAATCCTACTCCTGGGCATACAACTGGAAAGAAACACTAATTCAAAAAGAAATATGCATCTCAATGTTCATCCCATCACTATTTACAATAGCCAGGACACGGAAGCAACCTAATGTCTACTCAGAAATAAAGACGGTGAGGTGGACATATACAACGTTCATTGGCAAAGGGGTTAGGTTTTAGCTCATTCTTCATTTGTGAACTAGATGCACTGATTTTCTTCTTTGTAGGTTGGCCAAGAAAAAAAGAACTTCCCCAAACAGCATTTACTTGAAGAAAAGTTTTAATGCCTGGGCAGCTGGTGGCTCAGATAGTAAAGAATCTGCCTGCAATGCAAAAGACCCAGGTTCGATCCCGGGGTCGGGAAGATCCCCTAGAGAAGGGAATGGCAATCCACTCCGGTATTCTTGCCTGGAGAGTCTCATGGACAGAGGAGCCTGGCAGGCTACAGTTCATGGGGTCTTAAGAGCTGGACACGACTGAGCCACTAACACACACCCGCTCGAGCCACAGGGTGCTAAGGATCAGAGATGGATGCACCCTCTGTCTCTGGACCTGCCCCCCTTCTGCCCTGTGGCCAAGCTCAGAGTCCAGCCCAGGAGAGACCTCACCTGCTGGGGAGCTGGAGGGCGCCCGAGTCCCTGTCCTCAGCCACTCGCACTCATTTCTTTGTTCAGAGGCAGAGGGCGGTTTGCAGCTCCTAGGGAAACAGCACCTGGAAACCACATGCTCACGTGCTCCGGCACCGAGATGCGCCCAGAAGTGCTTGCCCGCAGGGTCCAGGTTTCTGGTCTGCAGGACGCTGTCCACTCTTCCTCTGAGGCCTAGAGAGGATGTTTGGTTTGCAATCATTTTTCCTTGTGGTTCAAAGGAGTCACAGGTGGAAGCCTCATATGTATATAAAATCACTTTGGCTGGAATCTCGGATACCTGGGCCCTGCTGCCTAGACATCTCTGATCTCCGCCCCCCGCCCAAGAGGTTTCGGGTAGGGGGCTGTCGGAGTGTGGTCGTGCAGGGTGTGTGGAGCCCGCTTGGTCAAGTGCCACTGGCGTGATGGGAATGAGAACTGCCGTCTTAGAATCACCCCCAGGAAGCCCCATTAACTGTCCAGGTGGGAGCGTGTGTCCTCCTTCTGAGCACCGTTCTAGAGCCCTTCTCGCTCGGCAAGTGTCCAAGCTGCTGGCAAGCGTTTCTCCTTGAGCCTTCAGGACAGACGCCTGGACGACAGTCTGTCCTTCAGCCGCGTTTAGCAGCGAGGAGATGGGGGCCGAAGTTGAAGGGTGTGGGAAGCGGGGCGACGATTGGAGGCGCGGCGGGTGGGATCTCGGTCTGGCGGGACTCAGAAGACAGTCAGCAGGGAGGCATCGCGGATGAGCTTTCTGGCCTCCACACCCGTCGCGAGGCCAGCCCGTCCTTGCGCTCTGGCTGGTGATGCCTGGTGTACTGTTCTTTTGCCTTTTATAGTCTCAGCTCTACCACGGGTTACCAGACTAGAGAAGAGAGAAGAAACGTCAGCTCCCAAAGGCCCAAGCGCAGTCAGGAAAGTATTAGAAATAGATCTTAAATGTTCTGTAATGGTAGCATGATTACGGTGCTCTCAGAACTGAGATTTTTATTTTGTTTAAGTCCTAAAACAAACAACACTTTTTTTTCTTCTCCTTCATACCTCCCCGAGCTTTCCCAGTGGCTCAGAGGTAAAAGAATCTGCCTGAAATGTAGGAGCTGCAGGCCACTCGGGTTTGATACCTCTGTCGGGAAGATCCCCTAGGAGGAAATAGTAACCCACTCCAGTATTCTTGCCTGGAGAATCCCACGGACAGAGGAGCAACATGGCCCCCTACAATCCATGGGGTCACAAAGAGTTGGACACGACTGAGCAGACCTCCTCAAATGGAGAGGAAACTCTTGGGAAATAATAAATCTATTTTCCATCAGTTTTATTTTCTTTTTTCACTACTGTTGACCTTTGAATATTTCTTTCTGACCCATAAGACTTTAGAGTCTGTTGTTTAATAGCTACAAGAACCCCTATATTATTTTATATAACAGATTATATTAGTCTGTAATAGATTACATTGGCCAATGTCTTTTGGTATACACAATGTTAATTAAAATTAGCAAGTGAGCTGTATTGCGTGGAAATAAGTTCTATGATCTAATATATTTTTCATTTTTGAAATATTTACATGACATCAGTTCATTCATCAAGTGATATTTAACTTATTTAAGTGTTTCATTCTTCATTTTTGAAAGCAATCTGAAGCCAGTCTGAATACCTAGAATTCATTCTGGATTTTCCTCAAAACTTTCCGGATTTAATAGCTCAATGTGTATTCCGTGCCAGCCCACCCAAGGTGTTAGCAGAGATGGAATCTCTGATGCAGTGTAGTATTCCAAGACCTGCTATGTTTTCCTCCCTATGAGGCTTTATAAATATCTCAGTGCATGTCCTAATAGAACACCAGTTGGGCAGAAACCATTGGTTTGAGCTAATGTGATATGATTTCTTATGAAATAATATTCAATGTGAAAAATGCATGATAAATGCAGTTAATACTTCATAGCTTTTATATGACAGCCAAGCCAAATGTAATGCAAGTGTATAATAAAAGCTAAAAATACCATCTACTTTATTACAATCAGTTTGGTATGGTGTGTGTCAGTGACTTATCTGTGTGGAGACTGCTCCCTAAGCCAATTGTACTTTACTGCTGAATTACATAACTAGAAAAGCAATAGAGTCAGAATGAAATATTCGAAAAGAGGTGAAATAGGTATTAATGTTCTTATTTGACTGGAAGGCTTGGATGCCGCTCTTATAAAGATTTGCTTTTTATGTGGTATTAATCAGTTCCTATAAATGCAGAATGGTTAATAAAGTCTTCTAATCCAAACTGCCAGAATTATGAGCTTGATTTTTGTAAAAGCCAGGGACAATTTTTGCTGGAATGGAATATAAAATGATGGGAGGAAGACCAACACATAACCCTGGAAAAGGCTCTCCTCTTCATCCTCTGTTTGTGGAGGATTCTGCCTTTCCACAAATTCCTGTCAAGGTATCTCATTGCTTCCCAGGTGGCGTTAGTGGGAAAGAACCCACTACCAGCAATGTGGGTCCGACCCCTGCGTGGAGAAAATGGCAACCCACTCCAGTGTTCTTGCCTGGAAAATTCCATGGACAGAGGAGCCTGGCGGGCTGCAGTTCATGGGGTCGCAAAGAGTCAGACACGACTGAGCAAGTAAACAACAACTGCACGGAGCGGCTGGATGTCGGTGAGCACACCCCCAGCGCCTGGATAAGCCCCAGCTGTGTCTCATCCTGCAGAATGAGACCCCGGAACGTCCGGGACCCCAGGGAGATGGGCGTGTTCACCCTGGTCTGTCCCTCTGATGTCCTGCAGCAGAAAGGAATCCCCGGAGACAGCAGAAACCTGAAAAGGTGGCCTCTGCAACCTGGGAGCAGCCTGGCATTGCCTCCCACACGGTGCTCTTCAGAAACAGCAGCCCCACGAGCACTCTGCCAAAGCCTGTGGCCCCTCCTGCTTCCCACTCCCCCTGCCCCCCGTAATCCCTAAACGCTAGGTTCCAGGTTGCTCCAACCCACAGCGTTCCCAGCCAAGACCCAGCCCTTTCACATCCTGTGGATGAACTGTTCCTTGGTTTTGGCGGCTTAGGAAACTAGGTTCCTATAAAGCAGGAGGGGCTCCATCAGAACCACTTTGAGCATGTGGGGGACAGACGCTAGCAGTAAAGAACCCACCTGCCAATGTAGGGGCTATAAGAGACGTGGGCTCAATCCCTGGGTCAGGAAGATCTCCTGGAGAAGGAAATGGCAGCCCACTCCAGTATTATTGCCTGGAAAGTTCCATGGACAGAGGAGCTTGGCTGGATGCAGTTCATGGGGTGGCAAAGAGTTGGACACGACTGAGCACATTATAATTTTAATTAACTAATAATAAGGATGATACTGTCGTCTCTTGATACCGAGTCCCCTGGAGGAACCTGGCGGGCTCCAGTCTGTGAGATCACAAAGAGTCAGGCACGACTGAAGTGACTTAGCCATCGCCTGCACTGACCCGCCTCTGTTACGGGAAGAAGACCTCCAGGGGTCGAGATTGCCCAGGCTTGTCAGGAGACTCCTCTCCATGTGGAACACCACAGCCCAGACAGTAAATCAGAGAGACCGAGACATCCTCACCGCCACAAATCTCCGGAACAAAAGAAAGGACTTGAGAAGCCTTCATTGCCTTCTGCTCCTTTGGTAGGAAAAAATCTTACCTGTAAGAACTAAATTAGGCAGGGTCAAGATGGAATGAGGTGTTTGCTACTCGTTTTTTCAGCTTCTATGTTAGAAACAAATTCCTCTGAAGCTTGGCAATTTCTTTTTTTGTTTCTCTATGTGTATGCTGGTGAGATTTTGTTTTTGTTGTGCTGAGACGTTTTGAAGAAATGAAAAACTCTGCAATATCAGATTTTAAGGTATGGAGTCTGGGACACGAGGCACTAAACAGTTTTGTCTTTGGTGCCGCACTGAGCTGCCTGTTTATCCAAAGTGAGTCTCTGAGCACAGCGGCTTTAAGATGCTGTGAAATTAATGGGATGTCATTGCCCTTCCTCCGTGCTCCCAGAGACATCCTCCGACCTGGATCACCAGCCTCAGGCCTGCTAGAATCTCCCAACTTTGCGTCTTTTTCTCTTATGTGCGAAAGATTCTTCCATCAAGAGTCTTATATATTTTGGGGTCCGGGTGAGGTGGTGCTGGTGGTAGAGAATCTGCCTGCCAATCCAGGAAACATAAGAGACACAGATTCGATCCCTGGTTCAGGAAGATCCCCTGGAGAAGGAAATGGCAACCCACTCCAATATTCTTGCCTGGAGAATCCCATGGACAGAGGAGCCTGGAGGGCTACAGTCCATAGCATCGCAGAGAGTTGGACACGACTGAAGTGAACAAGAAACTCCCTGACTTTAGGTCTTTCGCTTCTATATAAAATGTATTCCTCCACCAGAAGTCTTGTTTAGCTTATTCTGATGCTACTTCCTAGGATTGAGGTGGTCGTTTACTCTACAGTAAGCTGTGAAACTGTTTATTATTTTGTTCAGCACTTTGAACATGGACAAACATCTAACATGTTATGAATCTCTAATTAGAAATGAATTCCCTAAAATTTCTCTTGAAACAATCTGATATGATGGTAGCCCACACAGCCTCACACAACTGGCTCTGTGTCTACATAGAGAGTTGCATGTAGGAATTTGGAAATTACCAGGATTTCTCTCTAAAGGGGAGGACCTATAGATGCCTTGACGGTAATCCATGTAAAGCCTCTAGAAGAGCTGACCATCTATTAAACACCCAGTTGGTGTCCACCGTTACTGTTTCCTCACTTTTTGCAGCCAAGACTGAGCTGGCAACCTTCTCTGGGTCCTTTCAAGTCACCAAACATGAAGAGGGCAGGTCAGGGGGCCATCAGCTGCTTCTGCACCTCTCTTTCTGGACCATTGCTAAACTGACTGCTTTCATCTGTTAACACACACGTTCCAGAGGGAAAGAGAGAAATTCGGTTCTTCCCACTTGCTGGGAGCTCATCGTGACCACCAATTTCCCACTGACAGTGATGGAATTCATGGAACATCTACTGCACCTCATCTTTGGGGCCAACTCTTGGGAAAGATTGAGATTTTTCTTTCTAGCCAACTGTCAAAACCAATGAACTTGAAAAATGATACCGGATGCGTAATGAATTGGAAACACAATGTGTGAAAAAATGTTTTCATATAAATCTAATTTCAGGCCACTCATCTGAAGTGTCTGATGTACATGATTTGTTGAGGACTTTTTAACGGCAACAGATGTGGTAACTGGCCAAAACACCCCTCTGCCAAACTGCGTTTGATCAGTAATACAGATCCATTTTCTCTGTATTTCCTTCTGGACGCTGCTAGCCCGTTCTCTCTTCTAGGACGGAGGCCAGAAGATCAAGTGTCCATCCAAAACAGACCCATTCGTGTTCCGCCATCACCTCCCCCACCCAAGACTGGGTGAAAGAACTGTCATTAAGCAACTTTCGGCTTCTTGCAGATTTTGGGATCCCAGCCCAATGTTCACTAGAAACACACGCACAAGGAAACTCGCAGTTTTGTCCTGTCTGCATTGACTCTGCTAGTTTTCATGAATGACTGGCTCTGACCATTTCAAAAAAATGAATGATCTCTTTGCAGAAACAATCACGAAAAGAGCAGGGAAAAGAGGGGTGGAGAGAACAGTCAGTTTGAGGACCTGGCCTTACTCTGCGGTCTTGGTAAAAATAACTTCACCTCAGTTTTTGCATATCTAATAAATGGAGATAAGACTTTAATCAGTCAGTTTCCCTGGATTATTCTGAAGATCCAGTGCATCAGTTTATTTGCACAATCCACAGTGATTATACATGTACAAGTTACGATCTTTGTTTAAGCCCCAGGGGCTGCTCTCTGTATTCCAGGAGGTAGAAAAAAAGTTTTCCCTTCAAATCTGATGAGGCAGGTTGCTAATTCCAAGATGGATTCAAGTTTCCATTACTTAAAAAAAAAAATTCTGGACCCTGAATCCTGCCTTGGGAAAGCTACTGTCCCAATTAAGAAATGCATGCATATATGTATTTAGTAAAATATGCGCATAAAGCAGAAACCTTGATGTCTCTCTCAGAGTTTGAGAATATTCTCACAAATTCTAAGTGAAAACTTGTCTGCTCCATTCTTAGTTCTCTTTCCTGTTCCCACTTAATGGCCTTTTGCTCTGAGCACTTACTTGGCCAGCATTTTGACCAGTCTGCTTTCCATATCAGGAATGTGAGCTCCAACACACCTAGACATCTCTTAGCAGGCATACCCCTCAGCGCCCTGGAACACTCCTAAAACCTAGAGCCTGTGCCACTTCCCATTATTCCGTGCCGCCCTTGGTTCTTTACAGACAGTTAGTAAAAGGATGCTTGCTGAACTGAGTCACTGTGCATCCATGACGTGATGCTACCAGCAGAACCGGTGAGTACCAAGGAGGCCCCCAGAGGGATGCCCAGCAAAGCCAGGCAAGGATGCTCCCCAGAGGAGACGTCTTCCTCCAGCTGCTCATCAAGTAGCTAAGCCCTCATTCTAGGAATACTCTTATCCTCCACCAGGATGACCACCCTCCTGTCAACAGATGCTAATTTCCTTGCAAGGACAATTACAAACAAGATTATGGCGATTTGTGTTGTTGTATGGCAGAAACCAACACGACATGGTAAAAAAATTTAAAAACACTTACATTAAAAAAAAAAAAAAAAACAGAATGATAAAGTGCTTTTGAAAATTAAAAAAAAAAAAAAAAAGAAGAAGCTGGAGCAATCTGAAAATCACCTAACTGTGAGTCCTGCCCAGTTCTCCCCTCGTTCATCCTGCTTTCTTTTGGATTCTAGGAAAACAGAAGAAAAAGATATTTTCAAGGCAGGCTTAACAAGCATTCCACGGATGGGTAATGGAATGAGCATTCGTGTTGACACCTGTAAAAATCTCCCTTGAATATTTCCACATTTATATTTCATACGGTAAAGCTTTTTAGCCGCAGGGAGGTAGTCAGAGCTGATCTGTCCTAAGGCAGTGAGATGACTACTTTTACTGCATGAAAAAGTTTCTTGGTATGATTTTTAGGGACAGTGAAACATGGCAGCTGAGGTCCATGTAGATATTTATTTCGATTGTGGACACTGCACATTAAATAATTCCATGGCGGTAGGTGCTACAAAGTAGCTTTTCCTCAGGAGCTTTCCTTTTGGATGTTTTGCTCTTGGAAATATCAAACATCTGCCTGGGGCAAATAGCTAAATAGCTGCAATTTTCTAGCTCCATCCTATTTTTGGCTTCAGTGCCGGAGGCCTCCGAACACCCATGTTGGAGGTTGGATGCTCGCGAAGGCTTTGGGAACTTAGGAGACCAAAGCTGTTTTAGATCAATGGCTCCCTGCGCTTAAAGGGCTAGTAAAACTGGGTTATAATGTTTACATGACTTTTTATGGGTCAGAGTTTATTACAGTTCTATTCAATGGCCTACAGCGGAGGAAAACTTTACAAGATTTTCCTGCATTTGACAGTTCTGTTTCAGTGTATCTGGAAAGGGGAAGTGCATTTTTTTTTCTTTTTCCTGCCTCACATTCTCTTTTGCTCTCAGTTTTATTTTTTTCCCTTTCAAAAGGAGTGAGCTCCTAAGACTCCCTGAATTCAAGTGGTATTTCTCTTACTTGGGAGGCTGTGAATCGACTTGGACCCAGGATTCTATGGATGTTCAGAGACAACCAATAATTTCAGATGGTTTTCTGCCTGCCTTTGGAGGTTCCTATTGACACTGCTCATAAACAGAAGGGAGTTTGCATTTTACCAGGAGCCACTTGGATTTGCAGAGACGTCAGGTGGTGTTTCTCCTCTCTACATTAGTCAGCAGCATCGGATGGCTGGGAGCCCAGCCTGTGGGGCTGGCAAACCTACCTGTACAGCACTCTTCCACCATTTGGCTGTTTATTTCTTGGGCAATTCTCCTAACCTTTCTGAGCTTGGTATTAGTGATATTGGCTTGGCTAAAAAGCTCATTTAGGTTTTCCAAATCATCTTAGCAAAACTGTGAATGAACTTTTTGGCCAGCCTAAATACTTACAAGATCAGTGAAGGGGATTAAAAAATCAAGTTATGCATGAGTCACACAGATGGGGACAGCTGTTTCATGCATTAGTTCATTAATCAACCCTATTCAGTAGCTACTATGTGTTGGACACTGTCATGGGCCTTAAAGCCAGTGGACAAAGTCACGGTCCCTGTTTTCAAGGTCTACTGGGGGAGAGAGTACACAACCACATCTGGCAACACGAAGGGCTGTGAAGAAAATGAAGGGAAGTTCGGGCACAAATGAGACTCGGCTGTTATTTTAGTAGATAGTCAAAAAAAGTCCTATGATGGGCTGGTGGACGGTTAACATATACACACCACTGTATATAAAATACAGATGTGAAGAGCCGACTCATTGGATAAGACCCTGATGCTGGGAAAGAGTGAAGGCAGGAGGAGAAGGGGACGACAGAGGATGCAACGGTTGGATGACATCACCGACTCAATGGACATGAGTTTGAACAAAGTCTGGGAGATGGTGAAGGACTGAGAGGCCTGGCGTGCTGCAGTCCACAGGGTCGCAAAGAGTCGGACACGACTGAGCGACTGAACTGAACTGATACATAAAATACATAAAATAGTAACCAACAAGGACGCATTACACAGCACAGGGGACTTTACTCAGTATCTTGTAATGATCTATAAGGGAAAAGAACGTGCGTGTGTGTGCGTGTATATATATCTTTTCCAATGGCTCAGCAGGTAAAGAACCTGCCTTCAGTGCATGAGACTTAGGAGACGTGGGTGCAGTCTCTGGGTCAGGAAGACTCCTTGAGGAAGGCAATGGCTACCCACTCCAGTATGCTTCCCTGGAGAATCCCATGGAAGGAGCCTGGGTGGCTACAGTCCACGGGGCTGTATATGTGTGTGTGTACATACAAGTATACACACACACACACACACACACATATAGGTGGGCTTCCCAGGTGGCACAGAGGTAAAGAATCCACCTGCCAATGGAGGAGATGCAGGAGACATGGATTCTATCTCTGGGTTGGGAAATCCCCTGGAGGAGGAAATGGCAATCCACTCCAGTATTCTTGCCTGAAAAATCCTATGGACAGAGAAGCCTGGTGGGCCACAGTCCACGGGGTCTCAGACTTGGACACCACTGAGGGCTGAGATGTAAGCACACGTGCATGTATATATATGTATATCTGAACCACCTTGCTGTACGCCTTAAACTAACGCAACATTATGAATCAACTATGAAAGTCACTCAGTCGTGTCCGACTCTTTGCGACCCCATGGCCTGTACAGTTCATGGAATTCTCCAGGTGAGAATACTGGAGTGGGGAACCATTCCTTTCTCCAGGGGATCTCTCCAACCCAGGGATCAAACCCAGGTCTCCCACATTGCAGGCGGATTCTTTACCAGCTGAACCACTAGAGAAGCCCAAGAATACTGGAATGGGTAGCCTATCTCTTCTCCAGTGGATCTTCCCAACCCAGGAATTGAACTGGGGTCTCCTGCATTGCAGGTGGATTCTTTACCAGCTGAGCTACCAGGGAAGCCCACATAAATCAACTACGCTTCCATTTTTTAAAGGAAGAAAAGAAAAAAAAAAAGCCTTATGATGATGTGACACTTGAACAGAAGCCTAAATTTAGTGGTTAAGTCTGCAGTTGTCCAAAGAATATTCCAGGCAGAGGAGACAGGAAATGCTGAAGCCTGGGGCAGTGTCATGGGGGGCTGGGGGCTCAGAGTCCTGGGCCCCATGCCCTAGACAGGGGTGGGAGATGACCTAGGACGGGTGCCCAGAGCCAGCCTGGGTGGCGTCTCTTCATCTCTGGTGAAGACGACATTCACCCTGAGCGAATCCAGGAGCGAATCTAGGGATGGAGCAAAGGCAAAGGGTAACCTGGTTTATGTACTGAATGGATCTTGCCAACTGCCATTGGGAGGATAGACTATAAAGGGGAAAGGGAAGACGCTGGGAAAGACCAAACAGAAACCCATGCATGTGTAGCTGGATGGGGGCAATGCAGATGCCAACAGCCCAGTTCTCTGCAGTTAATATTTTATTCTTTGATTGGATCTCTTGCTTTTATTAATATATGACTTAGTTTCTAATCTTGAGATTATATTAATTTTATCTCTGTCTTTATCCTTTTCTTGTTATCAACTTTAATCATTCAAAATGGTAGAACTACCTCTTTGGTGTTGCTCTTAGCTTCTTGTTTCAGAAGACTTTTGAGATCAGTGTCTTTCTTCCATATGTACTGTGATTTTTTAATATATATATATATATATTTATGTGGACCAGTTTTAAAGTCTTTACTGAACCTCCTATATGCAGTATTGCTTCTGTTTTGTGTTTTGGTTTTTTGGCTGAGAGGTAGGTGGGATCCTAGCTTTCCAACCAGGAATCGAACCTGCACCCCCTGTGTTGGAAGGCTGTGCTAACCACTGGACTGCCTGGGGAGTCCCTGTACTGTGACTAGCAGTGTGGCCAGCTGTAGTGACAGCAGGGTGGCTGACCAGATGGAGTGTGTGTTTTGCTCATAGAAGGTTGTAACTCGGACCAGGGTATCTGGCTGCAGGCAAAACCCAACCTCTATCACAAGTGAAGCTGACCACACACCATCCACCCACCACCGTGATGCCAGCGGCACAGAGCTTCTTGTGTGTGGGTCAAATTCATCTGTGGGGGTTCTTAAAAGTGCAGAGGCCGCAGCACCATTGTGGGCCTGAACACACAGTTCTGCCTAGAGTCCGGTTATGTAGGCAGGAAGAAGGGCTGTGTTCTACTGTCAACAAGAATGTAGCAGTCCGAACATTTCTTTGGGAGGAACGGGGGCATTTTCATGGTAGGGACCCTATGGAGTAATTTCATCCATGTCTAGCCGTCCATCTTTGAACTCTAAATATCTCAAATAACTTGGGTGTTTTTGGTTGTTTGTTTTATGACTATTCTTTGAGGCATGTGGGATCTTAGTTCCTTGACCAGGGATCGAACCTGAGTCCCCTGCAGTGGAAGTGTGGGATCTCAACCACTGGACCACCAGGGAAGTCCCTGAAATCACTCCTTTATCTTATGAATCATAGAGGATGACAGTCATCTCCAGAGCTGTGATTACCTTACCTGTAGCAAAATGGGGAGCTGTTTGTGGGATTTCATGAAGGGGACCCAGATGGCAATCTGCTTGCCAATCATACTTGAAATTCTACCCCAAGTCAGGAATGATTTACACGACTGACCCCAATAAAGATGCAAGAGGTGCAGGAAGCATGTTAAATCATTAATACCATTTTATGAGTTTATCAGCATCTCCTGTCAATGTGGTAGGGGGGAGAAGGTGAAAGGTATGCCTAGCATTGGAGGTGGCAGAGAAACGAGACCTTGAGCTTTTCATGAAAGGGTCCAAACAGAGGCTTCACCATCAGGCGGCTGCAAGTTTCAGGTTCAAAACCTCGCTTGCTGACACCTGTGTCCGGGAAGCTAGCTGTGGCAGCCGAAATTATGGTAGCCCTCAAATGATTGGCCTATGGCTCCACTTATGCAGGGTAATTAAAATCATTTATATGGTTGGCTTTGGAGAGGCAGTCAAGGAGCTGGGTTTAGACTTCCAAGTTTGTCTCATTCAGCTGTTTGAAATAGCAGGCCACCACATCTGTTAAAAAATATATATGTATCCTCCTGAATTTTTATGAGTGGGACTCATCACATCTCTGTTTTGGCTTAAAAAAAAATAGTAAAAGCTAGAATATATAACTAGTTTCCATCCCCAAGAGTGGGTACATGTATCATATTATGTGATCCTTGGAATAAGTCCCCTTCCGTGCAAAATCTAGCCTCACTTGGATGTTTTCTTATGCTCAGGCTGACTCTTTTTGCCAACTGTTGGACACACTCTCACAATACAGGTGGTCAAGTCAAAATCAGCAATGAACACATGGCACAGATCTTTTTTTTAACCTTATCATATGTAAGACAAATATTATAAGATAGCCTTTGTGTATTTGCTTTCTATATAGGCCACACACATAGACCAAGCAATATATTCTTTGTTTAAGTGTATAGGACTTGCTTAAACCATGCATTGGGAATTTACATGGAATATTAGTTTTTCTTGGAACTTTTGACCAACAGCACGTTTTTGGAAAAATTCTCAGACCCACATAATTCAGTGTTGGCTGTCACACCTGCAGATGTCCAGATGGAAGCAAGTGATCTGAGATTCCCAGTGCAAATATAATGGAATAATGACATAGAAATAAAGAAGGCTACTTTATAAGTAAATCTTGTCTGTCTTTGCATCCTTCTCAGCTTAGACCATAATGCTTGCTTGGACAATGCCTCAGTAAATCAGTGCTAAATGAATAAGCAAAACGGAGTGTGTCAGGCGATACTGGCCAGGATGGTGTGTAGCATGGAAATGGTATCTAACAGCTGTTGAAGAGGGCTTCCCTGGTGGCTCAGATGGTAAAGAATCCACCTGCAATGTAGGAGACCTGGGTTCCATTCCTGAGTCGAGAAGATCCCCTGGAGAAGGGAATGGTAACCCACTTGAGTGCTCTTACCTGGAGAATTTCATGGACAGAGGAGCCTGGAGGGCTACAGTCCATGGAGTCACACAGAATTGGACATGACTACAGTGACTTAGCATGCTCACACGTACACTGGGCTGTTTCTTTATTTAGATATACAGGACTGGGGACAACAATTTGACCAGTTCTCAAATATGTGAAAATGGCATTAACAACTGTTCAAATTGTATAAATGACATGAAAAATGGCTAAGGGGCTGTTAGCTTCTGTTAAAAATATGCTAGAAGAGGTGGATACTGATTTGTCAGGTATGGGGGAAGCATGGTGTCTTAGCTGAGAGAAGGATTGGTAATCCTTGTTAGAATCCACTTTGATTCTATTATGATATGATTTATGTAAGTCCATATATATATTAGTACCTCATTTCCTTCCCATATGGCTAAATGCTTCTATCCGATGTATTTTCATCCTTCACATAATGCTCTTAATCACAGTGGTTATGATGTGTTGGTATCACTTGATATATACCCATTAAAAATGATTCCAATTCTCATTTTTGGCTTGTAGAATCAATCTTGCAATTTTAAGGTCATGCCTTGTAAAACACTTAACGTTCTGGCATGGGAAGTAAAGTGAAGTCTCAGCAGACCCCTGAACCCTGAATTTTATGTGAATGTATCAGTAGGTTTTCTATTTGTCATGGCTGCTTTGGATCAATTAATGCACTGCAGGTGTTTTTATTTCAACTGACTGAATATTTCTGATAAGATAAACATCAAAGAATCAACTTCTTTCTTGATGAAAAGATATTTATCATTCCTTGTTAGAGATAAAAAATGGACTAAAATATGAACTAAACCATCTTTAATGTAATGAGCTATTTTGGTTTCTAAGACAAATGGGGCCTGAAAATTAATAAGATACTATCTTTCAGGAAGTTTAGATGCTGGTGGGAGGAAGATGAAGTTCATACAGAGATGACGATGGCACCAGATGGAGTATGTTAAATGACAGAGTGGGTGTGTGTATGCATGCCTGCTAATTCACTTCAGTAGTTTCCTACCTTGTGACCCCATGGACTGTAGCCCACCAGGCTCCCCTGTCCCTGGGATTTCCCAGGTGAGAATACTGGAGTGGGTTGCCATTTCCTTCTCCAGGGGATCTTCCTCACCTAGGGATTCAACCCACATCTCCTGCATTGGTAGGCGTTTCTTTACCACTGAGCCACCTGAGAAGCCCAAAATGACAGAATGGTACCATTCAATGGCTATTTCGGTTCAGAAAAGAGAGCCAGACAATCCTGGAAGGTGAAGGAAAAAGGAAGCGCTTACGCAGGGCCTGAGGAGTCTGGAGAATCAGCATACCTACAGATGATGAGGGGGCGTCTAGACAGCGGCTGCATCGGAGCCAACGCACGGGGGCAGGAGAGCAGGTTCTGAGAAGCAATGGCTTCAAACACTTGAAAGGCAAGGGTGGGACGTAGCCTACGAAGTCCGGTTACACAAAGCCTGGGAAGCCGTGGATGTGAACTTGGACTGCAACTGTTAGCACATGGGTCACCAGAGTACACCTCCAGGCGGATGAGGGAGAGCAGTTTTGTAATTTGAAGACGAATGTGAAGTGACAGGTAGGACTGACTAGAATAGGAAGATGATAGAGTTTGTGAAATTAAAAGCCATGAAATTATAAGACGCTTGTTCCTTGGAAGGAAAGTTATGACCGACCTATATAGTACATTAAAAAGCAGAGACATTACTTTGCCAACAAAGGTCCATCTAGTCAAGACTATGGTTTCTCCAATAGTCATGTATGGATGTGAGAGCTGGACTATAAAGAAAGTTGAGTGCTGAAGAACTGATGCTTTTGAACTGTGGTGTTGGAGAAGACTCTTGAGAATCCCTTGGACTGCAAGGAGATCCATCTAGTCCATCCTAAAGGAGATCAGTCCTGGGTGTTCATTGGAAGGACTGATGTTGAAGCTGAAACTCCAATACTTTGGCCACCTGATGCGAAGAGTTGACTCATTGGAAAAGACCCTGATGCTGGGAAAGATTGAAGGTGGGAGGAGAAGGGGATGACAGAGGTTGAGGTGGTTGGATGGCATCATGGACTCAATAGATATGAGTGTGAGTAAACTCTGGGAGTTGGTGATGGAGAGGGAGACCTGGTGTGCTACAGTCCATGGGGTTGCAAAGAATTGGACATGACTGTGCGACTGAACTGAACTGAGAGTTAGTGAGACAGCCAGATAGATATTCTCAGAATCAACATGAGAGATAAACATGAACTAGAAGATTGAAGCAGATAAATACCATGTGATGTCACTTACATGTGGAATCTAGAATAAAATACAAAGGAACATATCTATGAAACAAAAACAGACTCACAGTCAAAAAGAACAGCCTTGTGGTTGCCAAGGGAGGGTGGTTAGGGGAGGGAAGGATTGCAAGGTTGGGTTAGCAGATGTCAACTTTTAAATACAGGATGGATAAACAACAAGGTTCTGCCTTAGGTGCAGAGAACTATGTTCAGTATCCTGTAATAAAGCATAACGGAGGATAATATGAAAAATGTATATGAATGTATACGTAATTGAGTCACTTTGCTGTACAGAAGAAATTAACAGCATTGTAAATCAACTCAACTTCAGCGTTTTTTTTTTTTTAAAGAGACTGATATGGAATCAAGAAGGAGAAAGATGGCTACAAGAGAGACATTGTGAAGTTAAAATTAAGGTTGACGAGATGTACAACATGGGTTTAGGAAAGGAGATGCAACAAGAAGTTAGGACAGAGAAGCAGGCTTGAGAAGGACTCTGCTGAGCTGGGCTGCGAGCACCCTGCGCGGAGGGGCTGGGAGAGGCAGCATGCTTAGATGCTGGTGGGCAGCCGGAAACTTGGGACACACTTGTGCAGAGTCCTTGTACATCAGTGGAAATAAATCTGAAAGTGATCCACAAAGAAATCTGTTTATATTAACACAAAAGGATCAGATAACTAAACAAGAAACATGACATATATTTTATGCATTCATGTGAGCTTCTCAAAATACAAACTACATGCTATTTTAAAAAATGTATTTCCTTAAAAGAATGAGGTGGACCTAGAGATTGGAAGACATTTTTTTTTTTTTTTTGGCAGTATTCCTGTAGAGCAAAGTGGTTCTGAGAGAAAAAAAAAGATTTCCTTTATTAACCTTGGTCTTTATTTCATGTTTATTTCAGCAATGAAATGAACATGAAGCAAAGTCTCTAGCAAAATATTTATGCTGTTTAATATCTTTCTGATAAACATAATATTTTGTAGCCAAGAACTGATAAATGTTTTAATAAGCCACAATATATAATAATATTTTATTGAGATTTGAGAAGCCTGCCTTTTTAGCTGCATCTAAACAACAGTACTCTGCAGCCTTCTCCCAGGAAAGATTTTCATGAAAGGCAACGCTGGTTTGTGCTCAGCCTCTATGACTGCAATGAATGGGGAGTTCATGAGACTTTCCAACAAGGACACCAAGCATTTGCTGCACTTCATCTTTGCTGTCCTAGATCTGTAGTCAGTCATCTCCCTTCTTACTCTGTTGTCCTTGAAATAATGTCCTGGAAAGCAAGAAGGTAACCATTTCTATGATCTATGTGTCCTATGTCCCCCCAGACAGAGCAACTCCACGAGACTGTGAGTGCTTGAGCAAAGGACCTCCAATCTTGGGTAACATGGGAGCAAAGTGAACCTCTGTCTCTTTTTGGACAACGACACATTTTCAGCACTTTCTCTGCACAGCATCACCAAAAAGGGCTACTCTAATTAGTCAAAGAATCTTTCCTGCCGGGTGTGACATTTTCGCAGACATGATGTCACCTTCCAAAATTTCTTGGCTCACTAAAGGAAATATGAAACATGTTGACGTTATGCAGAAGATTAATTGAGTTCTAATTTTTAATTTTGGAAATTTTCTTGGTCATTTTGAGTGACAGCTGAGATCAAACCTATGAATGTATTGGAATAAATTACCTAAGGGGATACTGTGCTCTGGGAATTTACACTCTTAATGGAGATGTCATACAAGCATGGGATGGCTTGGAGGCCGGGTACGGCAGACAGCCTGAGCTTTGTGTCGGGTTTCACTTGAAGAAGAGATTAAACTAATACAGATAAAACTAAGTTATCCCAGTATTGCAGATTCTAGGCAATTCCTGTTGAATTTTTCAGACTGTCTCAAGTTTCTGGAAGACTTTTGAAAAGTAACTGGCTTTGGGATTGTTACTTTTTAAAATTCTAAGGCTTTTTCACCTTAGTCCAAAACAGAATGGAAAGAATTTTCTATTCTTAAACAAATCATTAGTGATGAGTTAATCCTTCCCTTTGGCTCAGCTGGTAAAGAATCTGCCTGCAATGTGGGAGACCTGGGTTCGATACCTGGGTTGGGAAGATCCCCTAGAGAAGGGAAATGCTACCCACTCCAGTTTTCTGGCCTGGAGAATTCCATGGACTGTATATTCCATGGCATTGCAAAGAGTCAGACATGACTGAGCAACTTTCACTTTCAAGCCATTCAATTTTAATACACATATTTTGAAATTAAAGCCCATGACTTTTAAGTTGATTTTGCTGTTTTTTCACATCTAAGTTAAGTTCGCAAAATATGTATGAGTCACTTTCTTAGTTTGGAATTGAAAGCTAGCACTATCTTAGCAGCACTGGCGTGGTATGGTTTCCTTCATAGGAAAGAAAACAGAACATGCTTTAATAAACTGCTTCACTCTCACCCTTGTTGCAAAACATTAATTGTTTGTATTCAGAGTAATTTGTCTTCACCTAATTATAACAACAGGGACTTCCCAGGTAAAGAACTCACCTGCCAATGTAGGAGATGTGGGTTAGATCCCTGGGTTTGGAAGATCCCCTGGAAAACGAAATGGCAACCCACTCCTGTATTTTTTTTTTGCTTGTATTCTTGCCTGGAAAACCCCATGGACAGAGGAATCTGGTGGGCTGTAGTCCATGGGATCGAAAAAAGAGTCAGACATGACTGAGCAACAAAAAGCAATTATAACAATAACTTTTAAGAGTTAAAATAATTATACCCATAGAGTTCTACGTATATCTGAGGCTATTAGAACAAATTGTTACCTAAAAAAGTGAAGTGATTTCAAGGAGAGGAGTAGCCTCTTGAACAGGTAAACAAGACAGAGGAGACAGGAGTCTGGAGGTTCTAGAGAAGGTTGTACTTGGAAATTCAAGGCCAGTCAGTGCCAAGGGAATCTTGCCGGTTAGGAAGCCCTGATATTGCTCTGAACACTGAAATCAAAGCCAGAGATAGGCACCAGAACCTGGAGAAGTTGGGTCCAAGGAGCAGAGTGGACCCACAGAGAGGAGTTCTGGGGTCTTTGAGTCCTTATTCCTGGACACCAGGATTGGGCCTGGTCTAGAATGAGGGTCAAGGGGAACTTCATAATGGCTAAACAAAGGATACAGATGCCTATCCTGGCAGAATTTGAAATCAACTAGAGCAGAGGTAGACAACCCAAGCACCTACAAAGGTCATCAGATGAGCGGCTGCACAGAGCCAGGGGCTGTGAAGTTAGCAAAGCCCGAAGGGCTGGCACCAAGGGCAAGAGCAGTGCCCACTCTCAGAACCTTTAAGCAGACGCTCAGATGGCCCTGCCAGGCTTGGAGGAGGAGACGCGGTCTGGAGTCCAGCAGGGCCAGACCATAGAGGCCTCGTGAGACCTGGGAGAGGGTTGAGATTTCATCCCATGCTTGATCGGAAATCTTTGGAGGGTCAAGAAGGTGGTCCTTAATTTGATTTGAAGTTTGAAAGAACTTCCAGGTGGAGACTGGAGGGAAGGCTTTGAGAGTGGAATTGCCTACTCCAGCAGGAGATCAAGGCTATGCCAGGTGACACAGGAGCATAGCTTGGCAAGGGGTGGGCTTGCATGGGAACAGAGAAGAGGCCAGGTCCAGATGTGTTTTGGAGGTGATGTCTGCAGGATTTGCTGAAGGAGGGTGCGGAGGGGGAGGGTGAGGAAAATGTCCCACACGAGTTGCAGTTTCCAGTTTGAGTAGCTGGGATGATGCTGAAGACACCCCTTCTTTACAGGTTCTGCAACTCCATGATTGTTTCAGATGATCTGGATTTACCTCGCATAATCTTCTTGTTGCCATCTTCCTGCGAAAACCTCATGTAACGACCACTCAGCTAATACTACCCTTTTAACTCAGCACCCAACATGTGTTGCCTCAGTAAGAGCTTAGATATGTCTTTAAATAATCCTCATGAGGGGATGTGCAGACATCTTTTCCCAGTGTCCCAAGTCTCTGGCGAATATTTCACGTGTTTTGTTCCAAGTATACTTTAATCGTGAAGACAGATACACATAACTTGGAAGTACTCAGAACAATGGGGTCTTTTGAAGGCCCGCCTACACATGGGTTGAGGGAAGTGTTCGGAGAAAACCACACTGATGTCTGAGCACGTGCCTCCTTCCAAAAACAAATGTGGAATGTTCTGAAGTAAAAGCTGAGAGCTGGCGACGAAGAAATCTGACTCCAGAATATAAACTGTGTAAGAAGGACGCTGACGGAAGGGAGCATGGATTGAGAAGTCACTGGGTCAGAACACAGAGGAAGAGTCTTTCGCCGCCCTGACCGTGCAGACTTGGAATCAGGAGCAAACTTGGCTTTCAGTTCTGACCATGGTTTGAGGAACATCATTTATCTTTCTGAACCTCCATTCCTTAATCCAAAAAATGGATGATAACATTTATTTTGTGGAGTTGTCATGAAATTTACAAATACTTGATTTGAAGCGCCTGTCATGTGTATCTTGCCAAAAGTTATTTCTTTTTATTAAAATCTTTAATAAGATGATGCTTCATTGACTGTTTTATCCACAGGTTGTTTGAGGATCCCTGGCAGCTGCTACAGTCCAGTCTAGTGGCTGGGCATACAGGATAAATGAAAATCTCCTTGGCCTAAGGTCATATGATAAATTCTAGACTCCTTGTCTACTAAGTGCTATTGAAACTAAAACTTTAAAAAAACAACTAGACATGACTTGGAAAGCACCAGGAGGAATGAGGAGTTCCTCTGAGCAGAGGAAGCTAGAGAAAAGCAGTTGTAAACGCAGGGAAGGATATGAACACAATAAAGGCATGAAATCACATCGTTGACCTAGGGCATGGTGAATAGCATAGTGTGGCTAAAATGTAGGGTTTATGTGTGTTGGAAAGAAGTGTTGGTCCATAGAATCTAAAAGAGAATAAGGAACCTAGGCTTGATATGATAAAGAGGTACAGATCAGTATTGTTTTATTTTTATTTATTTTGGTGCAGAACATTTTTTTAAAGTCTTTTTTGAATTTTTTACAATATTGCTGCTGCTTTATATTGTTTGATTTTTTTGGCTGTGAGGCATGTGGGATCTTAGTTCCCAGGCCAGGAATTGAACCCACGCTCCCTGCATTGGAAAAGCAAAGTCCTAACCACTGGACCGCCAGGGAAGCCTTTCAGACCAGCATAGTTTTAAAAGTAATTTTCAAACATTTGGCATCTTCATACCCCACATTTGCATTTTAAATACCAAGGATGCATGTTTAACCTGCCCCTAACTCTGGTTGGAGAAGGAAATGGCAATCCCTCCAGTGTTCTTGCCTGGAAAATCCCACGGACAGAGGAGCTGGGCAGGCTACGCACAGTCCATAGGATCGCAGAGTCAGACACGACTGAGCGACTGCACACTTTCTCTGGTTCATCGTCGCTGTCGTTCAGTCGTTCAGTCACGTTGACTCTTTGAGACTTCATGGACTGCAGCATGCGGGTTGCTGTGTCCTCTGTTATCTCCTGGAGGTTTCTCAGAGTCATGTCCACTGAGTCAGTGATGCTATCTAACCATCTCATCCTCTATCACTGTCCTCTCTAACCCTCGATCTTTCCTAGTATGAGGGTCTTTTCCAGTGAGTCAATGCTTCAAATCAGGTGGCCAAAGTATTGGAGCTTCAGCATCAGTCCTTCCAATGAATATTCAGGACTGAGTTCCTTTAGGATGGACTGGTTTGATCTTTTTGCAGTCCAAGGGACTCTCAAGAGTCTTCTCCAACACCACAGTTTGAAAGTACTAATCCCTCAGCACTCAGCCCTCTTTATGCTTCAGTTCTCACATTCATATATGACTACTGGAAAAACCATAGTTTTGACTATATGGACCTTTGTTGGCAAAGTGATGTCTCTGCTTTTTAATAAGCTGTCTAGATTTGTCACAGCTTTCTTTTCAAGGAACAAGCATCTTTTAATTTTATGGCTGCAGTCATTATCTGGAGTGATTTTGGAGCCCAAGAAAATAAAGTCTGTCACTGATTCCACTGTTTCCCTTTCTATTTGTCATGAAGTGATGGAACTGGATGTCATGAACTTAGTGTGTTTAATGTCATCAGTTCAGTTCAGTCGCTCAGTCATGTCTGACTCTTTGTGACCCCATGAATCACAGCACGCCAGGCCTCTCTATCCATCACCAACTCCCAGAGTCTACTCAAACCCATGTCCATTGAGTCAGTGATGCCATCCAACCATCTCTTCCTCTGTCATCCCCTTCTCCTCCTGCCCCCAATCCTTCCCAGCATCAGGGTCTTTTCCAGTGAGTCAATTCTTCACACCAGGTGGCCAAAGTATTGGAGTTTCAGTTTCAACATCAGTCCTTCTAATGAACACCCAGGACTGATCTCCTTTAGGATGGACTGGTTGGTTCTTCTTGCAGTCCAGGGGACTCTCAAGAGTCTTCTCCAACACCACACTTCAAAAGCATCGGTTCTTCGGCGCTCAGCTTTCTTCACCATCCAACTCTCACATCCATACATGACTACTGGAAAAACCGTAGCCTTGACTAGGCAGACCTTTGTTGGCAAAGTAGTGTCTCTGCTTTTCAATATGCTGTCTAGATTGGTCATAATCTTCCTTCCAAGGAGTAAGCGTCTTTTAATTTCATGGCTGCAGTCACCATCTGCAGTGATTTTTTTTTTTAAATGTCATAGTTCTTCTTAAATAGCTACAGTGAGGTACACGTGACATATATTTAAAGTGTACCATGTAGTAAAGTCGATACATATGTAATCCTATGGAGACAACACTATAATCAAGCCAGAGGACCTGGCTATTATTCCCAAAGTTTCCCCCGGCAAAATACCACCCTCTCCCTAGGAAGTCTCTGATCTGCTTTTTTGTCACTAGAGATTAGTTTGTACTTTCAAAAGCTTCATTTTAATGGAATGATACAGCACGAACTCTTCTCTGTGGGCTCCACTCAGCAGGACTATTTTGAGATGCATCTAGGTTGCTGCATTTATTAATTGTTAATTCCCCCTTAGTGCTGCGTCATCTCCATGGTATAAAAGTTCCACAATTATTTATCCATTCCCCTGTTAACGGACTTCTGACCTGTTTCCAGTTTGGTTAAGAAACCGTTACTTCCCTCCCTTCCATGAATCAGACCTCAGCCACATGATCACTGCATAGCTCAGAAAAGAGACCGTGTCTTTGAACTGATATCTCCTGAAATAAAATGCAGGCAGTTTGGTGGGGTATTACCCAGTTGTCAACCTTAGTGAGAGGAGTGAAGTCTGATGCATTAGATTATCTGACTGCTTTAAGTTCTCCTGGGTACATAACAGAAGGTTGGTAGGAGTATTGACTGTACCGTATCAGAAACATGCTTGTTGACAAGTTAGGGAGTTTGAGGTTGACACATACTCATTGATATATTTAAAATGAAAAACCAACAAGGACCTACTTACATAGTACAGGGAACTCTGCTCATTGTATGTAACAACCTAAATGGGAAAATAATTTGAAAAAGAATAGATACATGTAGATACATGTATATCTATATCACTCAGTCGTGTCCAACTCTTTGTGACCCCATGGACTGTAGCCTACCAAGCTCCTCTGTCCATGGGATTTCCCAGGCTAGGATTCTGCAGTGGGTAGCCATTCCTTTCTCCAGGGGATCTTCCTGACCCAGGGATTGAACCCAGGTCTCCTGCATTGCAGGCAGATTTTTTACCTTCTGAGCCACCAGAGAAGCCCCTTTATTTTAAACAGAACTGCTTTGCTGTACATCTGAAACTATTACAACTATATTCCAGATATAGTTGTTAATCAACTACACTCCAATATAAAATAATTAACAGTTAAAAGGAATAGGCTTTGGAAGGGCACTTGAAACCATATTGTACTCTAGGGAAGTATTTTCCACAGCAGGAGTCCTTCCTACCTCCAAACCAACTCCTGCCAGATATGAAAGGCAAATTCAGAATTTAAAAGTCATTTTCCTTGTTCCATTTTTATGATTTATTCACAGTAAATTCTGATTTAATTGACAATGTAAATCTCTCTTTAATTTATCATCCATCAGCAAAATTGTGAAAGAGAGCATTCATATGCACACAGAATAGGAGCATGACCTAGAATGGCAGGCCCCTTGATTCCGTGTTACTTTATGTATATTATTCAAACATGTGAGTCATATCAGCTTCAAATCAAAGAAATGTTCTTGAAAGCCTTTTTAAAAATTAAAACTTCATGACAGTGATCAAAACCCAAAGCTTTTCTCTTATAAATGTAATGTCAAAAGCACATAACCCAGGGTAGTAAAATAGTTTATTTACAAACAATTAGCATAGCTGAGTTATGTTATAGTAAAACTAACACCAAAAAGGAGTACTATATTGAAATGTATTCTGATTGTCATTGTTTACAAGGTAAATATCCATTCTTGATTTACCTCTATTTTCCCACCCTTTGATGATAACAACTAGTATTCATGGAGACAGTATCAATATCATTTAATTTTATATTGTATATAGAAGAGATAAACAACAAGGTCCTACAGCACAGCACGGGGTACTCTATTCAATGTTCTGTGATAAACCATATGGAAGAGAATTTTATCAATATCTATGCATAACTGAATCACTTTGCTATACAGTAGAAATTAACACTGGTAAAGAATCCGTCTGCCAGTGCAGAAGACATGAGAGATGCAGGTTTGATTCCTAGGGTGGGAAGATGCCCTGGAGGAGAGCAGGGCAACCCCTTCCAGAATTCTGGGCTGGGGCATCCCCATGGGCAGAGGAGCCTGGCGAACTACAGTCCATGGGGTTGCAAAGAGTTGGATATGACTGAGTGACTTAGCATGCATAAATCAAATATACCTGAATAAAGTAAATTTTAAAGTATCATTTAAGTTTAGAAAGAAAAAAAAAAGAAACAGGAAATCAACAAAAAATCCTGTAAAATGTCTAAATAACTCCAAACCCTTTCTCAAGAAATTGAGATATTAATTTTTGCCTTGTTCATCTTGTACAATCCAATAAACTACTTCAAGTAAACGGAGACAATTAAAAATCATTTCAAGAATTGCATTTAGTGGAATAAGAGCAATGATGAGCCTTTTCTATTAAGTTCCAGGGGTGCAGTGAATATATTATCTTACTTTTGCCTCCTCCAAGACCAGCATGAAGCACTGTGGATGAGACTGCCATTGTTTATCTATCCCAGCCTAATTGGTCCCCTTAAGTCATTCCCAGTAGAACTGACTTTCCGATTCTAATGAATAATGAAGTTTCTCTGTAATTCATGCCAGTGTCTGAAGGTGACCCAGCCTGGTCTCAGTCAGAATAAGCAGTGGTATCTTCTAATCATGGTTGACCACCAGCATCTCCACAGATTGGAAGGACTGATGCTGAAGCTGATGCTCCAATCCTTTGGCCACCTGATACCCAGAGCCAAATCACTGGAAAAAACCCTGATGCTGGGAAAAGACTGGAGGAAAAAGGACAAAGGGTCAGCAGAGGATGACATGGTCAGATAGCACCACTGACTGATGGACATGAGCTTGAACAAGCTCCAGGAGACAGTGAAAGACAGCAGAGGCTGGCACGCTGCAGTCCATGGGGTCGCAGACAGTCAGACACGACTTAGCGACACAGTAACAGCAAAACAGCCTTCCTAGAGCCCTACCTGAAATTAACTCGATGATCACCGCCACTTATTCCTAACCAATCAGGGTCACAAATACTAAGAAATGTTGAGAATTACAGTGAAATTTTCATCTAAGTGGCTTTAAAAAGTTACTCAAATCTTCTCTCTTGTCATAGTGATATCCTACACACATGTTTTGATGGTTATTCACTCACTACTTGATGAAGCGCTATATATTCAGCATGGCAAATCACGGCACAGTCTGTCCTTCCAACTACTTGTGGCAGGCACTGTTTATTACCCACCTCAATCCCTCACTGTCTTCTTTGCCTGCTTGCTCAGGTGTTTAGCTGTATCTGGCTTCTTGAGACCCCATGGACTGAAGCCCAGGATGTAGAACCAGGATTCTCTGTCCATGGAATTTTCCAGGCAAGGATACTGGAGTGGGTTGCCATTTCCTCTTCCAGGGGATCTTCCGGACCCAGAGATTGAACCCTGGTGCCCTGTGGCTGCTTCATTGGCTGGCAGTTTCTTTACTGCTGTGCCACTTGGGAGCCCACTCTTCTTTGTCTACAGAACCTAATTTTATGGGGTGTCTAAAAGAGACTTGTCTGTCATGTAACGTGGGTGTGTTGTGTGTGTTTAGTCGCTCAGTCATGTCCGACTCTGCAACCCCTTGGACTCAACTTTCCCCTATGGAGCTTGCCAGGCTCCTCTGTCCATGGGATTCTCCAGGCAAAAATACTGGAGTTGATTGCCACTCCAGTTCTCCAGTCATGGAATATATGTAGGAAAAAAAAAACTCCTGGAAACGTCTGGGAGAGTTTCCCCCTACTGACGGCAGTCACATCTTCCATTTAAACTTTGACTCATGCAGTGGACAGTCATATTACACACACACAAGGGAGAGGCTAAGGCCACAGGAATAACAGAGATGCCAACTCAAAATCACGATGTGGCTAAGTAACCCCAGAATGCGCCAACTCTACCATGTTTTTATGTGAGAAAACAGCCCTGTTTTTAAAGCTCTCATTAGTCAAATAAATGCCTTCCTGAGGGACACACTGTTTTCAGAGAAGTGTCCCCTTCTGTTTCCCTCCTCTCATGTCCCATGACCAAGTCTCAGCCAGAGCATGGCATCTAGGGCATGCTGTTGCTGTAAGTGAGCTCAGGTTTGGGGGCTCACCACTCAAAAACAGGGCTTCTCTCATAGCTCAGCAGGTAAAGAATCTGCCTGCAATGCAGGAGACCTGGGTTCGATTCTTGGGTGGGGAAGATCCCTTGGAGAAGGAAATGGCAACCCACTCCAGTATTCTTGCCTGGAGAATCCCACGGTCAGAGGAGCCTGGCGGGCTACAGTCCATGGGGTCACCAGAGGAGGACGCGACTTAGCGACTAAACCACCACCACTCAAAAGTCAATGATGGAGAAGCTAGTGCCTATAGAAGGGATAGATGCTTTCATCAGAGAAGCTGGCAATCTGGGGAGGATGTGGACTCATGTCCCGAGAACAACGATGAAGGTGCAGCTCAACTGGGACACTTTTCAAAGGGAAACAGAGAGAAAGAGGAGAATCTCAGTGAGTCATGGAGGCAGGAGGCTGGGTCCTGCTTTCTTCTCCATTGTGCAGACTGGCTGACTCTCTCTTAGAAGGTTTGCCCATGTGATCGGCCTGCAGGATTGCTAAAGGGGTACTTAGGGGTAGGGAGCTAGTCATTCTTTTGCAACTTAATTTCTTCTTCCTGCTTCTTTTAATCTAGGAGAAGAATGAAGAGGTAAAGAAAAGCATAGCGTGTATTCAGGGGAGCATAAGTCAGGAACTGGGTCCAATTGTCTAGTGATCTTGTTCCTATAATTAGGCTATTTAAAGGTTAAAGGAGGACAGAAATGGACAAACAGGAGGAAGGCAAAAGAGCTGCTCATTTTATTTCAGTGCTCATTTTGTTCTGAAATCACATCATTCAGTCTCTTAGCCTGGAAGGCCCTTTTCTGCCACGTGGCTTCTCATTCCTCCTTGAACACCTGCCCAAACTAGGCTTCGCAGTGAAGTCTTCACCTGGGCATAGCCCAGATTTTCTCCATGTTCCTATAATCCTTGATGCATATCTTGATTTTTACCTTCATCTCTTTTTATTGTCATTAATTATTTATTAATACATGCTTATTTATCCCTCTAGAAACCAATCACCTTGTCACCAGGGACCACAGCTTATTCTTTTGTATGTAGTTTTAGAATACCTGTATGTGCTCAGTAGTGTCCAGCTCTTTGCAACCCCATGGATTGTAGCCCACTGGGCTCCTCTGTCCTTGGAACTTTCCAGGCAAGAATACTAGAGTGGGTTGCTATTCCTGAGGATCCTCCTGGCCCAGGGATCCAGCCCACATCTCCTGCATTGGCAGGTGAATTCTTTAGCAATTTTACCAACGGGAGTATTAATAGGTAAGTATTTATGGACTGAAACAGAAAAGGAAGAATAATGAGTAAAACCCACCTTCAATTTGTATGCATCTTTCTACAAAAGTGTTCATTCGATCTCCAAAAGTATGAGAAGTTGCTGTCCATCCAGGTACGCAGCAAATGTTTTGGGGTGTAGTGTTGGCTTGAAGGTCTCAGATGATTTCATAATTTGCTATGGTTACTTTAAAATTCCATTTGTCATCTTATTGCAGATTTTAAAAACTCTTATTTTAGGTATATAAAATTTGTATATATTGTCATTTATTTTTTGTTTGACTTTTTCAATGATGAAATCACAGCTACTATCAGCTGGCTATATGCCAGGTATATTTCCAGGTTATAGATGAACCAAACAAACAATATCTTTGCCTTCGTTGATTTTTCATTCTAATGAAAAATATGTCTGATATATATATATGGCTACAATGAGCTAAATATAGGGTGGTAATATCACAACTGTTTTTGTAATTTTTTTCTTTATGTTATAGTTTATGGAAGACACACCAAGATATAAAACTACATAACATCTGCCTAGTATAAAACACCAAAGAATTAGAAAATAAAGGCTTCATTAAATAAGACATACCCATATTTTATAGAGAATCAAAAGATTTTTTTTTAATTGCCTGCTATAAAAACTGTGACTTTGGCTGAGAAGAGACTTAGCACCCTGATATCTGCTCCAGAGTGGAAAAACACAGTTGGGAAGAAGCCTGCAGGATTCTCCTGCTTTCATCACTGTCAAAAACTTCTTGTGATTTTATAAGGTAAGTGATTCTTGGGAGTACTAACATTTCTTGAGTATATGGTGGGGAAAATGCATGGCCCGGAGACACAGTGGGTTTTCAAAGAGTCATCCGTCTTATCCACATTCTTTCAACTCACAACACCTTTTATCATTTTTCGACCGTTGCTTATGGGATGGTCTCTTGTTCCAGCTCTTTCCCCGCAACCACGTCTCTTCACCGGTGATACCTACTTTCAAAGATCCACCTGCCAGTGCAGGAGATGAAGAAGACTCAGTTTTCGATCCTCTGGAGGAGGAAAAGGCAACCCACTCCAGTGTTCTTGCCTGGGAAATCCAATGGGCAGAGGAGCCTGGTGGATTGCAGTCCAGGGGGCCACAAAGAGTCAGACTCAACTGAGCAACTGAGCACATTCTGCTGGTAAAATACACACACACACACACACACACACACACACACACATATATATATATACATTTTTTTTTAAATCAGTGTTAATTCTCTCCCTGCATAATGTCAGATTTATTTGAAGAGAAGTCTTTCCTTCTATATTTATTTCACTTAAAACTGTAATCAGAGACACTTTCTGTTTTGTGTTTATCGGCTAAGTGTAGGCTGACTTGGAGGGTCTGGGGCCTGGTTAGGCAGCTCTAATCTTAACCCCTCCCTTCTCTTTCCTTATCCAAAACCCTGACAGTTTCAGTGCAAGCTTATCTTAAATTAATTATTATCTATTCCATTTTATTTTAATTATTTAAAATGATAGCTAAAGCTCATATTACTCTGGTTCTTACTATTTTATGACATTAATTAGAGGAACTAAATTCTTTCAGGAAGAGATTTTATCTAACCTGCAAATGCTTTGTAAATCACATTCTCTTCTTGTGTTATTATGTTTCCCCTCAGTATGATTTCTGGCACATTTTATGTGAAATCGTCGTACAGAACTAATTACTGTCGATAACACATTTCTAATCCTGTATCAACTATTTACTGGATACTTAACCAAGAAGATTTTGTGCTCTCTAAAAATACAGGTATCTAATCTGCATTTTCTCATTAGGAAAGATTTTTTAAAATGAATGCTCATGAAGATCTTCGAAAACTGAAAAAGTCTCATTCAAAACAAATTCTTTGTGTAAGTGCTTGTTTTAAGTACTTTAGGTTAGATTGTATAAAAGGCTATTTCTCTTCCTGGGGGCAGAGGTATTAGCCAAGACAGATATCTTCATTTATCAACATTTTAATCTGATATTTGGAGGCTGAGCAGTTACAGAGAAGTACCCATGACACAGATTTCACATCCTTCTTTCTAGTATGACTCCTGACTGTCCCAAGCCTTTCTCAAAATATATTTTATCTGTGATTAGCCATTTGAATAATAATATTGGCTAACAGATGTTACCAAAAAAAAAAAACCTTAGAATTTGTCTATTGTTTGTTTTCCTATTAATTTTGGTTTAAAATATGCTTGCACTTGCCTGTTTGACTTGAGTTTTATTGACATTGATTGATGTATTAGAAGTCACTCCAAAAGTGAACGTGTTAGTACCTCAGTCATGTCTGAATCTTTGTGACCTCATGGACTACAGCTCAATAGACTTCTCTGTTCATGGCATTTTCCAGGCAAGAAAACTGGAGTGGGTAGCCATTCCTTTCTCCAGGGGATCTTCCCCACCCAGGGATCTAACCCTAGTCTCCTGAAAAAAACCTAGAAAATGAAAAATCCAGAAAAAAAAAGTTTAGTACTTGGTATTAAATTTTTACCTTATGAACTTAGAAAGACAGTTTCAGTAGATAAAGTTTAGAGAATGTATAGAATTCCTCCTTCTTCTTTTTTAAAAATAGTTTAAACTTTATAATCTGGAAAAAACATTTAAAAAGTTTTTAAAAATATTTTTAAAATTCATTTCATTTATTTCAATTTTTACCAAACTTGACAGAGGCATTTTTGTATGTTGGTAAAACATGGAGAACTGCACGAGGAGGTATTTTTCCCACTTTATTTTTTTATGACTTCACTACGTCATGACTTCTGTGAATAACATTTCTGTGCAAGTTGATACAAAATAGTAAACCCTATATAGGCGTTAAGACTTCATTCAGGGGCTGTCTCTATATGCATTTACAGTGAAAACTTAGACTACCTATTTATCCTTTCTAAATGTCATGTTTTTAATTTAAAAAACTAGAATCATAATATAATGCCTGGATTTTTTATTTTAAGAAGAGAATACACACACAAAACAGTATCAGATGCATAATATTACACAAGCGTAGATGCATAGTATTAAACATAAAGGCAAGATAAAATATGTACAGTTCTAGTAATACAATAAATCCAGAAAAAAATAATCTGTGCTTGGAGATCTTTCCTCTTTTCAAGACAGCCCCAAAGGTAGGGGGGCCCCAGAGGTAGCCCCAGCCTTCGTGGTGTACTAGTGGTGCACAGCAGTTTATCACCTGGCCTTATTCCAAGACTGAAGGTAGGCAGAATAATGCCCTTGAACACTTTCACCCCACTAATGCCCATGCCTTGATTCCTGGAACCTGAGTATGTTATATTACATGGTGAAAGGGACTTCTCAGACGTAATCAAGACTGAGCACCTCAGAGCAGTTAAGTGGTCTTGCATTTCTCAGGGGGGCTCACTGAGCGGCGTGAGCCCTTACGTGTCCTTCTCCAGCTAGACACAGAGAGACGCAGCTGGGGTGGGGATCCGGGAGGGGCCGAGAGAGGGCAGAGTCTGGGGCCCTGTTACTGGCTCCGAGTCAGGGGCTTGCATGACAGGACCAGAGGAAAACGTCTAGGGATGCAGAGCAAGCCCAGCTGACGGCCAGCAGTGAGGCAGGAGCATCAGTACCGCAGCAGCAGGGACCCCGATTCTGCCAGCATCCTGATTGATGAGGAAGAAGATTCTTCTCCAGAACCTTCAGTTAGGAGCCTGGTGGACCCCCAGACTTTGAGTTTATGAGACCTGGAGCAGAGACAGCAGCCGACCCAGACATCTGACCTGCAGATCCATGAGAAAATTGGCACAGGCCTTAGTGCCCCAGGGCTCCTGCCCTAGGTACTTCCTGCCCCAGTTTCTGGGGGTTTAAAGCAAATCAAGCAGCTGCACCAGAGATCCGTATAGTCAAAGCAAATGGTTTAAGCAATGGTTTTTCCAGTAGTCGTGTACAGATGTGAGAGCTGGACCATAAAGAAGGCTGAGCACTGAAGAAAGGATGTTTTGGAGCTGTGGTGCTGGAGAAGACTCTTGACAGTCCCTTGGACAGCAAGGAGATCAAACCAGTCAATTTTAAAGGAAATCAACCCTGAATATTCATTGGAAGGACTGATGCTGAAGCTTCAATACTTTGAGCATCTGATGTGAAGTGTCAACTCAATGGAAAAGACCCTGATGCTGGGAAAGATCGAAGGCAGGAGGAGAAGGGGATGACAGAGGATGAGATGATTGGATGGCATCACCGACTCAATGGACATGAGTTTGAGCGAACTCCAGGAGATGGTGAAGAACAGGGAAGCCTAATGTAGTGTCGTCCATGGGGTTGCAAAGAGTCAGACCTGACTTAGGGACAGAACAACAGAGCAGCTGTTCTGCCCATAAACAATAAGTAAGCAACCTAAAAAGGAAGTGTCTGCAGAACATGTGCTTAGTAAAATTAAAACATTTAGAGAAATACTATTCAGTATGCCGAGTTAAATCTATAGGACAAACAAGAAAAATTGTGGATCCTCTCAGAGGGAAGAAAGTCCTCCTTTTCAAGTGTTTGGGCTATTCTAAGTAAAGCCTCAGCTTCAACTCAGGAAAGATTTGCAAACAGCCTCTTACTGGCTGAATCAATCTTCACAGTATCCCTGCGTTTTTGTAAATGATGTATCAGGCTTCTCGGCAGGCCCAGATGTGGAATTTTATTTGCTGGACAGGAGATTATTGAGAATGCTCAATATAAAAAGTGTCCACTCTGGATTTCATTAGGGAACAAATGAGCTATGGCCAGTCCTGGGGTTTAAACAGGGGACCCAGGCTCAAAACACAGCTGTTTCCTTCTCTTTTCCAAGTCAGAAAAAAACCAGCGCTGCTAGAAATTGACCAGGTCCCCTGCCTCCCCCCTACTGTCTTCAGGCTGCCCTTTGATTTCAGCTGGTCCCCAGCTGTCCCCTCATCCTGCTTCCCTCCCTCCTCACCTGCCTCCTTTGTACCCCACCTCACTCAGGAGGGATTAAGACCTAGGGGGACAGTGTGCCTGGTCATCTATTTTAATCCCAGTTAATGTAGCTTTGCTTCCTCCTGGGAAGGATCCCAAAACTCCAGTTGCAGAGTGGATTAAATCTGCAAAAACATTTTACCTGATTTGGCAACTCGTTTTCCTGTCCACTATAGCAGTTGGGTCAAACTTTCACTCCTACTGAGGTCCGAGGCATTTTTTTTTTTTTTTTGGTTGCTAGTATACGGCTATGAATTACAGAGGGTAGGAATTCTTATATTTTATTCCTACATCAGAGATTATCTCGTGGCCCTGCTCTGGGTAATACACAAAGTGTACTATACAAGAAAGCACTTTGGTGTTACTGATTTTGAATTTATTACCTTTTTAATTTTATAGCATCTTTTTGCCCCATGTATTATGCATAGTTTCATTTTTGGCAGTCTGAACGTCTACCAGGACACACATTCAAAAATCCAGCCCAAGTGGTAATTGATGAACGAGAACAATCTTTTGCCAGAGTCATTAGTCTCTGCATTTTATTCTTTCTCAGCAACATGCTCTTAAAAAAAAAGAAGACAGACTGAGTGAAAACCTTTAACTAATGCAAGGCCTATGGGTGTTACTGTCAGTCTCTTTACCTCTGGGGTAAAAACTTTTATTTTTAATCAGATTGCTCAAAACCTTTTTCTTCTCTACACAGATCAATACCTTTCTACAGGAAGTGGGCTGACTCTGTTTCATGGTTACATTAAAAGTTTGAAAGAGGTCATTTAGTGAGTGATGCTTTAGCCCAATGGCCAAACAGAATGTATTGGACTGCTGTTGGCTGTACCAAATCATGCTGTTAGGTTTCACGGCCCTCAGAGAGCTTTGCTAGGATTTCTCTTTCTCAGATCTTGTTTATCCACTTACCTCGCGTCTTGAAATACAGTTCAGATAGGGCTTCTCAAAACTTGGCCAGCTTGTGAATTCCCCGGGGACTATGTTCAGCTTCAGACTGGACCTGTTGGCCTGAATGTCTGTATTCCTAGCTGCCTCCCAGGTGGGGCCCTATTCAGGGCTACACTTGAAACGTGAGTTCTACTCTGTATGTGAGGAGCACCAAGTGCAGACTTGGGCCAATCCAGTTCTGCCACTCACTGGTAGAGGAAGGTTTCCTCCTTCTTGATTTAGCCATATTATCTATCTCAAATTTTGCAGCTAGGAAAACCTGAAATAATGCATGTAAGGCCCCAAGCCGTGTACCTAGCTCATAAACACTCAATAATGGGCAGGCTTTTGTTTTGTTTTTTGATTATCACTTTTGTTTATTTCAAAATTTTTTTATTGTGATATAGTTGATATATGATGTTGCATCAGTTTCAGGTACATAGCAAAGTGACTCAGTTCTACATGTACATATAGATATATATTTCTTAGATTGTTTTCCATTATAGATTATTATAAGACAGTAAGTACAATTCCCAGTGCTGTACAGTAGGTCCTCACTGTTTTATATATGCTGTGAGCTACGGTCGCCTAGTTGTCTCCGACTCTTTGTGACCCCATGGACTGTAGCCCACCAGGATTCTCTGTCCATAGGATTTCCCACACAAGAATACAGAAGGGAGTTGCCATCTCCTACTCCAGGGGATCTTCCCAACCCAGGAATCAAACCCAAGTCTCTTGTGTCTCCCGCATTGGCAGGTGGGTTCCTTACCACAGAGCCACCTGGGAAGCCCATTTCAAATATCTAGTACTGTGTATATGTTAATCCCACACTCCTAACCCATCCCTCCCTGCCCTTTCCCCTTCGGTAATCACAAATTTGTTTTCTGTATCTGTGAGTCTATTTCTGTTTTATAAATACATTCATTTGTATCATTCTTTGTAGATTTCAGGTGTAAGTGACATCGCATGATATTTGTCTTTGTCTGGCTTACTTCACTCAGGATGATCATCCCTAGGTCCACGCATGTTACTGCAAATGGCTTTATTTCATTCATTTTCATGGCTGAGTTACATCCTTTTAATTATTTCAGTTGTCTTTCTATCTTCCACTCAAGACTAAGCTTATATCCATTTACTGAAAAGAGCAGGGAGGTGGGAAGCAGCGTCCAGGGCCTCTGTGGGGACATTCCTGTAACAGAGGGGCCTCGGTGGCATCTGCTCACTGGGTCATTCTGGGGCAATCAGGGTCTAGGCGGGGGACCTGGAACATTTCCTTGTCTGAATGGAGGTGAGCAAGCTGATGGGCGCATGAGGGAAGCTGGCATGAATAAATGATGTCCAGGCCCAATAATGGTGGTAAGAGGCCTGTGCTCTGGATGGGTGTTTACAGGCAGGTATATTCTAGACGTCATGTTCGAGGCCACCCAGAGACACCCACAAACAAAGCTATGACCAACCTAGATGACAGCTTAAGAAGCAGAGACATCAGTTTGCCAACAAAGGGCTGTATAGTCAAAGCTATGGTTTTTCCAGTAATCATGTGTGGATACGAGAGTTAAACCATAAAGAAGGCTGAGCACAAAAGAATCAATGCTTTCTAAGTGTGGTGCTGGGGAGGACTCTTGGGGGTCCCTTGGACAACAAAGAGATCAAACCAGTCCATCCTAAAGGAAATCAATCAGTCGTGAATATTCACTGGAAGGACTGATGCTGAGGCTGAAGCTCCAATACTTTGGCCACCTAATGTGAAGTGTCAACTCATTGGAAAAGACCCTGATGCTGGAAAAGATTGAAGGCAGAAGGAGAAGGGGGCAACAGAGGATGAGATGGATGGATGGCATCACCAACTCAATGGACATGAGTTTGAGCAAACTCTGGGAGTTAGTGAAGGACAGGGAAGACTGGCATGCTGAAGTCCATGGGGTCACAGAGTCAGACCCGACTTAGCTATGGAATAGCAGCAAGAGACTTGTCCAACTGTGCTTTTCCCATCGTCAACTTTAGTGGAAGGACCGCCGCTAACCCATAGACGCATCTTACAATATTCTGCGTGAGTCTGCCACTCTGTTATTTCTTGTGCAATTGCACACATTTTGTCTTGCTTCATCCTTACACTTCTCCTATGAGACAAGCACCACTGTTCTTATTTCTGGGAGGGAAATGAGATTTAGAACAGTCTCAAAACCCTCCAGTGAATAGGGGATATGGGGATTCATTGTTCTGCCTTGAAGCCCAGGCTGATCCCATGATTCCTTCCACTTTTAGCACAAGACACCTCAGAAATACAGTTTGATTCCCAACCTTCATGGCAGATTGGATTGCAGTGGAACATTTCTCTGTGACTACATCTGTGTGAAGCGAATTCATGTGTCCCAGCCTCCTTCTACTGACTTTTTCAAAACAGGGGGAAAACCTGCAAAGTGGGAAAATGAGCTGAATATCATTGAATGTTCTGGGAAAAATGGTTATGACAGGGAATACTGACCATGGCCTCAGATTAAAATTTCCTGGATTGCCAAAATACTGCAGAGCAGTTTTAAGTCTTTTTTTTTTTTTTTTAATGTGGGGAAAGGAAAAGGAATTGACAAGAAGGAAAAGTACAGATGACAAATTATCTGAATACCATTTCATTTGATCTGAGAAGAGACCAGGAAGTTAGCATCATGTGTTAAGACCTCTTATACCCTAGGCATTCAAAATTTTATATTCATGTTTTCTCCATAAGTTTTATCTATAGTTGCCACATCACTTTTACAAAATTGACCCAAAACACTATGAGACATATTATTCTTGTGTAGCCGTTTTTTTGTTTGATTTTTAATACCCAATGTCTTGAAAGCTTAAATTCATGAAAGTAACATTCAAAACATCCACTGTATTTTATTATGTAAAATGCAACTTTCTTGTTCAAAATATGTTTTATTTTACTGTAGTGAGTTGAAATGGCTCCATCTAAGGGTTAAGCCTGTGCTGTTTGCAGGAGGAAGATGTATTTTTGTTAATACATGTAATTCACTCTTATCTTGAGGTAGGACTTTATTGGTCTTAGTTTTATAACATAGGAATTATATATGTCTTGAGATGTTCAAAATTCTTTAGGTTAGTTTAAAATATTAATTTGGTTGTCACTAAAATTATGTCTTTTGGTTAGGTCATTTTATATCTTTATGAGATTGATTAAAATTGCATAATGGGCTTATCCATGTGAATTTTCTATTTTTTCATGATTGAATTTTTAGGGAAAAAGGAAGACCTATGGTCACTTAAGGGGCTTCCCTGGTGGCTCAAATGGTAAAGAATCTGCTTGCAATGCAGAAGACTCTAGTTTGATCCACTGGAGAAAGGAGAGCCTACCCACAGGGTTCTTGCCTGGGAAATCCCATGGACAGAGTAGCCTGGTGGGCTCCAGTATATAGGGATTGCAAACAGCAGAACACAACTGAGCAACTGAGCATGCGTGGAGGCTAAACCATCACGTGACATCCACTGCTCTTTCATTTGCAACAGAAGGAAAAGAAATTACTTTCGCCCACTTCTTCCTTTGTGTACAAAAGGTAAATATTCTCTAGAATATTCCTGGGCATTCAAGAAGCAGACTTGTGAGAAGGGTAACGCAGGGGCCTGGAGAGGTGGTTGGAGGGTGGGAGGAGAAGGAGGTGAGGGCAGGGCTCTGGGAGGGCTGGGGGGTCAGGCAGTGGGGAGCTGGGGGGAATCAATGAGCAAAACCAGGCAAAACAACTCAGGAGATCTGAGAAGTGGAGGCAAGGGGAAAGTGGTTTTGAAGCCTTGCTGAAGTCTGTAAGTTGGGTCTCTTTTAATACTCCTCAAGAAACTCAAGAAACGATTGGATTTTTTAAATTACTTTTGGTTGGCCGACTTTTTCCTTGAAACTGACTCTACATGACAGAAGCTGTGACTTATGTTTGGAGATGTTGCTTTTATGTGCGTTTTGGGGTTTGATTCTTGCGGAAAACAAACAGCAGATCATTTGACAGCTTTTAAAAAGACAGAATTTTAAAGTTCATTCAATGTACTTGCACAATCTTTTCTATTAAACAAGGATTCTCTGTCATTTCAACTGGCGGTGTGTGCAGAGACTGCTCCCCTTGAACACGTCGCACCGAGTTCCCTTTACCTGGACGAGCCAGCCTTTAGGACAAGGTACTGCAGGAGAAGGTGGGGTGACAGGGGAGGCTGGTGCTGGCCTGGAGACCGGGTCTGGGAAACCATAGAAATGCAGTAGTCATGCCCATGTGATTTTCCTTCAATCACAAGGAAGAATTTCCTTATTTTATTATTGTCTAAATCAGAAGCTTGGACTTCTGAAAAAAAAAAGAAAGAAAGAAACTCTCAAGGTAGTTATCAGATAATAACCAAATGACTCAGTCACGACTGTATGTGGTCAGGGCTTTATTAATTTTATCAGTAAATTTCCTGTCATTACATCCAGCCACTACAGTGCGCTTTCTTCTATCAAAATTCATACACTCAGCCTCACATGAGTCACTTTATGATTATAAATTTAGTAAATGGTTAATCATATCCTGTTGGCATAAAATTCTTTGTTCAGTGGAGGAACTTAAAAGGTTAGTGTGGTCCAGCCTCTCATCCGTATTATTCAAATTTGCTGTTGGGCAGCCGGTTTTGAAAAGATTTCTGATTTCCCATAATGTGTCCTTTAAAGCAAAGCATTTCTGTATTTTACTCAAGTGTGACATGGAAGAAATTAGAGATAATCTGATCTGATATGTTAAGGGTCTGTCATCCACACCAGTGTATCTGGGTTGGTCAATAGGAACTGATTCCATATATCACAATGACTGTGATCATTTCTTTCATGCAAAGAAATATGTAAGATGTTTCCTTACCTCCTAAAGTTATCTGGATGCACAGTTGATACTCTCTGAAGCTTAATTAAAATCTAATAAAATATTACAACTATGTGAGTCCTACAAAAGTACTTTTTTTAAAAAATAATAAACTGCTACATATGTCAAGGAAAAAGTTTAGCTATCATAGACACTCCAGTATGGGAAATTCGATTTTGTCACACTTTTATAACAAGAAATAAACACATGAAAATTGACTTTTGAATTCTGTGGTTATTGCTGAAACATCTTCAAGGCAAAATACAATTTTTATCCTCAGTTCAACAACATAGAAAATTTCTAAAAATAATAAGAAGCATTCCCACACTATGTAAAACATCACACTGCAATTTCCCCAACTAGATCCATAGAATAAGTTCTCTTTGGGGAGAAGAAATGATAATTTGTCACTGGGGCTCCTGCATTGGTGACAGACTGTTGTAAAGCTGTAAGCTTTACAGGCTATTTTGGATCCACAGCTTCCCAAGATGCTATTTTTTTGGTTTTTTAGTCAAAGACCGCATCAGAATTTCAAAAGAAACATAGAGCACCTATTCATGCCCACCTGGCCATGACTTGAGGTCTGCCCAAGTTCAGTGCTGCCTACGTTGGGTGTTCAGGATTAGCAAGTCCATTTGGTGCTTAGAGTTATAGCCAGTCTCTCCAAGTCTATTTTACCTTCACATTTGATTGTTTTTCTTCAGTTTATGCCTCAGCTTTTTAGAATGTGGAGGAGAGGGCTTTCTTTTTTCTTTTTTTAATGGGAACCTACTCTGAAAATGCCACAGGGTTGACCTTTTTTTAAATGAAGCAATAAAAGAGTGAACACCTTGAAGAATAACACAGAATCTTACTGAGGAATGAGAATGAGGGGCCATTATCAATAGTAGAATAAAATAAGGACTAAACTAGTCATCATTTGAGCAAACTCCAGGAGACAGTGAAGGACAGGGGAGCCTGGCGTGCTACAGTCCATGGTCTTGCCAAGAGTCAGACACGACTTAGCTACTGAACAACAACTGACTCGCTGTCAACCCAGCTGTTTCGACGCTGGTTAGCAGTCATGATGCCATGCTGAGCATCCTTGCTGTACAGAGGTCTTTTAACTACAAACACAGCTGGTCCCCAGAGCAGCCCAAACTCAGCCCTCAGGTACCACACGGATCTTCCTGAGAGGAATCTGAGGGAGGCTCCTTCCAGTAAGTAGCCTTGGACCAGAATCTTGAAGAATAAGAAAGATGAATGCTGAGTATCTTTTGAACAGTTGGTGTGTATTTGGTGACTCTCTTTATTGTTATTGGAGGAGGAAGTGGTGGTGATGGTAGCCAGTGGCAGTCAGCTGAGGAGAAACGAAGATGGAGCCAGACCCACAGTCTGCTCCCCGGAGAACTCCCATGCAGTGTGTGTTCAGGGGATGTCGCCCACGGGATTCCAGAGCTTTGAATAGGTACAGGGCTGTGTGTCGAGGTGACTTTCTCATTCGAAGGGGATTGTGTACTTTGTGTCCTTCAGTACATGCCCAGGGCTTCAGCAGGAGATCTGGCACATAGTAGGTGCTCACTAAAGGGGTTCTTAATGAAGAAATGAATCCCTTGCTTTCATTTCTTGGCAGACCAAGTTACATAAGTTCCCCCAAATAAGCAAACTCGATAAGCTCAAACTTCCTACCTCAAAGTGAGGTCCTTTACCCTTCTTCTCCTCTGTTACTTACTTCTGGGTTCCAGGATCATACGAAAACCTTGAATCTGATTTACTTAATTTTTTCTGATTATGAACTATGCGAGAGTTACCCTTGAGGCACTTTAGACCTTGGTACTATTGGATGATCTCAGACAGACTTCTGTTAGAGGGATTTTCAGCGTCCTTCAAGGGGACATGAAGGTTTAAGGGTGAGGGGCTTGAGGCTGCTTCATCACAGCAGGTTGCTTGGGTTCAGCGATCAGCTTGCAAGCACAGCAGCTGCCCCTAACAGGTCTGGCCTTCTCTGGTAGTGTAACTGAAGACTTAGCTGCCTGTTACTGCTCCCCTGACCTGGTCCACAGCACTCACCTCTGTGCTGGCCTCCCAATGTGGCTTTGCTTTCTAAGGATTCTACCCCCATCCCTCTCTTCCTCTACTTGCTCTTGACTCTGAATCTTCATTTTCTAAAACACTTGACATTGCCCCCTTAATTTTTATTCCAAAATAGCACATATTAGGCATATGTGTTTATCTCCCACCCCCATTTCCCCCTGGTATCCATATGTTTGGTCTCTACATGTATATCTCTACTTCTGTTTTGTAAATAAGATCATCTACACCATTTTTTTTTTCTAGATTCCACATATATGCATTCAGTCAGTTCAGTTCAGTTCAGTCACTCAGTCATGTCTGACTCTTTGTGACCCCATGGACTCCAGCACTCCAGGCCTCCCTGTCCATCACCAACTCTAGAAGCTTGCTCAAACTCATGTCCATCGAATGGCATATATCATCCAACCATCTCATCCTCTGTCATCCCCGTCTCCTCCTGCCTTCAATCTTTCACAGCATCAGGGTCTTTTCCAGTGAGTCATTTCTTCGCATCAGCTTCAGCTTCAGCAGCAGTACTTCCAATGAATATGCAGGACTAATTTCCTTTAGATGGACTGGTTGGATTTCCTTGCAGTCCAAGGGACTCTCAAGAGCCTTCTCCAACACCACAGTTCAAAAGCACCAATTCTTTGGTGCCCAGCTTTGTTTATAGTCCAACTCTCACATCCATACATGACTACTGGAAAAACCACTGCTTTGATTAGATGGACCTTTGTTGGCAAAGTAATGTCTCTGCTTTGTAATATGCTGTCTAGGTTGGTCATAACTTTCTTTCCAAGGAGCAGGTGTCTTTTAATTTCATGCTGTATTTGTTTTTCTGGCTTACTTCATTCCATATGACACTCTCTAAGTCCAGCCACATCTCTACAAATGATCCAATTTGGTTCCTTTTGGGTAACACTACATTGAGAAGGAGACCCAGAAAAGAGGGGATGTATGTAAATGTATAGCTGATTCACTTTGCTGTACAGTCTAAGCTAACACAAAATAGTAAAGCAAAAAGAAAAGAAAGAAAGTTAGTTGCTCAGTCATGTCTGACTCTTTGCAACCTCATGGACTGAAACCCACCAGGCTCCTCTGCCCATGGAATTTTCCAGGCAAGAATACTGGATTGGGTTGCCATTTCCTCTCCAATAGTAAAGCAACTATACTTCAATAAAAATTATTTAAGAAAACAAAATAATAATAGCAAGTCACCTGTTTGAGAGACCAAAACTCAGTTTTACTAGCTAAGCTTAGCTTGGTTTTATTTTATCTATCTCTGTTTTATACATATTTTATTAAAGTCTTCAAAATCAGTTATGTTTACATTATTTACCATTTTCATAAAACCCTCTGATCCTATTTAAGGTTTTTCTTCCCCAAGATACATTCAATTTCACCCTAGTTTTTGCTCTACTTGTCCTGTTTGATGTTGTCTGCAGGAATCTCATGGGGACTTGGGGCCACCAAAGTTGGTTCGCTGCCAAGGGTAAGCTGCATGCTTCCCAATAAAGAAGTGAAAATGTGGCCTTTGAGTTGAAATGAGAAACAAGAGGACAGTCCTCCTTCCCAGCTTCACCTTCGTGTAGCTCCCCGCAAACACGACTCAAACCCATCTGAGCATTTTCACTTCAAGGCAGAAGCAGTGGCTGTGGACACTCAATGCTGGATCAGCAAGAGGTCCCTGTGATAAGTGGAGATTTTTACCCAGAGAATGCACTGTAATAACAAGGCCACCATATGCAAGGAAAGCCTGAAATATGATTGCAATACAGTTTTGCTGGAGCTGTATGCTTATTTTCTCATTTGCAGTGGTACAAGGAGGGAGATTGTTGAATGCAGAGATGGCATAGAAGGTAAGGATTACAAGAAATAAAAACCACAGCTGGGGCTTAAAAGACTCGTGATTTCTTTGCCCTGAGCCCTGGGTTTGTGCGTTGCTCTTCACAGGGGCAACAGCTGGGTCTTCACCAGGGCAGTGAGCTGCTCAGGTGTTTCAGTGGGGGTATTTTTCAAACGTGATTAACATTCACAATCCAGTACAAGTGAACTAACTTACGAAACAGAAATACACTCAAAGACATAGAAAACAAATTTATGGTACCAGAGGGGAAAGCGTGGGGAGGAATAATTTAGGACTTTGGTTCTTTCCCTGGGTCAGGAAGATAACCTGGAGGAGAGCATGGCCACCCACTCCAGCATTCTTGCCTGTAGAATCCCCATGGACAGAGGAGCCTGGCGGGCTACAGTCCAAAGGATTGCAGAGTCAGACACGACTGAGTGACTAACACACACCACTATATGTAAAATAGATAAGCAACAAGGCCCTACTGTTAAGCACAAGGAAGAATATTCAATATCTTGGAATCACCTATAACAGAAAAGAATCTGAAAAAGAGTATCCATGTATATATACAGATATAGTCAATATATGTCTGTCTAACTGATTCACTCTGCTGGGCACTGGAAGCCAACACAACTCTGTACATTAACTATGCTGCAATAAAAATAGATGAATAAATAAACTGGAAAAAAAGGCACTATTAGACTTCTTGTTAATGAGGCTTTGAGAGAGTAAGTAACTGAGAGAAAGAAAAGTGAAAGTGTTAGTTGCTCTGTCGTGTCCGACTCTTCGCGCCCCCATGGACTGTAGCCCACCAGGCTCCTCTGCCTATGGGATTTCCCAGCAAGGATGCTGGTACGGATTGCCATTTCCTTCTTCAGAACTGGTAGCTGCAGGGCTTTGAAATTCAGAGACTTGCATTGTGAGCAGAGTCATGATAAAGTGAAGGAAGCATTTTAAACGAGGAGATGAATCTGGTAAGAATAAGCTTCGATGAATGGCTACGTTTGAGTCACCACATGTTGCATGAAGCAAAAGCTATTTTAGGAGCTGAACTTTATAGTCAGTTATAAGGATGGAAAATATGGTGCTTCAGAAATTTATGTGGGCTCCAACTTCTACGAAAACCCAGAATTGGGGCTGCTGAAATTAACTACAAGAAAAGTCTTTATTCCATAACAGACTAAACTAAGACCAGCAGGAAATGTATGGTGAAAAGTACTCAAGGCTGAATGGGAGAAACATTGAAATGGTATTAAAGGGAAAATACAGAAGTTGTGATGAGTGGAAAGAACAGTGAGTGATCTTGAAGATCTGGAATAGGCAAAGATGAAAATTATCTTAATTGAATTTTGGAGGTGTAGGGTACCCAATGGAGTTGGGCAAAGTACCACAAGAAAGTAATTTTTAAGATAGAAGTCAATAGTGGTCCAAGGGAAGATGAAGTTGAAATTTATTTCAGGTCCTTATTTTGTGTCGATTCTACCAGACAGACTGGCATCTTAGTCCTAAGAACTTGTAGCTTTAGGAATGAAGTACGGTGCTCTTGTGATGTTGACACCTTTCCCCCACTACACACACACAAAGAACAGGCATAGTGTTAATATTTCTAAAGGCCATTCACAATTTCATTTTCATATCTTCGTAAGGTGGTTATGAAAGTGAAAGTGAAGTCGCTCAGTCGTGTCCAACTCTTTGTGACCCCATAGACTGTAGCCTACCAGGCTTCTCCATCCATGAGATTCTCCAGGCAAGAATACTGGAGTGGATTGCCATTTCCTTCTCCGGAAGATCTTCCCAAACCAGGGATTGAACCCTGATCTCCCATATTGTAGGCAGACGCTCTGTCTGAGCCACCAGGGAAGGTGGTTATGGCACTTGGGAAACCACTTGGATGAGACGAAAGACTGACTCACAGAATAAAAATTATTACTGCATTTGTGCTCTGTAATCCTCTATCTTTTTTTAAAATTTATTTTATTTATTTTATTTTATTTGAAATTGTTTTTGCCATACATTGTCATGATATCACCATGGGTTTACATATGCTTCCCCTCCGGAACCCCCCTCCCTCCTCCCTCCCCCCCGGGAAATCTCGCTGCACCAGTCCCGAGCATCAATCCTGGGCTGGCGATTGATTAGACACATGACAATTAACATGCTTCAATGCCCTTCTCCCATATCATCCCACCCTTACCCTCATCCACAAAGTCCACGAGTCTATTCTATACATCTGCGTTCCTTTTGTTGTCTCCCATGTTGGGTTCTCGTTACTGTCTTTCTAAATTCCATATATATGCATTAATATGCTGTATTGTTGTTTTTGCTTCTGGCTTACTTCACTCTGGATAATGGGCTCCAGTTTCGTCCATCTGAGTAGAATTGCTTCAAATGAATTTTTTTTTAATGCTGAGTAATATTCCATTGTGTATATGTACCACAGCTTTCTTATCCATTCATCAGTTGATGGGCATCTAGGTTGTTTCCATGTCCTGGCTATTGTAAACAATGCAGCGATGAACATTGGGATGCACGTGGCTCTTTCAATTCTGGTTTCCTCGGTGTGTATGCCCAGCAGTGGGATTGCCGGGTCATATGGCAGGTCTATTTGCAGCTTTTCAAGGAACCTCCACACTGTTTTCCATAGTGGCTGTACTAGCTTGCATTGCCACCAACAGTGTAAGAGGGTTCCCTTTTCTCCATATCCTCTCCAGCATTTATTGCTTGTAGACTTTTGGATGGCAGCCATTCTGACTGGTGTAAAGTGGTACCTCATTGTGGTTTTGATTTGCATTTCTCTGATAATGAGTGATGTTGAGCATCTTTTCATGTGTTTGTTAGCCATTTTTATATCTTCCTTGGAGAAATGTCTGTTAAGTTCTTTGGCCCACTTTTTAATTGGGTTGTTTATTTTTCTAGAATGGAGCTGCAGGAGTTGTTTGTATATTTTTGAGATTAATTGTTTGTCTGTTGCTTCATTGGCTATTATTTTCTCCCATTCTGAAGGCTGTCTTTTCACCTTGCTTATAGTTTCCTTTGTTGTGCAAAAGCTTTTAATTTTAATTAGGTCCCATTTGTTTATTCGTGTTTTTATTTCCAATATTCTGGGAGGTGGGTCATGGAGTATCCCGCTTTGGATTATAGCAGAGAGTGTTTTGCCTATGTTATCCTCTAGGAGTTTTATAGTTTCTGGTCTTATGCTTAGATCTTTGATCCATTTTGAGTTTATCTTTGTGTATGGTGTTAGAAAGTGATCTAGTTTCATTCTTTAACAAGTGGTGCTGGGAAAACTGGACAGCCACTTGTAAAAGAGGTTGTCTTTTCTCCATTGTATATTCTTGCCTCCTTTGTCAAAGATAAGGTGTCCATAGATGCGTGGATTTATCTCTGGGCTTTCTATTCTGTTCCATTGATCTATATTTCTGTCTTTGTGCCAGTACCATACTGTCTTAATGACTGTGGATTTGTAGTATAGCCTAAAGTCAGGTAGGTTGATTCCGCCCGTTCCATTCTTCTTTCTCAAGATTGCTTTGGCGATACGAGGTTTTTTGTATTTCCACACAAATTGAGAAATTATTTGTTCTAATTCTTTGAAGAAGACCTCTGGTAGCTTGATAGGAATTGCATTGAATCTATAGATTGCTTTAGGTAGTATACTCATTTTCACTATATTGATTCTTCCAATCCACGAACACGGTATATTTCTCCATCTGTTTGTGTCCTCCTTGATTTCTTTCATCAGTGTTCTATAGTTTTCTATATACAAGTCTTTTGATTCTTTAGGTAGAAATACTCCTAAGTATTTTATTCTTTTTGTTTCGATGGTGAATGGGATTGTTTCCTTAATTTCTCTTTCTGATTTCTCACTGTTAGTGTATAGGAATGCCAGGGATTTCTGTGTGTTGATTTTATATCCTGAAACTTTGCTATATTCACTGATTAGCTCTAGTAATTTTCTCGTAGAGTCTTTAGGGTTTTCAGTATAGAGGATCATGTCATCTGCAAACAGAGAGAGTTTTACTTCTTCTTTTCCAATCTGTATTCCTTTGATTTCTTTATCTGCTGTGATTGCTGTGGCCAAGACTTCCAAAACTATGTTGAATAGTAGTGGTGAGAGTGGGCACCCTTGTCTTGTCCCTGATTTCAGGGGGAATGCTTCCAGTTTTTCACCATTGAGGATAATGTTTGCTGTGGGTTTGTCATATATAGCTTTTATTATGTTGAGGTATGTTCCTTCTATTCCTACTTTTTGGAGGGTTTTTATCATAAATGGATGTTGAATTTTGTCAAAGGCTTTCTCTGCATCTATTGAGATAATCATGTGATTTTTATTTTTCAATTTGTTAATGTGGTGTATTACATTGATCGATTTACGAATATTGAAGAATCCTTGCATCCCTGGGATAAAGCCTACTTGATCATGATGTATGATCTTTTTGATGTGTTGTTGGATTCTATTTGCTAGAATTTTGTTGAGGATTTTTGCATCTAAGTTCATCAGTGATATTGGCCTGTAGTTTTCTTTTTTTGTGGCATCTTTGCCGGGTTTTGGAATTAGGGTGATGGAGGCCTCATAGAATGAGTTTGGAAGTTTACCTTCGTCTGCAATTTTCTGGAAGAGTTTGAGTAGAATAGGTGTTAGCTCTTCTCTAAATTTTTGGTAGAATTCAGCTGTGAAGCCATCTGGTCCTGGGCTTTTGTTTTTTGGAAGATTTCTGATTACGGTTTCAATTTCCGTGCTTGTGATGGGTCTATTAATATTATCTATCTCTTCCTGGTTTAGTCTTGGAAAGTTATACTTTTCTAGGAATTTGTCCATTTCATCCAGGTTGTCCAGTTTATTTGCATATAGTTGCCGATAATAGTCTCTTATGATCCTTTGTATTTCTGTGTTTTCTGTTGTGATCTCTCCGTTTTCATTTCTAATTCTGTTGATTTGGTTCTTCTCCCTTTGTTTCTTGATGAGTCTGGCTAATGGTTTTTCAATTGTATTTATCTTCTCAAAGAACCAGCTTTTGGCTTGGTTGATTTTTGCTATGGTCACTTTTGATTCCTTTGCATTTATTTCTGCCCTGATCTTTAAGATTTCTTTCCTTCTACTAGACCTGGGCTTCTGCATCTCTTCCCTTTCTAGTTGCTTTAGGTGTATAGTAAGGTCATTTATTTGATTTTTCTCTTGTTTCCTGAGGTGAGCTTGTATTGCTATGAACTTTCCCCTTAGCATTGCTTTCACAGTTTTCCATAGGTTTTGAGCTGTTGTGTTTTCATTTTCATTCGTTTCCATGCATAACTGAATTTCATTTTTAATTTCTTCTGCGATTTGTTGGTTATTCAGCAGTGTGTTGTTGAGCCTCCATATGTTGGAAGTTTTGAGAGGTTTTCTCCTGTAGTTGATATCTAATCTCACTGCATTGTGGTCAGAAAAGATGCTTGGGATGATTTCAATATTTTTGAATTTATCAAGGTTAGATTTATGGCCCAGGATGTGATCTATCCTGGAGAAGGTCCCGTGTGCACTTGAGAAAAAGGTGAAATTCCTTGTTTTGGGGTGGAATGACCTATAGATATCAATTAGGTCTAGTTGGTCTATTGTTTCATTTAAAGTTTGAATTTCCTTGTTACTTTTCTGTCTAGTTGATCTATCCATTGGTGTGAGTGGTGTATTAAAGTCTCCTGCTATTATTGTGTTGTTGTTGATTTCCCCTTTCATATTTGTTAGCATTTGCCTTACATATTGTGGAGCTCCTATGTTAGGTGTATAAATATTTATAATTGTTATTTCTTCTTCCTCGATTGATCCTTTGATCATTATGTAATGTCCATCTTTATCTCTTTTCACTGCCTTTATTTTAAAGTCTACTTTATCAGATATGAGTATTGCCACTCCTGCTTTCTTTTGGTCTTTATTTGCATGGAATATCTTTTTCCAGCCTTTAACTTTCAGTCTATATGTGTCCCTAGGTTTGAGGTGGGTCTCTTGTAGACAACATATATAGGGGTCTTGTTTCTGTATCCAATCGGCCAATCTTTGTCTTTTGGTTGGGGCATTCAGCCCGTTTACATTTAAGGTAATTATTGATAAGTATGATCCCGCTGCCATTTATTTTATTGTTGTGGGTTCCAGATTATCTATCCCATCGGTGTTTCCTATCTAGGCAAGTTCCTTTAGCATTCGTTGGAGGGCTGGTTTGGTGTTGCTGAATTCTCTCAGTTTCTGCTTGTCTGAGAAAATTTTGAATTCTCCTTCAAATTTGAATGAGATCCTTGCTGGGTAGAGTAGTCGGGGTTGTAGATTGTTTTCTTCCATGGCTTTAAGTATGTTTTGCCATTCCCTTCTGGCCTGAAGTGTTTCTGTTGAGAGATCAGCTGTTATCCTTATGGGATTCCCCTTGTGAGTTATCTTTTGCTTCTCCCTTGCTGCTTTTAATATTTGGTCTTTGTATTTGATATTTGCCAATTTGATTAATATGTGTCTTGGGGTGTCCCGCTTGGGGTTCATTCTATCTGGGATTCTCTGTGTTTCTTGGACCTGAGTGGCTATTTGCTTCGCCAATTTAGGGAAGTTTTCTACAATTATCTCTTCAAGAATTTTCTGATGGTCTTTCTTTTTGTCTTCTTCTTCTGGGACTCCTATGATTCGAATATTGGTGCGTTTAATATTGTCCCAGAGGTCTCTAAGATTGTCTTCATTTCTTTTAATTCTTTTTTCATTTTTCCTTTCTGTTTCATTTATTTCTGCCATTCTGTCTTCTACCTCACTTATTCTGTCTTCTATCTCTGTTATTCTACTGTTGGTTCCCTCCAGGGTGTTTTTGATCTCATTTATTGCATTATTCATTGTATTTTGTCTCTTTTTCATTTCTTCTAAGTCCTTGTTAAAGCTTACCTGCATCTTCTCAATCCTTGCCTGCAGGTTATTGAGCTGCAACTCCAACTTATTTTCCAGGTTTTGGATCATTTTCACTATCATTATTCGGAATTCTTTTGTCAGGTAGACTTCCTATCTCTTCGTCTTTTGTTTGGTCTAGGGGGTATTTATCCTGTTCCTTTACTTGCTGGGTATTTCTCTGCCTTTTCATCTTGTTTATCTTGCTGTGTTGTCCCTTTATTGTGGGGATTCCTCTCTATGGGAGGGGTTGGATGCATGGTTTGTCGAAGTTTCCTGGATGGAAAGGCTTGTGTGGTTTTCTGGTGGGTGAGTCTAGGTTTCCTCACTGTTACTCCTCACGTCAGCAATGGGTCGCCTCTCCAGATGCCCGATGTCCTCTGCCAGCATTCAGTTCCTGTTTTTTGAAGTTTGCTCGGCCTTTAAAAGTTCTTTTGGTATATTTGTTGCAGAGAGAGTGTTCTCCCCATCCTATTCCTCTGCCATCTTAGTTTCTCCTCCAATCCTCTATCTTATATATCTCTTTTCTTCCTTGTGGAATTAGAATTCAGACAGCTGTTTTCCTTCTATCCACTTTAAATGGTGGTCAGCTTTCGAGAGTCCTTGTAACACAGGACTGATTCAGAGAGAATGTAAGGATGGTCTGGGAGGTGTTAGCCGCTGATGAGTCACAAGCTCCCAAGGGTTTCCCTTACCAAAGACAGCAATGTTTTTAATCTCAAAGTCTGCTTTGTAAAAAGGTGAATGAAATAATGATTTGCAGCTTTATTTTTTGTTGTTATTTAAAGTGGGTTATTTAAGAACTGCTCTTTCCTGGTGGCAAGGAGATGGCTATAGCGATGAATCAAGCACACAGCTGAAGGTTGCTGATACATACTGGCACAGTCTTTATTCTGCACTTGTTATTGTTAAACGAGGATGGGCGAATACAGTAAGTGCTGGAGTGTACAAAAGTGGTACTAATTCTGCAAGTTAGTCTCAGGAGGAATGGATCCGCAGATCACTAGTTTGCATTCATCTAATCCTAATTCTTATATGGCATCTCAGGGTGTCTCCAGGATTTTCAAAAGCAAATGTTGAAAAAAAGAAAATGTTGTGATGATTATATCCAAATTGTCTTTTCATTTGTTGGGAATAAAGCCTTTCTATGTCCTCAGCATATTATTTTTAGAAAAGAGCTTTCAAAGAGCAGTCTGAAAACTCCCATCCCCTAATTTAGAAACAGCACACAAAAACTATAAAAATATACCCATTTTTTTCAGAAAAAGGATTATAAGCATCCATTTATGAAAACATATTTGATGTTATAATTATAGTTAAATTTCAGTCTACAATTTAAAATGCATGCATGTGCATGCTTTCAGTACCCAAACGAAAAATGATACAATGTGTAATTTTGGTGTTGACTTCTTGAGAAAAACATATTATTTTTAATATAGTTATTTAACAGTAAGTAGAAGTGTGTATATCATTGCTAGATGGAGAAAGATGAAGCTTGCCATTAAATTTTATGAATATTATCAGATGATATGTAAATAAATGCAGTGTAATATGGTACAATTAGCTGACTTATTTTAAGTTACTGCTGTAGAGGGTGGCAGGGGATGAGATGGTCAGGTAGCATCTGACTCGATGGATGTGAACCTGAGCAAACTCTGGAAGGTAGTGGAAGATGGGGAAGCCTGGTGTGCTGCAGTCCGTGGGGTTGCAGAGAGTCCGATGTGACGTAGAGAGTGAACAACAGAAGCATCACACATATTGTCAGACATCATATCAAACCTGTCAAATTATTTTTTTAAAATTACTGAAGATGTTTAAAAGACCACTCTGTTAAAGGTTCAAGAATAAACATTTAGCAGATCAACATAAATTTGTTGAATTCAGACAAGTATAACCCGTGAGACACGCTAAAACAAATAAGAAAATATAAGAAGATAGGTCCCACCTGACGTTTGCCATATGCCTATTCTTTGATCGAAGGAGTAAAAAGCTAGACAATTTGAACTGAGGTTTCCATAACAGAAACCTCCTGGGAAACCAGAAGTAGCTTATCTATGAAGCTGCACAGAGGAATACTGGGCTTCTCAGGTGGCACTAGTGGTAAAGAACCTGCCTGCAAATGTAGGAGATGCAAGAGCAGTGGGCTCAATCCCTGGCTTGTGAAGATCCCCTGGAGGAGGGCATGGCGACCACTCAGTACTCTTGCCTGGAGGACCCTGTGGACAGAGGGCTATGGTCCTTAGAGTTGCAAAGAGTCGGACACAACTGAAGTGACTCAGCATGTGTGCCCACATAGAGGAATAAGTCTAAATGGGTTGCCCTTAATTTGGGAAGGAATTGACTCAGGGAAACTTTGAGTACTTCTGGGGTAGCAGTCTTTCCTCCACCTCCATACACCCTCTAGTGTTTCCATGAATTCTGACCAGTGTTGATTGGGATAGTCTGGTCAAGAACAAGACCAAAAATACACAAAAGCATTCCCTGTGCTCAGAGGGTCTAGGATCCACAGAGGACTGACTTCACATATCTGTATTTGAATGATTCTCATTCATTCCCGCCACAAACACTCAGGCACTATCATGGCCCAGGCACTGTGACTGGCGAAGCTGTAAAGAGTGAGGGATGATGTAATGATTATAATAATGATAAGAGAGCAGATGGCGCATAACATTTGTCTAGTCCTCAGCGCCTGCCAGGTGTGGGGCGAAGGGCCTTGCATACATCCATGGCTTCCTTTAAGCCTAGAAGGTTTGTAGCATCTCTAGTCACTGTAGAGATGAGGAAATGGAACAGTGCAGCCCCTACTTTCTCCAAATGTGTAGTCACGGGCAAGCCAGAAAATGAATCACAATTAATAATAGGGTGTGAAGTATGGAGTGATGAAAAGTCTCTCAGAAGCTTCTCAGAGTCCACAAAAAGATCATATCAAAATACCACAAGCCTGCCAAAGAAGGATGATACAGCCAAGCTATCGATTTATTGATGACCGAAACACCCAGTCTTGGCACTGCAGAAGACCAGACCTGGAGTTCTAATGATCCAAGCTAAGAATTTTATTCTAACACCTTGAAGACATTTATGTTTTAATTCAATGCTTATCTGCTATCCCCACAAAATTTGAGCGTCAGTCTAATATGTCAATGATTTTAAGTTGTAGAAACCAGACATAACTAACAGCTCATTTTTCTTTTAAATAGATCCGAGTCACAAGAAGAAAACGAGCTGGGTCGAGGAGTCCACATGAAATTGCTTCAGTGATTTATTTTGCTAGCAAGCCATCTAAAAAGACACCACGGATATTGAAAGGTGTCCAGATGCCAAGAGCCTCGTGCCACATAGGTATACAGGAGGCGCCCAACTAGTGCTTCTGCTCATACCTGGGTTAGTGTCCTCGGGCTGCTGGAAGGGAAGACCACAGGCTGCATGAGCTGTTGCTTTGTAAACAAAAGAAGTTAGTTGTGATGTGTTCTCACAGTCAGTTCTTCTCCTTGAAGCCTGAGACGAAGGTGTTGTAAGCGCAGGGTTGGTTTCTCCTGCAGTATCTCTCCTTGGTAAGGAACAATCACGTTTCAGTGTGTCTTCTCATGGTTTTTCCTGTGTGTGTGAGTATTCCTGAAATCTCTTCCTGTTCTCATAAGGACACCAATCCTATTGGATCAGGGCTCCATCCTTGTGACCTCATTTAACCTAAGAAAACAAAGAAAGGAAGTCGCTTAGTCATGTCTGACTCTTTGTGAGCCCATGGACTGTAGCCTACCAGGCTCCTCTATCCATGGGATTTTCCAGGCAAGAATACTAGAGTGGATTGCCATTTCCTTCTCCAGGAGATCTTCCCAACCCAGGGATTGAACCTGGATCTCCCGCATTGTTGGCAGATGCTTTACCATCTGAGCCACCTGACAGTGTATCTAATTAACCTAATTACCTCCTTAAAGGTCCCTTTTCCAAATACAGTCAAACCAGGGGTTAAGATTCTAACATATGGATTTGGGGGACACAGACTTCCCAGGTGGCTCAGTGGTCAGGAATCTGCCTGCTAGTGCAGGAGATGTGAGAAGCTCAGGTTCCATCCCTGGGTCAGGAAGATTCCCTTGAATAGGAAATGGCAACCCACTCCAGTATTCTGGCCTGAAAAATCCCATGAACAGAGGACCCTGGGGAGCTACAGTCTGTGGGGCTGCAAGAGTTGGACATGGCTGAACATATAATGCTTATTTAGTCCATAATATCACTTTCACCTCTTTCCTCCTCCATAATCAGCTTTCCCTGGTTGATTTTGAAACTTCCTGTAGAGGTTGAAGCTTCAACAGTTATCCATTCAGTGACGTTTCCTTCATTCAGTGATAGCACGCTGTCTGCTGGACTAGGCTGCACAGATCTTGCCTTGTCTCTGGAAGTGCAGGAGAGAGAGGAGCTCATCGAGGGTGCCTAGGCAGCCAGAAGCCTAAGCAGAAACTGGGGGATCTCAGGCCAACAGTGGGTCCTGGGGAGGGGAGTGAGCCAGGCCATCAGTGGGGGTTTCAGGGGTCATGGCATGACCTCCTCCTTCTAAGCCAGCATGGTGTGGGGAGATCCTGGGCCTGCCAGTGGTTGCTGTCAGTGGTGAGAGTGATGGAGTTGGTGACCCTGGAGAGGTCTTGTCACCACCATCGTGCTCCTCTCAGGTCATTTGGAGGAGGTGTCCACCCCTGCAGTGATTTTCAGGGACGACCCTTTGGAAACTTGGCTTTTTATAACTGGTTTTGATGAATGTAAAAGCAAGGACTTTGGTGTAGAGAATGAAGCAAAGGAAATGATCACATAAAGGGAGAGGAAAAAGGGCAAGAGGATCTGTACAAGATGCCACTGATGATGCTTAAGGGTCCCTTCTGCTTCCCCATGAGCTGAAGAGCATCACTGGACCCCAGCCAGTGAGCATGTGGTTGCCTTTCCAGAGAGAAACAGAGACAGGAAAGCTTGTTCCCACTGTTGTGTGCTTAGGATTCATTTCAAAGAACACTGCGGCGTGGTTTTCATTGGAGCCCTGTCCGCTCTTGTAAAAACATTTTAGACCAGACACTGTATGAGAGAAGCAGTTTTTAAGATATTTCTACTGGAGAAGACTCTTGAGAACTCGTTGGACTGCAAGGAGTTCAAAACCAATCAATCCTAAAGGAAATCAACCCTGAATATTCATTGAAAGGACTGATACAGAAGCTGAAGTTCCAGTATTTTGGCCAGCTGATGCAAAGAGTCAACACATTGGAAAAGATCTTGAAGCTGGGAAAGACTGAAGACAAAAGGAAAAGGGGGCAGCAGAGGAAGAGATGGTTAGATAGCATCACGGACTCAATGGGCATGAATTTGAGCAAAGTCCTGGAGATAGTGAAGGGTGGGGGAGACTGGTGCGCTACAGTCCATGGGGTTGCAAAGAGTCAGACACGACTTAAGCAACAACCCATAAATCCTCTTCAGAGAAGACTGAAGAAGCTGCCCTGGGAAATCATGATGTTAGAAGCTAAACAAGATGGAAGCAGGCTCTTTGCCCACAGGGGTGAACATCCACGGCAAATTCCTCTGAGGTCACCCTGGGGCCCAGCAGGGACTTTCTCAGCATCCAACACCCCAGTATGGAGGAGCCAAGGGCACAAGGGCCCCAGCCTTTTGGGAGAATCACGGTATCACGGTGTCATATTGTGACTGATTTCCACAGGGCACAATACACTTTCTGAATACAAGAATATTACCCTTTCTGAAACCGGATACGGTGTAATTTAGAAACCTCAGTACCCACATTGTTTCATTCATTTAACAGTGAAAGACATGAAAACCATGGTTAGCAAGTAACCAATTTAGAGATTTTTAACAACTAAAAAGAGAACAGACATTTTCATCACCAAACAAAGATTTGCGGTCATTACTGATTACTGAGATAAGAAAGTGCTTTCAAATATGAAGATGGGGTAATTTGGAATTCATTCTTTTCAATGCCTTAGGCTTTATTTTTGAAGCTCTCACTAGGAATATATATCTGTTCCTTTTGTATTCTCTCAATATCATGGAGTTCTGGATTGACTAAAGTAAATGAATAATTATGTGTCATTATCATTTAGAAAAAATCAACAGTTATATACATTATTCATTTTTTGATTCTGATGAACATAAAAATTATTTAAAGAATCAATAAAGAAATAAAGCTTATCTGAAATATTAGTTTTGCTTTAGGCTTGTTTGGTGAGTGAAAACCCTGCCTCGTAAAAATTTCTCTGTATCACACAAAATGCTATTTCTTTCTCAAATTGATTGAAATAAACATCAGCTGGAGAGCTATAGAAATAGAAAACAGTGCTCATGACTATTATAGAAGAAGCATCTGAAACTTCAGTGTATGTTTTTGGTTAATAGCTTGTTTTTGTTCTTCTCTATCTTAAGGTTCAAAATAACATAAGTGTGTATTCTGTCAGTGTAAAGGAGGGTTTATGAGTCTTGGCGCTATCGACGTTTTGACCTGGATCATTCTTTATTGTGAGGGCTGGGCTGTGCATTGCAGGCTGTTTAGCAGCCTCTCTGGTTTCTCCTCACTAGATCCCAACAGTCCTCCCTTCCCACTTGTAACAGCCAAAAGCATCTCCAGACGTTTGCCCTATGTCCCCTGGGAAAGAGGTACAAAATCACCCTAGGTTGAGAATGACTGCTCTGAATGAGAAAAAAAAAAAAAAATGTTACATTTAAATAATCAAGAACTTGCCACCATTCTTTCTAAACATTAAAAACACAAAGCTACAACCTAAAAACAAACAAACAAAAAAATTCATTTCCATTGGCCAAAAGAGCCAGAATGAATGGAATCATTTGCCTTAAGACCGAGTTGCATATGCTCAGGAGTCCCTTTCCAGAACTTTCTCTCCCAGGTTTAGAAGACTGTCAGTTCAAATCTATAGGAATTGAGTCACAACTTGTTCCAGATCTTATTAATCCCCGAGCTGTTTAAATTTGAAAGCTACTCCCTGACATAAAAAAATCCTTGTAAATCTGTGTTCCCTGAGTTTCGTCTGACACTTCTAGGTGACATTTAGATATTTGGTTTTAAAGGACTTCTGCGTTCTTCCTTAATCTCGTTATTTGTTTCTCAGGCATATTCCTCCTGTCTTACTTGGCGAGTTGTCTGCGACAAATTATTGTGTTACTGCTCTGCCAGAAGCATTGCCCAAAAGGGCTTTTCCTAGCAAACCGGTATCAAAATGTAGACAAGATTATTATAATTTGAGGGTTGGCATCTTCTCTGCCGCAGGGGGTCTTTGTGTTACATCTCTTTGTTTTTTGAGTGGAACCAGCGTGGAGCAGAGTAGAAAAAGGCTCTGGTAATTGGTATCCCGGTAAAGACTGTTTGCATGTGAGCATTTCATGCCCAGTTATGAGACTGAAGGTGATTTGAAGCCAACATTGGCATATCAGCCTTAGACACACTTAGTCTAGGTAGCTTTACATGCTGATGAGAAAATAGTGCACTGAGCAACTAAAAAATAACTCAAAAAAAAAAAAAAGGTGCATTTGGGGGAGGGGGAACCAAACACAAAACACAGGCCAAGCAAGAAACGCAGTGTCAGTCCTGGGCTATCCCACTGGAAGCATTGAACAAATAGAGCCATCTCTTACGAGAACATGAAATTCCTTCTACAAATCCAGGTGCACCAAATACAAGAAAGCAAGTTGTCACTTACTCCCTGGAGGAATGTAAAACAGGAACCTGTGTGCTCGGTCACTCAGCCACGTCTGACTCTTTGCAACCCCGTGGACTATGGCCCAAAAGGCTCCTCTGTCCAAGGAGTTTCCCAGGCAAGAATACTGCAGTGGGCTGCCGTGCCCTTCTCTAAGGGATCTTCCTGACTCAGGGATCGAACCTGCACCTCCTGTGTCTCCTGGCAGGCAGATTCTTTACCACAGTGACATCTGAACAGCCCTTGAGTATAGGAACAGTGCCTGACATTTTTTTTTTAATTTGACATTATGCTCAACAAAGAAATTCAGTTGTCTTTTGAAATTAAAAGGAAGAAGACAAAAGTATAGGTATCTGAGTGTGTGCTACATGGGAAGATCATGGAAAAGAGGAAATAAAGAACATTTCCCTGATGCAAAATGATCTACAAAAACAGGGCTGGCTATGTAAGGAGAGGAATAAAAGGGCTCAAAGAACACAGAGAAAAGCTACGGAAGATCCCCAAAGACGTGTCAGAGTTCCTTAAAAGGGTACTGAAAAAGTCTGCTGTGCATGATAGAACAAGAAAACAAGACATGCCAAATCCCCATCCAAGACTTATCACTCAGCAGCTGAACGTGTCATATCAACTCTCTTAACCACGTGACAGTCTCTGCACAGCACAAGCCTTCACGCTTGTAGAAAATGGGATGACACCTAGCTTACAATGTGGAGAGGAGAGTCAAATCACATAAGTAGCCCTAAAACCTTTACAGCCTAATAAAGAGTAAGTGACCCCCAAGAATGGGTCATGAATCGTGCTTTCTTGATTGTGCAGAACAAATGCACAAACAAAAATTGTTCCATCTGTCTGGTGTGTGAGGGCCTACAGCCATGCCTCCACGCACGCAAGTGTTGCCTGTGTGTCTGTGGGAGGAGGGAGGTGAGGAAGCAAACTTGTAACTTCATGCTTTGCACAGTGCAACGGATCTATCAGGTTGAAAGTTTGCAACAAGATACTAGAAAAACATGGACTTTGCTGGTGGCTTCATGGTAAAGAATCTGCCTGCCAATGCAGGGCACACAGGAGATGTGGGTCTGATCCCTTAGTGTGGAAGATCCTCTGGAGGAGGAAGAGGCTACCCACTTCAGTACTCTTGCCTGGAAAATCCCATGAACAAAGGAACCTGGCCTGCTATAGTCCATGGGGTTACGAAAGACCAGACAGGATTTAGCAACTAAATGACAACAACTAGGAAAACATAAGTGAGATATAGTGATGGTTGGCATTCACAGCTTCTCTCAAGGGTAGCAATTTGGAGTTTTCCTTCTAAACGAGAAAGAAAGGAAGAGAGAGAGAGCTTTTATTAACGAGGAGAAATAATTGCAGTTTTAAGCAATTCTAATATTACATTGAAGAATGGTGTAAGAATAAAGCGTTGCAGGCAGCCTGGGGGAACTCTCCCACAAGGCTTGGGAATCCAGAGTGCCAGTCTCCATCATGATGGACATCATGGCTTCTGGGAGCTTAGTCCAGGCCCCCCTGAGGACAGTGAGGGCATCGCTTTGCCGGTTTCTTGTGCTATTCCCACTTTGGGGCGATATATTGCAGTGATAACAAGGATTTAAAAGTTTGGGGATTTCTGTCAGAAATGAATAAATATCATTTCGAATTGTCTATTTGGTCTTATTCATTGTTGGATCCGCCAATTTTTACAGCAGAGCAGAACCTAGTGGATTCAACACAGGGCTTCTAGGCATAGATAGGGTCTCCACCCAAATGCTGGCAGTGACCTCTAGGCTCCCTGACCCTGGGGTGTGGAAAATGGGGAGCGGAGATCCTCGTGGGTCATATTCCCTACACAGCTCAAATGGGGCTGAGTCTATGTGATAACACGTGTGCGTGATAAACTGCTTCAGTTGTGTCAGACTTTTTGTGACCCCATGGACTGTAGTCCGCCCACCAGGCTCCTCTATCCGTGAGATTCTCCAGGCAAGAATACTGGAGTGGGCTGCCGTTTCCTTCACCAGGGGATCTTCCGGACCCAGGGATCGACCCCGGGCGGGTCTTCTGCACTGGCAGATGGATTATTCACCGCTAGCACCACCTGGGAGTAGCTTGTGATGACAAAGGAACATCGTTCAGGAGGAGTGGCCACAGCTCGTGCGGCATTCAGTGTTAATGGTGAATGTGGGGGCTGCGATTTTTCTCCCGCCTTACTATTCTGGAGATGGGGGCAGAATTACTTAGAGTTCCTCCTTTTTAGGCATCGTGTCTGCAAAGATTAAACAAGAAGTTATCTGGCTGATGTGTGTTCTGGTTGAGACTGAGTGCCAGTGCCAGGAGAGGACTGGCATTCCCCAAGGAGCGCTGAAGAAAAGAAGGGTCCAGATGATTCCTCCTCTGCTTTAGAAAGAAAAAAAAAACAGATCTATGCAAAAGAAGTTGGAAAAATAATATTGAGATATGGCGTCGTGAGTGTGGCATGACTGTTTTAGCACAGCCTTTTGGAAGAAACCACATTTATACCTATGAGCACCCACTTAGCTGGCTTTCTCCCATGCCCACCTCCTCTTGTGCCATATCCACTTCCTGTCCCAACTCTCTGCTCCCATTGCTTTTTCGTTTTTAATATGTCTGCCAGGGAGATTTTCTAGAATGCATATCTGCTTATTATTACAGTCTTCTGATTCAAGGCATCCAGGGCTCTCGATAGCTCTCAAGATGAACTCCAGTTCCTTGGCTTACTTCAGGAGGTTCTTCCTGGCTCGTGGTCCCAGGAGTCTATCACATGCCTCCTTCACTTCCAACCACATTGGAGGACTTTGGGTTTTGCCTTTTTGTATCATACAGGTTCTTCCCTTGTAACTGTTTCTTTCTCTCCATGTGAAATCATCCCTCCCCTCATTTCTTTGTCCTCCCAATTTCTACTCATCATTCAGGTTTCCTTTTTTCTTTTCTTTTTCTGAGTGGGGTGTGGGAGAGAAAAGTTTGTTCCAGGGTTAAACAAGGAGAATTGGTGGCTCATGCTTAAAAACCCTGAGCTCCATCCTTTGGTATTCCCTAAGTGTCACTACCCATGTATCCATGGCATCTTTGCCTTTCAGTTGTTTGATTGTACATGTCTGTCTCCATTTTACTAGAAACTTAAGGGGGCTTAAGGGGCCCAATTTTATTAGACTTTTTGTTGGAGATTTTGAAACATAGTGGATGCTCAATACGTATTTTTCAAAGGAAGGGGAAGAGAGACAGGAAGAGACAGAGAGTGAAGGAAGGTGAAAGCTTTACCTTCTGCTTCTCTATTTTCCCTGTCCTGATTAACTCTCTAGTTAGAGGACACATCTGCCCTTGAAATTAATTACCTAATTAATTTACAAAATGCTGTATTGAACACCTATCTTAAGTCAGACATCGTGTTATCATGCTATGTAATAAAGACAAATAAGATAGTCCTTGCTCATAAATGGTTCTATCACTTCCTTCCTGTGTGATCTTGGGCAAATTAGTAAATGCCTCTGTGTCCGTGTTCTCTCACTTTTAAATAGGGGCTAAAAATAGCACCTTCCTAATGGGGTTTGTCACAAGAATGTAAAACTACTTAGTGACTCATCTCAGAACAAGTGCTCCCCCCAAACGATTCTCTGTCCCCCCCAGTTCTGTCTCTATCTCAGACTGAGGAGGGCATGTTAGCAGCTGGGGATGATGGCGGATTCTAGAGAGATCCATGTCCTCCCCTGTCATGGTTCCTAGTGCATTTCAAAAGCCAAGTCATCCAGATGTGGGTCCCTCCCTGCTCCTCATCAGCTGAATGGGATTTGGGGCAAGTGAGGTAACATCTTTGTTTAAGTTCACTTGCCTGTAAATATGAGGACCCTAATAATATATACTTGGGTTTTTCAGAGAAGTAAGTGGGTACTGGTATGAACATCCTGGGGACAGGGATGTTATAAGAACTCACTGGGAGTCAGTATGACTGCCCTTCTAATTTGCCTCTGATCTCTTTACCCTATTTGCCACAGCATTTTTTTTTTTAACCCTATACCATCTTCCCTTTGTTCTGGTCCTAATGCCAGCAGCCGTACCCTGTGCTGCCCCCTGGTCACTGTTTCTATGCTTTATGTCATCACACTCTCATTTTACTGGCTTCTTTGTTTAACTTATTCCTCTAACTCATGCCATGGGGAGCATGATGACCAAGTGCCGTGAGGGGAGTCAACTACTGTAGATGATTATTATTACCTGTGACTCAGGATTGGTCAGTGCAGCCTATGGGATGAGCGCTATAGGCTTCTACACTAGGACACCTGCAGCAAGAGCTACCTGTCTCCCAGGCATAGGGTCGCAGCCTCTCCACCTCTTTCAGAGATAGGAAAGCAGATGGTGAAAGCGCTTTGTGATAAGTGACATCACAGAGGGATTATGAAGCAGAGCATTGGGGCAGAGAATGAAGAGCAGCTCTGCGTGTGGAGTCAGGAAGGCTCCAAAGAGGAAGTGACCTCTGCTCTGGGCTCCCACTAGAACTGACTGGAAAAGTGTCACAGTGTTGATTCCTGTTGATAAAGAGGAAAAGAAAAGAAAAAAAAAAAGCCAAGAACTCCCACACTGAGTCAGATGTTCATCACTTGTATCTGTGAAGAAATTCCGACTGTTTATGTCAAAGGTTCCCTGTGAATGACTCAAGCAGCGTGATGCCAGAAAAAGGTACTCTTACTGGGTCAGAATGCCAGGATGCCTTTGTAGTGCCTTTTCTCTTGGAATTTTCCCTAAAACAGGAAGTGTCCTTTTTAGAACTGATCGATTTAATAGATGGTTTACAATGGGAATTTCTGTGAGTTCATCATCAGTAGATTTGCATTTTGTTCAAAGTTTGCATTATGAGAAGCATAAACTTGAAGAAGACTCTTGAGAGGCCCTTGGACTGCAAGGTGATCCAACCAGACCATCCTAAAGGAGATCAGTCCTGGGTGTTCATTGGAAGGACTGATGTTGAAGCTGAAACTCCAATACTTGGGCCACCTGATGCGAAGAGCTGACTCATTGGAAAATACCCTGCTGCTGGGAAAGATTGAAGGCAGGAGGAGAAGGGGATGACAGAGGATGAGATGGTTGGACACGACAGAGGATGGGATGGTTGGATGGCATCATCATCTTGATGTACATGAGTTTGAGTAACCTCTGGGAGTTCCTAATAGACAGGGAAACCTGGTGTGCTGCAGTTCATAGGGTTGCAAAGAGTCAGACATGACTGAGCAACTGAGCTGACTGAAGGTTGAGAAGTACAGTACGTATATGTGCAAAGCCTACTATCATTTTTTGAAATCTATATGGATTCTTGGACCTCTTGGAATAATGTCAAAGCCCCCAGGGGTCCCTCTCCTATTTAGGGTCCACTGACCTAGATTTTAATCAGTACATTCCCATCAAGGGGTTTGTTAAAGAAAATTTACAGGCTCCAAGAATTCTACTATTTTAGTCTTAGGAAATGTTTACTCATTTTATGGACTGTTTTATAATCCACAGAAACAACTCTGCCCCATTCGTTGATATCTAGAATTAGAATGTGATAATGACTTTGATCCTTTCAAAATACAAACAGGCGTTATTTACCCCTGCTTTAAGAGCAAGTCTCTGCCCCTAGTTCCCGCTAGCAGTGAGAGGCCTATAAATCAGGAGGAAATTCCCTGCCCTCTTGTGAATGTCTTGTCTCTTGCACAGAGGTAAGCACAGATGGTGGATGACATGCGGGGTGAATTGCTCCACAGGTCAGCACTGCCTGAGTGATCTGTTAGGTGTGGGCATGTACCCATCAAGCACTACATTTCCGGCATGTCTGAACATGCGGGCCACATGGGGCCCAGGAGATATTTTTGAAGGCTGATGGCTGGATATGCTGATCCAAACACTCAAGGACTGTGGGTGGGTGTGGTTGGAGGTGAAGCAGAGAACCTTCACAGCGTACAGAAATGGACCACGCTCAGAGAAAAGGTACGTTCAAGCCTTCAGCTGTGCTTTCTTCTGCTCATCTCTGCACTTCCAGGGGCTCAGCCTGATCCAGTCCAGCTGAGGCGGGACTGAATCATCGTCAGGGAGCGTCTCAGCACAGGGGGTGAGAGGGCAGTATGACAAGGCCGCCCTTTGCGTTTCTTATCGGTGTAGGCGCCCCAGTGATGAGATAGAATGAGATGAGCCTGTGTTCTGCTGTCAGCGAGTCCTGAGTCCAGGACCAGCTTCTCCGATTTATGAGCGGGGCCACCCGGGGTTGTGACATGGTTTCTCAGCCTGTACTTCCTCATCTCCAGAATAGGGTCAGATTCTTTGTAGGGAGTGCACTCCGTCGCTGAGCTGTGTCCGACTCTGTGACCCCATGGACTGTAACCTGCCAGGTTCCTCTGTCCATGGAATTCTCCAGACAAGAATGAGAGAGTGGTTTGCCATTTCCTCCTCCGGGGGGGGGTCTTCCTGACCCAGGGAAAGAACCCACATTTCTTGCAACTCCTTGCATTGACAGGTGGATTTGTGAATGATGAGCCATCGGGGAAGCCCCTTCTTTGGACAGGGTGTGAATTAAACGTGTTCACGTTACTGAGTGCTGGTGGAGCCTCATGGAGTGGGATTAGAAAGGGCAGAAAAGGATGAGCAATTCCTTCTGAAGCCTTGGAGTCCTTTGCACATTATAGTTTAGTTTCCTTCCATGTGACCTGCTCTGAGTTTCCCTGGATTGTGAAGGATGGTGGAGAAAAGAGTGGCTTGCCAAGGGCTTGATGCACCCTCTCTCCCTTCCTGGAGGGCTGAGCTGCTCTGAGTCACTCAGAACTTAATGGAAAGCTACACTCCAGTCCTAGATGCAGACATGTCACTGTCCCTCGATCCTCTCTTTTGGAATAACTTCAGTTTTCACATCATCACCTAATATATGCCGAGGAGCAGGGAATCCAAAAATGCAAGCTCCGTTGACAAGTTCAAGGGGGCAAGCGCATCAAAGATTGTGAAACCCAAAGGCCAGGCTGTAGACAGACTTTAACAGGATGTTAAAGCCAGGATCTAGGGGCAAGACTACTCAGATCGGATTTCAGCTTCACCACCTGCGAGCTGTGTCACCTTGGCGAATGGCTTAATCCTTCCGAGTCTCAGCTCCCTCATCTGAAAAATGAGGAGCATAGCTTTGCTATCAACCTCTTAGGCTTTTCACAAGAATTTAATGGAATCCTAGATTTAAAGGGCTTGGAACAGAGCTCACTTAACATAAGGTGTTGGTGTTAGCGAAGATTTGATACAGTTTAAGAGATGCTGTCAGCTAAGAAGCAGTGCCTGGGGACACGGTAGCAGCAGCCGGGCAACGGGGATGTGAGGGCCAGTCTGGTCACTGCTGTTCAGTCACTCAGTTGTGTCCAGCTCTTGGTGACCGCATGGACGCCGCTCATCAGGCTTTCTTGTCCTTCACCATCTCCTGGAGTTTGCTCAAACTCATGTCCGCTGAGTCGGTGATGTCGTCCAAACATTTCATCCTCTGTCGCCCCATAGAAGAACTTAAAATGCTTGTGAACCATGGTGTATCCACCAGTTTCAAACATACAGCTAGGAGGAAGGGGAAAATGATGGATCACTCCCGGGACGGAATGCAAACAGGATAGAAGGACCTGGCTGCCCAGATCCTGGGGCACGCAACGCCCACATGATCCTTCTCTCTCTCCATTTCCGACTTTCCTGCTGATGGGGCGGTGCTGATGTTTGAACAGGGTGCCCTGGGTCAGTGACACACACCTGTTCCCTTGGACAGTCACAGGGACAATGACTGTGGTTTGCCAACCAGCCTGCTGAACAGCCATGGGATTTATTGGTATTTCTGGGGCAGATGAGTCTAGGGACAGAACGAGTGTCACCAAAGGATGACTGGGTCATGACCTCATAGATCCTGAGTGCTCTTATATATTTAGCCTGTCCTAAATATTTAAGACTTCTTCTATAGTTGGTGTGTCATGTCCCATCTGCACTTACAATATCTTGAATATTTAGCGTTCTGATGGCTTATGTTTATTTGGTGCTTCGAGAAATTTAGGAATCTCTTGATTGTCCTATTCCTTTCTCTCTGTGTTTAATGCCCATTATTCTATTCTCTCAGGACCTAACAGGCTTACAGGTATCATCCATCCTTCTTGTGAATTTATTTTTCTGTAGCAGAAAGAAGGTTATTTAAAAAATTATATGAAAAAAAAGTATATATGGAGCTTTGCTGTGGAAGCCTGGCCTAGGAAACATTTAAGATGCACAGCTTTCAGCCCTGACAAATGGTGGGTTTGGAGTTCGATCGCAGAGGCTTTGAACTTCGCATCATCTAAGTCAAGAGATGCAGCCAACAGTCCACATGCAACCGGGAACATGACCGGCTCTCTGTGACAGTTTGCCAAGCGAGTGAATGCCTTAACTTTGCAAGCGTGAGTGAATTATCCTAAATGGTGTTTCTAAAACTGTTTATAGTTTCAGTGTGGCTCCTTTAGTTTTTATAGCAATGTGTTAAGGTAGGTAGAACAGGATTAATAAAACCTCTGTAACAGGTGGAGAGCTGAAATTCTGAAATCTAACTGGCTTAAAATTACATGCCACAAGTCCCAGATTCTAGAACTCAGGTTTTCTGATTCCCAGTTTCTTTGGGCCATAAGTCCTCCTTCTTTATTGCTGTTCAAGCCCATGTGACAAGAGCTGTGTCATCCTCAACTGAACCAGGGATTCCCATGACTTCCGGGGTGTAAACCATGACCTCTTGGCTGTGAAAGTTTAGCATAGGCATGAGACTCAGGTGAAGATGAAAGAGCCTGCTCCTTATGCAACATGATTAACTTTAAAAATACCCCTACCTGCTTATTGTATCCCTTGGCTTCCCTGGTGGCTCAGTGGAAAAGAATCCACATGCTAAGGCAGGGGCCATACGTTTCATCTCTGGGTCAGGAAGATCCCCTGGAGAAGGAATGGCAGCCCATTCCAGCATTCTTGTCTGGAGAATCCCCTGAACAGAAGAGCCTGGTGGGCTATCGTCCATGGGGTCACTAAAGAGTCTGACATGACCAAACAACTGGACAACAACGTATAACCATTATCATTGGTCTGCAGAAACGTCCTCAGACAGTGCAATACTAAAGTGTATCTCCAGAAGACTGGCCTGAGTTTATATTTGTAGAGCTTCGAAAAATGGGTTGATCAACTGAAAGATGTTTGGAAACACAGTGTCAGTCTCTTCAACCAGGTAATTGCAAGGTACTGCAGAGACTTGAGACTCAGAACAATTTTGCCAAATGAGTGCCTTCCAGAACCCTCCAGTGCCTCAGTGTTTTGGACAATAGAAGTGCTCAACTGTCCTCCGAGCCAGACTTACTCTGTGCAAGCCCACAAGGGAATTCATTCACACAGCCCTCAGGTTTGTCCATCAGAACTCCAGGAGGCAACTGAGTGAAGCGATATTTGCCTATAGAAAATGTCTCCCTCCCCAAAGAGTGATGAAATTACTCCTAGAGAATGAGTTTGGGGTCTTTGTACTTCAGAGAAGCTAGAAATGAAAAAGAGAAGTGTGTATAACCAGGGCCTCTCTGTCCCCAGTAGGGCAATGCTGAAAAACATTGACCAGCGTCAGTTACTGGAGGCAGTTGTCCAACCAATGACCCTGGGTGGCCCCTGACGCCTCTGTTCAGACTGGCTTCTATGGTGGAGCCCAATAACGCTTCAGAACATGTTTTTTCCCTTTAAGTCACCAGCTGTGGTCACTGACTACAGTTGTAATGAGAAGCCTGTTCCAAATTTAGTGTGGATTTCTCTAATTTTAGAGACATTAAAGAGCCCCAGGAAGGGATTGGTAATGGGCTACAACATTCCTTCACTTTTTTGGCCAATGAGTGTCGCGCAGCTGCCTGTATATGTTTGCACGTGTACACGTGTGTGTGTGTGTGTGTGTGTGTGTGTGTGTGTGTGTGTGTGTGTGTGTGTGCGCATGGCAGTGAAAGGAGAGAGCAAAGGAACACAGAAAAAGCAATGAGGCCGTTATCTGCCAGTTTGGTTCTTTACAGAAGCTATGGAAACTTCAGGGCCTTTCAAGAAAATCATTGGTGAAATTTTAAGTGAAATGTTAAATGAAAATAAGTGCCTTGGTGCTGGGAAAGATTAAAGGCAGGAGGATAAGGAGGCAACAGGATGAGATAGTTGTATGGCGCCACCAATTCAATGGACATGAGTTTGATCGTACTCCTGGAGATAGTGAAGGACAGAGAAGCCTTGGTGGGCTCTAGACCGTGGGATCGCAGAGAGCTGGACACGACTTAGGCACTGAATAGCACCAGCATAGTCCTTGTGTACATGTCCATGAAGAAATTTTTTTCTTAGAAACTCAATGCCATTGAGAAGAGATATTCAACAAATCATAATGAGCTGATAAAATGAAAGAAAAACAGCAGAAAACAGTTTTATCCAAAATATTCTACACTGTTTGCCATAGACTGAACAATGTTGTTTTCAGATTTTTGATAGTTTCCAAAAGTAGTAATAAATCTTGTGTCTGGCAAGATAAAAATGTAATTAGCCTCATGTTGGGAATAATGGGGTAAGAGGATCATACTTTCATTTATGATACGGAAAAAGGAAATAACAGAATTCTTTTCAAAATGTATCCATCATCATATATATCTGAATTGCTAAATTATCTGTTTATACATATGTATGTATGCATACATGCCTTCTAAATCGCTTCAGTCGTGTCTGACTCTGTGCCACCCTATGGACTGTAGCTTTCCAGACTCCTCTGTCCATGGAATCTTCCAACAAGAATAAGAATACTGGAGTGGCTTGCCATGCCCTCCTCCAGGGGATCTTCTCAACCCGGGAATCAAACTCCTGTCTCTTATGTCTCCTATATTGGCAAGTGGCTTCTTTACCACTAGTGCCACCTGGGAAACCCCATGTATATATACATATATGTATGTTTTTTATGTGCAAGTAGTAAGAGTAGTAATCATTTGGTTTCAATACTTCCTAAAAATATTTCCTTCAGTTTTCTTAAGGACTCTACTTACAGTCCACTCACAGTTCACAATCCTAGTCTATGTACATCTTTTTTCACTTGCATATCTCTTCATTCAGAGTCTGTACTAGTTTCTGAATTTATTTTGTCCTCAATGAAGAACCAAAGTATTCTTTCTTCTAGAGAATTCCAAATACAGTATTATCAATTGAGCTCTATAAGAAGTTGGGCAGTTACATCAGCTAGCACTATGAATATATACATTTAATAATCTGATTTTATCAGTCACCAGAAGCTCTGCTAAGCATTTTTCAAGCATATTTATTAAATCCTTACAAAATCCTTCCCTGGAGGAGGGCATGGCAGCCCACTCCAGTCTTCTTGCCTGGTGAATTCCTTGGACAGGGGAGCCTGGTGGACTATCCCCTATAGTCCATGGGATTGCAAAAAGTTGGACACTACTGAAGCAACTTAGTACACATGGACAAAATCCTTGAACAACAAGTATTGTTATCTTAATTTTATTGATAACTAACTGAAGCATAAGGGGTTTGATACATAATTTACAGGAGAAAACAGTTACTAGGTTACAGAGCAGAAATTCTGAAAAATTCTTATACTGCAAGAAGTGAATAAGGACTAAAAGCAATAAGCATCAGCAAGCTTTCATTAAAAACTGGCTTCCAAACAAGTGGTACAAACTTTCCTTTAACCAAATAATAACATCATGACTTATGAAAATTGAATGTCCCTGCTTGGACCATGTAATTCTTAACTCAAAGATCATGTTTACACACCCCAAATTTCAGCTGTAAGGTGAATAAAAATGTGTCTTCTATGTATTCTTCTGTAAATTTTCCATAGGTAATCTATATATTCAGACCTAGGTATTCTGATTTTTTTTGGCTTTGCTGATCTTAGTTCCCATGGGGGACTGAACCTGTGCCCCAAGCACTGGAAGCTCAGTCTTAGCCTCTGGACCACCTAGGAAGTCTCTGCATCCTCATTTTTACAACCTCTTTAACAAGTGGTGCTGGGAAAACTGGATAGCCACTTGTAAAAGAATGAAACTAGAACACTTTCTAACACCATACACAAAGATAAATTCAAAATGGATCAAAGATCTAAGCATAAGACCAGAAACTATAAAACTCCTAGAGAATAATATTGGGAAAACACTCTCTGACATCAACCAAAGCAGGATCCTACATGACCCACCTCCCAGAATACTGGAAATAAAAGCACGAATAAACAAATGGGACCTAATTAAAATTAAAAGCTTCTGCACAGCAAAGGAAACTATAAGCAAGGTGAAAAGGCAGCCTTCAGAATGGGAGAAAATAATAGCCAATGAAGCAATGGACAAACAATCTCAAAAATATACAAGCAACTCCTGCAGCTCCATTCTAGAAAAATAAACGACCCAATCAAAAAGTGGGCCAAAGAACTTAACAGACATTTCTCCAAAGAAGACATAAAAATGGCTAACAAACACATGAAAAGATGCTCAACATCACTCATTATCAGAGAAATGCAAATCAAAACCACAATGAGGTACCACTTTACACCAGTCAGAATGGCTGCCATCCAAAAGTCTACAAGCAATAAATGCTGGAGAGCATGTGGAGAAAAGGGAACTCTCTTACACTGTTGGTGGGAATGCAAACTAGTACAGCCACTATGGAAAACAGTGTGGAGGTTCCTTAAAAAACTGCAAATAGTTCTGCCATATGACCCAGCAATCCCACTGTTGGGCATATACACCGAGGAAACCAGAATTGAAAGAGCCACGTGTACCCCAATGTTCATCGCTGCTTTATTTACAATAGCCAGGACATGGAAGCAACCTAGATGCCCATCAACTGACGAATGGATAAGAAAGCTGTGGTGCATATACACAATGGAATATTACTCAGCATTAAGGAAAAATTCATTTGAATCAGTTCTACTCAGATGGACGAAACTGGAGCCCATTATCCAGAGTGAAGTAAGCCAGAAGCAAAAACAACAATACAGTATATTAACGCATATATATGGAATTTAGAAAGACGGTAATGAGAACCCAGCATGCGAGACAGCAAAAGGAACGCAGATGTATAGAATAGACTCAGGGCCTCTGTGGATGAGGGAAAGGGTGGGATGATATGGGAGAATGGTATTGAAACATGTTAATTATCATATGTCTAATCAATAGCTGGCCCAGGATTGATGCTTGGGACTGGTGCAACGAGATTTCCTGGGGGGAGGGAGAAGGGAGGAGGGAGGGGGGTTCTGGAGGGGGAGCATATGTAAACCCATGGTGATATCATGTCATTGTTTGGCAAAACTAATAAAAATAAAAATTAAATTAAAAAAAATAAAAAGCCATCAGGGTTTTAAAACCCAGTCTCATTTCTCAAGTTGGGAAAACAGCCATATCGAGAATATTTATTAAAAGAGAATTGAAGGAGCCAATATTATTTTTCCCTTTTTTAGTGTCAGAATTCTAGCCTCCTTCAGCCTGCTGCCTCTTCCCTGCTGTCAAACCTTCCAGTGGTTCATAGACGCCACTGACACATCTCTTGATGCCGGTGTGTCTGGCTCACCTTCACGTCCTGGAGCCCGGTGCTTGCCTTACCCCGCCCTGTGCGCCTCTGCTGTCCTCAGCCTTCTCTGCAGATGAACCCTGGTTCCACTCACCCTCACCCCGCTGTGTGCTCACCTGGTTCATGGTGACTGAGAGGCGCGCTTGGTTTGTTTTGCTTCCCCTGGGTGGTTGGACAGACATTTTGCCCCTCTTGGAATTTCCTCTTATCTACTTAAACACCGCAAATAAACACTTGATCTTGGTGAAAACACTGACTTTGCTAAGCTCATGAGTTTCAAGAAAAGTCACCCGCTTCTCCGTTTTCCACCCTCCAGTTTATTTCTGCCCCAAGGTTCCTTCTAGGTAGAAATGTGGAAGGCAGGGCTACATGGGACTGTCTCCCTCCGTCTGCCCATTGGGATATGTTATCATGCAGTCCCCTGGATCTTTACCATCAAAGCAGTTCATAAATCCTAATCTTTCCTCTCTGTTTTTTTTCAACCAGACTCTTGCACTTGAGATGTTTTGCCCTAATGGGACATGTATCTAATCAGCATCCTAAATCAAACAATACCTTGGCTAGAAACTCTTTTGAATTATTATTATGTATTTTAAAATGAGAGATGAGGAAGTTGTTAAAAGAAACTGTGGACTAAATCAGGTCAGAATGTGATTTTTATCTTGTTTTTCGGAAAGGTTTTGATGAAGCCTCATGGAGACACGGGTGTATAGGAAGGAAGGGGGGGCGGGGAAACACGCCTCGTGCAAGGCTGAAATCCCTGTCCTGGACACCAGGAAGCTTGTCCGTCTCCACCTCGATCCTCAAACCAGTCAGCCAAAGCGTCGTTTTTACAGATGTCTTCAGAATCAAGAAGGCTGGGCTAGATCCACACTGTGTGGACACTCCGAGCTAGATCCACGCTATGCGGACATTCTGGGCTAGATCCAAGCTGTGTGGACCTTCCCCCGTCTCCCCACAAAAGCAGCCAAAGACTTCAGCTTGATTCACCTTACATTCTGGTGGAAGTTGAGGAAAAGCTGAAAGAGCTAAGGGAAATGTAGCGAGAGACAGATTTCCCATTTTAGGAAAATGGACAGCATAGAGGTTCCCATAGGAACCTGTGAGACACATCTGAGCTCTGAAGAGATGGGCAAAATATTTTTAAATTGGAGTCTATCTGGTTTACGTTGTTGTGCTAGTTTCAGGTGTACAGCAAAGTGATTCATATATATGTGTACACACACACACACACACACACACACACACACACACATATATATATACATATCAGAGTTCAGTTCAGTCGCTCAGTCGTGTCCGACTCTTTGTGACCCCGTGGTCTGCAGCACACCAGGCCTCCCTGTCCATCACCAACTCTTGGAGTTTACTCAAACTCATGTCCATTGAGTCAGTGATACTATCCAACTATCTCATCCTCTGTTGTCCCCTTCTCCTCCTGCCCCCAGTCCTTCCCAGCATCAGGGTCTTTTCCAGTGAATCAGCTCTTCACATGAGGTGGCCAAAGTATTGGAGTTTCAGCTTCAACATCAGTCCTTCTAATGAACACCCAGGACTGATCTCCTTTAGGATGGACTGGTTGGATCTCCTTGCTGTCCAAGGGGCTCTCAAGAGTCTTCTCCAACACCACAATTCAAAAGCATCAATTCTTCGGTGCTCAGCTTTCTTATAGTCCAACTCTCACATCCATACATGACCACTGGAAAAACCATAGCCTTGACTAATGGACTTTTGTGGGCAGAGTAATGTCTCATATACATATGGCGGGGGTGGTTGTTGAGTCACAGTTGTGTCAGACCCTTTATGACCCCTATAGACAATAGCCCACCAGGCTCCTCTGTCCATGGGATTCTCCAGGCAAGAATACTGGAGTGGGGTGCCATTTCCTTCTCCAGAGGGTCTTCCTGACCAGGGACTGAACTCATGTCTCCTATGTCTCTTGCATTATAGGTGAATTCTTTACCTTTGAGCCACCTGGGAAGCCCCCTATACATATTCTTTTCCTGATTTTTTTTTCCATTATTGGGTTTTACAAGATAGTGAGCATAGTTTCCTGTGCTGTACAAAAGGCCCTTGCTGGTTATGCATTTTATGTGTAGCAGTGTATATATGTTAATCTCCAACCCCTAATTTATCCTTACCCTCCTTCCTCTTTGGTAATCATTAATTTGCTTCCTGTGTCTGTGGGTCTATTTCTATTTTTAAGTAAGTTCGTTTGTATCCTTCTTTCAGATCCCACATATAAGGATCTCATGATATTTGCCTTCACCTGACTTACTTCACTTATTATGATAATCTCTAGTCCATCCATTTGCAGCAAATGACATCATTTCATTCATCATTTATTACAACTGAGTAATAAATACTCCTTTGTATATACAAACCACATGACAGACGCCATGGATGTTATAAAACTAGAAGCAGAGAGAGCCCTGGAAGTGAGGGAGAGTTTCTCTCTCTCTCTGTCTCTCTCTCCTTCCTCATCTGTGGCTGGATGATCGAGACCAGTTAGAAGCAGGAGAGATGGCCAGCTCCTCACCAGACCTGGCAGGTCCTACAGGTTTTATCCTTTCTTATTTGGGGAAAGGGGAGGAAAAGTGTTTTGAATCAAATAAGACCATCCAATCAAGAAAACAGGTGTCCTATGCTCAAATAAAGCTATTTAAATTACTTGAAGAGGCTAATAGTACGTACTTTGACCCAAAGGCATTATTTTGCAAAATAGATGCTGAGTGTAGCACAGAAGAGAGCATTCATCAGAAAAGTAAAACCGTTTCATGATGCTGACCCCATATGATTCTTATGTACTGCTACCACGTCACTTCTGGTATTGGCTCACCCTGGGTGCTGGAGTAGGTAGCATCTGTTTGTGAATCATGCTTTGGAAATGAATTGCCATTCTTTATGATTTATGTTTACTTGGTAACATAGAGCCCAGCTAGGCTAGTACATCTGTGTTGGGCGGGCCATGATTTAAAACTACATCCCAAATAATTCTTTTGATGTAAAAATGAAAATGACCAAGAGAAGCTTAGAGTTACTTTATCAACCAATGTGATTTGAGATCTTGAAATAATGAAAATAGAGCTTCTAATGTTGATATTGAAAAGGGAGCCTGAAAGGGGAAGTAGCAAGCTGGCTTCAAAGATTAAGATATAGAATAAGGATTAATAGGTGGTTGAACCAATGCTGAAAATCTGTATTGAAATCTAGATTCTGTTGATCAGTGAGTGGTCAGCAGCCAGATAGAGCTTGCTCTTCTCACTCGAGCCAATAAGTTCTTCCAGGACACATATCAAAGATAGCTTTAATATTTGTATAATTTTAACCCCTCTTTGAGTTGTTTTATATTATTTACATGGGATTCCCTGGTGGCTCAGACAGTAAAAAAATATCTACCTGCTAATGCAGAAGACCGGGGTTCAATTCCTAGGTCATGAAGATCCCCTGGAGAAGGGAATGGCAACCCACTCCAGTATTCTTGCCTGGAGAATTCCATGGACAGAGGAGTCTGACAGGGTACAGTCCATGGGGTCACAAAGAATCAGACATAACTGAGTAACTAACACACATACACACATACATGTTAGCTATATATAAGTGCTAGTCCTATGCTAGTTGTTATACATTTTCCTTAGATACTGCAGTCAGTATAGCTAAACAGGCAGCTAGAAAGATGACTCATAAACATTGATATTAAATGAAGAGTATGATTTAGTGTTAACATGATTTTAGATTTACCTCCATTAATTTTAAAACTGACACAGTAGACTACAGTCTATGCTGAAAGGAAAAGGTGATTCAACTCCAATTTTTATCCAGAGGTCTTAATTTGTAGTTTTCCATAGCAACAGCGTCATTTTTTTTTTTTACAAGAAAAACACCCAGTAAGCCATGTAAGCACCATGTTGATATTTATTAGTCTAATTAGTTGCATTTCCAACATCCATTTAATATTCAATATTAAAAATTCCAGGATCCTCAAAGGAAGAAATATTATTGCCTATCATGAAATTAAGCAGAGCTTACAAAATCACATAATTTTTATGTTTTATGTTTTAATATGCAGAGTGCATATTAAGTATTAAATGGATTTGCATATACGTGATGCTCAGAGCCTGCATCTTGTATCTTAAGACATAATCATTACTGCTTTCATGGAGAACGTCTAACTTATTGTTTTTATAACACAACACAATGAAGGGCTTTGGATCATTAAAACTCTTGGTACGCCCCACTGTCTGCATACATACGTGCCTTTTGACTGGAGTGTATTATTCAGTGTTCTCCACGGGCCTGAATAGAAGGTCACTTTGACCTGCTGTACATTTTTACTTAAGAACTGCTTTTAACAATAAGCCACTAGTGTACTTGTTTCTGGACTGACTTGAGTTTTTGGCACAATATGAAAAGCATTTGGAAAGTGTAAGTAAAAGCCTTCCGTTTCAGAAGAAATAATGGCCCCATTTGCCATGGAAACCAGAGGACTTCATGAAATTGCACTCAACTGTTTTCTGCAGTGAGCCTAAAATTATTCTAAAAATAAGTTGCATCCCTGGCATCTGCTAGCCAAGGCACCAATATTTCATCTCAGAAGGTTTTTCCTGTTAGAGACAAATGCCATACCATTTGAATATTTCATTTTGCCTATTGTTCAGAAATTATAGGGAAATATATGGGACACACACAGTAGGGAATCAATAATGAGTTTTTAATTAAATTAAACAAAACGTCTTGAAGGACAGGAAATGGTGATTTGAGGATTACCTCCCAACAACAGGGGTGTCCCTGGTGGCTCAGCTGGTAAAGAATCCGCCTGAGATGTGGGAGACCCGGGTTCGATCCCTTGTTTGGGAAGATCCTCTGGAGAAGGGAACGCCTACCTACTCCAGTATTCTGGCCTGGAGATTTCCATGGACTGTATAGTCCCTGGGGTCACGAAGACTCAGACATGACTGAGTGACTTTCACTTTCACTTCCCAACAACAGACCATAATTAGAGACTAAACATAGGATTTTTCATCGACATTAGAATGAGTCACGTTTACACTTGTTTTTCCTTTTTGTTACAGATTATTTTTTAATCAGTGTCATGGGAAACAAACAAAATAGCATGCTATGTGATCATCCAGATTTGAGCAGACATATTATAAATATGAGTGAATAGCAGTGAAAGGCCACGGTCTCTGACCAGAAGGTCCCATCCATAGATCTGGTCATTACATCTTGATGCTTTGGTCATTTACATGGACAGAGCAGCCGCAAGGGACAGAACTCATGCTTCTGATCAGTTGCAGATGCCCGTGATCTTTGCAAGGGGGTTGTTATTTTTCAGCCACCAAGCCGTGCCTGACTCTTTGCGACCCCACAGACTGCAGCACACTGTGCTCCCCTGTCCTTCACTGTCTCCCAGAGTTTGCTCCAATTCATGTCCACTGAGTCACTGATGCCATCTCACCATCTCATCCTTTACCATTCCCTTCTCCTTTTGCCTTCAATCTCACCTGGCATCAGGGTCATTTTTCGTGAGTCAGTTCTTTGAATCAGGTGGCCAAAGTATTGGAGCTTCAGTCCTTCCAATGAATATTCAGGGTTGCTTTCCTTTAGAATTGACTAGCTTGATCTCCTTGCATTCCAAGAGACTCTCAAGAGTCTTCTCCAACACCACAGTTCAAAAGCATCAGTTCTTCAGTGCTCAGCTTTCTTTATGGTCCAACTCTCACATCGGTACATGACTACTAGAAAAACTGTGGCTTTGACTAGATGGACATTTGTTGGCAAAGTGATATCTCTGTATTTTAATATAATGTCTAGGTCGGCCATAGCTTTCCTTCCAAGAAGCAAGCATCTTTTAATTTCTTGGCTGCAGTCAATCACTGCATGGGGAGCTGTGACTGAATGAATGCCTAAAGAGGCCTCATGCTTGAAGGTAAGATGCTGTTTGCTACCTAGAAGGCCAAGACAGCAGGCTGAAAACCTCAAAGAACAGAGAAAATAAAATCCTCAAAATAGATTGCACCGAGAGACAAATAAAGCCCGTGGAGGCAGGAACTTGCACTTACATCCACATGTCCTCCCCGTCCTGAGAATACTTTCACAGAGTCACAGAATGACACTGGATACATTAGATCACTGACGAGCAGTTTTCACTCAGTAAACATGAATTGAGTGCCTACAAGTTTCAGTCACCTAATTAGCTGCTAGGAATGAAGTAATGGCTGATGATGGCCCTCAGTAATTATTATCCTGTGATGGCAAAGGTGCCAAAGAACTCAGCAGATGTTGCAAGGAGGGGAGAAAGCTGCATTCCTGAACCTGCTAGAGAAGTGGTCCAGGGAATTTTACTATGGAGGGGGCATAGTTGTAGAAATAAGGCTCATCGGCTCCACTGCCCATAACTCAGGGACCACGAACATTTAGTTTACCATCCATTCCAGGATGCTTCAAGATCAATCCAGGGTACCAGGTGTGAACTGGGAGTCTTTGGTAAATCAGCAAGCACAACTAATCTCTATTTAGACCCAATGTATATTTGGGGACTAAAGAAACAACTTATTTTCTATGAAATTCACCACTCATCAGTGGGGTTTCTAACATCCCTTTATCCTACAGTTTGATTGGCAATGAATCAATTGCTAAAATGGCATGCAGGTAAAGCCCTGGCAGTGAAATTTGCAGAGTCAACTCCAGATGCTTCTATCAGAGGTTAGGCCTAGAAGGCTAACTTGTGTTTCAGGATTATGATTCTGCCTTGGTCAACATTTTTATGACAAATCAGGTGAAATTATGGCAGGCCTGCTTGTCATATGTATGCAAACAACCCGATGTTGGGAGAGTTAATGAATGCTTCTGGCTTTAAGGAGTTCTTAATAAGCTAGAACAATGCAACTTTTTTTTTTTTCAAGTTGCTACTTAATGGGGATAGATGTAAGATAGTGCACTTAATTTCACAAAACAAATAACATCTACTGCATAAATATGACAAGGAAAAATGTGGTCTAGCAGCAGGATTTGTCAAAAAACAAATTCATCTTAGCTATGAAGGCTATCTCTGGAGTGGCAAAGATTTAGGCAAAGATCTATGCTCTGGCAGAGATTTTGTATTAATAGAAGGGCTTCATCTTAGCTGGATCACTGAGCAAGAATGTGCCTTCCAGTCCTGAGAGTCTGTATTCTGGAACCAATCAAGTAGAGACAGTATCTTGACACATCTGTCCCCTGGCTATGTTGCCGTTGACTCACTAAGTTATGTCCGACTCTTTCGCAACACCACAGACTCTAGCCCATGGAAGAGGAGCCTGTGGGGACTACAGTTCATGGGGTTGCAGAGCTAAGACATGGCTGCAGCCCTCCAGGCTCCTCTGTCCATGGGATTTCCCAGGCGAGGATGCTGGAGTGGGTTGCCATTTCCTCCTCCAGGGGATCTTCCTGACTCAGAGGTCAAAGCTGTGTCTTATGCATCGATGGGTGTATTCTTTGCCACGGAGCCACCTGGGAAACCCCTCACTGGCTGTAGAAGTCACCAAAACATGTTAGCTGAATAAATCAGCAGATGTATTATGAGTTGTAGAAGCGTGAACAAAGGCGGCGACAGACATTGTACACGTTTGCGTCATAGTCACCCACGTCCTTCCTTCCCTGAGGTCTTCGTGTCCAATCTCCACCCTCTGTGGCCTGGGCTCATTGCTTTTCTTGATCAATATGATCAGCAGACTGAGCATCAGGGACTTCCATGGTGGTCCGGTGGCTAAAACCGCATGCTGCCTGTGCAAATGGGCTCCGGTTCGATCCCTGGTCGGGCAACTAGAATCTGCATCCAGCAACTAAGAGCTGGGCCAGCCAAACAGATAAAGATTTTTTAAAAAAGAAAGAGATTTTTAAAAAGAAGATGATTAAAAATCAGACTAAGGAACCCAAACCCTAATAATTTTGTGAAGGCAGTTCTTATAAATCAGTAGTATTTTTTTGTTTCTGTCTAGGTCAAAGTATTGTTGACATAAGAGTTATCAAGCACATCCAGAAGATAAGCTGTGGCCTCATCTCGCGGCTGGTGAACAGACAAGTTTGAGCAATGTATTCCTGAAATATCTTGTTATCCACACCCATATTTACCTTTGTTTCTCCTAGAGGCAGAAGGTTGCTCTCAGATACAGGCTGAGTGTTGACATGCGTTTTTGCACATCCAGGAGAAGAAATGCTGTGTCTATGCTTTCTAACCCCCGCTTTCCATCCACTCATGAAAGTGGAGTCACTGTTTTGTCTCCTTTTGCCCATTTTAAATCCTCTTTCAATTACCTGGTTGGTTGAAGAACACGCGGACGACTAGGGTCTGAATCACCTTGACTGCCCAGTTCCACAGCTTCAATCCACAGGATGCTTAAGGACTGTTCACTGCATTTTACACTCTGCCCAGCTGGACCTGGCCTAAGAGCTGACCTTTCTTTTTTAAAGGGTTATTTAAAAATAGAGGATCAAAAGTGTATTTGTCAAAGTGGTTTAAAACTCTTAAACATCTATCTATTAAAAGCGGGAAGCACTATTTCATATATAAAATATACACAGATTACTATAAACTATGAATCGTTGAATATATAAATTAGGTTTTCTAATTCTAGAGATAGAACACATGTCGTAGGTATTCTGCATAAAATAATTTAATTTAAACAGTTTCAGCTATGTCTTAGGCGGTTCGCAGCAGAGACTGTTGCAAAGTCGACTTCTGCCGAGCAGCCCTATTACGCCCAAGGTTTTTTTTTCTTTAATGCCAAATGGTTTTGCTTTTCAATTTCTAAAAGCTTTTAGGTGAACCTTTTTCCCCCCGCAGTGGTCATGTATGGATGTGAGAGGTGGACTATAAAGAAAGCTGAGCACCAAAGAATTGATGCTTTTGAACTGTGGTGTTGGAGAAGACTCTTGAGAGTCCCTTGGACTGCAAGGAGATCCAGCCAGTCCATCCTAGAGGAGATCAGTCCTGGGTGTTTATTGGAAGGACTGATGTTGAAGCTGGAACTCCAGTACTTTGGCCACCTCATGCGAAGAGATGACTCATTGGAAAAGACCCTGATGCTGGGGAAGATTGAAGGTGGGAGGAGAAGGGGATGACAGAAGATGAGATGGCTGGATGGCATCACTGACTCGATGGACATGGGTTTGGGTGAACTCCAAGAGTTGGTGATGGACAGGGAGGCCTGGCGTGCTGCAGTTCATGAGGTTGTAAAGAGTCAGACACGACTGAGTGACTGAACTGAACTGAACTGAAATATTTTTTTGAAAAGATGATATAATTTTATTACCTTACATAGATAACCCTATTTATTGATTGACTGATGTATAGTTAGTTTGAAACGTTATGCTCATTTTCAGATATACAGCAAAATGATCCAGGTGCATATAAATATATATGTATATACGTATACATATATGTATGTATATATATATGTATATGTATATGTGCTTAGTCTGTCAACTGTGTCCAACTCTCTGTGGCCCCGTGGGCTCTAGCCCACCAGGCTCCTCCATCCATGGGATTCTCCAGGCAAGAAGACTGGAGCGGGTTGCCCTGCCCTCCTCCAGGGGATCTTCCCTGCCCTGTGGTATGCAGTAAGTCCTTCTTGTTGTTTTCAGTATCTGTCTTGTTTTGACTGGCTTATTTTAACTTAGCAAAATATCCAAGGTTTATCTGTGTTGCAGCGTATGTCAGAACTTCATCCCTTTGGAAGGCTGAATAATGGTCCATGGTATGCATGTGTCACATCGCTCACCCATTCATATGTCAGTGGACACTGGGCTCACCTCGACATTTTAACTATTACGAATAATAGTTGCAAAATATTGCTTTGAACATGAATGTGCAAACAATCTAGCTTTTCAAGCTGAAGATATCTTACTATAAATTGAGAGGAATAATAATACTTAAAATATTAAATGAAATGACTTAGTCACTAAATGTGGCTTCCTTGGTGGTTCAGATGGTAAAGAACCTGCCTGTAATACAGGAGACCGGGTTTGATCCCTGGGTTGGGAAGATCCCCTGGAGAAGGAAATGGCAACCCACTGCAGTATTCTTGCCTGGAGAATCCCATGGATAGAGGAGCCTGGCGGGCCACAGTCCACGGGATCACCAAGAGTTGGACATGACTTAGAGAGTAAAACAACAAGTGTGAAAGTCACTCAGTTGTGTCCGACTCTTTGCAACCCCATGGACGATACAGTCCATGGAATTCTCCAGGCCAGAGCACTGGAGTGGGGAGCTGTTACCTTCACCAGGGGATCTTCCCAAACCAGAGATGGAACCCAGATCTCCTGCATTGCAGGCAGATTCTTCACCAGTTGAGCCACCAGGGAAGCCCAAACAACAACAAACAAGGACTTAATTCATGAGAAGGTGGTCGCTTCTGAGTAAAAGGGACGAAGTTGATGCTTCTTCACAAAAGGCACTGATGTTTGGGACAATCTGTGGACTGGCAAGAAAGACTCAGGAGAGAGCAGAAATGAGTCAGAACAGGCCAGCACCACCTTAACCCCTGCAGGGCTGGGAGGCCCAGACAAAACAGTTCCTGAGCACAAAACTGCTAACCCCCAAGGCCCTGAGCTCCTTACAAACCACTGACAATGGTGATTTGTAACTAGAGAACTGGGTTATGAGAAAAGCGATCTTGAAAGGTTTTCAAGGCAGGTAATCTTAGTGTCTGCCCGAGAAAATGATTTTAGGAAAATATCTTCTCTCTGAAATAGCAAAAATAGTTTAGCTGGTATGCTTTTTCTACCTCACTTTAGTTTAAACTGTGTGAACCCTAGATTGTTCTAATTAAAATCCATCATTAAGTTTGAAATTTCAGCATGGCATACAAAATCTGGCATAAGTAACACTAAATATTTGTACCCAGTCATAAATTATCAAATTACTTCATGAGATGTGTCTTATGAAAAACACGATGAGCTCAGTCATGCGATGAGGTGATCTGTGTGATTGGGGCTGAGTAGATGAGGCAACTGCAAAGGGCAAGAAGTATCATTTTCTTTTTTAAGTGTGGAAGAATGCAAAACCATTCCTGTAGATTCTAGGCGCAGAGAAGATTCTAGAACCTCTGCCATTGGAAGAAGAGGAGGCATGGGACATGTGTGGGGTGGGGGGAAGGACAGATGAAAATACTGGGCTTCTCTGGTGGCTCAGATGGTACAGAATCTGCCTGCAATGTGAGAGGCCTGGGATCCCAAAGGATGCCTCACTCCCTACTAAGGATGTCTTTATTGTCACCCCCTAGAGAACTTCGGGCTGTCTCTCTCTCTCACGGTTTATGGCAGCCTGACCTCTCCCTTGCAGGTCTTACAGTCAGATATTTCAGAACGGACCTGTGCTTCAGAAGCACTGATGATGTGTGCTTTGCAGGTAAACACATGTCATTGCTGTGAAATTTGCACTGGGCAAAAAAGGATCCTTAAGCAAAATGCTAGCTATTCTTGTTGCTATTCAATAATTGGAAAAGAAAAGGAATGTAAAGAGTTTGGACAGAATTCTAAAAGAGACTTTTTTAAAACCAATATACAAAAATTTCTGGTGTAAGTTTTTGTGGTTATGTGTGAAACGTAGGAATTCAATTTCCAGACTTTCCACCGTAAGCATCAATAACTCACATAATAATGGACTCTCCTATTAGTAATAAAGGGTTTGAAATGCATCTTCTCCCGCTTTATGGAGGCTCTGACCTTTGCCGGAGTGAGAAGATTTTAAACAGTTTGGCCCCATCCCTCCCGGAGACTCAGTATTATGGACAACTACGCACGATTTAATGTACCCTCCATTCGAAGTCCATTCTCTACCCCACTGATGCAGTATTCAATTTCTTAGTAATGCGTCGGAACCACTTTATTCTGCATGGTTGGAGGTTGCTATTTTATGTTTGGAAATGCATTATGTGTCAAGAAGAGCGTGAATAACAAATCTCTCTGTTACTGCCCAGCTGGTATTCAGCTGTTTTAAAATCTGAGCAAATATCATATGCTTTGGGATTGATTTCTCCAAAACAGAGCTAAATCCACAATTAACACCTCTGTGACTGTAAAATGAAGCCTTATGTGCTTTTCATCCCCTCTGTGTTTTCTTTCTAACTGGACTCCATTCCAAGAAAATTGGTAGAGAGCAAATAGCCAGAGCGGGCATTCAAATAACAGATCCCTGTTTGTCCTAATTCAAAAGCAAGACAATATCTATATCAGTTTAGGAAAAAGGCTTCAGATAGCTTGGTAATAGATAGAAAAAAAAATTTAGGAGACATGTTGAACAGAAAGATACTATCCTGGTAGAGAAAGTGTAAATCCAATTATTCAACAACAAAAAAATGCACAGTTTTGGAGACAGAGGGAAGCTCAGAAGTTTTGTGATTTGAATCCTCATTTTGCAGGTGAGATCATCCAAGTTCATAGATGTCTGACAACTTTTCCAAGTGGAAAGTGACAGTGTTAGTTGCTCACTTGTGTTCAACTCTTTGTGACCCCACAGACTGTACCCAGGCAAGAACACCGGAGTGGGTTGCCATTCCCTTCTCCAGGGGGTCTTCCCCACCCAGGGTCAGAACCCAGTTCTCCCACATTGCAAGTGGATTCTTTACCGTCTGAGCCACCAGAGGAGCTGATAGCTAAACACAACTGCAAACCAAGACCTCCAACTCGGTTGTGTTGTCTGTCATCATTCTCCTTCCGACTGATTTTTCTGTGCTGAATGGTAACACCCTGCGTAACTCAGATCTACGCAACACTGCTATCTCAGAAAACATTCACTCCGAATTGGGGAATTTCTACTTAACTGAGTTTGGAACAGTAATTTTGCTTTCGCTATTTGTGCCTACATATGCTCATGTTCGTGTAAAACTCTCTCACTGAGATGTAATCCACATTCCATATGATTCACCCGTTTTAAGCATGCATATCAATGCTTTCTAGTACAATAGATTCACTAATGGTGTGCCACCATCACAATTAATTTTAGGGTATTTTATCATCCCTCAGAGAAACTCATACACACACCAATTATTTTCCATTCTCCTCCTCTGCAGCCCTAGTGATGATTAATCTATTTTCTGTCTGTGCATCAATGTTTACTCAGGACATTTCATATAAAAGGAATAATATAATATCTAATCTTTTGTGAGTGGCTTCTTTCACTTAGCATAAGGTTTTCAAGGTTCATCCATGCTATGGTATGCGTTTGTACTTCATTCCTTTTCATTGCTGAGTAATATTTCATCCTATGACTATGCCACATTTTAATTATCCTTATATCACCTGCTGGCTACTTGCAGTTTTGCTACATTTTGGCTACTATGAATAATGCTTATATAAAAATTTGAAATGTAGATGTTTACAGCTAAATACTACTTCAGCTGTATCTTAAAAATATGGTATGTTGGGTCTTCATTTTTGTTCATCTCTAAGTATTTTCTAATTTTCTCTTTAGAGTTTTTCTTTGACTTCTTGGTTATTTAGAAGTATGTTGTTTGATTGCCACAGTTGTGAATTTTCCAAGTTTCTTCCTATATTGATTTCTAATCTCATTCCACTGTGGTCAGTGAATGTCCTTTGCATGATTTCAATCCTTTTCAAATTTTAGAGATTTTTATATCATTTAGCACACAGTTTACCCTGGAGAATGTTTCATGTGCACTGATTTGATGTGTGTACAATTTGAGGCAGTTTTTTATATAGTGAAATGATAAAGTGTACAAATCTCAAGTATATAATTCAATGCATTTTGATAGATGTACATACTTGAGTAACAATCACCTAAATGAAGATATATCCTCTCCTCTGAAAGCTTCCTTGTGCTTTCTTCTGGGACAAATGTACCATTGATAGGTGATCCTCATTCTGATTTCTACAGTGTGTTTGCATGCTTCAGTCATGTCCAGCTCTTTGTGACCCCAGGGACTGTGGCCTGCCAGGCTCTTCTGTCCATGGGATTCTTCAACCAAGACTACTGGAGTGGGTTGCCGTGCCTTCCTCCAGGAGGTTTTCCAGACCCAGGGATCGAACCTGCATCTCTTACATCTCCTGCTTTGGCAGGTGGCGTTTTCACCTCTGGTGCCACCAGGGAAGCCCCTGATTTCTACCATTAACAGCGTATTTTAGCTTCTCTTGTTTATGTGCCTTAAATATATGAACTCAGAATGTATAAGCTCTTGTGTGCCTAGCCTTTTTCTCACTCAGAGTTTTTGAGCTCCATCCATTGGTGTATGAATCACTATTTTATTTCTTTTCCTTGTGGAGATGTTTTTCACTGAACATACCACAAGTTGCTTGTCCATTCCCTTGTTATGTTTTAGTGTTTTGTGGCTAGAGCTGACAGAAGCATACTTGTACACATCCTTCGTACACACTAATTTTTATTTCTCTGGGATAAATGTAAAGAAGAGAACTTGCTGATTCAGAGTGTAGGTGTATCTTAATTTCATAAGGCACTGCCAAACATTCTTCTGAAGTTATTGTACTATTTTATGCTCCCACAAGGAGATGTATGAGAGTTCCATTAGCTCTGTGTCCTCACAACTTTAATGTGTTCATGTGTTTTTCTATTCTGTCTTAGCAACTCTAGTAGGTGAGAAATGATATCTCATTGTGGATTTCACATGAATTTCCCTGATGACTTGCACGCTTTATGTGCTTTTTGTACATCTCTGTTTTTTAAAAGTAATTGCTTGTCTTTTGCCAATTTTTTTATTGAGTTATTTATCTTTTGCTGTTAAATTGTAGATCACTTTCTATTTTGGATGCAAATCCTATGTCAGCTGTGTCCATATATGTATAGATAAAAGATGCTGGAGAATGAAATGGCAACCCACTCCAGTATTCTTGCCTCAGAATCTCATGAACAGAAGAGCCTGGCAGACTATAATCCATGGGCTCACAAGAGTTGGACACAACTTAGCAATGAAACCACCACCATTACCATACAAGATATTTTCTGTGACTCAGTGACTCGTTTTTACATTTTCCTAATGTCTTCTATTTATAAACAGAGGTATTCTCTTTAAAAAACATTTAAACAGAAAAACAATACAGAAACATAAAAACTTTTTAAATGTTTTGTGTTTTCTTTAAGAAAATAGTGCCTACCAGGAAGATATGCACATAATTTACTATGTTTTTTCTCAGTGTCATGGGTTTAGCTTTTACATTTACATCCCTGACCTAGTTCAAATTATTACTTGTATTGATGCTAAGTAAGAGTTGAGATCCATTTGTTAACATACATGTATCCAAAACAAAACAAAATGAGCAAAAATGAATTTATCAAATTGTTTTAGGAAAATACTTTTTCCCTGCTGAGTACCCTTAGTACCTTTGATGACAATCAACTGAATATATTTTCATATATGTTCTGTTTTGTATCTGTTCTGTTCCATTGATCTATTTCTATCCTTGACAAAATACCATTCTCTTTTGATTACTGAAACTTTATGGTAAGTTGTAGAAGCAGTCTTATTTGTGAGTCTTCCAATTTTGTTCTCCTAAGTCTAGGCTTTTTAGGCTTATATAGATCTCTTGCTTTTCTTTATATTTTACAGTAAACTTCTTTTTTTTTTCTTAAAAAACAGTTGGCATTTGCATTGACTCTACAAATTTATTTGGGGAGAGTTGATACACTTCAACCCATGAATGTAGAGTATTTCTCCATTTATTTAGATTTTCTGTTTCTTCATTTGTCAATTGTGATAAGTTTTGTCCTTCAAGGAGTCTGTTCTTTATCTGTGTTATGTATTTAATGGCAAGTTAAATATGCTTCTGTGTTATCATTTTAATGTCTCTAGGATCTGTCATCATTTTCCCTTTGTATTCTGATACTATTATTACTGTTTTCTCTCATTCTTCTTCTTAAATACTGTTAACAATGTCTCAGTTTTTAAAAACTGTTTGTTTTTTTTTTAACTGAAACAACAGTCAGATTTGTAAATTTTCTCTTTGGCCCTCTGAATTCTTTGCCTCGTCAGGACAGATCCCAGATTAGGGATCTCTGAATTTTGGAGGAAAGACTCTACTTGTCTGAGTCTAAGAGTGCTATTTGTATCCCTTTTGATACCACTGAAGAGATTCACACTCTGCCTATTTCAGCAGCATCCACATGGCAGAATGCATTATTATTTCAGAGAATCACCTCATCAGGGGGATGGCTATGTTTCCTTTTCCTATTGACATGAGGCTTGGTGTTCTGACTTCTTTGGCTAGTGGAACAGATGCACAAGCTTGGCAGAGGCTGTAAATGTTGTGATTACCACCTCTCTTTCCTTGGCCCGTGGAAGGCAACAACCCAGACAAGCCATCGCATCAACATTGGTGCTAAAGTGAAGATGAGGGGAACTAGAGACCCCAGGGGATCCACAGTAGTGGGCTAAAGAGCGAAAAGACAGGCCAACAGTCAGCCAAACAAACGAGCAGCACTAGCAAAGCCCTTTTGGGATTGTTTGAGGTCATCACGGCGTAATGCAATCTGTCCTAACTGGTCAGAACCAGTAAATGCCCATGAGTTTTGCGCAGAAATGAGGCGATGGATCTTCTTGCCAATTCACTGGTCCACTTCCTTTTTTCTTTTTTTGAGCAGAATTATTTGGTCCATGAAACCCCATTCTCTGCCGAAAATGGCCCCTGGAGTAGCTGGCTTTCAGCTCTCAACTCACTGAGGCTTAAATCTAATCCAAGAGGCTGGATGGAAGATGTGTAATAGGGGCTGAAACTTTTTTGTCCTTATCCACCTGTTAAAGTGAGCAGTTGAGCTTGGAAAGAATGTTGCTTCTCTGGAGTAATTTAGCTTTGGGTTGAAACCAAGCCTAGAAAGTTAATCTAAAAGAGAGCTTTTTGTGGAAAAGTTATGAATAAGTGAAAACAGAGTGTGATAGGATATGCTTTCATGAATACCCCTGCTTTCCTGAAAACATGCTAATAAGAGGGGAAATATAAAATTAACAACTTTTCCAGACAATGGGCTTCATTTGTAAAAGGAAGAGTACAAATTACTCTAAGAACAGGTTTACTAACATCTCTTGCATGAACCAGTTAGTCTCATGTATACGTTTTATTAAATAAGAATTCAGAGTATGAGTTTCCCATTCATGATTTCTTTTGAGCAGGCACTATCCTGCCTTTTTTTTTTTTTAAATAAAGAGAGGTATGTAGAAAAACAGACTTTGGTGGGGGGGGCGGGTGGAATGTTTCAATTTTTGCTCTTCTAAATTCAATAAGGGAAAATGTATTCTTTTAAATAACCTCGCTGCCTGCCACTTGGTTGTCCACACAGGTATTGTACTATCGGTCAGTGTAAACTACAAATCTGTCATTCAATCATTTGTACTTGCTTTACATTTGTCATCATTTTATTTTGTAATAGGATTATTAGTATTATCATAGCTTTATTGGTATTATTTTATCATAGTTTTTCCAAAATTTTCTTTATCTTTGTTCTAAAATTAGCCAATGATTGATAAAATCCATTAATATTAAAATATATGGTTCATACTAACTAATATTCATTGGAAGAACTGATACTGAAGCTGAAGCTCCAATACTTTGGCCACCTGGTGCAAAGAACTGACTCACTGGAAAAGACCCTGATGCTGGAAAAGATTGAATGCAGGAGGAGAAAGCAACAACAGAGAAAGAGATGGTTGGATGGCATCACTAACTCAGTGGATATGAGTATGAGTAAGCTCCGGGAGATGGTGATGGACAGGGAGGCCTGGTGTGCTGCAGTCCATGGGGTCACAAAGAGTCAGACATGATTGAGCGACTAAACTGAACTGATTAACCTACCTACTGTTTATAAAAGAAAACCTTATTATACCTTCTTAATATTAATTTTGTTCTTTAATTTCCTTTCTTAGAATCTGGAAGAATAGAGTGCTATCTAGGGACCATGTAACTCCTTCTATTTTGCTTACAACTGAGAAATCACAAAATTTGGAAACCTTTTTTCTTGTCTTGACACTATTTAAATTATAATCCTCATAATTTGATGAAAGTACATGTACTCATTTCTAAATTACTCATGTTCTAGAGTATTTATGCTTTAGATTGTTTTTAAATCAACAAGGGGCTTTTAAAAATCATGTAAATCAAATACATCTTGTTATATTTTATTCAACTTCTCCAAGGCAATTTACCTTTGGATTGAGACCAACTCTTGAAATTTAATCTCAGCAAGGATTGTTTTGTGTAAAGGCTGTGAATACAGGAAAGAAGCAGACTATGCTAAGCTTTCATGTACCCCATTGTTTCCCCTGCAAATGCTACAGTAAGAGGGGAAGTTCACAGAACATAAAGCAAATAATGAAAGGAAATGCAGACTATTCCCATATCCTCATGTAATACTAGTGGCTGAAATAGGAAGCATGATGGCAGATGATTATTTAACTTTATATACTTTTGTGTGTTGAAATGTGACATCACTAACCAACTGGGATTCCCCTTGCTAATGACTGTAAATCTGTTTTCAGCCATTTTTAGTCTTCTTGAAAAAGAATAAAAACTATCTCTGTAACAGGTTCTTCAAAGTAAATTGCCTCTGTAGTAGATGAAAAAATATATATATTTTCTCTTGCTAAGTTGGTAGCATTGGCTTTAGACACTTCAGGTGCTATGCAAGCATTTATAATCAGGGCTCTTTTCCTGAACAAAAGGTGGTTATTAAGCAGTTACTAACAATGTTGCTGCTGCTGAGTTGCTTCAACCTTGTCTGACTCTTTGCAACCCCATAGTCTGAGGCCCACAGGTTCCTCTGTCTATGCAGTTCTGGAGTGGGTTGCTGAGCCCACCCCCAGGGGGTCTTCCTGACTCAGGAATCAAACACTCACCTGTTATGTCTCCTGCATGGGCAGGTGGGTTCATTATCACTAGCGTCACCTGGGAAGCCCCTGCTAAGAGTGTCATAAAGTAACAAAGGATTTAATTCTCATTTAAATACAAGCCTAAACATAGCCAGCCTATTTATTTTTACTGTCTCAAATTGTCATATTGGATCCAATAACTTTGTGCAAATTGTCTATTCCAGAGCAGGAAATCCAAAAAAGATGACACATTGCTTGGGCAATGACCTCAACAGTGAAGTCAGGGAAACAGTTCAGTCACTCAGTCGTGTCTCACTCTTTACGACCCCATGAACCACAGCACTCCAGGCCTCCCTGTCCATCACCAACTCCCAGAGTCCACCCAAACCCATGTCCATCAAGTTGGTGATGCCATCCAACCATCTCATTCTCTGTCATCCCCTTCTCTTCCTGCCCTCAATCCTTCCAAGCATCTGGGTCTTTTCCAATGAGTCATCTTTTCGCATCAGGTGGCCAAAGTATTGGAATTTCAGGTTCATCATCAGTCCTTCCAATAAACACCCAGGACTGATCTCCCTTAGGATGGACTGGTTGGATCTCCTTGCAGTCCAAGGGACTCTCAAGAGTCTTCTCCAACACCACAGTTCAAAAACATCAATTCTTCGGTGCTCAGCTTTCTTCACCATCCAACTCTCACATCCATACATGACCACTGGAAAAACCATAGCCTTGACTAGATGGACCTTTGTTGGCAAAGTAATGTCTCTGCTTTTAAATATGCTGTTTAGGTCGGTCATAACTTTCCTTCTCAGGAGTAAGCTTCTTTTAATTTTATAGCTACAATCACCATCTGCAGTGATTTTGGAGCCCAGAAAAATTAAGTTAGCCACTGTTTCCACTGTTTCCCCACCTATCTGCCATGAAGTGATGGGACCAGATGCCATGATCTTAGTTTTCTGAATGTTGAGCTTTAAGCCAACTTTTTCACTCTTGTCTTTCACTTTCATCAAGAGGCTCTTTAGTTCCTCTTCACTTTCTGCCATAAGGGTGGTGTCATTTGCATATCTGAGGTTATTGATATTTCTCCCAGCAATCTTGATTCCCAGCTTGTGCTTCCTCCAGCCCAACATTTCTTATGATGTACTCTACATATACGTTAAGTAAGCAGGGTGACAATATATAGCCTTGACGTACTCCTTTTCCTATTTGAAACCAGTCTGTTGTTCCACGTCCAGTTCTACCTGTTGCTTCCCAACCTGCATACAAGTTTCTCAAGAGGCAGGTTAGGTGATCTGGTATTCCCATCTGTTTCAGAATTTTCGACAGTTTATTGTGATCCACACAGTCAAAGTATTTGGGCTAGTCAATTAAGCAGAAATAGGTGTTTCTCTGGAACTCCCTTGCTTTTTTGATGATCCAGTGGATGTTGGCAATTTGATCTCTGGTTCCTCTACCTTTTCTAAAACCAGCTTGAACATCTGGAAGTTCATGGCTCACATATTGCTGAAACCTGGCTTGGAGAATTTTAAGCATTACTTTCCTAGCATGTGAGATGAGTGCAATTGTGCAGTAGTTCGAGCATTTTTTTGCATTGCCTTTCTTTGGGATTGGAATGAAAACTGACCTTTTCCAGTCCTGTGGCCACTGCTGAGTTTTCCAAATTTGCTGGCATACTGAGTGAAGCACTTTCACAGCATCATTTTTCAGGATCTGAAATAGCTCAACTGGAATTCCGTCACTTCCACTAGCTTTGTTTGTAGTGATGCTTCCTAAGGCCCTCTTGACTTCACATTCCAAGATGTCTGGCTCTAGGTAAGTGATCTCATCATTGTGATTATCTGTGTCATGAAGATCTTTTTTGTACAGTTCTTTTGTGTATTCTTGCCATCTCTTCTTAATATCTTCTGCTTCTATTAGGTCCATACCATTTCTGTCCTTTATTGAGCCCATCTTTGCTCAATATTATGAAATATTCTCTTAGTATCTCTAATTTTCTTCAAGATATCTCTAGTCTTTCCCATTCTGTGGTTTTCCTCTATTTCTTTGCATTGATCACTGAGAAAGGCTTTCTTATCTCTCCTTCTATTCTTTGGAACTCTGCATTCAGATGAGAATATCTTTTCTTTTCTCCTTTGCTTTTTGCTTCTCTTCTTTTCTCAGGTATTTGTAAGGCCTCTTAAGACAGCCATTTTGCTTTTTTGCATTTCTTTTCCATGTCGATGGTCTTAATCCCTGACTCCTGTACAATATCACGATCCTCCATCCATAGTTCATCAGGCACTCTGTCTATCAGATCTAGTCCCTTAAATCTATTTCTCACTTCACCTGTGTAATCATAAGGGATTTGATTTAGGTCATACCTGAATGCTCTAGTGGTTTTCCCTACTTTCTTCAATTTAAGTCTGAATTTGGCAATAAGGAGTTCATGATCTGGGCCACAGTCAGCTCCCTGTCTTGTTTTTGCTGACTGTATAGAGCTTCTCCATCTTTGGCTGCAAAGAATGCCATCACTCTGGTTTCAGTGTCAACCATCATGATGCCCGTGTGTAGGCACTGAAAGAGGGAGTCGGGGGACAGACAGACTGAAACTACAGTCAAGGGCAGCACATACATGTCTCTTTTCGTCTGAAGGGATTCCAAAGTATACAGCCCCTCTGTCTCTTGTCCTAAATATTAGGTGTTCAGTTTCCTTAAACAAAGCTTTTAGGGATCACATTCAGGTAGATTCCGGAAACTCACACAGGCTTTTGCACAGACTGTGATAGTCACCATAGGATCACACCTGCATCTCACAGTCAAATATTAGGAATTTGGGAATTCCTTGAGGCTACAACAGGTTATTTGAAGAAGGAGAAAAGAGAGCTTTTGTCTGATGGAAACAGCAGCCAGGGCAAGAGCCAGAAGCTTCTAAACATTGCATGTATCTACGGAAACTGTATCCTCCTTGTGGAAATGGACAGTTACTGTCTGATTCAGAGCTGGTACTCAGGAACTCTCCCACAATTTTCTTTTCCTTTTTCTAGGGTTTTTTATTCAATAAAAATAGTTTTGAAATGCCAGCCTCTTTTGCAGTCCTAAGAAATTTTTTGATCCAATTTTAGAAACAAATTTTAAGGGGGCAGAGGCATTCCATGATAAGAACAAGATGCCTGGTGCGAGCAGGGTGATCACAATGCATAAAACAGACAGTGAAGGAGCCCCCAGGAGCAAACGCCAGGCCTCTGGTGAGGTATTTTTGTCACCTTGAATGTCTCACCTCAGAACTCCCGGCTAAGATCTTGGACTTTTTCATTTTAAAAACAAATGCCACTCGAAGTTATGGGGAATAGCTAAGTGTGACCTATTTGGCTCAAGCCATAGAGTAAATGGCTAAAAGAGACAGAGTAATATTTACTGAGCTTAATTTTCAAGAAAAGAAAGACCAGTTGAACTGAGGATAACGCCTTGTATAGCTTTGATGTTGATGCTTAGTCACCACCTTGTGCCCAGTTCCTTGCTTCCCCATGGACTGTAGCCCATCAGGCTCCTTTGTCCATGGCATTCCCCAGGCAAGAATACTGGAGTGGGTTGTCATGTCCTTCTCCAGGGGAAATTCCCGACCCAGCGATCAAAGCTGTGTCTCCTGCATTGGCAAGCGGATTCTTTAGCACTGAGTCACTACTTTTCCTTGAAAGATGCTAAGTGAATTTTTTCCCCAGTCCTAGACAAAACTGTTAATTTATGTGATTTCATCTTCAGAATCATGTCTTTCCCATGTCTTGTTCTCTGGTAGTTTCCATTTGTTTTGCCATTCTAGACAATCTCCCCTGCTTAGGTTCACCTATTTCTTTTACTCCAGGTAAAAGATGGTGATCTGATTTGCCATTTCCTTTCTGCCAAGATACTGTTACCTTATCCACAAAAGTTTCGAATTTTAAGGGAGGTACGTTCTCCCTTCACTCATACTGGGCAATAGGTTCGGAGTCAGTATGGGAAATCCTTTCTGGCCAGAGTGACAATGATCCAGGGTTCAGAGATAATACTGGCTGGTGTTTACTGACAATGTACTAAGTATTTGCTTGTGTGAAGCCAGCCTGAAGGGCAGGCGTTGTGTAGAATACCATCTTCCCAGTTACAGACATTTTGAAATCTCTATGCATTCTAATCAAACAATGTAGATTTATCTTTTAAGAAGAATCAGGTGTCAGCCACTTAAATTGAAGGTTGCTTTCAGATAAAGGATCAAATTCTCACTTTCTACAAATATGCCATAGCCCTAAGGCTCTGGAGTCTTCCATGTGTCAATTCCCCAAATTTGACTGAAAATCCTTGCAGCCAGAGTCGGTTTCTATCATTTGGGACTAGCTAAACAGTGGCTGGGGTTTGACTCAAGCCACCATTTCGTATCAATTCAATATTTCCTTGAAAATGTCCATTAGTTTCTCCCTATGGTGAACATGGACGCCCCCTGATAGCTCAGATGGTAAAGAATCCACCTGCAATGTAGGAGACCCCAGTTCGATTCCTGGGTTGGGAAGATCCACTGGAGAAGGGATAGGCTACCTACTCCAGTGTCCTTGGGCTTCCCTTGTGGCTCAGCTGGTAAAGAATCTTCCTGCAGTGTGAGAGAGCTGGGTTTGACCCCTGGGTTGGGATGATCCCCTGGAGAAGGGAAAGATTACCCACTCCAGTATTCTGGCCTAGAGAATTCCATGGACTGTATAAGTCCGTGGGGTAGGCCACGACTGAGCGACTTTTATTTTCACTTTTGGTTAACATGTGTAGAATGTGTGGTAAATGTTACAGTTTCAGTAGATGTTCATCTTTCTTGTAAGATAATTAATTTTTTCAGGGACCATTTAACTACCTGCAGTCTTTAACTAATCTCTGATGTTTCTAATTACTTTTTTTTTATACTTATTTGTTTGTTTATTTGGCTGTGCCAGGTCTTAGTTATGGCAAGCCAGATCTAGTTCTCTGACCTGGATCGAACCTGATTCCACTGCATTGAGAGCTCAGAGTCTAAGCTACTGGACCATCAAAGAAGTTCCCTACAAACTTTTAAAATATTATATATTTCATAATATATAAAAGCTTCTTGGTAACTCACATTATATGCGTTCTTTTAGAACAAGTACATGGATTGCAAAAACCTACCCTTTACTCATAACTTAGTGAACACTGACATAGGAAGATCCTAAATTGTAAATCTTAAAGTGGCAGAGAAGCAGTGTCCCCAGTCCATGGTACACACACGAACGTATTGTAGATGTTCAGTCCCTTTGAGATAGAAGAATGAGGATGTGGGTGATAAGTCAAGCTCAGAAGTCTCTTTATTTCCACAGTGGATTCTGGGGACTTGGCTGAGGGCACAGACTCATACCTGCTTCTTGGACATTGTCCCAGGTGGACTTCTGACATTTGCACAGTAAGTAGTAAGTGATGGGTCTTCAGTTAAGTTCACAAAGTAACTTTGTCCCTAGGTTAGAACCAGCTGGCAGGTTCTATAAAGCAAAGACTCGAGGTAGGACATCCTTTTGAGAAAACAAGTTCAGGAAGCTGATCATTTGTCTTCAGCGTGTGTCCTTGTTGGAATAGAGTTTAAGACACTTCCACCTTGATTTTCAGGATAAATTCTTCAACCAGAGGCAGCGTCCGGAGCCAAGTTATTTTGTTAGTTATTACTGAAGTAATCCCTGAGGAAACCAAGATCCAGACAGTATCGAGTGGTGTAAAGGATGATGTCAACACCTTGAATTAAACCTTGAATATATATGTGTCTATGGTCCACCATAGAGCAAGTTTTGTTTAAACATACATGCAATATTATGTTTTCTTAGCCATACAGGTGAAAATAAATAGTCAAAAATCACTCCATTCTTTGACTAATGGCATTTCAGGATATGGACATGCTTCTAGCTTGTATTAATTCTGTTTTCTTTTCATACATGTGTGTAAGTAACTGGCAGTGCTTTTTTTTTAATTTGTGTAGTTTCTTTGGAGAAATAGTGACATATAGGAGCAAAGGATTATTATTTCTTACCTACAGAGGAACGTTTTTTATATAAAATTATGGAGAAGTAAATGTAATGCAATTCAAAAGTGGTCTTTTAGATTTTTAAAACAAGATAGCATTTATGTGAAATGGTACACATTTCATGGTACGCTTTTTAGTATTTCTGTGTACAATATCTAGGAAGGCCTATGATGGTGAGTGTTTCTCTTGGCTTAAAGGGAATATCTAAATAGCTTCACTGCCAAGAATAATTCTCAGAAATGTGAGCATTAGTCACTGCATTTGAGAATCCATATATGGTAAAATTAATTTAAGAGAGACGTGTTTTATGACTTCTCCAAAATCGAGTGTTAAAAAGACAACCAACTGGAATTTTACTCTTTTTTTTGTTCTCTCTCTCTCTTTTTCTTTTGTCATCCATCTGAAAGCTGTTTGCAGCAATTTGTTTATCTTTTTCTACATACTTTTCTCTTCCAGAAAAGGCATGTGGAATAATGTGACAATTTGTCACTGCAGAAGAGAACTGCAACCATGAAATTAAAAGACGCTTGTTCCTTGGAAGGAAAACTATGACAAACATAGACAGCATATTAAAAAGCAAAGACATCACTTTGCAGATAATGATACGTATAGTCAAAGCTATGGTTTTTCTGGTAGGCATGTTTGTATGTGAGAGTTGGACCATAAGGGAGTCTGAGCGCTGTAGAACTGATGCTTTCAAATTGTGGTGCTGGAGCAGACTCTCAAGAATCCTTTGGACTTCAAGATTAAACCAATCAATCCTGAAGGAAACCAACACTGCATATTCATTGGAAGTACCGATGCTGAAACTGAAGCTCCAAAACTTCCGCTACCTGATGGCAAGAGTTGACTCGTTGGAAAAGACTCTGATGCTGGGAAAAGTTGAGGGCAGAAGGAGGGGTGACAGAGGATGAGATGGTTGGATGGCATCACTGACTCAATGAACATGAATTTGAGCAAACTCCAGAGATGGTGAAGGACAGGGAAGCCTGGTGTGCTGCAGTCTATGGGGTTGCTAAGAGTTGGACACAGCTGAGTGACTGAACAATAACAACAAATCTGCAGATTTAATTGCTCACCTTGAGTACCCATGACCAGGAATTCTAAGAGCTGGAGTCTTCAGAGGGGAGCATAGGGCTTAAATCTTTCCTGTAATTAGTCAGAAAAAGTATGTCTTGGTGCTCAGGAAGCAACCACAGGATGGATATTACCGATGTGTGCAAAAACATAGAAGGATGGAAGTGCAAGAACTCCTCTGTGCACGGAGCCTGGGGAGACTGCTTGTGTGGTGGCATGATCTTGCTACCTACAGGGAATCTTGATGGGTTGACTAGGAGGAAATTTCCAGGTACTTGGAGAGAGAAAGCCTTAGAGGTGAATTTAAGCCGAGTTCTTGAGAGATCATTGGGAATCAATCTGGAGATCCCACATTCAAATGCCAATTTTAGAAATGACATTCAAATGCCAATTTTAGAAATGAAGAATAAAGTCAAGAATCCAAAGAAAATGAAATTATAGAAGGCATAGATTGGGAAGAAATAAGCAAGAGTTGAAGAATTATTGTGAATACCTAACTGGAGAGGGGTTGTTGAAACAAGAGATACCCTCATTTGTTAAAAGTGTATCAAATGCATCTTGCTGGGTAAGTAGAGTGCCATTGCTCAAACTTGGTTGTACATTGCAACGACCTGGGAGCTGAAAAAGTGTCTAGGACCCATTCTTAGAGATGCTGGCTTAGCTGGTCTGAGATATAACCTTAATATTGGGAACTGTGACATTCCCGTTGTGGTTTGAATACAAAAGCAAAGTCAGTAACCACTCCCTTGCGTGTAGGGTTGAAGGTAAGCTGTAGCAGTAGCGTTCATGGTGGTCAGATGAATGCGGAAGAGAAGCGCAGATCAATGCTTCGGCATGACTCACCCTAGGAAGTCTTCCAGGAGCCACAAGCTAAGCTAGGGGCCCTTGATGTAGACCTCCACGTACTTTCTGTGTAACTCCCTTACAACAAAGCTCAGGCAAAAACCAACAGTCATGAAAATGTTCAAGGTTTGACAAATGAGCCCCTGCAGCTAGGTGGCATGTTTAATGATGTTTCATGGGAAAGATCATGCCAGTTGATTCACCCTTCTAGGAAAATCTATTTTAAGTCTGATATCCCTAAGAAAAGCTGCAGTTTAGTTCAATTGCTCAGTTGTGTCTGACTCTTTGCAACCCCTTGAACTGTAGCATGCCAGGTTTCCCAGTCCATCATCAACTCCCGGAGTTTACTCAAACTCAGGTTCATCAAGGCGGTCATGCCATCCAACCATCTCATCCTCTGTCTCCCCTTAGGATTAGGAAGAGGAGCTGTTCTTTCTGTCAAAGGGGTTGCAATGTTTGTCTCCTTATTGTAGGGTCGTGTGTGTGCTCAGTCGCTCAGTCCTATCTATTTGTGACCCTATGGACTGTAGTCCACCAGATTCCTCTGTCCATGCAATTTCCCAGTCTAGAATACTGGAGTGGGCTGCTATTTCCTCCTCCAGGGGAATCTTTCTGACTCAAGGATCAAACGCACATCTCCTGCATTGGTGGGCAAGTTCTTTACCATGGAGTCACGAGGGAAGCTCATCAACACCACTATTTGGTATTAAAATGACTTTTTAAAGATTTATTTTATTGAAACTAATTTATAATGTATTAATTTCTGCTGTACAGCTTTGATTAGTAGTATATATATTTTACTATATGTAAAATAGATAACCAACAAGGACCTACTGTGTAGCACAGGGAACTATATACCATATTTTGTAATAAGCCATAAAGAAAAAGAATCTGAAAAAATAAATATATATGTATGTATAACTGAATCATTTTGCTGTACTCCCCATCTTAACCCAAGATTGTAAGTCAGCTATACAATCTTGTGTTGTAAACAATACAATAATTATTGACTGTAAGTCAATTAAAAAATTCATGTTAAAAAAACAAAAAATTGAAAATCTTTTCAAGTGGAATGCTTCTTTTCTTTTATCTTACAAAATTGACAAACTGCTTTTGTTTTCTGCTACATAACTTAAAACACTGTAGAAGTATGGAAAAATCGAACACATTTTTAAAAGTTATTCCTCCTTATTTTTGAATATTCAGAATGCCAATATCATCTTAAAGCCATCCAAAAATCAATTCTCACTCACACGTTCCTATCAGAGAAACATGATGGTGCATTTAAACAGTATTATTCCTGCTTCCTTTCAATCCTGTGACTAATTTTGTCCTTCAACAGGAATAATTGATCTGACTCATTTACCGCATTATGTTTGTAAAAGGTTTTTCAGATAGTCACCTCATCTTTTCTTTATTTAGGATCTGTAGATGGAACCTGTCCAGTTTTCTAATATTTATAAAATCACACATTATTCCAGACTTCTATCTGTTCAAATTTTCACATGATCTCTATTGCATTAGTTCATGTTTGAATTACATATTACATAAGAATGAAAGCTTTAACATACGGACAAGTGGAGTGATTTCATCTTCTATATCATATTCTACTAAATAACATTTCTCTAGCAAAGTAAGCATCCTTTTTTACATAATAATTTTACCCTATTTAATAAATGTTAATTTATTTTATTTTATGTGTAATTAAGGGCTTCCCTGGTGGCTCAGACTGTAAAGAATCTGCCTGCAATGCAAAAGACCTGGGTTCAATCCCTGGGTCAGGAAGATTCCCCTGGAGAAGGAAATGGCTATCCACTCCAGTATTCTTGCCTAGAGAATCCCGTGGAGAGAGGACCCTGGAGGGCTACAGTCCTTGGGGTCACAAAGAGTCAGAATGACTGAACAACCTTCACTGAAATACTGCACTACCTGTAATGAAAATATATGGTTATTATTTCTATGAGACCAACTTATACAATTCTTCTGCTTAAGATCTTTATTTTTCTTTCTTCTAAACCTCTAGAGATCATCCTATGGTTCATTTTTTCCTACAATTGCAACAATAGCTTTGGAGTTCTCTTCCTTCCATCAATCATAAAAGTCATTTAAAATGATCTTTTCCACCTTACTATCATCAGAGATGTTAACTGATCCATATCTTGCTTAATTACCCAATCTGCTTTATTACCAACAAACTCCTTTAATTACTTTTGCTCATGTTCCCTCCATCAAATAGTCATTTGCTTAGCTGCAATACCATGAGCACATATATTTTGTAAAACTCCTGAACAAAATGACATGCAGAATACCTACAGTAAATAAAAGAAGTGAAAAACAACAAATTTCTGTTATTTCTTTGTCATTCAAATCATTACTTTTACTATTAAAAAAATCCCCTGTAAAATTATAGGTGAAAATAGCTTTCCAGCATGTATATGTTATAGAACGCACAGCATACAGTGCTATAGAATCTTCTCTAATCTTGCTCAGGAGTGGTCAGATTACAGTTACTTTTTGTTGTTGTTTAGTTCCTCAATCACTTCTAACTCTTTTGTGGCCCCATGGTCTGCCAGGCCCCTCTGTCCATGAGACTTCCCAGGCAAGAACTGGAGTCGTTTACTCTTATCAGGATGCAATTCATTAGCTACATTTTTTCTACTCTGTATTTGTCAGCTTCCCATTTTTTTTTTTAAATTAAAGTACAGTCGTTTACAATACCATGTCAATTTCAGGTGTGCAGCACAAGAGTTCAATCATACACACACACACATTCAGCCTTATATATATTCTCTTCAACTTAAAAAATCATTGAGTTTTATTACTAATCCTCCGAAATGTTTAAATATTTGGATTGTTTTCAATGATACCATACATTTGCTCATTCATTTATTCAACAGACACCTTCTAAGCACAGACCATGCCCCAGACACTAGGCTAAGCCAAGAATCAACATGATGGCTAGTCATTAACTGGATGGCCAGGCAAATCCCAGGCTCAGATTTGAATCTGCTTGATTTGTTTCTCCATGTTGAAGAAGGTTTTCTTCTGGCCTCTTCTGGGTGGTGACCTCACCTTTTCTCATTAACTGAGATTATATTAAATATTCTGTTATTAACGCTTTTAATGAAGCCTAAAGTGAAGCTTCATTCCACCCATCACATTTTCTCCAGTCCCCTGAAACACTGCAGTGAATCATTTAATGTACTCTATTTATTAAACATTTTTTTCTCATTACCATTTTCACCCCAGCAATGAAATTGCTTAACCATCCCATGAATAATTGGAAGTCAGTTAAAGCAAGAATATCCAGGAATTTGAGGAGAAAATGAATTTAAATTTCCATATTTTCCCATCAATTTGAATTCAAAAAAGGCTGAAGAATGAGAGCTTGAGTACTTTGGACTTATCTTAGAAAGTTTCAGTTAAAAGAAATCCTGTACACATTTAATATATGCAAATTATTTATAAATTGTATAATAATATGTGCTACTATATCCAGTATACATGCATTTTAAAAAATCACAAACAGAAATTAGAAAAGAATGAATGAATGAGAATAGAAAATTTGCATTTTTTTAAACCACACCCTGTGTTAGCTTCACAGTCCCTAATTCCAGATTCGACAGAGTTTGCCTTCTGAAAAAACTGTAGTCTGTCTGCTACAGAAAATTCTAAAAAGTCTGCTCAACTACAGAATCCCATAGAAATGACCACGTAATCAATGGTGAAATTGCATCAGACATGAAAAAAGTGGCCAAGTAGGCATACAGGAAATTGAAATACTTTACATTAATTGAGATTTTCCCTGGAAGATACTACCTGGATTCTGGTTCAAGATCAATGAGAAATCCCTCTTAATAAAAAGGTTTGCTATCAGCTTATGTGACAGCCTAAGTAATGCATTTTTAAAAAACTTCAAGAAGGCAGCACAGACCTGAAAAAGGACACATACACGTGTAGCCATGGATGCGCACACACACACACACACACACACACACACACACGCACACACACACGCACACACCACATGCCACACGCATCTCTGAGAATCTTAATTAGAATCCAAATCATCACGGCAGAAGAGATATACTAATCCTTTGAGCAAGGTGTTAATTGTTAATCTCATTTTTCCTGTCTGGTAGCCTTGTATAGCACTGTTTATAATAGGCTTCCCATTGTAGAAGAATGGGCTAGTAAACCTCAACACATGCTTTCCGATAATCATTTCAGTGGCCATGGGTCCTTATAATAGAAGCTAATCTCCATAACATCATCATTACTGGATGAGGGTAACTAAAATTATAGAGACCCTTTGCTCTAATTATAGACTCTGAATTGCAAATCCATTCTTTAATCAACTGTAAATGCATTGTAAAGGGAATTGTAAGTTCTTTCCAGGGAGCAATATGCATTCAAGCTAGCAGACTAGAACTGAGCAGAGTAATGTGTTTGGGGAATAATAACTGAACACACTCCTCCTAGAGTCTGGATTACAATACGGCTCCTGGCTGGAAAGGCTGTCTCAGTAAGTCGTATGTTTCCAGTTTACTAGTGTCATTGCAAAGGCATGACATTCGTATTTTATTTGTTCAGAATCGTCCATATTAAGTAAGTCAAATATGGTCTCAAATATCTACTTTCTCCCATTATTTGCTTATATTCTGATATTCTTAAAGAGAAAAAATGTGTCTCTCAAATTCTAGAAGTCCATAGATTCCACTCAATTCCATGTATTTTGGTAGTGTACAGATGAATTTCCATTTACTTTAACTTCTAACAGACAAAACCTAAAACCAATCTACAGTCTTTCCTAATGGCTCAGTGGTAAAGAATCCGTCTGCCAATGCTAGAGACACTAGAGACTCAGGATCGAGTGGGGAAGATCCCCTGGAGGAGAAAATGGCAACTCACTCCAGTATCTTGCCTGGACAATCCCATGGATAGAGAAGTGTAGTGGGCTACAGTCCATGAAGTCTCAAAAAAGTCAGACATGACTTAGCAACTAAACGATAACAGATGAATCCACTATTTTGCTAATCCCACAAATATTTATCATTTACCATGGAACGTGAGATATACATTGTAAGTCTATTTGAGTCACAGGCAACAGCTTGATTTTAATCAAATGCTAGGCAATTTAGAGAGATTTCAGAAAATCTTGCTGTCTTAGAATTTTACCAATGAACAGGCTTGTCCAGTGACTGCTGTCTTTATTATTCTGTTGATGGAATAGAAAAACACAACACCACACATTCCTTCTACATCAAACTTTGTCAATAGAAGAGACACAGGCAGAAAAGCAGAGAAACGTCAGGAGGTCCATTTTTAAGTCTCAAGTTTGCCTCTTTATCTTCAAGATTCAACATCTTCCTATATGGTAACAAACTTCTCCTAAAAACCTTTTCAAATTTTCTTCCCCCACTGTGAGATGATCTCATGTCTCATCTGTAGGAAGGAATGTAATGAGAAACCAAACCCTTGTTCCATGTCAAGATTAACCCAGTTATTCAAATAACCCAGAATTTTTCTGGGAATTGTTACCGTAATGCTGAAGAAGCTGAAGTTGAATGGTTCTATGAAGACCTACAAGACCTTTTAGAACTAACACCCAAAAAAGATGTCCTTTTCATTATAAGGGACTGGAATGCAGAAATGGAAAGTCCGGAAATACTTGGAGTAACAGGCAAATTTGGCCTTGGAATACAGAATGAAGCAGGGCAAAGGCTAACAGAGTTTTGCCAAGAGAATGCCCTGGTCATAACAAACACCCTCTTCCAACAACACAAGAGAAGACTTTACACATGGACATCACCAAATGTTCAATACTGAAATCAGATTGATTACATTCTTTGCGGCCAAAGATGGAAAAGCTCTATAAAGTCAGCAAAAACAAGACTGGGAGCTGACTGTGTCTCAGATTATGAACTCCTCCTTATTGCCAAATTCAGACTGAAATTGAAGAAAGTAGGGAAAACCACTAGACCAGTTAAGTATGACCTAAATCAAATCCCTTATGATTATACAGTGGAAGTGAGAAATAAATTTAAGGGACTAGATCTGATAGACAGAGTATCTGATGAACTATGGACAGAGGTTTGTGACATTTTACAAGAGACAGGGATTAAGACCATCCCCATGGAAAAGAAATGCAAAAAAGAAAAATGGCTGTCTGAGGAGGCCTTACAAATAGCTGTGAAAAGAAGAAAAGTGAAAAGCAAAGGAGAAAAGGAAAGATAGTCCCATCTGAATGCAGAGTTCCAAAGAATAGCAAGGAGAGATAAGAAAACCTTTCTCAGAGATCAATGCAAAGAAATAGAGGAAAACCACAGAATGGGAAAGACTAGAGATCTCTTCAAGAAAATTAGAGATACCAAGGGAATATTTCATGCAAAGATGGGCTCAATAAAGGACAGAAATGGTAGAGACCTAATAGAAGCAGAAGATATTAAGAAGAGGTGGCAAGAATACACAGAAGAACTGTACAAAAAAGATCTTCATGACCCAGATAATCAAGATAGTGAGATCACTCACCTAGACCCAGGCATGCTGGAATGTGAAGTCAAGAGGGCCTTAGGAAGCGTCACTACAAACAAAGCTAGTGGAGGTGACAGAATTCCAGTTGAGCTATTTCAGATCCTGAAAGATGATGCTGTGAAAGTGCTGCACTCAATATGCCAGCAAATTTAGAGAACTCAGCAGTGGCCACAGGACTCAAAAAGGTCAGTTTTCATTCCTGTCCCAAAGAAAGGCAATGCCAAAGAATGCTCAAACGACTGCACAATTGCACTCATCTCACATGCTATGAAAGTAATGCTCAAAATTCTGCACGCCAGTCTTCAACAATAAGTAAAACTTGAACTTCCATATGGTCAAGCTGGTTTTAGAAAAGGCAGAGGAACCAGAGATCAAATTGCCATCTGATGGATCATCGAAAAAAGAAGAGAGTTCCAGAGAAACATCTATTTCTGCTAAATTGACTAGCCCAAATCCTTTGACTGTGTGGATCACAACAAACTGTGGAAAATTCTGAAAGAGATGGGCATACCAGACCATCTCTGACCTGCCTCTTGAGAAACCTGTATGCAGGTCAGGAAGCAACAGGTAGAATTGGACATAGAACAACAGACTGGTTCCAAATAGGGAAAAGAGTTCATCAAGGCTGTATATTGTCACCCTGCTTATGTAACTTATATGCAGAGTACATCATGAGAAACACTGGGCTGAGGAAGCACAAGCTGGAATCAAGATTGCTGGGAGAAATATCAATAACCTCAGATATGCTGATGATACCACCCTTCTGGCAGAAAGTGAAGAGGAACTAAAAAGCCTCTTCATGAAAGTGAAAGAGGAGAGTGAAAAAGTTAGCTTAAAATTCAACATTCAGAAACCTAAGATCATGGCATCTGGTCCCATCACTTCATGGCAGATAGATGGGGAAACAGTGTCAGACTTTATTTTCTTTGGGCTCCAAAATCACTGTAGATGGTGACTGCAGCCATGAAATTAAAAAACATTTACTCCTTGGAAGGAAAGTTATGATCAAACCTAGATAGCATATTTAAAAGCAGATACATTACTTTACCAACAAAGGTCTATCTAGTCAAGGCTATGGTTTTTCCAGTGGTCATGTATGGATGTGAGAGCTGGACTGTGAAGAAAGCTGAGGACCAAAGAATTGATTTTTGAACTGTGGTGCTGGAGAAGACTCTTGAGAGTCCCTTGGACTGCAAGGAGATCCAACCAGTCCGTCCTAAAGGAGATCAGTCCTGGGTGTTCATTGAAAGGACTGATGTTGAAGCTGAAACTCTAATACTTTGGCCACCTCATGCAAAGAGTCGACTCATTGGAAAAGACCCTGATGCTGGGAAGCATTTGGGGCAGGAGGAAAAGGGGACAACAGAGGATGAGATGTCTGGATGGCATCACTGACTTGATGGACATGGGTTTGGGTGAACTCCAGGAGTTGGAGCTGGACAGGGAGGCCTGGTGTGCTGCAGTCCATGAAATTTCAGAGTCGGACTTGACTGAGTGCCTGAACTGAACTGAGTTACATTGCTTGCCTCTTTCCTCTCGTCCAAAATTCTCTCTCACCTGTGAAATTAAAAGGAAAATCATCATCTAATTCTGTCCTTGTGTTCCAATTTGTACCTGATATTTTGCAGAAGGAAATATAATTTACTTGTAATTATATAATATTCACTCCTGGGAAGTCTTAATACACTACTCACTATGTGTTAATGGAAAACCCAGCTAAATCTTCTGTGTTTTGATTTTTAAATTATTATTTCTCTTCTATATGGTAGCAGCTTTTGTTTTTAAGCTTTGGCATTGAGAATGTTTCAGGTTTTTGATTGAAATAGATGATTAGAAAGAAATAGTCCCCATTTTCCAGGTAAGTCCAAAACAACAAAGAAGAATGGCACTCAGTATTAATAAAATCGTGGGTTTAGCTTTTAGTGTTAAAGTAGAATAATAATATCCTGCTAGTTTCCCGGAAAACTGAGGGACTCATTTATTACCACGACATTCTTCTCTTTGCTTTAATATTACTCTGCTTTCTGCAACAATTTTCCTATCTTTGAATTATTACCAAAAGTGACAAAGGTTAACATTAAATATATTAACTTTTTAATGTTATTCAGCTTTTTCAGCCATTAGTCTTCCTCAGACGTCTGCCACTATTTACATAATTATTTCGTCAATCCAGCCACAGCTTTTACCTTCAGAGTGTAATACAATGACGATTCATATTTCATTCTGCTCCAGAAAGGCAAGGGACTGGATGTGTGGCATAAAGAGTGTCCATTCATAAGGCTAACCTGAAGCAGACCTGAAGGTTGGTGGGAAATTGACTTCACATCTACAGAAGTGAGTGTGGGGCTGGCGGGTTTTGGGAAAACCCATGGTGTGATAGATACAAGCTTTAGTTTGTCAAAAAAACAGACGTTTATTTATGTATTTATTTATTTGATTGACATATAGTTAGTTTATGATCTTGCATTAGTTTCAAGTGTCTAGCAAAGTGCTTCAGATACATATCTCAGATAGCACTGGTGGTAAAAATACACCTGCAATGCAGGAGACACAAGGATACTGGTTTCATCCCTGGGTCTAGAAGATCCCCTGGAGGAGAAATGGCAACCCACTCTAGTATTTTTGCCTGGAAATCCCATGGAGAGAGGAGCCTACAGTCCATGGGGTCGCAAAGAGTCAGACAGGACTGAGCACAGCACACAGCTAATATATATGGTCTTTTTCAGATTGCTTTCCATTGTAGGCTATCAAAATATTGAATACAATCCCCTAAGCATACAGTAAGTCCTTGGTGTTTACATATCCAGGAATATGTGTCTGTTAATCCCCAACTCCCACTTTAGCTCACATACATTAGGGCACCATAGTTTTCACTTGAATAATTCAGACTTCTTACCTTTAGTTTCAATGTTATCTAGCCTGGATCTCTTCTGGAGTTCTTGTTCGCTCCCGATTAGCAAACATATCTGGCTGCACCGAGGTTTCGCTAGGCGGCTGATACCCCATTGGTGCCTCCTTGACATCACTCAGTGCCCCTCCGTGTTTGGTTACCATCCGCTGAGGTTTATGTGTCTGGCCTCAAGGCCGCTGTGTCTTGAGCTAGCTCACCCTCCCAAAGTCACAGTCTTGAAAAGACAGACTTAGAGAGGATTTTTAAAGCTTAGTTTCACTCCTTTATTTCTTATAGAAGCGTTATGATGGCAAAGGATTTTATTTACATTTCAGACCCCACTGCCAATAGAAGCTACTAAAACATGATGGGGTGTATTATTCCTGTCTGATTTCTAGTCTAAAATTTCCAACTGCAGATTCCAATACGATATCCGGCCAAAGTCTAAACAAACATGATGGATCTCAGGCTTTCCTTTCCACCTGGTTTTCAGTGTTTCATTTTCATTTTTAACTCACCTTCAGCAAAAGAATGTAATTATGGAAAACAGTATCATCAGTCAGAAACATAAAATGGGCCTTCTTTAAGCCAGAATTCAAATCATTGTGATTTCTGTCACCACTCACATCTGCTGGTCTTTCATCTCTGAAGGATTTTGTTCAGGATATTTGTAGCTTTAGAAAAAGGTTTCTTCAGCTCATTTTTAAGTTGGTAACATTTATATATCCCAAACTAAGTAAGTTCGATTTTCCTCTTTTTTTTTAATTCATGTAGAAATGCTATTCATTGAAAATAGACTTATTTTCACAATGAATAAATATATCCCTTCTATGAAATAGAGGGAGAGTGTAAGTTGATGACCCGATTGCAGTGCTTGTCATTACTGTTCCATTACTGCTCTATTATTTACATTAAATCCTGAGAATAATATTTACTTTAAAGTGGGAATCAAGACGATTTATTGCAATGATCTTTCCTAACACATGGCTAAATTCCATTGCCTTCATCTTCTATCCATTTGGCCACAACGATCTTTGCTTTACAACTTTCCCCTCAAGACCCTGCCCCTGGCCCCTCCTGCCATGACTTAACCCTCTTCAAAATCATTCCTTCATTTACTTTCTCTGAACTTATTCCAACCACTTCTCATGTCTCATGAACTAATTAGAATGCCCACAAATCCCTTCGTAAGAACAGAATGAAGAATAATACATCCAAAAGATAAGTGATCCATAAGACAAATATTACCCAACTTTAGAAGCAATGCTTCAGATGCTCTCTGAAGTGTGATTCTGTCCATTGTCTCCTGGAGTCCTGGTAATGTGTCTGCAGAATATTTAGGCATGTTGGTTATTTCCCATTGGTCTTCTGCCCAGTCCGTTGTGGGTGGCTTTTCTCCTGGCTGCTTGGTCTGTACCAGGCTTTTCTTACAGCTGGCTCTCCTGGTTTGGTCTTCAGGTTATCACCAGGAGGGGGTCCAAGGAGCATGGGCAGAGGGGGGTTAAGTGATTTTCTGGGTGTGGCTGCTTCCCTCAGACAGGTTCCCGCCATGCTGTTGATTCTAGGCTTCTCCAGGGGCCAGTGTGTCACCTTATTGTAGGATTTCCCCATTTATGCCTTCAGTGCCACCTTGAGGCGCTCTGTTGTGTCCGACTCTTGGTGACCCCATGGACTGCAGCCCACCAGGCTCCTCTGTCCATGGGATTTCTCAGGAAAGAATACTCAAATGGATTGCCAGTCCCTTCTCCAGGGGATCTTCCCGGCCCAGGGACTGAAGCTGTATCTCCTGCACCTCCTGCATTGGCAGGCAGATTCTTTACCACTGAGCCACCTGGGAAGCTTGCTTCAGTGCCATGGTTGGTGACAATTTCCCTCTGTTAATACTCTCACTACGTTTTATATCTGCTCACAGGTTTGTAACTAGTGCCTTATCTCCATCTTCATCTTCATGACCGATCTAGGGTGAATTCTATTTCCTATGTGTATTTTGGCCAACAAAACCAAGCATATTTTATTAGCCGTGGCTTTTGTTCATGGGGAAATTAAAGCATGAGGAAGTGGGAGACATCAAGGGAGTTGAGGATGAAATAAAGGCTGGAAGCCAAGTCTCTGTGATAAGTTTATGTTTAGCCCTCTCTTGATAAAGCCTAATGTTGGTCTCAGGCTTCCTATGTGGCACTAGTGGTAAAGAACCTGCCTGCCAAAGCAGGAGATGCAAGAGACTCAGGTTCAATCCCTGAGTCAGGAAGATCCCCTGGAGGAGGAAGTGGCAACCCACTCTAGTACTCTTGCCTGCAGAACCCCATGGACAGAGGGGCCTGGCAGGCTACAGTCCATGGAGTCACAAAGAGTCAGACACGACTGAAGCGACTTAGCATGCATGCAATGATGACCAGAGTCAAGTAATTAGCATTGTCAAGTAATTAGCATCTTATTCCCTCCAGGATCCCAAGACCCCAGAACAGGCTCACCCAACATACTCATCATCCTCCAGCCTGCTTTCCTGTGCCTTTGAGAAGGGAAAATTGAAAACGCGACTTTGGCCTAGTTTCTGCACATAGATGCTACTGGATGAGTTTGGGGTGTGAAGGTGGAAATTATACATGGGGGCAGGCACCATACTTTCAAGCTTGTGATCAAGTCTATGTTTCCTCTATAGCAGGATCCCAAACAGCACAGGTGATAACCACTAGCTCACAGTACTTTGGCCTCCTGGCAGGAAGATACAACTGAGGATCCGCTGAGGCTCAGTGTATATGATTACATCCAAGTCCAGTTTTCCTAAGCCTCCCAGAGATTATTTGAGGCATCAGACAGTCTTTGATAAGTTCCATTATGCATGACCTAGCGAGAAAGCTAGGTATTCTATTGTCTGTAGTTAACAATATTAGCCTATGCCTTCCGGGTGAAACTGGTCCTTAGGTTTCTACCCCTCCACTGAAAGCTTCTACATTTTTACTGAAAACTGCCCCACACCCATTTTCTGTTTTCTTCTTCCCTATTGTGATAGGAGATCTTACACATCCATTTTTGAAAGAGACTTTTTGTTTATTATCAGGTTCAAAGTTCCTCTCCTTTCTGTCAGCCATAATTCACCATCATGGACTCCTTTATTTCCTTCTTTCGTGCAGTAAAAGAGGTTCAAAGGAAAAGATCTCCTGAGTTATTTTTTGTTTTTTTCTTCCTTGTGGCTGCAACTGGAGCTGACTCTCAGGCAGTAACGCTAAATATAGACGTTAGAAGTTGTTTGAAAATCTTATCCCTCCCCTCTTCTATTGTGGATAACATCCTGTAAAACTAGATTCTGTCGACTTTTATCCCTCCTCGATACATGCCTCTGCCTACTTTCTTATAACTTGAGATAATAGAGCCCAAGGGGAAAATAAAGCAAGGAGAACAGAGTCCTTTGGAATTTACATATGCGGAAATCAACTTTGTTTTTTTCAAAGGAAACTGGAAAATAAAGACAGACTTGCACAAGTTCTACCACGAAGCTAGAGAACCCGGAAGTATTATGAGGTTTCAAGACTAACATGCCAGCTCATTGGCAATCCCAGATGGTAAAACTACTGTCTTGAAGATGTCCTTAGGAGTCATTTGGCTTAGGATTTCATTATGTCCTGCCCTTTGCCTGTTGCTTTTATCCACCAGTCCTCATGATTTTAGATGTTTAATTTTGATTCCTTAATAATTTTATGAGCAAAATTAATATTGAGACAATCTTGAAAGGAGCATACCCATAGGCACACACACACACACACATACACAGTGGTGACACGCACACGGTTATCACATATGAGGTATCTAAACGGAGATCTCTTTTGCTTTTCTGCTGTTAATAGAGGGAAAAAAATGTGTTTTCTGTGTTGATCATATATAAATATATTCTAGGTCTTTCTTGCTCCAGCTGGTAGTGTCTGTCCTTTTAATCAATAGCTGCTTCTGAGTTAATGCCCAACTCCTCATCAGCATCCTGCTGGAATACAAATCCTTCACTTCTTCCCCATTCTTGAAAAAGGATAATTTTGAAATCTCTGAAATTGAAGGACCTGTCCAGCTTTTAACCTTTTTTTTTTTTATTCATGTGCTAAGCTACTTCAGTCTTGTCTGACTCTTTGCGACCCTATAGACTGTATCTGACCAGGCTCCTCTGTCCATGGATTCTCCAGGCAAGAATACTGGTGTGGGTTGCCATTTTCCTCCTCCAGGAGGACCTTCCAGAACCAGGGATCAAACCTGAGTCTCTTTCTATCTCCTGCATTGGCAGGTGGGTTCTTTGCCACGAGCGCCACCTTTTTGCTCATGCATTAATTTATTTCACAAACATGAATTTTGTGACATCTACAAGATGCCAGGCACTTGCTGAGTGTTAGAGATATGAAAATGAACAAGAAAGACGTGGTTAGGGAGAAGATGCTGACAGCTTAAGGTGGACAGCTCTATCAACTACAGATCATTGGCTGCACCAACAGGGACAAAGCCGGTGAAGGAGCAGGTTCAGGAAAATGCTTGTGCACGTCACACCCTCTGCCCTAGCTGTTCTCAGTGAAGCTCTGCATCTCAGATGAGGGCTGATGTAAAGTGCTCATCTGAAGGACAATCACACTTGATACACACCCCGAATCCTGCATCCTTTGAAAATGAGGACCAGGCGTTTTTATTACAGTTTATATAATGGTTACCTTTGAAAAAAAACTGTATCGATTTTTTTTTTTATATATTCTGGGACGAAGCAATTGTCTTTTGAAATAAATTAACATAAGTGGCTTTAGTCTTCATTTACAAACAGAGTTACTAAGACTGTCTTCAAAATGGTAATGTGCTTTAATTCACTGGTTTTCTGCATGTTCATCAGTTAGAACTTTGGGAATGTACAGAGCACTTCATCTTATCCGTCTTTGCATTACTGCAAGCATATCTGATTGTAAATTAATTAACATTCATTTTGCAAATATATTGACATTTATGAATGTTATAACATATTTATTAAATAAGACTCATATATAAAATGTATCTCAGAAGTGCATATAAATACATTTCAATATATTTCCAACAGCAATATTCCAGATTGAATTTACTGACTACCTGCTGATACTATTCTAAAACAATTGCAGAGAATTTATATTCACCTGAAGAATTCATCATATTTCCTTATGATGGCCACTTTGAAATTAAATTGTATCTTCTCTGATTCTTTTGCTTTATAGGTATTTTCAGACACTCAGTCCTCGTGTGTATATAATCACAAAGTGTCCCAATGATTTCAGGTGTAGAAAACCATTGTTAGGAGCTAGATGATATCACTTTGACAAACTCTTAATGCCCTTGGTTTTTTTTTTTTTTTTAATCTGTGGAAATACCAACCTGATCTAGTCAGTATCACCTCCCAGAACAAATGTAGAGAGTCCTCCCTGTGGGTTGTATCAAAAAGTCTGTGATGATGAAAGTGTTTATAAATGTAGATCTCTACATGAAAGTATGCTATCGCTATCATAGACCAGAAATGGCAGAAATGTGGAGGAGATCAGATACTGTGGCATATATGCGGCCAACCTCTGTTGCCTTGTTCAGAATATAGTGCTGGGATATATTCCAACAAGACTTGCTTCTGATCTCCTGGAAGCATCTTCCTTAGTGAAGTGTCCCTGTATTCACAGCTTAAACAGTTAGTATTGCAAGCAGCTATTCATTGCCACCTGAACCCGAATGGTACAGCTACCACACCTATTTATCCTGCATTGTAAGCATGCCTTGCGAATTCAAGCAGTAGGCTGTCCACCTCACGACAGGGTTTCGGAACAGCAGAGCAATTTGGTCCAGAATAGGACTGGACAGATCGGTACAGAAATCCTTTCACTCACCTGGCATGGCTCCCTTCTTGGTTTTTAAGACATCAGAAATGACGTGATCAGACATCACTGAGTTGGGAGGAGGAAACGCAGTGTTGGCTCCCCCTAACATTGAGGCTTTCACTGAAATGAAGCTGGCCAGTCGCTGTCTTTCCTGAAGTCAATCAGTTATTCTACAAATGTGTTGGAAGGTGTTGCTATTTGCACTTTTTTTACTTTCAACAATTTCAAGATTCACTGAAACCTGTCATTTGTAAGATTTATTTGAATAGGTTAGAGGGGAAACAAAATCTATATTCAATATTTTGAAGTACACAAAAAAGAAAGTGACACTTTGCTTTTTATAGCTGACACTTGGTTTCTAGAAAAATTATCATGTAGTCTGTTACATCTTTAAACATGTATAAAACATGTTGCTTTCAAAATTCTAACTCCTGGCAAGCTGTGTTTTTTTTTTTTTTTCTTAAGAAAACATTGAAAACTCACTTTTAAGGAGCAGTGAGAAAAGCACTTCTAAGGAGCAGAAGATGCCTATGGCTCCTATCAAAGGAAGTGTCCGCTTTGCCCTCTGCTTTGCTGTTTCTTATCATTCATGTGTGTTTGAATTGGTAGTACTACTTTAGATATGAAGGATACAGAATTTGGGGGTTTTGTTTTTGTTTTCTGGGGAGCATTACTGCTAAGGCATTGTCTGTTTTGTAAGGGTTAATTTGTTAGTGCTAGATGTCATGATCTCTCAAAATTATGACACATAAGCATGAAGAGAGCAAGGCTGTCTGAGTTGATATACACTTTAGATAAAACTTGGTTATTCTTTTGTACATTAAAAAGCATAAATAGATATTCTGATGTTTTGTTCCCCTACTTCATGGGTCCAGTGCCTCTACTCCGGAATACATATTCCCTGTACACCCTGGGGACCGAGGAGGCTATAATCTGGCAGAAAATGTGGTTGGAATACCAGTGTTCAAGGCTCAGAGCTTAGAAGTTTGTTTCAATCCACATAATTTGTGGCTCAGGTTTTGTCAGAGACTTAAGCATTTCAGCCACTGGTGGGCCAGTTTGTTGGTATCAGAAGACTGAATCAGAATGTGAACGTTTTTGAAATGGATTCCCAAATTTTCAGATATTCATATTCAAATACAAGGGAAGTGATTATATATTACATAGCACTGGGGTTGTTGACAATCCAAATTGCCCCAATGAAGCTAAAGCAAGTGGATCTCGTGATTTTAAAACTCCTCAAGTTTCTTCCCATGCATAGAAATACCACTTCTGAGCTTTTGCAATTTTTCAGCCAAATTATAAAGCAAAATATTCTTTTATGGATTGTTTATTTGGATAATTCATTTTGGATTATCCTGGAATGCTTCTCCATTCTCTCCATTCATACAAACCATTCATATAAGCCTTGATGTAACTGATTACTTTCAATAAGTGGGACGGTGCTGCCTCATGTGTTATGTTGCGTATGACCCCAGCTTTTTAGTTTTTCAGTCAATGAAGAGACTTCACATAGTACTGCATGTGGGGAAAACAATTGTCTGATTAATAGGAACAGACTACATAATCATTTGATTGTAGCTCAGGTTTAATGCTAAGTCTCAGCTGTGTTAATACAACCGATACTGACAAGCAGCTGGAATGATAATTGGTCTGAAAATCTTTCCCCTAACCCTCTTCCTAATGACAGGTTGGCAAGAGATGGTAACATTGTCACACTTAACTTTTCCACAAATGATAATATACCAGGGCAATCAACTGGTATTAACCATCAAAGTTTCCTGGCTTTATAATGTAAACTCTTTTGTATTTCAAACAACTCTTACCTATGAACAGATAAAATTAAAATGATATTTTAAAAATATCGATGTTTAGAGCCATGAAAATTTAATTTTCTGATCACTTTGTAATGTATAGAAACATTGAATTACTATTGTATACCTGGAATTAAGTTGTAGGTCAATTATACTTCAGTTGTTAAAAAAAATGGAGGAAATACATCAAGATGCTGATGGTGGTTATCTCTGGGGGTTGGATATTTTAGGTGATCATTATTTTTTTCTTTTTCTTTATACTTTTCTGTATTTCTAGTTGTCTGTGATGAACACGTAAAGTTAGAAAGAAGCCAGTGTGTGCCTGCTCGGTCACTTCAGTCATGTCCCACTCTTTGCAGCCCCATGGACTGTAGCCTGCCCGGCTCCTCTGCCCATGGGATTCTCCAGGCAAGAGTCCTGGAGTGGGTTGCCATGCCCTCCTCCAGGGGATCTTCCTGACCCATGGATCGAACCTGGGTCTCCAACATTGCTGGCATGAAGGAGTGTTAAGTGTGAGAAGGTGAGAAGATGAGGATGAGTTCGCCTTTTCCTTCTGTTTCCTTTTGCTTCTCTTCTGGCCCTCTCTTTCCTCTGTGAAGGTAAATACAGTTAATGAGGCAGTGATTTTTTTTTTCCTTGTCTCTTTCTGGGTTGTAAATGAGCACCACTAAAGCAGGGATTGGAGGAACCCACTGGCTTGGAGTGATCTGGAATCCAGAGAATGACCTTGGGTCCAGGGAATGATCTGGAATCCAGGGAGTGACCTGGAATCCAGGGAGTGATCTGGAGTCCAGGGCATGATCTGGAGTCCAGGGCATATTCTGGAGTCCTGGGAGTGATCTGGAGTCCAAGGAGTGATCTGGAATGCAGTTTTTGAGTTTGCTGGTGGCAGGATGGAGTTAGAGGAAGGGAAACAGAAGGATCTCCAGGGAGAGGAGCCAGTCTCTTCACTTGTAACCAGGAGGAGCTAAGATGCACCTCTCAGGTTGGTTGTCAGGATTAAATAAAGCGACTTTCAAAAGATTTCTATCACTTGTAATTTAGGCTTCCCTGGTGACTCAGTGGTAAAGAACCTGCCTGTCAAGTAGAAGACACAGATTTGAGCCCTGGGTTGGGAAGATTCACTGTAGAAGGAAATGGCAACCCACTCAAGTACTCTTGCCTGGGAAATCCCATGGACAGAGGAGCCTGGAGGGCTACAGTCCATGGGATTGCTAAGACTTGAACATGACTGAGCTTACACGCCGTATTTAATTAGTCTGTAGACTGTTACACTTTTTTTCCCAGAGAATGTCAAACCCATGCAAAAGCTATGTATCTTATCTGATGTAGACTAAAAATGATGAATCTATAATACAGCAGCCTAAAATGTATTTTGAGATTGTATAAAATTCTTAAATAATTTCTGATTCAGCTGAAAAAGTCATTGCATTTGTCATGGCTATGAAAATTAAAAAATGAATATTTTAAGCTTGAAAGTTGGTCAAATATTCTATAGTGACCCTGTCCAATAGAATCATAATATAAGCCACAATGACAAGCCATACATGTAATTTAAATGCTGTTGGTAGCCACATGAAAAATATATATATTGATGAAATTAATTTGAATATATTTCATCCAATATATTGGATGCATCCAAAGTACAATTTCAGCATATAATCAACACAGAACATTACTGATGTGTTTTGCATTCTTTGTTCACACTAATTCACCATACTCTTACACACATTTTACATGTATTGTGCATCTTGGTTTGGACCAGCCCCATTTGCTGTGTCAATTAACTACTTATGGTCAGTGGCTGCTGTGTCAGGCCACATTGTTCCTTAGGTTTTTTGTAACTCTGAGAAAACATGACTAAACATTAATCAAAACATGTCTGTCACTCACTTGAATCTAGCAGAGGACACTTCTTCCAGGCCATCATTCAGAGATGATTCTGTTAGTCAGGTAGCCCTGTTGTTCTGTTGCTAAGTCATGTCCAACTCTTTTACCCCATGAACTGTGGTGCCCCAGGCTTTCTTGTCCTTCACCATCTCCCAGAGTTTGCTCAAACTCATATCCATCGAGTTGGTGATGCCATCCAATCACCTCATCCTCTGTTGTCCCCTTCTTCTCCCGCTTTCAATCTTTCCCAGCATCAAGGTCTTTTCCATTGAGTTGACTCTTCGAATTGTGTGACCAAAGTATTGGTGCTTCAGCTTTAGCATCAATCCTTTCAATGAATATTCAGGGTTGATTTCCTTTAGGGTTGACTATGTAGCTCTACTTGTGTATGAATGTGACTTAAAAGAAATATTGGTGTTTGCACGTGGCCCTGTCTGTCTTAATATTATTGTCCCCTCTATCCAACTATGGTGAAAATTGCTCCAAGTTTCAAGCCTGCATCTTCCCTGGTGACATCGAGAGGCTCCCAGGAGCTCCCAGCTCTGGCGGATCAGATGACGGGATGCTTAGGCATGTTCTTGATGGATGTGTCTGGGTGAAAGTCCCAATTTGTGCTGTTTGGCACCTGTGCAGACAAGCAGCGAGCTCTGGCTAAACTGAACCAAACCCTATGGTCCCAGCTCAATTTTATTGCCTAAGATCTGCTTTCCTACTTAGCTATCTTTACGTTCATATTTTTTTTCAATACAAGACAAAGTTAATTATTGTACTAAGTGAAGTAAGCCTGACAAAGACACAATATGTTAAAAATAGCACTTATATGTGGAACCTGAAAAAAAGGTACAAACGAACTTATTTACAAAGCAGAAATAGATGCACAGACATAGAAAACAAACTTATGCTTACCAAAGGGGAAGTTGGGCGAGGGATAAATTAGGAGGATGAAATTAACATACACACTGTGTGTGATATGCTTAGTTGCTCAGTCATTTCTTTTTTAAATATTTTAACTTCATTTACTTTACTATTATTATTATTATTTTTAATTTTCTTTACTTTATTGTGTTGGTTTTGCCATACACTGACATGAATCTGCCATGGGTATACATATGTTCCCCTTCCAGAACCCCCCTCCCTCCTCCCTCCCGATTCCCTCCCCCTGGGACATCTCGGTGCACCAGCCCCGAGCATCAGCCCTGGGCTGGCGATTGATTTCACATATGATAATTAACATGTTTCAATGTCATTCTCCCATATCATCCCACCCTTGCTCAGTCATTTTTATTTATTTATTTTTTTAATTTTCTTTACTTTATTGTGTTGGTTTTGCCATACAATGACATGAAACCACCATGGGTTTACATATGCTCCCCCTCCAGAACCCCTCTCCCTCCTCCCTCCCGACTCCCTCCCCCCGGGACATCTCGGTACACCAGCCCAGAGCATCAACCCTGGGCTGGTGATTGATTTCACATATGATAATTAACATGTTTCAATGCCATTCTCCCATATCATCCCACCCTTGCCCTCTTCCACAGAGTCCACGCGTCTGTTCTATACATCAGTCATTTTTATATTATTGTGGTGTGTTTAGTCACTCAGTTGTGTCTGACTCTGAGACCACATGGACTGTAACCCCCAGGCTCCTCTGTCCATGGGAATTCTCCAGGCAAGAATATTGGAGTGGGTTGCCATGCCCTCCTCCAGGAGATCTTCACAACCCAGGGATAGAACTCAGGTCTCCTGAGTTGCAGGCAGATTCTTTGCCATCTGAGCCACCAGGAAAGCTCAACATACACACTACTTTATATAAAATAAATAACCAACAAGGACCTACTGTATAGCACAGGGAACTATACTTAATATTTTATAATAACCTATGAGAGTAAAGAATGTGAAAAACCTTATTGTTGTTTTTATTAGGTATGTTGTGTTAGTTTCAGGCATAAAGTGAAGTGTTCAACTCTTTTTGACCCCATGGACTGTCCTCCATCAGGCTCCTTGGTCCATGGGATTCTCCAGGCAAAAATACTGGGGTGGGTTGCCATTTCCTTCTTCAGGAGGTCTTCCTGATCCAGGGATCTGACATGGTTTCCTTCATTGCAGGCAAATTCTTTACCATCTGAGCCACCAGGGAAGCCCTAGTATTGTTAGGTATGTGAATCAACTATACTTCAAAAAATATTAAGAAGTGAAATAAAAAAATGAAAAAAAGAAAGAGAGGAGAGAAAAGAAAAAAGCAATTGCAAAATGTTGATCTTGTTTTCTTGCTGAGAAAACCAGATACCAGTGATCTAATTTACCTGTTTATTTGCAAATCGCTAATTAATTGCCCATCATGGGATTTTTTTTTCTTTTGTCATTTTGTTTTCCTTTCAAAACCATATCCATGAAATGCATGCAGCTGCTTTTTACATATTTAAAAAATAAATAATGGGGCTTTTATATATTCTATTATGCAGACTTTGAAAACCCATTTTGTTCTTGATAGCGGTTTGGAAGGTTTGTATGGGCTGACAGCCAAGCCCAGACCTGGCTTTCTGGGAAAGCAAAGGAGTGATGAAAAAGGCCCCTTGCAGCTCCCTCCATCTGCCATTCTTTGACTCAAGAGATAGACCTTTCTCGATATGATGACTTCCTAATGTCTGAAGTGTGAGTGGCTTTACATGAGTGTAAAGAGAAAATATCCCGCTGCAATTTATTACTGTTAGGTCAATTAAATAGATTCCAAGGACCATCATCATGTTTATATGTATCATGGATCATTGGAGATGAAAAAATGTCTCTGTGGTCTCAGCTCCCACCTCCCCCCTTTCACAGAAAGCTCTGTAGAGACCCATGAATAATTGTTGGAATACGTTTCGACAGCAGCCTCTCCACATGGGCAAGCGATTCCACTTAAATTGGTTAATATCCTATTGTTAATGGTCTGCCTTTTCTATAGAAAGGCATTAAGGAAAAGAGTTGGATCACTACATAAATAACATGACACGGTCTTGGCTTTGTCCTCTGAAGTTCCTGCCAAAGACGATTGGAGTCTTCGTGTTTGTTCAATAGGTTAAAAAAAAAAAAAAAGCTTTTGCTTGTCACAAACGTGTCTCATTTATTTATTAAGCTCCCTTTCCTTCTGTTTCTCTGCATCCTGTTCTAAAAATACATGCATATGGACACTGACAGCGCTGGTTTCTGCCCTGTCAGGATTCTGTTTATGCCACTTATTTCCTTTAAGGAAAATTACCTGCCTTCAGCCTGACATCTCTTGAGACTACTTTTACAATCAAAATACAGTGTTTTAGATGGCCAAGCGATTAAACAGATAGGCCAGCATAATAGCTGCAGTCTTTAGAACTTCCGTATTTTTCCGGTGCCTCAGGAGCAGGGTTTGCAGGCCCTACTACTTTGAAAACAAATCCAAACATAGATGAAGAATAATTCAAAAGAAACGTGGAGCCCAGATTCCAAATCGCTTTCAAAAATTTTAACCCGCTAGTTTTCCAGACTGAATGACTTCCTGCACAAACCGCACTGGTCACCATGAGGAAAAGTCCTTGAGATGCTGTGGTTTTATCGTTGTTCTAGAAACTTTATAACATCAGAGTCCTCTTGCCCGAAGGTGCCTCTCAGAACTCTGAATCCCTCTTGAGGCGGCTGATGCTTTTTTTTAGATCCAACAACAATCCAGGGAAATTGTCCTTAACACCACTTACTGATAATTTCGACAATTTTTCCATTTCCGCTTTGGCCCAAGTCCCTGCTCCTATTCCATTTGCTTCCCCATCTCCCAAACTTGCTCACATTTCCATTTAAGTCCTTACTCCAGACCCTCTAATTCCTTCCACTGGCTGAGTTAGGGCCAAGTGGGAAGGCAAAATCCCAAACAGAACTAATGGAGTGTCAAGGTTGTATACAGGTGTCTTGGCTTCAAGCCTAAGATCCTCCCACCTACCAGACTGCAATGCTCTGCTGTTCAGGTGGCTGGCGAGTCCCTTTGTGACGACACTCCAGGTGTCACCTTGGAAGGTCTCTGAGCTGCTACGTGGAGCCCCGGGTGCTACTGAGGAGGGAAGGGACACCTACAGATGGGCTAAGGGGCTTGGTTCTGCTTGCACCTGTGTCACCTTGGACAGAATATTTTAGCTATCCATGCCACTGTCCAACAAAATGATTCCATTTCCCCTCCCTCCCTTCCAGAATTCTTGACGGGCTCAAATGAGCAGGTGATTTTGAGAATGCTGTGTAGGCAGGGGCTACTACAGTAAGGGTGCTCACCCTGTGGACATTAGTTTGCATATGTGTTTCGAAGTTGATTGGTTTCCTGGTGCTCTTAGTACCACCTTTGGCTCTTCCCTTCCAGAAACTTCTATAGCTCTCCTCTTGCTCAAAGGATACAGGCCATGAATCTGTCCTTTTTGTAAACCTTTGTGCAGGATAGAATAGAAGCTTGGGATGGGGCAGAGTTGGGCAGCAAGCTTCATCCAGGGCACTCTGAGGGATTCAGAGACTGGTTCTTGCTCTTTCAAAGCACCAGACTGGTGTTCAAAATATGGCATGTAATAAAAATAAATAAAATAAAAATGGCATGTCCTGAAAGCAATCCATTGTGTAGTACATGTACATGTTATTGTTTTACATGTGGCTATCTCTTGTTTCACATTAGTAGACTTTCATTAGCAATCAGGACTCAGATTTTGGAAATCTAAGGTGTGAAGTAAAATATTCGAGATGGTACTTTCTGGGAAATCAAAATTTCTTACTCATGGCTATTCTTGTTTCAAATCATCTGTGTTTAATAGGTTCTAGCTACTTATATTCAAATGATGGAATCAATCATTTGAGCTCTGAAATTAATTATACTCAACATTTTAATTTTTCTATTTATATTAGATGTGGACAACCCTTTTTTTCTGTCAGATCAAGTAGAATATTTATTTTTTTAAAGTCTGTCCTTTAACCAATGTTTACTATGAGGCTGTTTGGTGCCAAGCCTTGTGCTATGGGTTGAGAATAAAATAATATGAAAGACCCATTCTCAACATGTCAACGTTTTAAAGTCTAGAAAGTAAAAATAAAATTCAGTGATATGTAATTATTATGTTACTGGTTGCATGAAAGAGTTATTAATAAATGTTACAAAAGCCTTGAAGAAACAGTGCTCTTTCTGCCATGGAAGACGATGAGCTTTGAAAGAGGAGGGAACTTTGGGGCAACCCCGAGAGGAAAGTGGGAGTTTGCCATTGGTGGAAGAGAGAGACAGAAGTGAGGATGGAGGGGATGGTATTAAAGCAATGGCGTGACAGGCTTGAGGGCTTTTGTTGTTGCTGCAGTAGGTAGGAAAGAGGGAAAAAACTGGAAAAAAAAAAGACTGCTTATATAGGAGTTATGGCTCAGCAGTAAAGAATCCACTTGCAGAGCAGGAGACAGAGTTTCAATGTCTGGTTCGGGAAGATCTCCTGGAGAAGGAAATGGTAACCCATTCCAGTATTCTTGCCTGGGAAATCTCATGGACAGAGGAGCTTGGCGGGCTACAGGCCATGGGTTTACAAAGAGTCAGACATCACCGAGTGACCAAATAGCAACAAACAACAATTACGGAAGTTTGGGCGAATCTCATGAGATCAGATATGAGAGTGGCAAGGTACATAAAGTGCAGGTCATGAATCCAGATGCTTCAGAAGTTGCATTTACAGGAGTGGGTGATAAACAGGATTTGACTGCAGGGTATAAGGCGGAGAGGATAAATGTGTATGATGGTGAAGTAAAAGGAAATATGTAAGGGTGTTGATAGGTGAATAATAAAGCTGTTTTCTGAAAGATGGAGCACAGGAAAAAAAATCAGTTTCAGAAGACAAATTTTCTAAGGCTGCTGTTGTTGCTGTTCAGTTGCTAAGTTGTGTCCAGCTCTTTCCAACATCATGGACTGCAGCACACCAGCCTTCCCTTCCTTCACTATCTTCCAGAGTTTGCTCAAGTTCATCTCCACTGAGTCGGTGAAGTGAAGTGAAGTCACTCAGTCGTGTCTGACTCTTTGCAGTCCCACAATGTAGCCTGCCAGGCTCCTCTGTCCATGGAATTTTCCAGGCAAGAGTACTGGAGTGGGCTGCCATTTCCTTCTCCATGAATTGATGATGCTATCTAGTCATCTCATCCTCTGCCACCTCTTTCTTCTTTTGCATTCAATCCCTCCCAGCATCAGGGTATTTTCTAGTGAGTTGGTTCTTCCCATTAGGTGGCCAAAGTATTGGAGCTTCAACTTCAACATCAGTCCTTCCAGTGAGTATTTAAGTTTGAGTTCCTTTAGGATTTACTGGTTTGATCTCTTTGCAGTCCAAGGGAGTCTCAAGAGTCTTTTCCAACACCACAATTTCTTTTTATGATCCTCCTACTCAAAGAGTGGACCTTGACCCAGTATCATCAGGGCTAGGGTTAGGAATCTTGGGTCCTACCCCAGACCTACTGAATCAGAATCTATTTGAAAAGATCTTTAAAGGAATCCCATATTCATTGACGTGTGGTCCAGGAGAATCCTTTACAAGAGGGCTGTGGTTCAGACATCTGCCTATTTGTAAAATAGTGGCTGTCATATATATGTGGTTTCCCTGGTGGTCCAGATGGTAAAGAATTACTTGCAATGTAGGAGACCCAGGTTTGATCCTTGGGTTGGGAATACACACACATATATAAAGCCAGCTTCTTACAAGTAACAGAGTATGAGGCCTGATTGTTACTGTACCAAGAATTAAAAATGTCGAAATGTAATTTTTAAATAAAATTAACTGCAAAATTCAGGCAAAATGAGAGCCTAGCTTAGACCTGGACATAGATGAATTGATAAACTTTGTTTTTGAAAGGAGATGCCTGAATTAACCAGCTGATATGGATTATCTGGACTTCTCACTCCTATGTAAATTTTAGGTGCTCATAGAGTAAGTACAAAGGAGTAAGGCTGTGCCATATTTTCTAAAGACAGAGGTTTTCACTGTGCAAGACTGTGTTGAAAGCACTTAATTTCTGAACTCTGAGTTTGGCTTGAAGAAACTGCACTTCAGAAGCATTGTTTAGAATCATGACTTTTACACTGGGAGTCAGAAAGGCGGCAGGGGAGTTTCCTGACTTTCATTTTTGGAGTATTGCGTCTTTTCAATCTTTAGTTACAGTAACACACAATGTAAAGCAATGACAAAGTCACAAAAGATGTTTTAAGTTAGCGATTGTACTTCATCTATTTGGCAAATTTTGATTTTAACAAGTCTCCCCCCCCCCCACCCCCGACCTGGTTCTATCCAATTGCATCAGTACTGCCAACCCTGGAACTGAATCCCTTTATTAAACTAAACCAGGCAAAGCCAATCACGGCCAGTCATATGCCAACTGGTTACAATAGCTGATTCTAATGATGAAATATAACCCAGTGTTAAAGTCAGACCCAAAACAAACAAACAAATTCCTCCAGATTGAGTGCCACATGGGCTCACTTGAAACCCTGGATATTCAGGATGATTTATCTAATGGATGGAATCAGATTAAGTATGAGCGTTACTTTCTAGAACCATGGAATTTCTGTTCTTTGAAAATAATTGTAAAATATGCTCCCATATCTTTAGAGTCTCCTGGATTCCTGAACTTGGCCTCTTGACAGTAGTTAATTATATTTATTGTGCTGTTGTGCTGTTTGGAATTCTACTTGGTCTTGATGCTTGTGGGTTTGATCCAGGCAAAAGTCTACAGCCACTGGAACCACATTAGCCTGGCTCTGAACTCCCATATTTTACAGAGTAATTCAGCACTCTCCCCTCTCCCTAAAAAGCATTCATGATAATAATCTATTTTTTAAATATGTAACATTTGAAAGCACTTTCCTGTCTCTCTAGATTAACAAAAATGGAAACCATTCCATCTGAAAATACATGATGTAGGCTAGGGATTGACTTTCAGTCTAGGCAGTCATTTTACTGCAAAAATAAACAAACCATCACTTAAATTTAAAAGCATATATACACATAATATTTTCATAATATGTTATAGATGTATATTTTACATATTGTAAGATATTTTTTTCCTGAAATTTTTGGGGACCATTAAACGCTATGATGCCAGCCACACTCATTCATTCAAATGTAACAGTCATTTATAAATGAATATACATTTTGGAGATTCTGCTCAAGGATGTTACTGGCTCCAACTAGTTTGCCTACTTTGTCATGCTGTGAGGTTAAAATGGATATGTTTTGAAATGTGAATTAAAATACAATTTGCTGAACCAAGACTTTGTCACTTGAGTCCTAACTGCTCCTCATGGGGCCATCGGGGAGTGACAGAAAGCACAAGAAGATGAGCTGTTGAAACTTGTGTTTATGGAATTGGAAAGCCACTCACCTTCTTCTTTCTCAACAGACAACTCTTAGTAATCTGATCCCTTTAGCCTGGCCTCAGGAGGATTTCTGTGCAAAATGAAGGCATCTTACAATGTAGTCTTGTCCTGAGCCACTGAGAAGGCTGGGCGTTGAGGTGTGGCTCCATAATAGAGTAGTCTCGAAAAGAATTTAAAAGATTCACACAACCCACCTGGATAGGATTAGGCCATCATCCTTTTTACTTGCCTCCTCATATGTATAAACGTGGTACACTCTTTGCTTCCTACTCAGTTTGAAATGCCTTCCAGTTAACACCCGAATACAAAGCATACCCCAGAAGACTAGAATCAAAGATTTAGACTTGTAAACCATATAGCAAATTTTGAAAGTATGAGATACCATATCCTATCACTTTTTTGGTGTCACCAGGTTGTTTTCTGACCCATAATTAGTGAACTGGACTTAAATATCTGGGTGATGTTAGAGTTACCTAACATATGTATACACAACTCTATGTATCTAGAAATAATAGCACATCAAGACGGTTAACAACAAAAATCGAATCCATTCATATTTTTCATACACTCTAAAAATCTTTTTATCTTCAGTTTAAATCTCTCTCCTGATCCCAGACTCATCAGTCTAGACACTTCCTTGAAATGTACTCTCCAGTGTCATAAGCATACTGGGTTCATCATGTCCAGCCTAACTCCTCCCAGACCTGCTTACATCCTGTCCTCCTGTTCTTTGTATCGGGCATTATAATCCCTCCTGTTACTCAGGCCAGAAACCTAGGGGTCATCTTTGAAGCCTCTGCATCCGTCATCCGCACATCTGATGCCCAATCTACTGCCAAGTCTTACTGCTGTTTGCTCCAAGATGTATGTCAAGTATATCAGATTCTCCACGGCCACCACCTCTGTAGCCCTTTCCCCTGGCCCTCTACCATGGCCTTTCCCTCCATGGCCACACTTCCCACCAAATTAGTCCCTTCACAGCACCTAGAGGTTATTTTAAGATGTGAACTGTGTCATGTTTCTCCTTTATATGAGGGCTGTCACTTGGAATAAAATCCTAAGTGCTCACCATGGACTACAAGGCAGCAGTTAACACCTCCCTCACCAGCCTCAGCTGAGATCACTCCAACTTGCTCACCAACTTCTGCCATGGTGGGCTGTGGGCTGAACGATGCCCACTCCTGGAAAGTATACATATGACCTTATGTAAAAATAGGGACATTGTGGGCATCCAGCTAAGATGAGGTCTCTGATGGACTTCCCTGGTGGTCCAGTGCAGAGGGTTTGGGTCCAAACCCTGGTCTGGGAACTAAGGTAACGCCTGCTGCACAAGAAATAAAGAAAGAAAAGGATGAGGTCATTCGTGTGGGGCTCATGGAATATGACCGATGTCCTTATGAGAGGGGAGGCAGGTCACGCGAAACACAGACCTAAGGGGCGAACCCCACATGATGACAAGAGCAAAACCGGACCCAATGCAGCTGCACAACAGGGGAGCTGAGGATGGAAAGGTGGCCAGGCCGCCCGTAGGAGGGAGGGAGTGGTCCAGCCAGAGTCGCAGCTGCCGTGGCCTTGGCGATGCCTGGATTTCGGACTTGAGGCCTTCAAAATAGGGACAAGACACATTTCTGTGGTCAGTGCTACTTGAATCAATCAGCCCTGAGAAACCAGTTCACTTCCTGTCTGTTTTCCAGACACGTGAGATCCTTTCCTCTCACAGCTTCCACTCGCATGCTTCCCACTCTCAGATTCTTTCCCACTCTTGCTTTCCAAACTTGAATCTGATCTTCTGGGTCTTTGCTAAAATGCTTCTTAAAAGATGCCCTCTGAGCCTGCTCAATGCAGACTTCTTGGGTGCATCTTTTCCTGGCTCTGTCTTAGGAGGGACCCAAGGTTGATGGAGATCCTTAAGAAACCAGCTCTGGGCAGCCTCAGCTCCAGACCTCCCCTCTGACCACATCCTCAAATGACTCTGCCTCCTTTCCGCCAGCTTGACATTGAGCTTGGGCTCCAACATCACTTACAGAGAATTTTCCAGACTGCCCCAATCCATGCAATCCCAGACTCTATCACATCACCCTGTTTTATTCTTCCAAATACCCTCTAAACTATGCTCATTTAGTTTTTATCAGTCACCTCCACACTCCACACAGATCTGTAAGAGACTTAATTATGTTTACAATTTAAAATAACTGTTCCCCACTCTCTAGGGTAGAGACAGGCAGTAGTAAGTGTTCAATAAATTACTGTTCAAGAGGTGGCTGAATCAGTGGATGTACTGATTATGTCTTTCCAGATTTCTTTTAAATTTTGCATACGATGGCCAGTGGCTTTTTTTTTTAATCACTGGAAATAAATTATCAAAGTATTTTACTTTTCTTAAAAGAACTTTAAAAGTGAACAGTGTTAGTCGCTCAGTTGTGTCCAACTCTTTGTGACCCCACAGACTGCAGCTCACAAGGCTCCTCTGTCCATGGAGTTCTCCAGGCAAGAACACTAGAGTGGGTTGCCATTTCCTTCCCCATTAAAAGTGAACAAGCCTTCTTTAAAAATCAGTTGTTTCCACAACAAGTTACTGTAACACAATAAGTGAAGTCGCTCAGTTGTGTCCAGCTCTTTGTGACCTCATGGACAGTAGCATACCAGGCTCCTCTGTCCATGGGATTCTCCAGGCAAGAGTACTAGAGTGAGTTGCCATCTCCCACTCTAGGGGAATCTTCTCAACCCAGGGATCAAACCCAGGTCTCCCAAATTGTAGGCAGATGCTTTACTGTCTGAGTCACCAGAGAGGCACAATATCCAGCAGAAAATGAGAAATCAAGAAATTTGTGTTCTGATGCTACACTCTAAAAGGGAAGCACCTTGTTTTGTCAATCAAGATTTCTCACACTTTTAATGAATGATCACTTTCTGGAGTGACTGGAGTAATTACCAGCACCTTCAGGGCCTCACTAAATTTGCCTAGGTAAGTGTTTCCTGGTTTTGCCAGAAAGAGCATTAAGAGAAGGCATCTCCTGCTGATTATGGATTTCATTCACTTTAGTACAATCTGAAAAATCTCTGGATATTTTTACAAATGGGATTCCTGAATATTTCTAAGCTTTGAAGAATTCAGTTTAGCTCAAATAGTAGGAAAAAGATGAGGTCATGGGTCTCCTTAGCTAAATTGTCACATACATCAAACATGCTTGTCACATAGTAATACTGAGGTTTTGTGTGTGTGAGTGAATCTTCATAGGTTAACACACTGGCCCCAAAGGGATGAAAACAAAGAGAAACAGACTGAGTGCAGCATTTTTACACGTGGTTTGCAATACAGGTCGATGTCAATGAGCCTGTTATACACAGGATTTGATTTTTTGCTCAAATATGTTATGGGATATTTGGCAGTTGTATTTACCAATATTTGGAGAAAAACACTAAAATTCAGTAAATACTCAGAAGTATTAATAGAAAGATTATATAAATATGCACAATATATATACACAGCATATATTTATATATATAACATATAATGATTATCTTAATACTTCTGGACACATATATATATATAATATATACACACAGTATTTTTATAAGTACACATATATTGTGTGTCTATATAATGTGCACGCTGTACTGTTCTGTGCTAAGTCACTTTAGTCGTGTCCAACTCTGCAAGCTGTGGACTGCAGCCTTCCAGGCTCCTCTGTCCGTGGGATTCTCCAGGCAAGAATACTGGAGTGGGTTGCATGCCCTCCTCCAGGGGATCTTCCCGACCCTGGGATCAAACCCGTGTTTCTTACATCTCCTGGTTTGGTGGGTGAGTTCTTTACCACTAGTGCCACCTGGGAAGTCCCATAATGTGCATATATATATGCATATATATAAATATCCACTCCTCCAGTCAGTTCTATCGAAAAGACTAAACGTCCGTAGAGTTGAGCCTAATGGTTTTTGGCTTAGACTGTGTGATCAGTTGAAGTCTAACCATCCTATTTGTGAGCCCAGGTTTTCCTTGTGCATGAACCCCTCCCCATTCTGGGTGGATGCAAGTGGGCTTCGCAGATGCGACTGAAAATGAGTGAAGGATGCTCGGCCACACTGTGTGCTGTTACCACGTAGAGACCACGGAACGGTGAATGGAACGTGGTCCAGCATTTCTTGCTGGTCGTGGCCATTCCTGAGAGGTGTTTTCTGTGGCTTCTGTAACGAGCTGGCGGGATCTCGGGGTGCGGGTCGTCACTACTCCCCCTCCCCCTCTGGAAGGCAACGGGGACAGAGCGCGCTTCTCTGGGCTGGCTGAGTTCAAGGGTGATGGCGTTGGGCGGGTGCATCTCCGAACACTCCCAGGCCATTTCCGTTGGGGGACCAGACTTTCTTAAGAAAGTCTGTTTTGTGTCTTAATTCAGAGGACTGTGTCTTAATTCAGAGTTTCACCTGTAACTCCCCACATGTGAAATACAGCTTCCGGGACCACTGAGAAAGCCTCACGGGATGGTGCGCTTTTCTCTGCGGCTTCCTGTAGTCCAAGGGCCAGGAATTGCTGGGGAAACTTCAAAAGCAGGAGAAAACAGTGCACCTGTGAATAAAGCCCGGTGCCCTAGGGCCGAACAGGATCCAGGCTTCCACCACCTGTTCTTAGGCCTCCCCCTCCTTGCCCCCACGCGGTCCCCCAACCCCACCACTGTATTTTTTCTTGTGAAACTGGAACAAGAAAAAAATAGCCTGAAGAGAAGAGAAAGCATGATGGTTGTATCACCAAGGCTGTCGTTCTCTCACATACTTTCTTTTCTTCATCTTTCTTCCTTTGAAGCTATCAGCTCAGGTTCGCATGCTGCCTTCCTAAGTCTATCATCCTAAGAAGCATCATCAATAATCTATAACCTTTTATTCTTAGTGCAATTGTTCACAAGGATGATATTTTTCAGACACATGTAATGCTCTTATTTTTTCTTTGGAGTCCTAGAAGAAAATAAGCTTTGATTGATGTCACGAGTTCAGATAGCTTCAAATCAAATTCATGATAATTTTGCCATTCGCAGATGAAGTGATTTGGACAAAAGTTTGGCTGATAGATTGCCAGGCAATTTGTCTAAGAAAATTCCTGCATCCAAGTGACACTGCAGAGTGTTGCCTACAGTAAGACTAGGGCCCTCTCTTCTGAAGATAATACTAACAGACCTTGCGAGGAATTGGGGTACATTGTGTGCTTTTGTGGAAATAACACTTTTTGAGTAGTTCCTCTTGTTCCTGACTTGGCTGGGGAAATTTTTAACAAATTTTACAGATGAATTATCTGTCTAGTAGTACTCCAGTGTAGCACTCATGGAGTTGCTGGAAACACTAATATTACAAAAGACTTGACCACAATAGAAATATACATCCTTATAATAATAGTAATTCTTTTAAATTGGATAATTGTAATTATCTCACTTCTGATCCCAAGTCTACAAGTCCACTCTCTCTTCCCAGCAGAGGAAAACTCCCCTTTGTGTACTCTGGGCCCTCTAATGTATAAGGTGACCTAGCTCCTCTGCAGCAGCACCTCCCAAAGGGGGCCAGTTTGTAATGAGAGTCCATTCTTGTATCCTCAGACACAACTGTCTTTTCTCCCACACTTCTGTTTCCTTGCTGGTGGTGTGACTCTTGCCCGCCAGGCTCCTCCATCCATGGGATTGTCCAGGTAGGAATGCTGGAGTAGGTCGCCATGCTCTCCTCCAGGGGATCTTTCTGACCCAGGGATCGGACCTGGGTCTTCTGCGTTGCAGGCAGATTCTTTACTGTCTGAGCCATCAGTTCAGCTCAGTTCAGTTCAGTCGCTCAGTTGTTTCCAACTCTGAGCCATCAAAAAAGCCCTATAAATACCACAGGGTGGCTTTGTTAAGTCCTTTCAATCGTGTCCCACTCTTTACCACCCCCCCCCCCCCATCTCTTGTGTCTCCTGCATTGGCAGGTGGCTTCCTTACCACTGGCGCCACCTGAGAAGCCCTTCTGGAGTGTTCTCTTAACACACATTTTATCAAACAGAAAACAGAAACAGGACCCTCTATATCCATCACTGAAATATGAGGTCTTCAGAGATGGTAGCAAATTCTCATTTGCTAGAAGTCTAAGTGACATTTTCTTTCAAATGATGTGAAAATTTTTTCTCCTTTGCAGGATTACATTTGTCACACATGTAAACTCTATTCTTAGTCCCTAGTGTGATCCATTCATTATTTTTGAGACCCCAAGTCTTCTAGTAAGTGTTGGGTAACCACATCACAGACAGTTTTTGAGAGCTGCATTTTGCATGTGGGTCTTTGATTTGTCTGACAGCTGTGGAGCACCCCACAGCCAGACGAAGCTCCAGGAGCCTGCATGTGTGGGGAGAAGGGAAACACGCAAGGGTGGGGGTTAGCTTCCATACACTTTTTCTCCTGGTTTTCGCCCTTTCTGCTAAACTAATACACCTTACCTGGGGGGGAAGCACAATCAACCCAGCAAATGTTTTTCTGGGGGGAGAGGAGATAACTCCGTCCTCATTCTGTTGTTTCTCGTCATTGTCATCTTTGGCAAGTCCCTAGACCTCTCCAAGTCTCATCTGCATCCTTGCCAGAGTCTAGGGGTTTCAAGCCAGAGAATGTCTAATGTGTATTTTAACGCATCTGCAAAGTGATGCGGGAGGGTCAGATGTGCTTCCAGAGAATGAGATCATTTTTTGGATTGTTTTGAATGTGTTTGGCCACTTCAGATTTACGCATGCCGTAGTTTCTAGGTTGAAGCTCCAATACTTTGGCCACCTGATGCAAAGAGCTGACTCGTTGGAAAAGACCCTGATGCTTGGAAAGATTGAGGGCAGGAGGGGAAAGGGAAGACAGAGGATGAGATGGTTGGATGGCATCACTGACTCGATGGACATGAGTTTCAACAAACTCCAGGAGATAGAGAAAGACAGGGAAGCCTGACGTGCTATAGGCCATGGAGCCGCAAAGAGTTGGACACAACTTAGTAACTGAACAACAAGTTGCTAGGTTACCATCTCACTAATAATATTCTAGCAAATTTAACGTGGAGAGAGAAAGAGTGAGATGAAGGCTACTGAGCCTCTACTAAGGGCTACCTCTTTCTTGGCTCATTAGACTGCCAGGACAATTTTGAAAAGTAGATGCCCCTAGCACTGTGATTTTTTTTCTTTAAATTGGGTTTCCCTGGTGGGTCACTGGTAAAGAATCCAGCTGCCAATGTAGGAGATACCAGTTTGATTCCTGGGTCTGAAAGATAATGCTGGAGAAAGAAATGGCAACCCAGTCCAGCATTCTTGTAAAATATCATCTCCCAGAGCTTGCTCAAACTCATGTCCATTGAGTCGGTGATGCCATCCAATCATCTCATCCTCCGTGGTCCCCTTCTCCTCCTATCCTCAATCTTTCCCAGCATCAGGTTCTTTTCTAATGAGTCAGTTCTTCCCATCAGGTGGCCAAAGTACTGGAGCTTCAGCTTCAGCATCAGTCCTTCCAATGAATATTCAGGACTGATCTCCTTTAGGATTGACTGGTTCGACCTCCTTGCAGTCCAAGGGACTCTCAAGAGTCTTCTCCAGCATTACAGTTCAAAAGTCTCAATTCTTTGGCACTCAGCCTTCTCAGCACATATTAATGACAGATCAATCTGGAATCAGAAATTTGCCCCAACAAATCTCCATAACAGAGGTAATTCTTAACTGGAAGGGAGAAATGACACAGAAAAACATCTTGACAGCTATTACTGTGTAGATTGCATTTACGACAATTTTGATTATCCTTAGAGACCAATAAAGGCCTCACCCAAGGGGCTATGAAATTCCCTGAATTCTGACAATTTATCTTTAATAAAGATATTAAACTCTGGGAGACAGTGAAGGACAGGGAATCCTGGCATGCTGCAGTCCATGGACTCGCAAAGAGTCAGACACAACTGAGTGACTGAACAACAGCAACATAAAAATATTGAGACAAGAAGTCTTGAGTGGCTTGTCTTCCTCATAGCAGGATGTGAGTTTAATCGACTTCTGGTTAATGCGATAACGGCACCATGTAAAATCAGTAGCATTTTAAAAATTAACAAATTAACTATGCACGATGCCATATTTTTAACTATGAACAATCCCATTGTAATTCAAAGGATCTCAGATAATTGGATTTAATAGAATCTGGTGAATACTCAGTTGCTTTCTAATTCATTGTATTTGGTAACAGTTTTGTGGGCAATTACATGTATTGCGGTTTTGGGTGCCTGAAAAATCCAAGTATGATTTTAGTATGGGAGCACAATTAACATAAAATAATTAAATGGCATGAATGAATATGCAAATAGATGGTCAGCCTCACTGAATAGGAAAGAGATCAATGGAAGAAAAGCAAAACAGATAAATGTGAAGGATGGCCAGGTGGTTAGGGAAGGGAGAAAGGAGAATTTAAGGAGGTTAGGCTAGAAGGTAACCAGCTCGGTGAATCCTCTGAGATCATTTCTTCACAGTGTGATGTCAAAGAAGTGAGAACATTTTTAAATTCTGAATTGCAATAAGTCTGAAGGCTCTCTCTTTTCCTTCATTCATGGCAGTTTTTTAATGAGGTTGTTTACCTGTTTTTTTTTTTTTTTTTGCATCTCCTCCATTCACTGATTCACTGGCCACCAGTTAAGGTTTCTTTAGTCTGAAAAGGACATCTTGCCACTCGCCAAACAGGAAAACCATCAGGGGAGACCAGAAGGGGGACACAAGTTTTGAGAAGCTGCTGAGCTCAGAGGAGATGACTCATCCTTAACTAGTTTAAAAATAATAAATAAGGATGCAGCCTCCCAGGCATCAACACTGCTCAGTACCAGCCTGGGGAAAACAGATTTAAGACTGCAGTTTGAAAAGCCATTCACGTAGAATCTGCTCTAAGTGGACTTGTGTATCCTATATTCCCAAACGTGTCCAGCCCATTGTGCTCTTTGTCCTCAGGTCTTCTCTTCACCTAAGTGTTCCTTTTTTAAAGACACATTTCCCAGGTTTCAGTTAGAGCATCCCACTGGACAAATTTTCCTAAATCTTCAAACCTGTATGATTTTCACTTTATTTTTATAGTAATTTATATATATTTAATATATTACATATAGTTATTTAATATAAACATATGTTTATGTATAAGTCAAAATATAAAATTTTATATTTTTATGTTTCATTAGTATTTTTCTTCAATTTGGTTTGTGCTTTAAAGTGCAGGTCTTTTATAAGAAACTGCTATAAATGAAAAATCAGGGTCATGCTTCATTAATAGGAGAAAATCTCAAGCGTTAGGGCAATGCAAGTGATATTATTAAATTTTAAAATAGGAGCAATAAGCAAGAGAACACAGGGACTAGTCAGTCTAATTCATTTTCAATAAGGTGTATTTCTGGAGAATTGGCTGGCTTGGAGACTGGCAGGGGGGCCTCTGGAAAGTGAGAGTAATAGACAAGGAAGGGTCTGGGAAAGAGACATTTAGGTGGAAAAAAATCTGTATCTCCTCGCAACTTTGAATAGTTGAAGGGGCTTTACCACCAGCTGTCCGTATTAAACTGGCTGCCCAGAATTTTTCTAGTACGACATGACAGCCAGTCAAGGAATAAAAAGCTATTTAAAAGGAAGAATACGGGAAAACCTCACATAGTTGAAACAGCAAAACCAAGACCAAAAATTATTACCACCAAAGCCCATTTCTGAAAAAGTTCTAAAGTTTCATTCTGGAGATTTTACTCAAAAATTTGTCAAAGAAAAAAAGAATAGGTTGCTGTTTTTGACTGTGGTGAACAGCATTTTCTGCCTGGATGCTACAATCGTTTGTTGTTGTTCAGTCGCTAAGCTGTGTCTGACTCTCTGTGACCCCACGGGCTGCGGCACACCAGGCTTCCCTGTCCTTCACTATCTCTTGGATTTTGCTCCAACTCATGTCCATTGAGATGCTCAGTGATGCCGTCCAACCATCTCATCCTCTGTCACCTTCTTCTCCTCCTGCTCTCAATCTTTCCCAGCATCAGGATCTTTTCCAATGAGTCTGCCCTTCACCTCAGATGGTCAAAGTACTGAAGCTTCAGCATCAGTCTGCAATAATATCTGTGAAGTCACCTTGGATTGTGCTAATTACCAAAAATGTGGGGAAAGTATGTAAACATGGAAGTCATCTTAGAGAGCTGGTAGCTATCTCTTAAAATCTCTAGGATGTCCCATAACGGGAAGCCCCATTATGGATGGGCATTCATATTTGGACCCATCGCCTCTTTTTAATCACTCTTCTTCCTTCTGACACCTCCACTGGTGACCCTTCCTCATCCAGCAAACTCAGATCAAAGGCCTGCCTCTCTCTCCTTTGAGGATGAAGGATGTTATTTTACCAGCCTTTTTGAAACTGAGCTCCCTTCAGTGGCTGCCTCCCTTGAGGAGGATAAGAATGCAGAGAGACTCAGACCGCTGGGTTAACCACTTCCTCCAGTTATCTGAGAAAACAATACATATGCACTGAGACTAAAACTGTGCATCCACCCTTTCCTTTTAGAGCATGCACTCCAATATCAGGTCTGGGGGAATCGGGGAGAAAATGGTTTCATTTAAGTAAAGTAAGATGAAAACTGTATGGTTCCACTTGCAAGAGATGTCTAAAATTCTCAAATTCATAGAAACAAAAAGTAAAATTGTGGTTACCCGGGTTTGGACTGCAAGGAGATCCAACAAGTCCATCCTAAAAGAGATCAGTCCTGGGTTTTCATTGGAAGGACTGATGTTGAAGCTGAAACTCCAATACTTTGGCCACCTCATTCGAAGAGTGACTCATTGGAAAAGATGCTGATGCTGGGAAGGATTGGGGGTAGGAGGAGAAGGGGACGACAGAGGATGAGATGGCTGGATGGTATCACCAACTTGAAGGACATGGGTTTGGGTGGACTCTGGGAGTTGGTGAGGGACAAGGAGCCCTGGCGTGCTGCGGTTCATGGGGTAGCAAAGAGTCGGACACGACTGAGCGATTGAACTGAACTGAACTGAACCAGGAATCGGGGAGAAAATGATTTCACTTAAGTAAAGTAAACTGGTCACAAAAAGATGAACATTGTATGGTTCTACTTCCAAGAGATGTCTAAAATTCTCAAATTCATAGAAACAAAAAGTAAAATTGTGGTTACCAGGGCTTTGAGGGGAGGAAAGGAAGAGATCTTGCTTAATGGGGATAATGTTTCAGTTCTGCAAAATGAAAAATTCTGGAGTCTGATTACATACCAATGTGAATATACTTAACACTATACGGGTTACGGTAAAACTTAGAGTTGATAGGCAGGAAGCACGAGGGGAGGGGAGAGTTATGGAGTTTGGGATGGACTGGTACACACTGCTATATTTAAATTGGATAACCAACAGGCATCTACTGAATAGCACAGGGAACTCTGTTCAGTGTTACGTGGCAGTCTGGATAGGCGGGAACTCTGGGGAGAATGAGCATGCGTATATGTATGGCTGAGTCCCCTTGTTGATCAGCTACACTTCAATGTGAAATAAAAAGTTAAAAAAATAACTGCTTAAGGTGGTACATTTGGTACTATTTTATCAAAATTAAAAAAAAAATCTTTACCATATAAGATCACCAGATCATTTCTCACTAGGATCAAATATTTGTTTTTATCTACTAAAATAAAAAATGTTACATCAATTATGATAATGATAATAATAATAAGGACAACTATACCAACCACACAGAAGGAGAAAATGAATGGAATAACAGTGTCTGGGTTCTTCTCGCCTCAGTAAAAATGCCTGATCAGTATTTGATCTCTTTTTATTGTTTGTTTATTACCCCCATAGTACTCAGCTTAATTTTCCCATTTCTTGCATTAAAAAAAATCGAATCCTTGAAAGCATATGCTGATTTTTGTTGTTGGTATTATTATTGCCCAAGGGAGAAACAGGCAATAAATAGCACATCGACTTGTACATGTGGACAGTGGGACCCAGACTGTCTCAGCTTGCTAAAAATACCACTGAGGGGAGCACAATGATGTGTGGCTGTAAAAACACGCACGCCAAGTCCCCCTGCTGCCTGGCACGAAGCTAAACCACATACAACCTTTCAGATGAGACGGGGGTGGGCAGGCAGCTGAACGAGAATATTTCAACAAACCATAAATCTTATCTTAATTGGAAATTTAAAGTCCTTGAAGCATGGGAAAAGTGACAGAAAAGAAGTAAAACTAATATGATCAAGCTGAAATCAACCCTGGTCACTTAGTGTTGTTAAGGGAAATCCTTGTGGGTAATGTTTCCTGGAAACCAGATGGGAAGTTAGATGAGCTCTTTTCTTTCCAAAATAGCTTGTGTTTTTATCATTATAAAGTAACATTTGCAGAAACGCAACAATATGCTGGCCTTCTGGTAGGCAGGACCCCGTATGTCAGGGTCTTGTTTGGTGTGAGACAAGGAAAAACTCAAGGCTGCAGCCACATGAAAGGTCAGGTACAGAAGTCAGGACAGGAAGGGACATGAGAGAAGAAAATTACAGATGGGAACCAAGGGCGCAGCAGCACTCACCTAGAGCTGCAGCCATCAACTACTGTCTTCAGTGGAGCGAGACTGGAGGCTGGTACAGCCACACTTCATCAGTATAGGACCTTCTTACGTGCATTTCCAGATACAGGAGGCCTTTACAGGGGCTTCCCCGGTGACTCAGCGGGTTAAAAAATAACCCGCCTACAATGCAGGGGACATGAGGCATGGGTTCAACCCCGGACTGGGAGGATCCCCTGGAGGAGGGCACAGCAACCCACTCCAGGATTCTTGCCTGGAGAGTCCCACGGACAGAGGAGCCTGGCAGGCTACAGTCCATAGGATCGTAGCTGAAGCCACCGAGCACGCAAGGCTTGACAGTCGCGAAGTCGGTTTTCAACCCAACAGATTTTGCTGGATTTGGCCAAGAATGCTTGGTATATTTATCTTACCTTCCTAAGAGGATTGATCACACTTTGGTCCTTAGTTGGTGATTCGCAGGAAGCACTGTCTGCAGCAGCATCATCATCCTTTTCATCGCTTTGCCAGGACTTGTGTGGAGCCGCTCAGTCCCAGGAAGGACGGGTGTGTGGTCATTGCACACTTCTATGCTGTCACAGAGTTTTCTGACTGTGTTTTTGTTTTCCAGCATCTTTTGCTTTTGAGAAGTAGGGCAGTCACATGGCTGCCATCTGACCCCACTCAATTCCCCAGTTTCCTCTAGTTCACGGCTCCAAATGCTGAACATCCACATGGGGAATCCGACTGCCAAGCTAGTTTAGAAATGTGCTGAGAGGGGGTGGCGAAAAGGGAACACTCTTGCACTGTTGGTGGGAATGTAACTTGATACAGCCACTGTGGAAGACGGTATGGAGATTCCTTAAAAACTAGGAATAAAACCACCATATGACCCAGCAATCCCACTCCTAGGCGTGTACCCTGAGGAAACAAAAATTGAAAAAGATACATGTATCCCACTGTTCATTGCAGCAAAATTTACAATAGCTAGAACATGGAAGCAACCTAGATGTCCATCGACAGATGAATGGATAAAGAAGTTGTGGTACATATACACGATGGAACATTACATGAGTGAAGTGAGTCAGAAAGAGAAAGCTAAATATCACATTCTAATGCATATGTACAGAATCTAGAAAACTGGTCCTGAAGAATTTATTTACAGGGCAGCACTGGAGAAACAGACATAGGGAACAGACTTATGGACATGGGGAGAGGGGAGCAGAGGGTGAGATGTATGGAAAGAGTAACATGGAAACTTACATTATCATGTGTAAAATAGATAGCCAACGGGAATTTGCTGTATGGCTCAGGAAACTCAAACAGGGCCTCTGTATCAACCTAGAGGGGTGGGGTGGGGCGGGAGATGGGAGAGAGGTTCAAAAGGGAGGGGATATATATATATACCTATGGCTGGTTCATGTTTAGGTTTGATAAAAATCAGAAAAATTCTGTAAAGCAATTATCCTTCTATTTAAAAAAATAATTAGAAAAAAAAGCATGCATTCGATAAGGAGCACATGTCTCAGAGTCACAGAGGAAGAGTAGTATAAATGACCTTATTATAGGAATTGAATTGGGTGATCACACTCAGGGTTAGAACCCAGAGTGTATACAGATCTGGGGTTAAGTTGGGGTGGGTGTGAAGTCAAGCGCATGTTTCTTAAATCAGGTGAAAAATCAGACATCTTTCTTTCTGCAAAGTACAGTTTGTTTGGTTAAAGCCTATCTTGTTCAGAATTTATCTTGAAAGTAAAGGAAGTCATTGCCGATGTCTCTCCTGGACCATCTCAGAGGCCACAGGGCCAACCGCGAGCTGGCGGGAGCCGTCTGTCTGCGTTTCACAGCCTCACCGCTGTGTCTTGTCTGAACACGTGGGAATAATGGTAGAGCCATCACTGCCAGGCTCTGCCCCTGGGTCAGGAGGTGGCAGGCGCTCTTCTCAACACAGAACCTCCATCAGCACACGGACTCCGATATTTTAATGGAACAACGATGCAAATGAACCTATTTACAAAACAGAAACAGACTCACAAACTTAGAGAACTTTCCCAGGGGGGACGTGTAGGGGAGGGATAATTAGGGATTTGGGACGGTCGTGTACACCTGCCATATTTAAAATGGATAACCAACAAGGACCCACTGTATAGAAGAGGGAACTCTGTCAATACAACGTGACAGCAACTCTGCTCAATATTATGTGAATGGGAAAATAATTTGAAAAAGGATACATGTATATGTATAACTGAATCACTTTGCAACACACCTGAAACTAACACATTATTAATCAACTATGTGCTGCTGCTTAGTCATTTCAGTCGTGTCTGACTCTTTGCGACCCCATGGACCACAGCCCACCAGGTTCCTCTGTCCATGGGATTCCCCAGGCAAGAATCCTGGAGTGGGTTGCCATGCCTTCCTCCAGGGAATGTTCCTGACCGAGGGATTGAACCCGCTTCTCTTACGTCTGTCTCCTACATTGGCAAGTGGGTTTTTAACCACAAGTGCCAACTGGGAAGCCTAATCAACCATTCTCTAATATAAAATAAAAGGCTTAAAAAAAGAAAGTGGAAAATGCAGATGTTGTTAATATCCATCTAACTCACAGAGATACTGTGAAGATTAAAGCAATTAATACAAATGAAAAAAAACAACAGATTATAGTAATGAATTCTAACAATATTTTAAGGAACACTTCCCAGGCAGCACTAATGGTAAAGAATATGCCTGCCAATGCAGGAGACACAAAGGAAGCAGTTTCGATCTCTGTGTCGGGAAGATCCCTTGGAGTAGGAAATGGTAACCCACTCCAGTGTCCTTGTCTGGAAAAAGCTCTGTGGACAGAGGAGCCTGGTGGGCTACAGTTCGGGAGGTCACAGAGTCGGACACGACCAAACCCACAAGCACTTACATTAGTAGCGTGCATGTTTTAACCCAAAATCCCAGCTCCAAATAAGTGATGCTGTGATGAACGCTGGTCCAGGCAGCAGCGGGTGGTTTGAGGAGAACCTGAACTGCCACGGAATCCTTGGTGGTTGGAAAGCCTGAAACTGGAGCTCTTTGGAAGAAATGTGTGTCTTGAAAAGCAATTCTTCCTTTTCAAGAGCTGCCTGTCCCTGATGAGGATGTCAGGATTCAAGCATCCTGGGTAAATCTCGTCTCTGTCAGCAGCGTTTCAGGGACCAAGAATAAGAATTCAAGCCCTTAAGATGTTTATCATCAATTACTCTGACTTTACTACCACTATCTGTGGGTTATTAAGATAGGCACTCCATCACCCCGTGATCATGTGTCAGACAGGTGTTGGCAGGAGCCACCTGGCCTCACACCTGCTCTTTCAAAGCGAGAGGGACTAAATGAACCTGGCAGATGTGTGCTCACCTCTCCATTACCTTGCGTTACAGACAGACACCCACTACACATTGGTGTGAGAAACGGTTCTGTGATCTCAATTCTCTTCCTTAAAAAAAGACCAAAAACCAGACTTTAGGAACTCATGTCTTGGTTAGCATATACAGAATAACAAATTTGTCATTCAGTAAACCGTCACTTTTTAAGAGAATCTGATGGGTGGGTAGAAAATTCTTCCTAGAACCCACGGCTAAGATGTCTTTAGGTAAATAACACATAGGGTATCACATCACACAGTGTTCACCTCCTGTCTCTCAGATAAACCCACCACAGCAGGAGGGGAAAGTAAGGGCACAGAAGAGCTCAGGCAACCCTGGCAGCTAATCAATCAACAGAGATAGGCGGTTTCTTAATAAATTTCCTCCTTGCCCACTTGCAGCTTTCAGTCCAAGCAGAAATGAAAAGCAGATTTAGAACAGACAGAAAACAATCTTACAGTTACCAAGGGGTAAGTGGGAGGGGGGGATAAAGTAGGAGGTTGGAATTAACACACACACACACACACACACACACTACTGTATATGAAAGTGGAAGTGTTAGTCACTCAGTCATGTCCATCTCTTTGCGACTCCATGGACTGTGGCCCACCAAGCTTTCCTGTCCACAGGATGCTCCAGGCAACAATACTGGAGTGGGCAGCCATTTCCTTCTCCAGGGGATTTTTCCAACCCAAGGGATCAAACACAGGTCTCCCTCATGTCAGGTAGATTCTTTCCCATTTGAGCCACCAGCGAAGCCCACTGCTATATATAGAATAGGTAACCAGCAAAGACCTACTGTATAGCACAGAGAACTCTTACTCAGTATTTTGTAATAACCTATAAGGGAAAAGAATCCAAAAAAGTATGGGCATATGTATACATATAACTGATTCACTTTGCTGTACACCTGAAACTGACACAACATTGTAAATCAACTACGCTTGGATTTAAAAAAAAAAAAAAATTGAAAAAAAAAAAAACAGTTAGCTACAGAGGAGAACAAAGATGATTATCCATCTGGGAGTCAACTGAATGAAGAAACAAGTTATGATTTTAGACCAAAGAGAGCAGCTCTTTTTGGGGGTTTTGTAGGGAGCGATTTCTCTCACTCCCAAGCATGAATCATTTCTTCGTGTGAAGTGGCCTGGGAGTTGCCATCTTAGGTCTCCAGGGAATGCATTCCAGGGCAAAAGAGGGACCTTCCCAAGTTCTTTGAAGCAGAAGGGAGTGTGTTTTATGACCCTGGGAAAGAGGGACCTGCTGAGTGTGGGGAGTGATGCGAGGAGGGAGGAAGTGGGGAGGATGGGAGGTAGGGCATGAGGAGGGAGGGGCAGGTTTGAGGATGCTTTTGGTCAGGTTAGTGGTTTTTCCTGGTCACTACACCACCTGCACACAGATCATGATTTTTTTTTCTTTTTTAAGTCATTTTTAAAAACTGAAGAATAGGGAGTTCTCTGGCAGTCCAGGGGTTAGGATTCAGTGATTTCATTGCTGTGGTCTGGGGGTCATCCCTGGTTAGAAACTAAGATCCAGGAAGCTGTGCAGGGAAGCCCCCAACTCCCCACCCCAAACTGAAGTATAATTAATTTTATACATTTACATACAGATAATTTTATGCATTTGCATACATACATTTATATATATACATACATACATATAGGGCTTCCCTCATAGCTCACCAGTAAAGAATCCAGCTGCAATGCAGGAGCCATAGGAGATGTGGGCTCAATCTCTGGGTCGGGAAGATCCCCTGGAGGAGGAAATGGCAATCTGCTCCAGGATCCTTGCCTGGGAAATCCTATGGATAGAGGAGCCTGGCGGGCTACATTCCGTAGGGCTGCAAAGAGTTGGACATGACTGAAGCGACTTAATGTGCACACATACACACATGTATGTGTATACATTTATGTATACACACAGATATATATATATATGTTATTATTATAGAAACTTTCATTGACTTCAAAGAGTAAATAAAACGCTATGATCTATAAAAAAGAGCCTCTATGAAAAAGCAGAGCCAGAGAACCGTGTGCAGGGGTAGAGAATAGGAAATCAAGAGAAAAAAATCATCAAATTTCTAATCAACAGAGTCTGCACAGCAGATGTAGGGAAGTCACTGAGATGAGTGACGCACCATTTTTCTATTTTCTCGTCATAGTTCAGTTACCCACTCATTCACTTAAATAGATATTTATTGATTATCTATTCTATTCCAGGAGATCTGGACAATTTCCGGGAAGACCAAGAAGTTTGAAATCCTTCTGATAGGGGAGCAGTCCACACAAATGAATAACCGTGATGTCATATGGTAAATGTAACAGGAGAAGGGACAGAATGTTTTGAAAGCAGAAGATGGAATTCATCATCTCATCTGTAGACTAGACGAGAGCTCTGCAGAGATGACGCTGGATGTGAGCCTAGAAGGGTGAGGAGGAGTTTGCCAATCGCACAAAAGGGGACAGTATGGGTTAAAAATGTCTGTGCCCCAGATATCCAGGTTCAGAACCCAGCCACCACTTCTTACTAGTATTGTGACCTTGTGGAACCCGCTTTATTCTCCATGTGTTCATTTGTGAGGAAGGGAGATAATTATAGCAGGTACTCCAGAGGATCATCATCTAAATTAAGAAAGACAATATGTCAAGGACTGAGCACAGTGTTTGATAAACATACAATAATATCATTAAAAAGGAGCCCCAGGTACAGAACTTGGCTCATTCAAAGTCAAGTGCATGGGAGGTCATGGCATTTGGGAGACTCTAGAGCTTAGGCGGAAGGGGTGCTGAGGTAGAAGCAGAAGCTGTGTGCTTGCATGCTGAGTCGCTTCAGTTGTGTCTGACTGTTTGAGACCACATGGACCGTAGCCCACCAGATGCCTCCCTCTGTGGGATTCTCCAGGCAAGAATACTGAAGTGGATTGCCATTTACTTCTCCAGGGGATCTTCCCGACCCAGGGATAGAACCCATGTCTCCTGCATCTCCTACCTTGACAGGCTGGTTCTTTACCACTAGCACTACCTGGGAAGCCCAGAAGCAGAGGCTGGAGCTCTCTAAGTCCCCTACCTCACCCCCATTCCCCCCATGACCTTTAATGGGATGTTCTGACTCTTAGCTTTCCCCTGGGTCATAGTGTGTGTTTACATCCAGATGTGCTGCTATCAGATGCTTGGGGTGGATGGCCTGGTCCAGCCCACCCCCTAGCATCCTGAGACCCCCAGGTGAGGAGAAAGAGGAGAAGTGGAATCAAATTATTTGCAGTGGAGTGTAAGAGATGTGGGGAGGAAACTGCAGATGAGGTGTCCTGGTCGACATGATGGACCCGAGCTCTGTGGTGTGCATGAATCCCACTCATCTTGCTTCTTTAAGATCCAGCTTGAAACCACACACTTTACATCTCTTGATTACTACCTGGGAAGAGAAAAAAGCAAGAGATTTTTCACTTTATAGGGCTGTGCTTCAGTAACTAGTAGTCAGATGTCCACTCCTCCTTCTAGTAGGGGGTTACCTGTTACTTAATTTTAGGGCCCAAGTTTCCTCCTGAGCAAGATCAGAGTGACAAGAGCTATCCCACAGGGTGGAGTGTTCGAGGAGATAGTTGATGAGAGCTAACACAGAACCTGGAGCACAACACAGAGCACTGATGTGTTTCCTTCCTTCCTCCCACCTGCCTCCATGACCTCCAGCTATCTTTGACATAACACGGAATCTAGAGTTTACATCAGTCTCTTAATTCAGCCTGAAATACTCACTGCCTCTAAAACAGAAGGCCAAGGTTATGGCATTGGGAATTTGCAAGATCCACTCTTGACGCTGGGAGCTGTATTAAGGAGGTCAGGGCAGAATTCGGGTCTTCTGAGGTCTCTGTTGCTCTTCATAACATGAGGGTCCCATAACATGGAGCTTCCAGGAGGCACCGGTATCTTGGTCTGTGTAGGCATTTGTTGACTAGGGATTTTCAGGTTTTTTAAACTCTTGTGGCTCAGCAGGTAAAGAGTCTATCTGCAGATCGACCTGAGTTTGATCCCTGGGTTGGGAGGATCTCCTGGAAAAGGGAAAGGCTCCCCACTCCAGTATTCTGGCCTGGAGAATTTCATGGACTTTACAGTCCACAGGGTCGCAGAGTCGGACGTGACTGGGCGACTTTCACTTTCACTTCACTTCCATAAAGAAGGCTGAGTGCCAAAGAACTGATGCTTTTGAATTGTGCTGGAGAAGACTCTTGAGAGTATGTTGAACAGAAAGGAGATTCAAACCAGTTAATCCTAAAGGAAATCAACCCTGAATATTCATTGGAAGGACTGATTTTGACATTGAAACTCCAATACTTTGGCCACCTGATTCAAAGAACTGACTCAATGAAAAAGACCCTGATGCTGGGAAAGATTTAGGGCAAAAGGAGAAGAGGGCAACAGAGGATGAGATGGTTGGATGACATCACTGACTCAATGGACATGAATTTGAGCAAACTCTGGGAGATAGTAAAGGATAGGGGAGGCTGGTTTGCTGCAGTTCATGGGGTCTTAAAGAGTCAGACATGGCTTGGTGACTGAACAACAACAATTCTCATAGTTGAGTTCTGAAATATGAACAATACTGTGGGCACTACCAGTACCTGAGTATTTAATGTGTTCTACTCGGTATGCTGAGCCCTTTATACAAGTCATATTGCATAGTCTTTGCAAGAAGTTCATGAGATTAGTAACACCATCCACCATCCACATTTTCCCACAAGGAAAAGTTTGAATTTTGAGGGAGTGTCAAGTCACTGTTTCAAGGTCATACAGATCAAAACTGGCAGGAGAAAGAAGAAAGACTAAGCTGTCTGACTCCTGGATGGACTCCTGTGTTTCCCTGTTTGCCTGTCCTAATGTGAGATTTGGGATGCATACAGGACTCTGAGAAGCTGGACAAATAAACACAATCCCCGTCGATTCCCATAATATGGCTCCAGCGGCCTCCTCCACGGGAGGGGCTCCTCCAGAGTGAGTTTCTGTTACACAGGGGAGGCCGTGTCGTCGAGTTACTCTGCATCTTTCATATCCGCATTGCTGCCTTTAATTTGCTGTTTTGAGAGCACTCCTTAATTTTCCAGAATGTCATCTTTCTCAGTTTTTCTAGCTTAAGATCATCAGGGAAAGGACACTTAGAGTCTCCTAAATTAGACTTGATATCTATCTCCTCTGCCGAGTTTATGTGCAGCTTAAATGAGCTTATGCTGTCAAGGTACCGTTTCAATGTTAAGACAGCACCCAAATGGAAAAATAATATGATGTTGATTACAGAGAGTACATGGCATGTCAGCGCTTCTCCTGTTCCCCAAAGTAAATCAATAAGATAGTAATAATGATAGTTAAGAGTTGCTGAGAGCAAGCGAGATTCGCTGTGGATTATGCTAAACGTTTGACATGGATTATTTCAGATGTTTTCCAAACAATGCTGTGAGATCAGTAGGATAAAAACCTCCGTGTCACAGATGGAGAAACTGGGCTCTGAGTATTTAAGAAATTGGTATGATCATCTGGATAGGAGCCCTGGAAGTCTGACTCAGAATGGCTTTTTAGCCTTTTGCCACCTATTGGGCTTCCCTGGGGGCTCAGCTGTAAAGAATCCACTTGCCAGTGCAGGAGATGCAGGTTTGATCCCAGGAGCAGGAAGATCCCCCAGAGAAGGATATAGAAACCCATTCCAGTATTCTTGCCTGGGAAATCTCACAGACAGAGGAACCTGGTAAGCTACAGTCCCTGGGGTCACTAAGAGTCAGACACAACAGCTGAAGAACAAAACCAACAAGCCATCTATTAGTTCTACACCTGGCTGGTTAGGTGGTTTGTTTCACTGAATAAATAGAAACTGGACTTTGCAAATCCAGTTTTCAGGATTGTATTTTCTAATATAAGGTTTCCAGCTTCACTGTATGAGGACAGGCTTTTTAGATCAGTTCACACACACATTTGTTCTCAGCTCTGGTGTATTTCTCTTCCTTTCTTCCTGTGAACAAGCAGCCCTCATCCCAGCCCAGGGTGATAGAGGCACAATGTATGATCAGCAGAAGTTACTATCATCTCCTGACAAGCTGAGAGCTCTCAGACAAGTATTGTCCCAGGGTGGAACGCGTGTCTGAAATATATTACTCTGAATGAGAAAGAAATGTCATCATTTGCATAAATCTGGATGATATTGACTCAGATTCTTGGCAGATAAAAAAAAAAAACAATTAATACCGTGTTCTCTGGACAACCATAGTCTTTGTATCAGAAATCCCCAAGTCCTATAATATATGATCCAGTGACTATTCTTTTGTGGCAATTTTTAATGGACAAAGTCACATTCTATATGTGAACATATACTTTGCTTTTGATATTTTAAGATAATATAACAATGTCTTCATGTTTTAAAAACATGTACATTCGCAAGTTTTAAAACTTCAAAATAAAATCTAGAGATTTAAAAAATCTCTAGTATTAGAAGACGTTTGTAAGACCCATTCAAACCTTTAGAGTTAAGATTTGTGACCCATGTCTACAGACACAATGAAGGCCAATTGTTGTATTGCAAGCTCCTGAAGCAGATGTTCTCTGGACAAACTCATTAGAAAAGTATAGCTTCTGAGTCTTCTAGGCTTAAAATGCTTTCACTACAGGATTTTAAGCTAAAAGGATATTTTTCTCTGAAGCTAAAAGCCTGGTCCTTCCCTTTTACCAGTGAGAAAGAAAATGTGTTGTCTCCATATGTACGATTTTTATAAAGATCTCTATCTCAGATGATTCTTCATGTTCATTAGTTGCTACACAAGCCAGGAAGATCTGAATATCTTTTAAATCTCAACCTAACAGTAATCAGTTTTCTGGAAGTTTCCTGGGAGAACTTTCTGGAAGAGTGCCCGGATACATGAGCGTAGAGTGGAGGGGAGGGCTTTGTAGAAAGGGTTTGGCACAGATGTTAAAACCATATGTAATGTTATAGGATTGGGACTGGGTCCCCTGGCCTCTGAGGTTTCTGCATCTTCCACCAGAATGTCCAAGCTATCTCATAACTCCAGTGGCCATGACATCTTGGTGTTTAAAATGACACCCAACTGAATTTTTCATCATCGCTGTGAATTCCATTTTATATGAACTTACGTTTTCATCTTACACAGGAAATTACTGGACTTTTGGAGGGAGGGGTACTTGTGTGTGGTAGTTAGGTTAATGAGTTACCTATGTACCTGTGAGAGCCCCGGGTGTCTTCCCATTTCATCCTGCTGATCCATCAGAGGTCTTAGGCACTTTCACACCCGGATACCAGTCCTATTTGAAAAATGGGATTATAGCACAAGCCAAGGAGGCAGGTTGAGGACGATGGACTGGGGTCCGCTAAGGACTGGCATTTACTAGCAGTTCTGCATGTGCACTACCTAGGTTAATCCTCAGCGATTTGGATACCGTCTGCTCCATTATTAGAAGCAGCAGCTGACTGAGAGAAACAACTTGATGTACGAAGGAATCATAAACTAGCCAAGCTGAGGGGCAAGTGTCTGTCTGCGTGATGGCCCCTGGGACACCTTCTCCTCCTCTACCTGCGTTCTCCTGCTGTGCTTCTATGCCCGAAGCCCTCCGACGTGTTTAGATCCTGCTGAGGAATGTCTCAGCACATCGCCCAGGACTCGGTCCCCAGCATGGGGCTCTGTGGTCCAGCCTCTGTCAGGACTCACACCCTAGAACTGGTCCTGCCTCTCTAGTCCTGGGCACCCACCTATCTGCCCCTGGCCTTCCCTGAATTCTGGGGATGCTATGTTTGGCCTGCCATGAGAATGCTTGGCCTGCCCAGCTTGAGATCGAATGATCTTCTGCTAAGAGCTGGTGTGCGTGTGTGTGTGTGTGTGTGTGTGTGTGTGTGTGTGTGTGTGTGCACGCGCAAGAGAAAGAGGAGGCAGGGTAAACATCACGTAGGGACAGACTCTTTGCAGGTGAAAGTCCCTGTGAACTTGAACGTGGCTTCCGTTGGCCTCCTGGGTAGCCGCGTGAACTGTGGGCCCTAACCCACATGCTGTGAGGCACATGTATCTAAGGTAATGGCCTCCTGCCCAGGTCTTGTGGTTGCTCCCATGAGCCAGGCTGGGCCAGCACTGCCTTTGAGGCTGGGCAAGGTTGAACCTGCAGGGAGAAAGTGAGTCTTTCAGGGGATGGCAACACCTGGCCTAATACTCAGTCCTCCAAACACGTCCCTGACCTGGACTCCTCCCAGCCTTCCCTCTTCACCTGTTGCTCAAAGCTCAGCAGGGCATGATAACCGAGAATACGTGCATTCTGATAATTCTTCAGTTTTGCTCGTTATTGGGATTGTTTATCAAGGGATACGTCCAGGTCAATTTTAGAAGGATCTTGCCTTGCTTTTTATACATTGATGCATACAGGAGCATCTTGAATTGCTACAGGCATTCTCCAGCCATTAGCGCTAACAGATGCTGTGTAATAATTCTCGAAACTCTTGCTGGAGGAGTGCTTCTTTGAATGATCTCATTCATGACGATGAAGTCCATAAATTCTGAGGAATGCGAGACAATCAAATTCCTGACCTGTCTGTGACTATGGGAGCTAACTGCCGTGTTCAGGTAGGACCTGAAGTTCAAAGAAAGTCAGGCCTGCAGCTTTGGGGATTTTATTTTTTTTATTTTATTTGCATGACTTTAAGCTGAGCCAAGCCCCTGTTCTCAGTGAGGTTCAAAATGAGTTATAAATAATCATTTCCATCTCAGGCTGTCTGCTTTCTTGGTGGTGTACTGTTTGTTCCAGTTTGGGTCACTATCAGAAGCAGAATTATAAAGCTGGAGGGGAGGTCTCTGGATCTTAGGGCCCAGAGAAGGACACAGGGATGGGAAGGGATTCCAGAAGGGGTCGTGATGCGAGTCAATTTTCCAGAAAGATAAAGAGACTGACGAATGAAGGAGACACAGAGAGATAAACCCCCTGATTTATGCAGTGTCTCCCGCCATCCTACATTCACGTGTGAACTTACGGTCTCCCGGAGCTGCCTGGGTCTGGTACAAACGCTGAATGCCAAGGGCACACTTGTGTTCCCGCTGTGTGTCCTCCTCTAACCCTCGGACCAGCTCCTCAGTGCTTTATGCTCAGGAACCATGGGGGAAAGTATCTTCTCGCCCCGTGGTTCAAAAACCTGTAAGACTTAACCTATGCCATTTCTGCATAATAGGAAATTTTATAACCAATTATTTGCAAAAGCAATATTCTGTGTCAACACAAAAGGATGAAAAATAAGTTAATTTCCTTAAATAGTAAATGAAAACTGCCTCAGACATTCATCGACCTTCCCTTTCTTCTCAGTCCACATTAGATTCTGATAACACTGGCAAATTCCCTGAAGGCTCTAACTGAAATGAACAGATCTTCAACTCTATTTTTGCAAAACCTGCTGTAGTTTTTAGGCACTATACTTCGAAACCCTAGGATCAGATACTGATAATTTATGATGAAACTATCCAACCTTCTTAGATATTTTTAAAATTTATTTGGCTGTGTCTTCGTTGCTGCATGTGGATCTTTAGTTGCAACAGGCAAGATCTTGTTACCTGACTAGGAACCCGGGCCCCCTGCATTGGGGATGCAGGGTTGTAGCCACTGGAATGCCAGGGAAGTCCCTATCCCTAGTTCTGATGGCATTCTCCAAAGGTTTCCATTTTCACTCAAACAAAACTCACTCTGAATGGAGAGGAGAAACTTACCTTCAAATTCACTCCAATTGAGTCATTTCACATGATCCTGCTGTTGAAGCAAGCAAGAGAGCAAAGTTGCTAAGTCGTGTCCAACTCTTTGTGACCCCATGGACTGTAGCCCACCAGGCTGCTCTGTCCATGGAATTCTCCAGGCAAGAGTGCTGGAATGAGTTGCCATTTCCCCCTCCAGGAGATCTTCTTGACCCAGGGATTGAACCTGCGTCTCTTATGTCTCCTGCTTTGGCCGGTGGCCTTTTTTTGTTGTTGTGTTTATGTTTTTACCACTGGTGCCACCTGGGAAACCTGCTGTTGAAAGCTGTGCTTAAAAGTTCCTGGTTCCATACAACAGAAGTTTATTTAGCACATATTATGGTAAGCCATTGATTGCAGCCAATTCTGCAGGAATAGGAAAATGCTGAGGAGGTAGCATGCACATTAGAGCCCAGAGCTCATCAAAGAACACAGTGAGGAAGGGGTTCATTACAGACCCAGGCAGGCATGACCATGGCCACAGGAAAGGCTTCATGCTCAGAAGAGGGAACATTTTTGTGCCTTACCAGCTGCAAAGCACAGACTTTCATCAAACACCTTCACTCTGAGACTCGTGTTAATAAGCATGTGCCCAGATCAGGCTCTTTCCCAAGTATCGTCTTATTTATGTCTCTCTGCAAATTCTTTCCGCTTCTGCCTTCTCCTTTGTTGTTGTTTAGTGGTGAAGTCATGTCTGACTGACTTAGCACACATGCCCAGACTATAGACCACTATAGTCTCTTCTGTCCACTGGATTCTCCAGAATACTAGAGTAGGTTTCCATTCCCTTCTCCAGGGGATCTTCCCAACCCAGGAATCAAACCCCCATCTTTTGAATCTCCTGCATAAATAGGAACAATTTTTACCACTGAGCCACCAGGAAAGCCTCTTCTTACAGATGCAAAACCAAGGCTCAGAAAGATTTCCTTTCTGAGTTTTTGAAAATAGTGTAGCGTCCAGCTGGTGCAGACCTCCACCACTGGCACTTGAACTATGTGACAAGATGTTTTGGGTGATTAATACCTGGGAAGTTACGTATTTACCCTTAGCTTTTCATTATATTTTTGAGTTTATTATATTTTTGGATGGTATCTAGTCACAAATATACCCAAAGGAGACATTCAGTCAATGATTTGCTATAATAATTCCACCTTATTTATCTGAGTGGGTTTAAGTCACCTGAATGTCTAATCTGGGCTTTTCCCAGTGGCACTATTGTTAAAGAAGCTGCCTATCAATGCAGGAGATGCAAGAGACATGGGTTTGATCTCTGGGTTGGGAAGTTCCCCTGGAGGAGGGCATGGCAACCCACCCCAGTATTCTTGCCTGAAGAATTCCAAGGACAGAGGAGCTTGGTGGGCTACAGTCAATGGGGTCGCAAAGAGTTGGACATGACTGAAGTGACTGAGCATCCTATTATGCATAAATGTCTAATCATATTTCACTCCTCTTTGCTAATTATCACGGTTGCTCAATACAGAATTTTGAGAATTAAGGCAATTTTTCAATAATAATACAAACCAAAGAAAGTATTATAGTATTTTATCTCTGAACTGTTTGCTCAAGCAGTCTGGGAAGTATAGGCTCTGGATCAAAAGATCAGGTCCTAGTATGAATTCTGACTATCTGAGGTTGATGCCAAGACCTCAACCTCTGTGCACCAGTACCGAATCAAATCTTGGAGACAGTTTGGGGTGAGGTAGAATAGCTTTATTGCTTTGCCCACAATTTCCTTTTTTTTTTTTTTTTTTTTCAAAAACTTTGTTTTCATTTGATCCAAGGCTTGAGAAAAGGCTCCAAGGTGTTAAAAAATTGCCTAGTGGCTTTATTTTCTTGGGCTCCAAAATCACTGTGGACAGTAAATGCAGCCATGAAATTAAAAGATGCTTGCTCTTTAGAAGAAAAGCTATGACAAAGCTAGACAGCATATTTAAAAAGCAGAGACATCATTTTACTGACAAAATTCCATATAGTCAAAGGTATAGTTTTTTTCAGTAGTCATATAAAGATGTGAGGGTTGGACTACATGCTAAAAATTGAGGAAGTGACATTTTCAAACTATGATGCTGGAGAGTCCCTTGGACAGCACATAGACCAAATCCATCAACTGTAAAGAAAATCAACTCTGAATATTCTTTGGAAGGACTGATGCTGAAGCTCCAATTCTTTGGCCACCTGATGTGAAGAGCCAACTCATTGGCAAAGGCCCAGATGCTGGGAAAGATTGAGGGCAGGAGGAGAAGAGGCAACCGAGGATGAGGTGGTTACAGGCATCACTGAGTAACTGGCCTGAGTTTGAGCGAACTCGGGGAGACAGTGGACAGGGAAGTCCATGGGGCTGCCAAGAGTCAGCCACGACTGACTGAACAGTGGCTGCAGAGAGAGGCTTCAGGCAGAAGCCCTGAGACTGGAGGTGAGGGCGGTCGCTCCTCAAAGGCTGCTGGCCTCCTGCCCAGCCTGGGGCCAATCGGCCTGCGGAGGTTGGTCAGGTGATCTCCCATCTTCCTGATGACTGTCACTGACTCGTCGAGGAAGTAGACCTCCAGGAAGCGACAGAAGCGGGGGTCTACAAAGGCAGAAAACAGGACATGCGGACTCGAAAGGGCCTGCTCTGGGTTCTTCTCCATGAGCAGGGCGGTCTCCAGGGCGTCCTGGGCTCTATCTCACTAATCCCTGGAAGGCTTCTCCACTTCCAGGAAGAAGGCTTGGCCGCTGCTCTGTTTTGGTATTGGGGAGAGGGTATTGGTGCCCTTGAGCTTCTCCAACACCAACTTGCAGAAAAACCTGCCAAGTCACCCAGAGACACATCTTTGCAGTTGAAATGGGAGCCCGGAGACAGGTTGGTGTGGCAGGCTTCAGATGCAGGTCCGTAAGGTGCTGGTGACGGCCTCCGCCTCGGGGGGAAATCCAGATGAATCTGGAAATGCATGGCTGATTGGTAACAAGGAGTTAAGCTAAACAAATGGAGTTGGGTGGTCCTGGTGTTGGAGGACAGCTAAGTGGTTGATTCCAAAGGCTGAGGCTGAAAAGAAGGTCCCCGTGTGGTTGGAGGCTGAAGGAAGGGGTGTCCCTGGGTCTGTTCTGTCCAAGCATTATGGAAGCAAGAGAGAGATCCGCGGGAATGCCAAGTGCAAGGGGGACCTGGGGGGGCACCTGCCCTACAAAGCCACCTGTCCCAAATGGGGAAGCCTTGGTGAGTTTCATAGCAATGGTGTGAGGGTGGGATTGCTGATGAGATTAGGGTGGGCCCAGAGGCTTCCCTTGTAGCTCAGTTGGGAAAGAATCTCCCTGCAATGCAAGAGATCTGGGTTCAATTCCAGGGTCAGGATGATCCCCTGGAGAAGGAAATGGCAACCCACTCCAGTATTCTTGCCTGGAGAATCCCATGGATGGAGGAGTCTGGTGGGCTACAGTCCATGGGGTTGCAAGAGTCCGACACAACTGAGTGACCAAACCACTACCACAGGGCCTAAACTCCTTTAATCTGGCCTCAGGGGGTCTTCTCTGTCCAAATACTGAGAAATTCCATTTGCTGGGAGTTTTAGTGTTATAAAGAGCTTAAATATTGTTATGTGTATCCCCTAGTGGTTTAGCCTCGCAGTTGTGTCCCACTCTTTAGGACTCCATGGACTACAGCATGCCAGGCTCCCCTGTCCTTCACTAATTCCCAGAGTTTGCTCAGACTCATGTCCATTGAGTCAGTGATGTCACCCAACCATCTCACCCTCTGTCATCCCTGTCTCCTCCTACCCTCCATCTTTCCCAGCATCTTGGTCCTGAGGCAGAACCCAGACCATTCTGTTTCTTGCCTGCTCCTCCCTGGTCTCTGCACTCCCCTCCCTTCCCTGATTAGCCTGACAGTTCAAATCTGCTCTTTGGGACTCAGGGAAGGTCATGGAGGCTGGAGCATGTTCCCTACAAGAATCTGGGGGAACAGGACTTCTCTGGTGGTTCAGTGGTTAGGAATCTGTCTTCTAATGCAGAGGACATGGGTTCGATCCTGGGTTGGGGAGCTGAGATCCCACATGCTAGGGGGTAACCAAGGCCTAGAAACAACTAGCAAGCCCGTGCACCACAACTACTGAAGCACCGCATGCCTCTGTGAAGAGTCCACGCATGGCGATGAAGACCCAGTGCAGCCAAAAAGAAAGGCTTCCTTGCCCAGGAGCCCCAGAGGGTCTTTGTTTCAAGGTCACTCTACATTTCGCTTGTCCTGGTGAAAGCACATGTGAGACTCATCCTGAGTATTGTGATTCGGGCTTCCCAGGTGGCTCTAGTGGTAAAGAATCTGACTACCAATGCAGGAGATGCAAGAGCCGTAGGTTCGATCCCTGAGTCGGGAAGATCTCCTGGAAGAGGACATGGCAACCCACTCCAGTCTTCTTGCCTGGGAAATCCCATGGACAGAAGAGCCTGGTGGGCTACAGTCCATGGGGTCGCACAAAGTCAGACATGCCTGGAGCGACTTAGCATGCATTGTGATGAAGGGCAGGTTGGTGATAAGTAAGCAAGGACTTTAGAAGAGAGCCGGGCCCTTTCTAAACATCGATGTCCATCATGCAGCTCGCTGAACAGCCACCTCTTCTGTGCTACCAGTCTGTCCCCTCCTCCGTCACAGACACTGGATGCCTGATACATGTCCTTCATGCCTCCTGACTGCTGATTGCCCCGGAGGTCTCATGAACCAGATACGTGTGTCAGCCAGCCCTTTAGTGAGTGCTGCATTCAGCATCTGGATTTCTGGTAACGTGCCAATCTTAATGAAGTCGTCTTGTTGTTTTCTAAGTACCTTTGGACTCCTAAGGGCAGAATGACTGAGCCGGGGTGTATGATCATGATAAAACAAGGCACAGGGCTGGGTCGGTCATAGCTTGAGTTGAGCTTGACATGACCTGATGAGATTTCTTGACATATAATCTGCTCCTTTTGCTCCTTTTAGAAAAGAGCATTTGGCATCGACTACCCAGAACTGCACGTCTAGGAGACAACATTAATTTGTATGGCATGACTCATGCTGAATAAGAGCAAGTTTGTAGTCAAGAACCATGCGTTCCCAGTTAATTAATCGCCCCTGTAACTGTTGGGGTGGGCTGTCTGTTAGTCACACACACAGTGTTTTGTCCCCAGGATGAAGGCAGGTGTGCCACTTTGGTTGGCTATGTGATTTTTCATGCCTGAATCAGCCTACCCTGCCTCTGCTGCTTTCACACCCTCTTCATTAAGCTCTGTCTAAATACTTAACTGTCCAAGTGTGTTATTATCAAGCAAGACTCTCCACAGATATTTCAAAACTGATTTAGTTAGTACATTTCTTAGCTTGCAAAGAACCTAATCTAATTCCCCTTAGTTTACAAACATGGAGGGAGAGACACTGAGAAGCTAAAGAAAGTTGCCCCAAATCAGAGCTTCTGGTGTCTGATGAGACTGGCCTTCTTAGTGACAGAAGCTTGGGGCATTGAGGAGTGAAAGGAAAGAACAGATTTTTGTCTCTTATCTACAGATGAAAGTGAAAGGGTTAGTCACTCAGCCCTGTCTGACTCTTTGTCACCTCATGGACTGTAGCCTGTCAGGCTCCTCTGTCCAAAGGATTTCTCAGGCAAGAATATTAGAGTGGGTAGCCATTCTCTTCTTCAGGGAATCTTCTCAACCCAGGGATCTAACCTGGGTCTCCAGATTCTTTACCACAGGAAACACAGGGGAAGCCCTAGCTATGTATTTCTACATATAATAGACTCAAAGTTATATGACAAGTTCAAATTATTGAGGAAAGCTGTTTTTTTAAAAATATTTTGTTGAATAATTAATATATACATTAACAGAAATCTTACCAAATATTATTCAAATATGTCCAAAATGATTTAAAAACAGAACTCAAAATTTTAGAATTTGCTTAGAACTTCCTTTATATTTTCTTTTTTAAAAATAATTGTGCTTAGTCGCTCTGTTGTGTCTGACTCTTTGACATCCCATGGACTGTAGCCCACCAGGCACCTCTCTCCCTGGGGATTCCCCAGGCAAGAATGCTGGAGTGGGTTGCCATGCCCTCCCCCAGGGGATCTTCCCAACCCAAGGACTGAACCCAGGTCTCTCCCATTTTAGGCAGATACTTTACTGTCTGAACCACTAGGAAAGCCCAAGAATATTGGAGTGGGTAGCCTATCCCTTCTCCAGGGGATCTTCCCAACCCAGGAATAAAACCAGGATCTGCTGCATTGCAAGCAGATTCTTTACTATGTTAAAATTACTTAAAGAGATTTAAGGTCACCTTTGAAAGTGAAAATGTTATTCACTCAGTTGTGTCCAATTCTTTCCAAGCCCACCAGGCTCCTCTGTCCATGGACTTCTCCAGACAAGAATACCAGAGTGGGTTGCCATGCCCTCCTTGACCTGGGGATTAAACCTAGGTCTCCTGCATTGCACACAGATTCCTTACCATCTGAGTCACCTGGGAAGCCCCAAGTTCACCTTTACTAAAAAAGCAACTTATCATTGTGCCATTTTGAACAGGTATGTCTGCCTTACAGACATAATAAAAGCATTTTAATATAATAGACAGTTGAAGCAAATGGAAGAATTAATCATGGAGTTTATTAGGAGAAAAGTAGCAGATTTGGATTATTTCATTTTTAATGTATGTTAAGGTATTTATCCCTATAAAAAGACATTTTTGGTACCAACAATTCTGAGCTGTAGTTTGGGTTGCTTATGGCGTCTCCAATTATTTCAAAGAAAAGGCATCATCAAAATAATTTATTAAATGAAACTCAGTGTAATTCTCTATTACCCCCCAAATGAGCACTTAGTACATGACCCTCTGAGCTGATGGAGAGGACCACTGGCAGTTACATTTTCTCCAAACCAGGGGAACCCAGAAGGGTTCCCAGTTCTGAATAGTCTAGGAGTTATTTCATATTATAGATTAAAAAAATGTTTTAAAAATACACCTTGAAAATACCTGATTGATTCCCCAAACATCAATCAAAGTGCCAAGTGATCAACTTTCAAGCAATCACGTTAATTTTATATTAAATCAATAATGATGACAGCATGTGGAAGCTTGAATTTTGTCCTCCAAGGGAGATGATGATGATCCAAGCCACAGGGCCTGTGAATAAGACCTTATTTGAAAATAGGTCTTCGAAGATATAATCAAGTTCAGATTAGGGATTAGGGTGGACCCTAATCCAACAATATCTGTGTCCTTAGAAGAGAAGAGAGACAGACACGGAGAGAAGTCACCCTGTGATGATAGAAGCAGAGACTGGAGGGATGGAATGGCAAGGCAAAGAAGGCCACGGACTGATGCTAAGAAAAGGCAGAGGGAGGTTCCACCCAGAGTCGCAGAGGGATCATGGTGCATCTGACATCTTGATTTCGGATGTCTATCCTCCAGAATTGTAGAATGTATTTCTGTTGCTTTAAGTCAGTTTGGGGCAGTTTGTCACAGCAGACTGTGTATATGTGGTTAGTCACTCAGCCGTGTGGGACTCTTTGTGACCCCATGGACAGTAGCATGTCAGGCTGCTCTTTCTGTGGGATTTCCCAGGCAAGAATATGGGAGTGGGTTGCCATTTTCTCCTCCAGGGGATCTTCCTGACCCAGAGATCAAATGCACATCTTTTATGTCTCCTACATTGGCAGGTGGGTTCTTTACCTGCTGAACCATCTTGGTAGCCCTTTCAGAATGCATAGAAAAATATTATGCAAATTTTTAACACCAGCGATGTAATAGAGGATTCATTCGCAATTCTTCTACCAACGGAATTCTTAACGCTATATTCAATTTATTAAGCCTTTCTCTCTCTTTTGGAGATTTTTGGCTTATATCTCTAGGCTCCAGAATTTGAATTTTAAATTTAAATCTAGATTTGAATTTTAAATTTCAACACTTCAAACTTTCGGATGTAAAATTTCTGCCATTTGACACAACACACCTAAAGTGTGTCTTCTGTCTCTACTCGGTGTTCCGTGCTCTAAATACCCTACATTGTCCTGTCTACAGGATGGTTGTTTCTTCTGAAGATACTTGCTAATGTGGATATCCTATTTTCTCAGTGAATTAATCTCAAGAGAACAATGATATCAACATTACAGATTGTTCTGAATTTGTTCCCCAAAGAGATATATTGAAACAGTAACCCCCAGGGCTTCAGAAGGTGATCCTATTTGGAAATAAGATCTTTATACCTGTAATCAAGATCAAACGAGATCATCAAGGTGGCCCCTTAATTCAACATGACCTGTGTCCTTGCAGGAAGAGACAGGAAGAAAGCCATGTGACATGGAGGTGGAGAGAGGTTGACTGATCCAGCAGCAAGTCAAGGAACAGCAAGGGTTGCTGGCAACCACCAGAAGTTAAGAGACATGAGAGATTCTCCCTTAGAACCTTCCGGAAAACATAGCCTTGCCAACACTTCTGGCCTTTAGAATTATGGGAGAATACACTTCGTTGTCTTAAGACACCCAGGTTACGGTACGTTGAATATCAACCTTAGTAAACGAATACGCATAGCAAGCACAATGAGTCTTTCACTATGACTTTTCCATTTTATAAAAAAAGTAAATTATGAAAGTCCTTGGCCTTTCTATTTCCAAAAGCATGATCTTAAACATTAATTTTCCGAGACCAAAAAAAAATGCCATTTTCAGGCGGCTCGTTCATAGAAAGCTGAGCAATGACCACTGACCCATCTGTGCAGTCAAACTGTGAAGAGTGTGAGGTTTTAGAACTGCGCGGGTCACAGATGACCAGCTAGGACGCGTCAGTCCTTGGCCCCGCATGCATGCACATGCAGCAGGGAACCAAAGGGTTACCAGTGTTCTGCCATTGTCTCAGCGGGAACTTTGGACAGTATCATGTAGAGGAAACAGTTATGAGCGTGGAAACAAGACATTATTAATGAACAAATGAATGTGGACAGCAAATTGTTTTTTTGCAAAAAAGTCTATTATCATTCTTAGGGAGAAGCATTACATTTAAGTGACTGGGGCCATTCAGCGTGTTTCCATCTTGCTGAGCTGTTTGCTACAGCCCGTGTCTTACCTACAGTGAGCGTTTCCTCCTGGAACGCACTGCCCTGTGGCTTGTGGCTTACATTTCCTTGTCATTCCTTCCTGCTCTCCAGAGTCTGCCGTTTCTGGTCCAAGGCACGCATTTCTTTATCTATTTTATAGAAGAAATTAAGATGGAGTTAATTATCACTCAATAATGATAATTTAACTTTGTTTTCTCAACTAAAAAATTATTCTTTAACTGTTAATATTTTTATTGGAGATTTTTGGGCTCGTTTTTTGAGGTTTTTTTTTTTTCTTGTGTTAAAGGGTATGTTATCGAAAAAACTAAGCAAGTGAGAATGAAATTTAGTGTACGACATGTAGGTGCAAACTGGCCAGTCTCTGCCAGAGGGGGCAATTTGGTCTATTTCTAATTCTTCAAAAGGCATTAATTTCTTGGTTTTGCTATACCAAGTACCTTAAGAAGCTCTCTTAACAAGGACAAAGTAGTACATCTTTGTAAAGAGTTAAGAGCTTATATCCTAAATCATAAAATGTAACTAGAGGATGATGGTTGCAGAAGAATACAATTACTCCATGCAAAAGACTAAAAGATAGGGATAGAAGAAAATCTTTCTTCTATTTTTGGTGGGGCTTCCCTGGTGGTTCATATCGTAAAGAATCCACCTGCCAACGCAGGAGATGCAGGTTCGATTCCTGGGTCTGGAAGATCCCCTGGAGTGGGGCATGGCAGCCCACTCCTGTGTTCTTGCCTGGAGAATCCCATGGACAGAGGAGCCTGGTGGGCTACAGTCCATGGAGTCACAAATCATTTACATTTTTTTTAAGTGTGAGTATTTTAGATGGGTGATTCCTTGTCTCTTTCTCTCTTTATATTTTGGGTTTTGTTTTGTTCATTTTCATTCTGTGACCCTTCCAGGGATGCCATCAACATCTGAGCCCCTCAGTACAGTCCAGTTCAGTTCAGTCACTCAGTCATGTCCAACTCCTTGAGAGCCCATAAACTGAGGCACCACAGGCCTCCCTGTCCATTGCCAACTCCCGGAGCTTTCTCAAACTCATGTCCATTGAGTTGGTGATGACATCCAACCATCTCATCCACTGTCGACCCCTTCTCCTCCTGCCTTCAATCTTTCCTAGCATCAGGATCTTTTCCAATGAGCCAGTTCTTTGCATCAGGTGGCCACAATATTGGAGTTTCAGCTTCAGCATCAGTCCTTCTAATGAATATTCAGGACTGATCTCCTTTAGGATGGACTGGTGGGATCTTCTTGCTGTCCAAGGGACTCTCAAGAGTCTTCTCCAACACCACAGTTCAAAAGCATCACTTCTTCAGCACTCAGCTTTGTTTATAGTCCACCTCTGACATCCTTACATGACTACTGAAAAAACCATAGCCCCTGAAAGTGTCAAAAAAATCCCTAAAATATACATGACTCGAGCATAACTTCTGAGGGATCAACTGTTTAAAAACAAATTGGTTTTTATATACATGTATGCAGGTGATCAATCTTTGAGGTCAGCATGAAGATAAAGGTAAGCAGGAAGGCACAAGCTGATTTACAAGCAGCTTAGAAAACTAACAAACCAATAATTCAAAAGGATGTTATAATAGAAGTGAACTGAAAAGAGTTCTTACCTGTTTGGAACGTTGACAGATTGATGGCGATCACTCATTCAGAGTCATGGGAGAAAGTTCGTGGGTAGACCAGGGATGTCTGCAACAGACCAGCCTCTAAAGGAGCTTGATATGTTTCCTCTACTTTCATATGCAGATATTAGTGTAAAGGTGGATGAATATGGCACAGAATGTGCCAAGAAATATACAGGAAAAAGGCCCAGAAAGTTGGAACTCAGCTTGAGTGACTAACCCTGGGGAGGTCTTCTTCAGAAGAATTCATTGTGAATTTAGGCAACTGCATTTAGTTTAGGTAAACTTGAAACCAGAACGAGAGCTTAAGATTTATATTTTAAGGAAAAGGAGAAGGAGAATGAAAGAAAATTACCTTTACTAAATAACCTTTAGTGTGTGTGGCAGAGGTGCTCAAGGTGTGTAAGTTACTCATTTTTCAAATAAAGTTGGTGGTTTTCCTTAACAGATGAGGCTCCATGAGGCCGAGGAATTTCCTGTGTCATACAACCATCTGATGTAGCCCTGAGTCATTTTTTGTCCCAAACATTTCTTAGTTTTTTTTCTTTGTTTGTTTTTTCTTTTTCTCTCAAGCTCTTCTGGATAACCCTAACCTAAAGGATAGTCTAAAATCCTACATATAATTCCATTTTCTTCTCATTCTCAAAAAAGCATATTTGAACTCATGCAAGTAAAATCAATAACACCATTTTTAAAAGGTGGTCTTGAGTCTGTTCTAATAAAAATCTTAGCTATCCTCTGTTGGGTTCTTACTCCACATGGCCACACAAGGAACTAAGTGTCTTATAAGTATTATCTCTTTCAGTCTTCACACCAGACCTATATGGTAGCAAAGACTAGGCTTAGAAGTTAGTTCAGTTCAGTTCAGTTGCTCAGTCATTTTTGACTCTTTGTGACCCCATGGACTGCAGCACACCAGGCTTCCCTGTCCATCACCAGCTCCCGGAGCTTACTCAAACTCATGTCCATTGAGTTGATGATGCCATCCAACAATCTCATCCTCTGTCATCCCCTTCTTCTCCTGCCCTTAATCTTTCCCAGAATCAGGGTCTTTCCCAATGAATCAGTTCTTCGCATCAGGTGGCCAAAATATTGAAGTTTCAGGTTCAGCATCAGCCCTTCCAATGAACATTTAGGACCTTTAAGATGGACTGGTTAGATCTCCTTACAGTCCAAGGGACTCTAAAGTATCTTCTCCAATACCATCATTCAAAAGCATCAATTCTTCAGCATTAAGCTTTCTTTATAATCCAAATCTCACATCCATACATGACTACTGGAAAAACCGTAGCTTTGACTAGATGGACCTTTGTTGGCAAATTAATGTCTCTGCTTTTCAATATGCTGTCCAGGTCAGTCACAGCTTTTCTTCAAAAGAATGAGCGTCTTTTAATGTCATGGCTGCAATCACCATCTGCAGTGACTTTGGAGCCCCCCAAAATAAAGTCTGTCACTGTTTCCCCATCTATTTGCCATGAAGTGATGAGACCAGATGCCATGATTTTAGTTTTCTGAATGCTCAATTTTAAGCCTACTTTTGCACTCTCCTCTTTCACTTTCATCAAGAGGCTCTTTAGTTCTTCTTTGCTTTCTGCCATAAGGGTAGGGTTATCTGCATATCTGAGGTTATTGATATTTCTCCTGGCAATCTTGATTCCAGCTTGTGCTACATCCAGCCAAGCATTACACATGATGTATTCTTCAACTGCAGCTTCTTCAGCATTACTGGTCAGGGCATAGACTTCGATTACTGTGGTATTGAATGGTTTGCCTTGGAAATGAACAGAGATCATTCTGTCGTTTTTGAGATTGCATCCAAGTACTGCATTTCAGACTCTTTTGTTGACCATGATGGCTACTCCATTTCTTCTAAGGGATTCTTGCCCATGGTAGTAGATATAATGGTCATCTGAGTTAAATTCACCCATTCCAGTCCATCTTAGTTTGCTGATTCCTAAAATGTTGATGTTCACTCTTGCCATCTCCTTTTTGACCACTTCCAATTTGCCTTGATTCATGGACCTAACATTCCAGGTTCCTATGCAATATTGCTCTTCACAGCATCGGACTTTACTTCCATCACCTATCCCATCCACAACTGGGTGGTTTTTTTTTTTTTTTTGCTTTGGCTTCATCTCTTCATTCTTTCTGGAATTATTTCTCCACTGTTCTCCATAGCATACTGGGCACCTACTAACCTGGGCAGTTCATCTTTCAGTGTCCTATCTTTTTGCCTTTTCATACTGTTCATGGGGTTCTCAAGTCAAGACTACTGAAGTGGTTTGCCATTCCCTTCTCCAGTGGACCATGTTTTATCAGAACTCTCCACCATGACCCGTCTGTCTTGGTTGGCCGTACAAGGCATGGATCTTAGTTTCATTGTGTTATGACAAGGCTGTGGTCTATGTGATCAGTTTGATTCATTTTCTGTGATTGTGGCTTTCATTTTGTATGCTCTCAGACAGATAAGAGGGCTTCCCTGGTGGCTCAGAAGGTAAAGTGTCTGCCTGCAATGCGGGACACCTGGGTTCAATCCCTGGGTTGGGAAGATCTTCTGGAGAAGGAAATGGCAACCATTCCAGTACTCTTGCCTGGAAAATTCCACGGACTGAGGAGCCTGGTAGGCTACAGTATATGGGGTCACAAAGAATCAAACAGGACTGAGGGACTTTTTCTGATGGATAAGGATAAAAGACTTATAGAAGCTTCCTGATGGGAGAGACTGACTGTGGGGGAAACTGGGTCTTGTTCTGTTGCGCAGGGCCATGCTCAGTAAACCTTGAATACAATTTTCTGTTGATGGGTGGGGCTGTGTGTCCTTCCTGCTGTTTGACCTGAGGCTAAACTGTGGTGGAGGTAATGAAGGAAACAGCAATGGTTTAAATACAAACTTCTAATTCTCAAGTCCTGCTCTCCACCTCTGCTCGTTTCAATATTACTGAATATAGGAAATACATACATACATATATACTGAAATATATATATATATATTTCCTTTAGGATGGACTGGCTTGATTTCCTTGCTGTCCAAGGGACTCTCAGGAGTCTTCAGCACCACAGTTCAAAAGCATCAGTTCTTAGCTGCTCAGCCTTTTTTATGGTAAATGCCTATAATTTATTTGTCAAGAAAAAGAAAGTTGAAACCAGAGACAGCAGGTGAAGTGCCCCAAAGATGGCCTAGGCTTTATGGGTCATGACTAAGACTTTCTAGGAGTGGATAAGGGGATGACAGAGGATGAGATGGCTGGATGGCATCACCGACTCGATTGACATGGGTTT
>ML660218.1:7406542-7469058 GCA_007570785.1 Antilocapra americana | reverse complement strand
TCTTGCCTGGAAAATTCCACGGACTGAGGAGCCTGGTAGGCTACAGTATATGGGGTCACAAAGAATCAAACAGGACTGAGGGACTTTTTCTGATGGATAAGGATAAAAGACTTATAGAAGCTTCCTGATGGGAGAGACTGAGTGTGGGGGAAACTGGGTCTTGTTCTGTTGCGCAGGGCCATGCTCAGTAAACCTTGAATACAATTTTCTGTTGATGGGTGGGGCTGTGTGTCCTTCCTGCTGTTTGACCTGAGGCCAAACTGTGGTGGAGGTAATGAAGGAAACAGCAATGGTTTAAATACAAACTTCTAATTCTCAAGTCCTGCTCTCCACCTCTGCTCGTTTCAATATTACTGAATATAGGAAATACATACATACATATATACTGAAATATATATATATATATTTCCTTTAGGATGGACTGGCTTGATCTCCTTGCAGTCCAAGGGACTCTCAGGAGTCTTCAGCACCACAGTTCAAAAGCATCAGTTCTTAGCTGCTCAGCCTTTTTTATGGTAAATGCCTATAATTTATTTGTCAAGAAAAAGAAAGTTGAAACCAGAGACAGCAGGTGAAGTGCCCCAAAGATGGCCTAGGCTTTATGGGTCATGACTAAGACTTTCTAGGAGTGGATAAGGGGATGACAGAGGATGAGATGGCTGGATGGCATCACCGACTCGATTGACATGGGTTTGGGTGAACTCCAGGAGTTGGTGATGGACAGGGAGGCCTGGCATGCTACGGTTCATGGGGTTGCAAAGAGTCAGACACAACTGAGGGACTGCACTGAACTGAACTGAGGGTTTTGGTTGTGCTTCAATGAAATGGCAAGAATACAGTGTGTTCTTTGCCTGAGAGAATGCATTTCCATATGAGAGGGGAGGATAATTAAGCTCTATGTTCCATTCTGTTTTGTCAGGAGTCCTAACAGAGGGGACTGTTGATACCCTGGGGCCCCAGAGGGTCTAAGGTCTTCTCAGGACACAGCGATTGGACAGGATCGATGTGAAAACTACACTCTCAAGAGAGGGCCAGGTTTAGCAAATAGAAGTACAGGCTCCCCAGCTAAACTGGAATGTCACATAAATAAAGAATCCTTGTTTTTAGTATAAGCATATTCCAACATTGCAAGAGACATAGTTAACCTAAAATAATAATCCAAAGTTTATCAGAAACTTAACTTTAACTATTTTATCTATCTACCCTAGTTGTGGATAAAGAAGAAGCCAGTCAATTTAATTTATAGATCTGACAGGGATCTTCATATCTAGCTTATACTGAGCTCCTCACCTTCAATGCTGTTGTCCTTCAGTCACTAAGTCAAGTCTGACTCTGCCACTCCTTGGACTGCAGCACGTCAGGCTTCCCTGTCAATCACTATCTCCCAGAGTTTGCTCAAACTCAATAATGAATCTCAACTTGTATAATCTTGTATTTAAAAAAATTACTCTGTGTGTTACTATAGCAAGGGTCTGCTAAAAGCTTGTGGATGTATGAAGGGAGAACTGGATAAACTACATTCTTAATTGAGAAGTAAGGCTTACTTAAGGTATTTTTAAAAAATACTAGAGTTTATCCTCAATCAAAAGCAAAAAATATTTGATTTACCAAGATATTATTATATATCATCTCTTAGATGAAGCACTGGGGAGAGATACAAGTGAATAAATTTTAGATTCTTTTCCATCCCAGACATATTAAAAAGCAGCCAGAGATACAGCTTCTTAGTCACTTTCAAGAATATTGCCTAAATGCCTCTTCGAATAGATCTGGGTTCATAATTTTCTTTCTGAAGTTATATCTCACTTCCTGTTTCACTTCTGGGTAAGTGAATTACAGGGGCTTCCGAGGTGGCTCTAGCAGTAAAGAGTCCAATTCCAGTGCAGTTGATATAGGAGATACTGATTCATTCCCTAGATTGAGAGGATTCCCTGGAGGAGGAAGTGGCAACCCACTCCAATATTCTTGCCTGGGAAATCCCATGGACAGAGGAGCCTGGCATTCTACAGTCCGTGGGATCACTCAGAGTTGGATGTGACTGAACAACTAACACTTTCACGGTTTTTGAGCTTCCCGGTTGGCTCAGATGGTAAAGAGTCTGCCAGCAATGCAGGAAACCCAGATTTGATCCCTGGGTCAGGCAGGATCCCTGGAGAAGGAAATGGCAACCCACTCCAGTATTCTTGCCTGGAAAATTCCATGGACAGAGGGAGCCTGGTGGGCTACAGTCCATGGGGTCGGACACGACTGAGTGGCTAACACTTTCAATAAAGGTTAGGCGGTTTGTCTGAGATGGCACCCTGAGTCCCCCCGTAAAAGTTGACACCAGAGTCCACTGCTTCCGTTCTCAGTTTCTGTTTTGCTCAGAGGCAGTCTTAACCTGGCTTTAAAACTCGTGTTGTTTCTGAAAAATAAGAATAAGAATAAGAATATCTCACATTCCTGAACTTCCCTGGTGGACTAGTGGAGGGAGTCTACCTGCCAATGCGGGGCATTTGGGTTTGATCCCTCACCCAGGGATGTGCCGCATGCTGTGGAGCAACTAAGCCTGTGAGGTGCAGCTCCTGAGCCTAGTGCTGCAGCTGCTAAAGCCCACGCTCTGCACCCAGAGAAGCCTCCCCAGTGAGAAGCCTGTGCACAACTAGAGCCGTAGCCTTATTCACTGCAACTAGAGAAAGACCTCGCACAGCACTGAAGAGCCAGCACAGCCACTCCCCCCAAAAGAAAAAAAAAAAACAACCCTTGTGTTCCTAATGACCAGGGACACTAGCATCATCAGTGACGGCAGACAGACTCCAGATTCAGAACACAGATGCGACTGGAGTGTTAACCAAAGGCTATGCCAGAATGTTCCTTGGAAGCCTCCTTGAGGAATCAGTTGCCCCAGAAAGATACAAATTCACTTCTTTATGAAACAACAGACAGATTCCAATCCCTAGAAACCAAATGAAGGAAAAAGAGCCTGGTGTTTTAAGAATACGCTCTTACTACTGTTGTATAGTAGCTAAGTTGTGTCCGACTTCTTGTGACCCCATGGACTGTAGCACACCAGGTTCATCTGTCTACGGAATTTTCCAGGCAAGAATACCGGAGTGGGTTGCCATTTCCTCCTCCAGGGGAGGAGAGCCCTCCAGGCGATCTTCCCAAGCCAGGGATCGAACCCATGTCCACCAGCGTCTCCTGCATTGGCAGGCAGATTCTTTACCACTGAGCCACCTTAGAATACATTACTGGAAGAAAAATGCTTACTTGGAAAAGTGTCCTTTTTAATATTCACTTGTCTATGAACTCTGCTTTCAAGAGAAGCTCCAAGTTGGATGGGCTAATATGAATAAAACTTTCATCTTCCTTTTTTTTTCCTGTGCATGCCCACATTTTCTTCTGCAGGAAATAGACCACACAGTACTGCCAATCATAACCTTTAAATAATTTTAGAAGAACAATCTCTGGCATTGTATTCAGTATAAGTACTTTCCAACTGCAATCTATAAGTTTTTTTTTTTTGTTTTCTGTAGTAAAAAGGTTACCACTCTGCTACCATGTACCTGTCTCTTTCAGAGCCTCCAAAGAGCAACCGTTCCAGGCCATGGGGAGAGATCACCTGTCTGTTTGCCTCACTTCTCAGGAGGATCACTCATGTCGAAGAAAGCAGGCAAATCACTTCCTTGAAGGCTTCCTTCTGCCTTTGCCTCCTGAGATCACACACAAGAATTTTACACCGATCAGTTCACAGCGCAAGCGGGGCTGTGTGCTAATGCGCTAGAGTTAATTAAAAGGAGGAGGGGGAAAAAAGTACATTATATTCCTTTCCCATATGTTACCTGGATTTTCTCTGTGTTTATTGTTGATGTCCTACAATTATCATTGCTTGTAAGTATTATAGTACATTGGGTAGCAGTAGAATACTTTGAGACATCATTATCCAATTCAGATGTTCCTGTTCTGTCAATCTGGGACTCTTAAGTCTTTCTGCTTAATCATAATAAAGAGGCTTACATATCAGAATTTTACAATTTCTATATTTTCAACTGCACTAAATGGCAAACCACTCCAGAATTCTTGCCTAGAGAATCCTGTGGACAGAGAGCCTGGTGGGCTGCTGTCCATAGGGTCACACAGAGTTGGACACGACTGAAGCAACTTAGCTTGCATGCATGCATTGGAGAAGGAAATGGCAACCCACTCCAGTGTTCTTGCCTGGAGAATCCCAGGGACAGAGGAGCCTGGTGGGCTGCCATCTATGGGGTCACACAGAGTTGGACACGACTGAAGCGACTTAGCAGCAGCAGCAGCAGCATGTGGGGAAAAAAAGTTGGTCTTTTAAATTTAATGAATTAGATATTTTATTTTTCACAATGAGAAACAAAAATATTAAGAAAACATAATAAGAAAACAAAAATAATAGGAATAAAATAATAATACTAAGAAGAAAGAATATGAAGAAAAAATAATAGATGTCTGGTGAAATATCTTTTATTTCTTTTTTCCCTTTTAAAAAATGAGTTTCTCTCAGATTACATAATAGAATAAATTATATAACCAAGTACATTTACAGCTCTTATTTTAATAACTGGGGGCCCAACTAAACTAGGAAGAATGCCCATAGAATCTATAAGATCCAAAAGTACCTAATACTTACTTGTGGTGAACCCTTCAAGTTGATATTTAGAAATATGATGCTAAATGTTTGTTATGTTAATATTTAAATGAGTCAAGAGTTTCTGGTTTTTGAAAGTTTCATAGAGTATCCTTTGATCTTGATGAAGTCTGCCAAATAATTCTTCATGGTTCCTTAAGAACCAATTTATATGTTGTATTTTTATGTAAAAAGCCTTTATATTGCAGTGAGGACTTTGGATCGATTTTGCCAAGAGCTATGTGTCAAAGATCAGCTCTTTTATTAGTCTGACGTGAATAAAGGTTATAATTATAATCAAATGTGATTGATTTATGTGTGTGACTTTCATTAATTTATAACAGTCTTTGGGTTTCATGTAACATAAGAGGAGCCTGTTGAAAGATGACAAAGAAAATTATATTTTTTTCTCAACTACATTTATACCTATTGGAGTTCTGAACAACAGTAAGTCTATCTTGAAGAGTGAATAATGCAAACCATAAAACTTCAGAATTCACTCAACCAAAGTCATATAAAAATATTGCCCACTAAAGTCTAGTTTGGTTGCTTTTCTGAAAGTCCAGATCTATTTCAAGGTGGGAAAACTAAAATACATACATAATAAAACTAAAAATGTTCACATTAAGTCAATAACATTTCATTAACTTACACTTCATGAAAATGAAAATAACAGAGTCAAGGAATAGAAAGTATTAATAAGAGAATAATCAGAATCAAAGACTTCAGCTTTGTAAGGCTACTGCGTTTAACCCAAAGCTTCAATAATAGCTTCCTCCTAGCCAGAGAAAACAGAAAATCAGAGGTTCCATAGCATTCCTTTTCTAGTAAAAAGAAGTATGTTAATTAGACAACTGGGCAGCTTTTTGTCTAATCTGAGTTTTCTCACCTGTGTTTTTTATGGAATATTGAACATCATGGGGAAAGCTGTCTTTAAAAACAGCTTTGCCAAAATGAAACACACACACACACAGACACAATGATGTTCCACCTGTGGCTGTAACTCACAGCTATCTTTTCACAAAGCTTCTAGCAGACATTATTTGGCTTCAGGAAGGCGTGACGGTACTTTATCTGCTCAACTGTCAACGCCTAAGAGAGTGATCGGCATCTTCAAGCACCTGTGAAGCACAGTCTCTGTGCTGTAATCATTGATGAGGATGTGGACTCTTGAATCTGACCACCTGAATTCAACCCCAAATCTACTCCTGCATGACCCGGGCAAGGGCAGGGTATTAACCAGCATCTTTGTACGAGGAGTAAATCTCTTAGAGTCTGTCTGATGCATATGAAGTGCATTAAGACAAGGTAGACATTATTATGTTTACCGGTTAGTATTATTATCAGCATAAGCTTTCAAAACCAGAGATATTCTATGTCTGCAAAAGCATCCTAGTAAAAAAAGAATCTGTGACCAAGTAGAAAGCTCTTTTTTGGTTCCCTCCCACATCTGGTAATCACAGCGTTTTGAACAACCAGGTTCTGTTGCTTCAAAGGTACTGTTGAAAAAGGTTTTCACTGGGAAATCAACATTCATAATGCCTGTCACATCTTAGACTGCTCTTCAAATGTGATGTAAAATATATATAAAAGGAAAAGAAGCTGTATATAAGTATACAGTGGTGTACTCTTTAAGTGCAAAATGGAATATATTCATGGTGGTAGTCAATGGGGAGGAGTAAGAAGTTTTCTGTAGCTGGTCCATTGTGCCACCAGCCAAGAGGTCAAACGACAGCCATGATGAAGTGCGAATACAACACGTCAGTTCTCTCATTCCGGTTTGCCCAGAGATGTCCATGGGTTTGACTCATCACCTAGAACATGGAGATATTGGGGCCAGAGAAAAATTCCTCTGCCTACTCTCATTCACATCACTGAAATCAGCTTAAAATCCATCTGTCTATGATGGACAAAATGATCTTGGGCAAAATGCTCAACCTCTTTGGATATCCATTAGCTCACCTGCATTTGAGGTTAAAATACGTGACTCACAGATGTGCTGTGTTGATCGAGCGAGACCCACAACAGTGACAGTGGATTGACCTTACGATTCAACAATGGGATACAATGAAGACATCTCTGCTCACTCACTTAGACTGGTTACTAGCTGGGTGAGATTACTCATTTAGCCCCTCTGAGAATGAGCTGTATTCTTTGTGACAAGTTGGCATCCTGTCCATCCCACAGGGGCATATTGTTATATTCACTGATTCTTTCAACATATATATTAGTTGAATGCCTATTTATGTGCAAGGTACTGGTTTATATGCTTAAATAATAACCTACTGTATTCAGTTCAGTTCAGTTCACTTACTCAGTTATGTCTGACTATTTGCGACTCCATGGACTGCAGCTCGCAAGGCTTCCCTATCCATCACTGTCTCCTGGAGTTTGCTCAAACTCATGTCCATTCAGTTGGTGATGTCATCCAACCATCCCCTTCTCCTTCTGCCTTCATTCTTTCCCGGCATTAGAGTCTTTTCAAACGAGTCAGCTCTTTGAGTCAGGTGGCTGAAGTATTGGAGGTTCAACTTCAATATCAGTCCTTCCCATGAATATTCAGGGTTGATATCCTTTAGGGTTGACTGGTTTGATCTCCTTGCCATCCAAGGGACTCTCAAGAGTCTTCTCCAACACCACAGTTCAAAAGCATCAATTCTTCAGTGCTCAGCTTTCTTTATGGTCCAACTCTCACATCCATACATGACTACTGGAAAAACCACAGCTTTGACTATATGGACCTTTGTCAGTGTTTTGTTTTCAATCTACTGTGTTAGAAACAAATTAAGGGACTTGCCTGGTGATCCAAAAGTTAAGACTCTGCACTTCCAATGAAAAGGGTACAGGTTCAATCCCTGATTGGGGAACTAAGATCCCACATGCATGTTGCCAAAAATAAATAAACTTTTTACTTTTTAACAAAGATGTTGACATTAAGACATATACCATCGTCATCTTCACTGCAGCAGCTGATATATTTTTCTACAGTTGTAATACATGTCCTGCTATCCCTCTATTTTCACATGGAGTATCTCATTTCTATCTATATCACAGCACCAGGATCTCCATATTACAGATGGGGAACTCAAGGCTCCAAGAGCTTAGGTACCTCGCACAATTTCCAACTATCAGAATTGGTTTGCCTTAGTTATTGTGAAATATTGCCTGAGTTATTAACAGTATTATTCCTCATATTCACAGTTGAAAGGTTTTGGGGGTCCCAAGAGGCCCGTGTAGGTAGATGGGAATATCCAGGCTTGTGGACCCCACTTCTGTTTTATATAATTATGTGAACAGGTGGGGGAGGCTAATGACTTTTAGTCCTAGTTGTGTTAAACAAGATTAAAAATGCCAACCAGGACTAAGGATCTGTGTTGACAATCGCGTATCTCATTACCCAGATCCCACGTCACACTGTGTCTCAGGGCTGCGATTGTTCTTGTCTGTACTGCAGATTGTGTGTGCTACACGTGAGGGTGGGTGCGTTCCTTTCTGGTTTGGCCAATGGTAACTCAGGCCTTGAGGTCTGCTCCTCCGGTGTTTGAGGTTTCTCTTTACAGACGTCTATACTGACGACACCTTTCGGATTTGCAGTTTCATCGCTGTTTCAGGGCCTGCTACTTAACAAACTGTTGGTGAACCATCTGAGCTGTTTATTGTTTCACCTGGCATTTCTCTAGCTCACCTTGGAACTGTACATTTAGACGTATGTGTCCATTTATGAGCAGTGGTTTTCGTGAACAGAAAGATCTATGCTTGGGCTTTCCTAGTGTCTCAGGAGTAAAGAATCCACCTGCCATGGAAGAAACAGAGTTTTGATCCCTGAGTGGGGAAGATTCCCTGGAGAAAGGAATGGCAATTCACTCTAGTCTTCTTGCCTGGAGAATCCCATGGACAGGGGACGGGCGAGCTTTAGTCCATGGGGCCGCACAGAGTCAGACATGACTCAGCGGCTACACCACCACCACCACCAGGTACTATGCATGAGGCATTAGAGGGTTGTAGGGGAGAAAATAGCTATGCTTGATTAGCTGAGGGCTGAGAAAGCTAAAAATGCGTGCATTAGTCCAACTGGGAAGTGTTCTGTTTGTTGTATAGTCTTTCTACACAGATTTTGGAGCAAAGTACCGCTGTGAGCATCCCTCATCTCACACCGCTCTGTGATTCAGCCTTATTGCTTTAATTGCGTTCAAGTTCTGGCAGTTTAACAGGATAAGAGATAGGGACAGGCCACGTATACGTTAATTACATTTCCCATACTAGAAAAAGGATGTTCATGGAAAACATATTGTTTCAGATATGTTTTCCTTACATTAGCCGAATGATGTATTCCGTTTACACACCAAGGACTCTTTGTAACACAAGTCATATCCGCAGCCTGCCTGCTATTGCCATCACTGTGTGGAGAATATACGTAATGCGTTTCCTTATGAATAAGTCTCCAGTCTGTTTGTGCAGTGAGCTAGTCATTGAGATTTAACTGTCTTAAATAGGCACACATCTAACAAATTAAAAACAAATATATATATATGTGTGTGTATGTATGTGTTTGTACACACACACACACACACACACACACATCAAGATATACTAGAGGGTCATGTCTGTTTGCATGAGTGGACTTTAGGAACTGTAAACAAGAAATAATATAAACCTTTATTTTTCCTGTGCAAACACTCTTGGATATACTACTGTGTAAATAATTTGTTTTGTAATTTCTTGGAGCTGGAAAATGTAAAAGATTCTTTCTAATAAACACAGACCATGACACTTTTTTTGGGGGGGAAGGGAGTGAAGGAGCTATAAACTCAATCTGTAAAATGTAAGTAATATAATTTAGAATGACTCAAACTTATTAGAATTGGTGTTGAAAGATCTTCAAAGACAGACAAAAACACAGAACATAATCATATATGTATAAAGTTAATATTCAAAGTTCTATATTATTTTTGCTACATTTTTCAGAAAAATAAGACTTCTTACTTTCTCTAATCTTGATACCATATAGCTCTGAAAATCACTGAAGATATAAACACTGTTGTTGCAAAAACCCAACTGATCATATACATGAATGTACTTAACCATAAAGCATCACTTTGAACACGTTCTAGCTCAGCTGGAAAAAAAGGACAATTGGGAAAGCAACAGGATGGCAAAGATGATGGTGATAAAACCAACAACAGAAATAGAGGCATCGTCCTAAAACAAATTTAGCCCTTAGGAAACTGCTCTGTGACCCTAAAGAGAACTATTATCCTAAAGGCTTTTCTTTTTATAAAGAATGAAAGCCATACCTTTTTTTTTTTTTTTTTTTTCTTCTTTTCTAAGCCCGTTTAGCCTGCTTCAACTTTGCTGACTGGACTTCTAGGTTTTAATAACTACATAGCCAATTAGCCACAATCCTGAGTAATTGTGACAGAAGATTTTCTGCTCTTTGTTTTTTAAGACAAGTTTTTGATCAGCCTGATAAAGGGCAGATTGCTTCCCTGACCACTTTGGGGAGCTTTGGGTTCCAGCTCTCTCCTCCACATACGTGTGTTTTCACTCCAAGTCCTTTTATTTGTTATTTCAGGGTTTTTCCAAACAAATTATTATCAATCCTCCCTAAGCTATCTCTAGGCTTCTTATAATCTAGGAATTCTAAACTTTATATGTTACAGAACAGGATTGTTATACTGTAATTCTAAGGGAGGAGAATAGTGAAAAAACTATGCAGTATCTCCTGAGAATGAACACGAGGGCATTTCTTTAAGTAGTATCATCAAAGGACACAATTTTTTTAGCCTTTTTTTTCTCACTAAATAGTTTTCAGAAAATAAATTTAAAATAATGGTAAATATTTAAACAGTTTGAAGGTTTACTTTTCTTGGATTTTCTTTTCCTTAGTAAACCATCCCTTTAAAAAAAAAGATTTTTTTTTTCTTTGCTTAAATTGTTGAGGAAAGGGAGAATTGAAAGAATGGTAGACATATCAGAAAAGGCAATTTAAGAATTTACGTCCCCTGAGATGGGCACTGAAGGCAGGCCGTGGGGCAGTGGAGTCACCAAGGACTTCACCCTGAGGCCAGTCAGGCGTGGACTGGAATTCTGGCTCTGCTGCGCATCCATTGGATGGCCTCAGGTCATTGAATTAATTTCTGAGTTCCTTGGTCCTTCAATGACAGAAAATATACTTATCCTACAGAGGTGTCATGAGATTATTTGTTTTACTGGGCTTGTATTATTTTTTGATTATCTGCTATGTATCCTATAAACTCACTACTGATGTTGGTGGCTCCCACATCATGACTCGAGGTGACAAGGTGCCAGACAAGCAGAGGATGATTTCTTGATGGAATGAGCAATAGAACTTGTGGTAAAAAATTGTTAAAGCAATGTGGTGGTGGTCGTCGTGGACTGCAGTCCACCAGGCTCCTCTGTCCACAGGATTTCCCAGGCAAGAATACTGGAGTGGGTGGCCATTTTCTTCTCCAGGGGATATTCCTGACCCAGGGATAGAACCTAGGTCTCCTGCATTGCAGGCAGATTCTTTACCAACTGAGCTACCAATGACAGGATTTTATTCAGTAGCTTCTAGATGTACCCCAGGCCCAGGAAGAGAATCAGAATTGGAGCTATTATCCATCAGCCCCAGTTTGACTTGTAAAGCATAGCAAGGATGGAGAATCAACCTTCTAATGTTCCAGGCAGGACCGTTGTTATATTGTGCTAATGTCCTTATTATCAAAACCAGTATCTATGGTTCATTGTAAAGCTCCCTGTGTTAACAGAAGAAAATTTAAAATGTAGAGGAATGGTCGTGTTCAGAATCCAGCCTCTAGGAGGAATGACAGCACAAAATAAATTCTAAAGGAGAAACCTTGTAATGAGTCAAGGCTAAGAACACTGGTGGCTACGGAGCTAAGTAGTGAGAACTGAAAATTAAGGAACAAAGAGAAACCCAAATCTTTTTTGTTGACATGGTAGATCAACTCTATTGGTTTTCTGGATCTTTTCTTATCCTCTTGGTTCCTTATTTTGAATTGCATTGTTATGCTCTCCTGTCTCATGGCTATCCCTACAGATGGGAACTCAAAGGATGAGGGTCTCTTCTCTCAGAGTTTGTTTGTTGTCGCTTTGTTGTTTAGTCACTAAGTAGTGCCTGATTATTTTGTGACCCCATGGACTGCAGCCCCCCAGGCTCCTCTGTCCTTGGGATTTTCCAGGCAAGAATACTGGAATGGGTTGCCATTTCCTGCTCCAGAGGATTTTCCAGACCCAGGGATTGAACTTGCATCTCCTGCATTGGCAGGTGGATACTTTACCACTGGTGGGTCACAAGGGAGTTGCTTCCTAGTAGTTTTGAATTTACCCATCAGAAGGATAAGTGGATTCCAAGGTCACAGTCAGAAGGATGGAAATTTGAGGCTTGTTCTTTTTGCACCAATTTTGGTTCACTGGGGGCTGATATTTTGAAATTATAAAAATGCTTCTCCAGCCAAGCTGGAGATACATGGCAAAGTTGCCAGTGTCTCTAAAGTCACATGATCACTGTGCTATATCTTCCTGGAAGTTTTGGAGGTGGGAAAATCCATTTATAGCAAAATGAATTTGGGCACATTATAGTAGAATATTTGAAATCGCATACATTTTTAGGATAAAAACAAGGCTTCAAGAAAATGTTGTGTTCAGTGAGATGCTTTAGGATCTGACTCTGGTGGGTGGTGATGGTGGTGGTGTGGGGGTGGGTACAGAGGGGGGATGAAGGAAATGCTTGAAAGTCAATGTCATGTGTTAATAAATGGTGCATATTTGTCTATAGTATATGTCCTTTAAACTATTTCTATTGGGCACCAAAGACATTGTCATTGCCAAGGCAGAAATATTCATCCTGGTTATCATCATCATGACTGAAATGTATGTATGCAGTGGAAACGATATTTGGCAAGTCAAGGAACAAATAGAGGTTTTTTTTTTTTTTAATGATTCATGTTTTGATGCTCAATTTCAAGATTAAAAGAAAAATAAATCTGGATTCGGTTAGGAAGATCTCTGGGAAAAGGGCATGGCAAACCACTCCAGTATTCTTGCCTGGAGAGTCCCATCCCATGGACAGAGGAGCCTGGTGGGCTACAGTCCATAGGGACACAAAGATTCAGAAACAACTGAGTGACTGAGCATGCAGGCACAAAAAGGCACACGTGAAAGCGTGTGTTTTTGTATAGCTGGAAGTTTTTTTGTAAGAAAATCAGTTCTTACTCCTCTGCAATGCATTCTCTCATGGAGTGATAACACATTAAGAGATATCTAGGACCAATAAATGATGGAATTACAGTGTTTATAGCAATTTGCTGTTCACACGGTAGATGATAGATTTGAACTTTTTTGTTTGTTTTCATCTACTGATACTTCTTCCCAAAAATTTTAGCGAAACTTGTGGGAATGGAGCATCATTTAGTTAGGAGAATGTCATTGGACAAACAGATGCCTAAACTCCATTTCCCTACTTTTGCAATTTTTACAATTCCATAAATGTTTACACGTGCATTAAGCACAGGAAATTCTCCAAAGGTTAAGAATTTGTTTAGGCTGATCTAATTTGTTTATTGGCTTGGCTACAAGAGCTTTGGAGACGTACATGTGGAACATCTTAATGGTATCTATTTTTACAAAGTCTCAAGTACAATGGAGGTGGTAGTGAGGGATCTGACTGGTGCCCCTCTAAGCTAAACAACCACAAATGTACAAACATTGCTCTCCATTGAGTATATTGTGTATGTGACGAATTAATGTGTGTCTCTTACAACTAAGGAGCTCTGTCTAGGCTTTTTTCACCTCTTTTATTGCATTATTGCCACCCAATGACTCCTGAGTCTCTTTTGCTCATCTGCCTTCCCCAAACACCATCCCATCTTGTCATGCCTTAATCCTGGAAACTATGTGAACCTCTGTTCTGTCTAATTTCAATGCATTTTCAACTTGTAAAATGTTCATTGTCTTTATATATTTATCAATGAAGTTCCTATGTATCGTTCTATGGTTAAAAATGGTGTTCCCATTTTCTTTTCACTTTAGCTAAGACCCTAGGCCTTGTTTAAAGTTAAGGAATACAAAATTGACAGGTATGGGGTCTTCACAAATAGGTATAAGATCTCTAAATTTACATAGAATTGCAAAATTCAATCATGGATTTTTTAAAAATTTATTTTATGCAGGTATAGTTGATTTACAATATTGTGTTAATTTCTGCTGTACAACAAAGTGATTCAGTTATATATCTCTGTATATGTATGCATATATATATTCCATATTCTTTCCTGTTATGGTTTATCATAGGATATTGAATAGCGTTCCCAGTGCTCCACAGGAGGATCTTATATATTCTATATATAATAGTTCGCATCTGCTAATCCCAGGCTCTCAATCCCTGCCATCCCTACCCTCCTCCTCTTGGCAGCCATGAGTCTGTTCCCTATGTCTGTGAGTCTATTTCTGTTTCATACAGCAGTTCCTGTGCATCATATTTTAGGTTCCACCTATACGAGATGCCATCTGGTATTTGTCTTTCTCTTTCCGACTTACTTAGTATGATGCCTTCTAGGTCCATCTATGTTGCTACAGATGGCATTATTTCATTATTTTTTATGACTGAATAGTATTCCATTGTATACATATATACCACATCTTCTTTAAACCTTTGATTTCTCATAACTGACAAATTGTACTGAACGAAATGATTGTGACTCCAAACAAAGTGATGCACATGACTGCTAACAAAAATGTCATCCTGAGCCTTGGATTGTCTAAAGTTCTTATCTGATAATGATTGTGGATTTGACTTTCTATGCATTCATTATAATCCTTCACTTTACCAATGTGTATGTATAATGCCTTATTAGAAACATTTGCTAAAACATCTGACCTCTCAGAGGTTATAAGGTATTTTATAAGTTGTTAATATTTGCTATGTAAATTAGAAAAGCATAAAATTAAAATGTGGGAATACTTTTAGTTCTCTAAAACTAAAATAAATACATTTTTTTTCTTAGGTTTTGAATTAGGTTCACTAGGATTTATACATTTCTCTTATCTTTTATTCCAGTGAGTATAAGGGATAGAATGAACAGAAGGGAATTATTTAGATCAATGGAAACAGTGACTTAAATAAATTCATTCATATAGTACTAGTTTAACATGAGTGTTATATACTCAATTTTTTGGAATAACCTAAACACAGTAAAAATTAGAAAGTGCCAATTGGAGATGGGGCTGTCATGCTCATAACTGCTGTGTTCAAGAAAAATATATCTAAGTTGGAAACTAATTATAGTTTGATGCATTCAATTATCACATCATAACAGAAGTAGACATATATTCGGTCATCTGAAACTGTGAGATGAAAGGTTTATTCAGTAACTTTAAAAATACCTTACAAATCCACTAGTGGCTCAGTTAAGATGTCTACAAAACGCACATATTTAAACAAGTTTCAGCTTGTATCAGATTCAGATGTTGCATTATCCAACGTTTGGAAATTTAATGTTCATACTAAGCTTTGTAGGTGTGAACTGTTTAGTTGATATTTTTGGTTCTATTGGCCAGTGTGTCCCCTTCATGGTTCTTCCACAGAAGAATTTTTTAAAAATTAAACACAAGTACATTTTAGCTGTTTACCACTTGAGGAGTATATATGTGTGTGTGTGCGTGTGTGTGTGTGTGTGTACTGTTGTTGCTGATTATTTGCAAGTCATGTCTGAATCTGTGATCCTATGGACTCTAGCCCTCCAGGCTCCTCTGTCCAGGGGATTTCCCAGGCAAGAATACTCTTGTGGGTCACCATTTCCTTCTACAGAGGGTCTTCCTGACACGGGGATTGAACCCGTGTCTCCTGCATTGGCAGGCAGGTCCTATTACCACTGAGCCACCAGGGAAGTCTGGTATACAAATACAAATTCAAATGTGCACACTTGAGAGTGGATGGTGTAGTGAATTTTTGTCAATATTGGAAATATTTATAGACAGAGCAGAAAACATAGCAAATAAAACTAAATGTGCTCCCACTATCATAAAAACTTGCTAAGAATAAAGACATTTCAATTTTGTTTACAGCTATGTTCCCAGGAACCAAAAAGAGGGTTTGGCACACCATAGGTGCTTAATAGGTCTTTGCCGAATAAAAAAAAAGAAAAAGCATAACATCCTCCTCTTTATGAAATGATAGGGGCCTGATAGGATGCTCTCGGCTCTGGCCCCTGACTACTCCTTGCCCAGGAATAACAATATGCCTGTGTTGAATTCTGGTACCAATGATTATACTAGTTCTATTTTACACTTTTTAAGCCCAAGTTATCTCATTCACAAAACAGAATGATGCACTTCCTCTTAGGACATTGAATTAAATGAGCAACAGACTTGAAGTGTTTAGGATGGTGCTTGGAATAAAACAGACACCCAATAAGTCTTGTTATCACTCCTTTATTTCCAAAGGCACTTAGGGTACTTCAAGATGATGTCACACCCTGATCTGTTATCCTTGCTTCTAGTTAAGTATCTCCAATAGTTGAATATATTCTGCTTGGCTCTGGAGATTGGTCTAATAAGCTAACACCCAATTAAAGTACTCATAACAGACACTAGATTAATACTTGGAGAGAGATGGATTAGTTTTAAAGGGAATTCTTGAAGTTTTAAAAGTTTCACCACAAGAGAAGAAAGACATGATGGTAAACTTTTAGATAGAGTGTCAACAAAATGAACAAGACAATTTTAGCTAGGAGTATGATTTCCCAAATTATCTAATATCATTTGATATAATAACTTGTACCCAATATCAAAGTGATGACTTTGCTTTTTAATACATTGCCCAATATCAACCTGGTGACTAGAATGTTCTCTGATTTTCTGGGATGAAAAGCTAACATTTTTTCTCACTTAAGTCTTAAAAATGAGCTTGAGGAGTTTCAATATCTGATAGATAGATACAGTATGGGTGGGCTTCTCTCTCTTTAAGATCTTTGCCCATCATGGATAAAGGGAACATGAGAAATAAATATATGACTACAATACCCAATTTTGGAAAATTATAGTTATGACTTTGAGAGTTGCTGGTCAATTATAGATCCTAGTTGGGAAAACCTGGTGATATCGGAATGTCAGTTTTCCCTGGATCCACTCTCTTGTCTTTCAATACCAGATGCTCCAGGAAGCAGATCTAGGATTTTCAAAGGACATTGAAAAGATGTCAGAATCCAGCGGGAAGAGGTGAAAAGTTGCTTTTCAAAGATAGCAATGATATCAATTCATGGGTTGTTCCATGCAGATTTTGGAATCTGTACAGTGTACTCCTGCCTGGAAAATCCCATGGACGGAGAAGCCTGGTAGGCTGCAGTTCATGGGGTCGCTAAGAGTCGGACAAGACTGAGTGACTTCACTTTTACGTTTTACTTTCATGCATTGGAGAAGGACCTGGCAACCCACTCAAGTGTTCTTGCCTGGAGAGTCCCAGGGACTGCGGAGCCTGGTGGGCTGCCGTCTATAGGGTAGTGCAGAGTCAGACACGACTACAGCGACTTCGTAGCAGCAGCAGCACAGTGTACATCTTGGCTAATGACTGACCATAACAGATATTTTAATAATGATGAAATTAGAACAATAAGACCGTCTATTCCAGAGTTATTCTTCATATCAATTAAGCTAATTAAATTAAATAACACTGACCACAGAGTCTCCATCTCAGTCTGTCTCAAAAGCATTATATGAGACAGTTCCAAATTGTATTATGTAAGAAGGGATATGCATGGGGAACTTAGCTTGGTGCATGCAACTGGAGGAAGCCTCTTCCAGCATCTTGGCATCTCAATGAATCTCTTATTTCGAGAGACTGTGAAACCTCAGGAGAGAAGATAAAAGGAAGCTATGTTAGGGTGTAAAAATGATCAACAGCCTCCCAAAATCACCAACTGTGTGTTCCCACTCTGTACTTAAATGTATATTGACTGCCTACATTGTTTGAGATTCTGAGAAGGGGCTGAGGGCATAAAGGTGAACAAGCAAGAAAACAGTTCTCTTGAAGACACCATACGGTTTGGAGGAAAAACAACTATTTAAAAGGGTTCTAAGAGCTATGAAAAAGGAATACATTGAATGCTTTTTGAGAACGCAACAGAAAATATTGGTCAGGAGATGCTTTGAGCTTTCAAAAAAGACGAGTAGGTATTTTTTCATAACTAGGAAATAATGAGTTTACACATATTTAATCTATTCAGGAAGATTCATGTACAGCAGTATTGTTATCATTTGGGTATATTAAGGGACAATGACAAAAATGGGGCTGGAAAGATGGCCAAAGTTGAGACCTTGGATCTTGTGTGCCAAGCTAAGGAGCTGAGCTTATAGCATTCTTTATTTTTTATTTGTTAAATTGGAGTATAATTGCTTTACTATGCTGTGTTAGTTTCTGCCACATAGCCAAGTGAATTAGCTATTTGTTGCTGTTCAGTCACTAAGTCATGACCGTCTCTTTGTGATCCCATGGACTGCAGCACACCAGGCTTCCCAGTCCTTCACCAACTTCTAGAGTTTGCCCTATTCATGTCCATAGAGTTGGTGGTGCCATCCAACCATCTCATCCTCTGTCATCCCCTTCTCCTTTTGCCTTCAATCTTTTCCAGCATCAGAGTCTTTTCCAATGAGTCAGTTCTTCACATCCGGTGGTCAGAATATTGCAGCTTCAGCTTCAGCATCAGTCCTTCCAACAAATATTCAGGGCTGATTTCCTTTAGGATGAACTGGTTTGATCTCCTTGCCATCCAAGGGACTCTCAAAAGTCTTCCCCAGCACCACAATTCAAAAGTAATGATTCTTTGGCGCTCAGCCTCTTTTATGGTCCAACTCTCACATCCATACATGACCACTGGAAAAACCACAGCTTTGACCAGACAGACCTTTGTTGGCAAAGTGTTGTCTTTGCTTTTTAATATGCTGTCTAGGTTGGTCATTGCTTTCCTTTCAAGGAGCAAGCATCTTTTAATTTCATGGCTGCGTCACCATCTGCAGTGATTGTGGAGCCCAAGAAAATAAAGTCAGTCACTGCTTCCACTTTTTCCCCTTCTATTTGCCATGAAGTGATGGGACAGGATGTCATGATCTTAGTTTTTTGAATGTTGAATTTTAACCCAGCTTTTTCACTGTCCTCTTTCTCTTTCATTAACAGGGCCTTTAGTTACTCTTCATTTTCTGCCATTAGAGTGGTATCATCTGCATATTTGAGGCTGTTGATATTTTTCATGGCAATCTTGATTTCAGCTTGTGAGTCATTTAGCCAGACATTTCACATGATATACTTTGCATATAAGTTAAAGAAACAGGGTGACAACATACAGCCTTGTATTCCTTTCTCAATTTTTAACCATTCTGTTGTTCCATGTCTGGTTTCAACTGCTGCTTCTTGACCTGAACACAGGTTTCCCAGAAGACAGGTAAGGTGGTCTGGTATTCCCATATCTTTAAGCATTTTCCAGAGTTTGCTGTGATTCACATAGTTTTGCCTTTTTATACTACTCATGGGGTTCTCGAGGCAAGAAAAGTGGACTGGCTTGCCATTTCCTCCTCCAGTGGACCATTCGTTGTCAGAACTCTCCGCTGTGACTCATCCCTCTTGGGTGGCCTTGCATGGCTTGACACATAGTCTCACTGAGTTATGCAAGCCTCTTTGCTGTGACAAGACTGTGATCCATGAAGGGCAGGGTGTATACATGTTAATGGCATGTATACCAGATCCTCTTCCTCGGGAGCCTCCCACCCCTCCACATCCTCACAGAGCACCAAGCTGAGCCCCCTGAGCTATGCAGTAGCTTCCCATTGGCTGTCTGTTTCACACCAGGTAGTATACATACGTCGGTGCTACTTTCCCAGTTCATGCCACCCTCTCCTTGCCCCACTGTTCACCATGTCTGTATTCCTACCTGACCCACAAATAGGTTCATCTGTACCATTTTTCTAGATTCCGCATACATGTGTTAATATACACGTATACACTGTTTATTTTTCTTTCTGACTTACTTCACTCTGTATGACAGACTCCAGGTCCATTCACAGCACTTTAAGAACAATGAAGAATTTCAAGCAGAAGAAAATATGATAATATAATTGGATTTGGATTTTATGAAGATCACTCTCAGTTATAGGCAAAGCAATGTGCCGTTGGCAAGGCAAAGGGCAGGGAACATAATTGATGTGCATTTGCATCCATTTGTCCAGAAGTGGTGGAATTTGAGTCAAAGCAGGAGGAGATAACACGGAAAAGGACCACTGGGGATTACAGTTTCTGGGGCAGGAAACCATGTGTCCAGCTAAAATGCAGGCTTTTGTTAAGAAGGAAGGAGAGCAGGGATACTGGGACAGCCAAGTAGAGTTCTCTGCCATCGTCAACAAGAAGCCGTCAGTGACACTGAACACTTTTCCATCAACTTCTCCCACAGTTCTGGCCTCTCCTAAGCTGATGGTCTGACCCCACATGACAACATTTACATTGGAGTGCAACGTGACGGTAATTCCAATGTTTTTAAACTTGGGGTTTGAAAGTTTGTCTTGGCAGATTTCCCTGGGTTTCGGTTTGGTTTGTTTGGCTAGAAAGTGGCATATTCAGACAGGCTTAAATCCCAACCACGGCAAACACAATCTTAGGCTTTTCAGATTCAATAGTTCAACACACCAGTGATCCTAGGTAGACAGCATTGGATTATACGTGTGATGGGCTGGCAAGGAGCGGGACTGAGGTCATGAATTCAGCTTCCTTGGCTGCCTAGAAGAGGGGTTGGAAGAAAACCATGTCTGGAGTCTGGAAGCTGAGGGCAGCCCTCATTCTGCTGCTAGCTCATTTTTATCCCCTTGGGGAAAGCACATCAAGTGTCAAGTTGGGGGATTAACTGAAAAATAGCTTCATTCTGCTTGAACTTTGTGTAAACCATCACCTATCTCTCTCTCTCAGTTTTTATCTCACTAGCTAGACAACGTTTATGAGCAAAACCTATTCCTAGGCCATGCCTTTCTCCTCTGCTTATCTTCTTGTTTTGAGTAAAACAGCCTTGTTGATCATTCAGAAGCCATTTTCTGGGTATTTATATGTATATGGAGTTACTGGCTTAAATAAAACTATTACTGGCATTTGATAATTTAATGAATCTTTTTATTTTTCCTGGAAACGAGCACATTGATGTTGTAAAGGAAATGATTATAAATGTTTCATTAAAAGAAAATCCGGTAATCAAATATAATCTAGAATTAAGAGAAGTGTATGTGGCTGAGTGCACGGGAGGTACATCATGTCTTGCAGCAGGAAGAGATCTATTGTGAGAGAAGTAACCCACAGTTATCACCCTGACAACTCTTTGGCCCCGGGATGTCTCCCCCTGATGTATGAGTCCCTATTAGCTAAGCTGTGCTTGTCGCTGGTCTTGTTCCACTTGCTCAGAAGCTGAAAAGAGCAGTGACCTTCTCTGGTGCTCAGTGACAACCTAAAGGGGTGGGATGGGGTGGGACATGGGAAGGAGGTTCAAGAGGGAGGGGACATATGTATACCTCTGGCTGATTCACATTGATGGATGGCAGAAACCAACACAATGGTGTAAAGCAACTGTCCTCCAATTAAAAATAAATATATCTTTTTAAAATATTCAAAAAAAAGAGAGATGAGTCATCTTGTTTCACTGGGTAGTGAGGAGTAAATAAAGCAATGTATATGAAAGCACATTGAGTGTTTAAGGTAAAATACAACATTTCTTCTTCCTCTTCTCATCACAAGAGACAGATTTTCCATTAGTTAGAAGGGCTTTAAAGAGCCTTCAGGAGCCTGTTTCTTGAGGCATTGTTGTCTGTAGACACATAGAATTTGGGGGTTTGACTCTTAGATGATACAGTGGGTAACCTTGCTTCAGTTGCCCAAGGAAAGGCATCCATCTCACTAAGGGGACTGGGTAATGACACTATAAAACATACTTGCAGACGGCTCTAGTGAGAAATATTAAACTTAGAAGGGACATGGGAAATTACCTATTGCAGTGGAAGACAGTTGCTTTAAAAATTGTCGTGGAGGCTATTGATCCAACCAAGAATGGCAAGAAAGATACATGGGGCTGCATATACATTTATATATGTAATTTTAGAAATACATGTTTATAAATACATATTTCTATATACTGTATAATCTCTGTGCCAGAGGGGAAAAAAAAGAAAACAATTAGCATTTAACATATAAAATAACCCTAGATTGCAAATGTGATTTCACAGAACCGTGTTAGTGATGGAACAATTTAATTATACTTTTCATGCTAGAAGGTATGGTATTCAGTGATAGATGATAGATTGTATATCTATTATCCATACACAAACTATAACTCTTAGATTATTCTAATCGATGTTTTGAAAAAATACCAGTTATTTTTTTCCCCAAAGTTTTTTGCGTACTTTCTAGGGGCAATTTAAGTGTAAGTTGCATTTTTCTCTATCAGTAACAGAATTTTTTGAAAAAAAAATATCCCAGGAAATATGGTGATTTCTTTGTAAACATTATCTCATTTTATTCTTCCAAAGGAACACTTAAAGTAGGTCTTACTCTCAGGGACAACTGAGTCCCAGACAGTTAAATATTCATTCTTAGGTCTCCTGACCAGTAAAGGTGGCACTAGAACTGACTAGTAGGGGTTTGATAGCAAAATCCCTTGAAGTGAAGTGTGAAAATCGCTCAGTTGTGTCTGACTTCTTGTGATCCTATGGACTGTAGTCCATCAGGCTCCTCTGTCCATGGGATTCTCCAGGTAAGAACACTGGAGTGGATTGCCATTCTCTTCTCCAGGGCATCTTCCCAACCCAGCGATTGAACCTAAGTCTCCTGCACTGCAAGTGGATTCATTACGAGCCACCAGGGAAGCCCATGACTTTTAGGCAATTTATAAGACTGAGGCTAGTAGATTGCTATCATGTCAAGGAAGGACTTTCAAAGTATCTGTGGGGAAGCACCAAGTATTGCTTTCATTGTTTAAAATTTCCAGCCCATGGAGGAGTAATATTTGTGTAAAATGCAAAATAATGTCACTGCTGTGTCCTACTGCTATAAACATTCCTAAATATTTTCACTGTGGTTCTGTCATAAACTGTCCACAAACTGGCTTTAGTCTCCTTTCAAGAGCATGACCTTAAATTCCAATTTTGGATTTCTTAGCTCTCACTTTCTAGAAGTTTCTAATATCTTTGAATTCAAGTTGCAGAAAGTTTCCTCCAGGAATTTGATTATTTTCATTCTTTGCAATAACTGATACAAAATGTCTAATATAATTCAAGAGCACCAGGAGGTTTTATTATCAGTGCTCCAAAAATAGCCTTACCAAATAAATTCTCTCAGTTGTATTAGCTTTATGGATTGTGTATTATAAAACAAGATAGTTTATTAAAAATAGCCATTTTGACTTAGACATGTTTTTCATCATTCTCCAAAATGTTATGGGGGTGGTTTTAGGGCTTATGGTATTATTTACAACAAGAGTAAGAATTCTTTATATTGTCCTGTGGTTCTATTTCTTTCTTGATCGTTAGAATTATCTTTTCCATCACATAATTTGATGAAAGTCTGAAGTCTGATAAAATTACCTTTCACCTAGCATGGATAGTAAGAGTGCTGGCCAGCTCCTTAGAGGTATCTACTAGTATTATTAGTAAGTCTAAATTCAGGAGTCCAAACCATGCCTTCTGGGTTTCTATTTTGAGTTGGATAAGTATTAAAACAACAACAACAATGACAACAAAAAACAGAATTGTGCTGTTCTCTTTAACCAAGTATGTTGGCTAAGAGAAGTTTATCATTTATCTCTCTGAACCAGAGATGACAAATTTACATGACCACATGGGGCAGGTAGTAATTTAAATGAGTGAGGACTTCTGGTTTAAAACAGAAGATCCTATGTGTCTTCACTGAATGGAAAATGTCCTGCAGAAAGACATCCACATCAGCATTGTAAAGCCCTCTCTGAGGCAAACAGCACAGGTGTCCCGGCATCTTCGGTTAGTAACATTTCTATTTTCATCCTCCGTATACATCAGCAGCGTGAATTCTCAAAGCTTAAAAATAAATAGAAACAAATCCTAAACCATTCAGTTTCATCTAATATAAAACTGCTTGTAATTTTCTGATTTACAAGCTACTTCTCAGGGTTTCCCACATGCAAATAACCCCTACCCCCTCAGTTTTGAGTATCGTACTGATGAGAGGGGAGAAAATACAAAACTTCAAAGCAGAATGGGAAAAGGGAAATGCATTTCAGACTAAGTCCCAGAGGCAGGGCCAGGCAGCTCCTGTTCATGGAGGCCACGGGGTGTTGGTTTTGTGTGGGTTGGGGTGTGCGATGGGGTAGCTGGGGAAGCGGGGGCAGGGGAGGGTGGAAGCAGATGAAGAAGTGCTTCTCCTGGCATATTAGACTTTAGAAACGTTTACTACGTGTCAAGCACTGTGTTGGTCACTTTCCGTGGAGTACATCATTTGTACTTTGAACAACTTTGTAAGCTAGCTACTCTCAGTTTCTCATGAGATGAGCTGTATTTTCAGTAGGGATGCTGAAGTATATTTAGATTCTTTTGTGCATCTTTACCATATTTATGCATAATTCATCACTTCTGGCAGCAAATACTAAGGATGGAAGAGATTTTTGTATATGGAGTTCCTATTTACCCAAATCGTGACTTATTTTGTGTTTCTCCCTCGAGATCAGGATCATGCTTCCCTTCTCTTTGGAGCCCCTGAGAATGTAAGTTTCACATGGATAAGAGTTTTCCTGTCTAGGTCACTGACATGTCTTCATGTCTAGGGCGGCATTTGGGCTTCACAGGTGGCTCAGCAGCAAAGAATCCACCCTGCTTTGCAGAAGATGCAGGAGACGAAGTTTCAATCCCTGGCTCAGGAAGATCCCCTGGAAGAGGAAATGGCAACCCACTCCAGGATTCTTGTCTGGGAAATGTCATGGACAGAGGAGCCTGTCAGGTTACAGTCCCAGGGGTAACAAAGAGTCGAATGTGACCGAGTCCATGGAAAACAGAATGATATCTACCTCATGGAGGATCTCAATGCCATTTGCAAATGGTGCACAAGTGAATAAATCATTCTCATTTACATGTGAGGAGTGGAAAGACCTAGTAACCTGATTAGTGTCATGTGGCTCAAATAATCTCAATAAAAACCACTGTTCTTAACAATAATCTTAAACTCTGTGCAGTGAGGACCTGTGGATCAGAATAATTACTTGTGTGATTCTGGACTCAGCTGAAGATCCTGACAACAGGATGAGACTAGATGGTCCTGAGGAGGATTCAAGGTGTGGCAGGCACAAAGCCCAGGACTTGGGCATCTTTAATAAAGGAAGTAGGAGGATTAGAGAGATGCTCTCTAGGGCCGATGGAAAGTAGGAGAGAAAAGAAGGGAAGTCACAACTTACTTTAAATTTTCTGGAACTGGAGAATGAATAATAAATATTCAGGGAGTATCAAGAAATTTCTTCTTCATCCCTAGCCAAAGATCAGTTCCCTATTTGACTGCATCACCCTCTGTAACCAGACGCCAACTAAGAAAGGAAAAAAGAAGGACATCATCAAGCGGCTACCTTGTCCAGCTGAGTCAAGCTAGGGAATGCCAGAACTTCCCAAAGCTCAAGCCTCCTCAGGCCCTGTTTGAAATCCAGCCCAGGGAAGGGGGTTCCGGAGGGGAAGCATATGTAAACCCATGGTGATATCATGACAATGTATGTCAAAAACAATAAAAAAAAATAAAATTAAAAAAAAAAAAGAAAAAAGAAATCCAGCCCAGAAAAGAGAAGGGTCCTTCTCAGGGCTCAGGACCCAGGGGCCCCCCACCCACCATCCTAGTCCAGCCTGGATAACAAATCTAGGCCCGGCCCTCCCAAGCTGATTCCAGGTACGCCCACTCACTTCATCTCCGAAGGTTACTCTGTACTGACTTGGTGGTTGCCTTTTCAGTGTGTTTGTTCTAAAGCAACCACTTTCATTTTCTTAGAAGCTGTTTCACTGCTATTCTCTTGTAATGCATTTTGGATCTATTTTTAATTTGAGTGTATCTTAAGCAATGAAAGCAGCAAGACCATGTCTTCCATTCATCTCTCTCTCTCTATGTATATATACATGTATATATAAAACCTCTTACAATTTGTGGCATGGTCATCGGATGCTGCATGTGCTCAAATGTTGATAGGTGACTTCTCAACTGAGTAAATGCCTTCCTTCAAGTCCATGATGATAGGTGAGAGATAGACGGATACAAAGATAGATAGACACATAGATATAGGTAGATTCGTACAGAGATAAGGCTTCCCGGGTGGCACTTATGGTAAAGAACTCTCTGCCAATGCAGGAGATGCAAGAGACGAAGCGCCCATCTCTGGGTCAGGAAGATCCCCTGGAGGAGGACATGGCCACCCACTCCAGTATTCTTGCTTGGAGAATCCCATGGACAGAGGAGGCTGGGGGGCTACAGTCTGTGGGGTCGCAGAGTCAGACATGACTGAAGTGACTTAGCATGCACATGGTACACAGACAGATAACCAGGTAGATGGTATAGCCTGGCCTGACTTTTCCCAGGGAATAATTCATACCTGCTGGAAAATTACCTACCTATGAGGAGGTGAATTGTCTATTATTAAGGCAGAAAGGTATCATTGACCAAAGAAAGAGCTTACTTTGTTCTTTTTTCCTGAAAAGAAGTGTCTTCTAACAGTGGGCAATTTATTTCCAGGGGCTAGTTTACTCAGAGGGAGAATTACACATACAGTAAACATCTATTAGTTGATATTGGACCCTAGAAAAAATATAGTTTCAACTTTTTCAGAGCCCACATTCTGAAACATACTTTAATCTGCTTGAAATTCACTGGAGAATCTAATATGAAATAATAAATATTCAGGAGTCAAATCAATAGTGTAACAAGACTCTAGAAAAATCTTCCTCTCTCCCCCTGACAATTTTCTTTTGTAGAAGTATTTAGTTAGTGTCACGGGGTCAGAGCTTTGTATTATATTGGAATACAATGCATAATGAACCTTCATGCCAGACGCAACCTTTATCAGAAACACCTTATGGAGATTGAATTGCAGAAGAATTAATACTAGAGATAATACAAAGCTTGAAAGCACAGTTGTTTGCTAAAAAACATTCTCACTCTAAGCTCAGTGATTCTTTACGCCAATTAATGGTTTCAGGATTATTTATTAGGGCATCTCAAGTTCATAGAAAGTTTTCAAAGCACAGAAACGGCTCACTCCACTGCCATCTCTGAAGCATTAGAAATGAAAGCAAAAAGGAAATCCTTCCACCAGCTTCGTTAAGGAGTTTACGGAACTGCTCATTTCAACAGCAGGATAAAAACAGAGAAAACAGCCCTCAGAAATAAATATTAAAAGCTCATCCTCTTAGACATATAGGGGAGAACAGAGGGCTAACAACCTTTGATATAGCTTGGGAGACTCTTCCTCAGTTGGAGATGTACCAAAAGAAACCTTTCCAAGAAAGAAACATTTTTCTATGAAAGAAAGGGAAATTTCCTAAAAGCCCACGAAAACACCCAATGTGAAATAATAGAAAAAAACACTTTAAAGGATGCATCATAAAATAACACGGTCTACAAAATCAGTAGGTTATAACAGAGAAGGAAAAATGCCACCTCAGTCATGTTAATAAAATAAGAAGTGAAATTAAATACTATAAATATGATTTCTCACAGTCTTTAAAAAGAAAATGATTCAAAGGGATTCATTGTCTGAGGCTTAACTGTTTCCAATAATTTCTCTTTCTGTGAAATGCTATTATTCTACAGCTCCATCTGGCTTGGGGTCTTGACCTCTGAGGGTGAATGTGATGCAAAAAACAGGGCTTTGCAAGCAAATGAAATCAAGTTCAAATCTCGGTTCTGCTTCATGTTATAGGACTTTGGACTGATTCTCAGTCTCCATGGTCTTGGATTAATTATCCTCAAACTGGGAGAGCCAGTTTTGGCTGGTGGTTGAGAGCATGGGTTATAGAGCTGGACTGACCTGAGCTGAAATCTGTCAGTACGACCTACGGGCAACAAGATCGTTGTTGCCATTTCTAGTCTGTGATAAGGCTACTAAGATGCACCTCGCACAACTGCCAGGGTTGAATAAGCCACCTGGAAGTGTTTAGTTTAGCATGAGGGACATAGTATAAGTGCTCAGAAAATCAGACCAACGTGAGGTTGGTGATGGAGATGAAAATTAGCTGATGTACCTCATGCAAAGCTCTTGAAACCTGGTAAGCTCTGAGTAAACAGATATGCTCTTCTCCTGTCCCACTATTTTTGTCCAATACAGCAGGTCCTTGATGGCAAAGGTCAGAGGTTATTGTAGCACCTATTATATATAGATAAGTGGTTAAGAAACCACATGCGCTCAGGCTTGTCTGACTCTTTGCCACCCTAAAGATGAATTGTACCCAGCCAGCCACTTCTGTCGATGGGATTTCCCAGGCAAGAATACTGGAGTGGGTTGCTCTTCCCTCCTCCAAGGGGATATTCCTGACCTAAGGATCGAACCCAGGTCTCCTGCATTGCAAGTGGATTCTTTACCACTGAGCCACTGAGGAAGCCCAGTTAATAACTGACTGGTTAAACGCATACACATGCCCACATCCCCCTGACAATTGATTGGAATCTGGATCATATGAGTCATTCTTACGTCCATCATCTCATTTGAGTCGCCAGTGCCAAAAGCCCAGCCAGCCATTCCATGAGGTAGAAACCACCAGCATAGTTTTCCTCATCTTTCAAAAATGGTTGCGATTCAGAATAATTAACTTCACTGGGTGAGTGACATGGCTGGCTAATGGATCTGGTGCAGCAATCACTGAATTAGGTATGCTTCCTATGATCTCATGCTGAGCTCGCGGGAGTTCTAGAATTTTGAACAGAGGAGTCTGTCTGCTCAACCGCTCAGTTGTGTCCAGCTCTCTGCGACCCCATGGACTGCAACCCACCAGGCTCCTCTGTCCATGGGATTCTCCAGGCAAGGGTACTGGAGTGGGTTGCCATTTCCTCCTCCAGGGGAATCTTCCCGACACAGGGATCGAACCTATGTCTCTTGCATCTCATGCTTTGGCAGGCAGATTCTTTACCACTAGCACCACCTGGGAATTCCCAGGACCAGAAGTCCTCCAAAAAGACAGTTTGGGGAAAATTCACAACATTGGCAGAGCTGCAACCTTCTTTTGAAGAGACCCTAGAGTTTCAGTGGCCTCAGTCAGATTCCTCAGAAAATCTTCTCCAAAGACAGGACCAAGCCTAACTCTGCTCACCGTGCACACAAACTGAGTCTTTTGATACCAGAAGAGCATAGGGCGTGTCAGGCTTGGGTGTTCCTTTTATCAAAAGGCAGGAAGTTTTACACTCAGCTTCTAAAAGTCTGCAGATGTTATGGAGCCAAAAATGGACTGGAAGAGAGGCGACAGATGATGTGAAACAGAAATGCTTCTATTGATATTTACAGAAAAGGTAATGTTTCTATGTAGTGAAATTGGATCCAAAAGGGCAGAGAACTCTGGGACAAAAATGCCTCCCACCCCCAGCTTCCTCTGCTTGAGAAACTTGTTCTTTTCATGTGAAGTCAGTTTGCAAAATTCCTGCCTCCTGACTCCCCACTTCCCTTCCTGTCTTAAGCTCTGTGGATTAATGTAACTGACAGTCAGAGCTGGGCAACCAGGGACCACAGGTGGCTCTTGCTTGTAAACAGAAAGTTGAGGTGGTTTTACTGTTTACATGGAGTATATGAGCAGATCACTGGGTGGATTAAGTAGAAACCTCTTCTTCCTGAGAAAGGTCGGAATCATGCAAATAAGAAAGGTTCTTTCCAGCTTGTTCCCACAGCCTGAAAAACACCATGCCTGCCTAGCATAGAGGTCATCTCCCCATTTGATTAGTGGGAGTTAATTAATTGTGTTGTGGTGGCTGTCTCTCTGATCTTCTTAAAATGGAGACTCTCAAGAGAGGGAAGAGAGCAAAAAGATCCGGGATTTAGAGAAACAGGAGAGGAGAATCTTTAAATTCATTTGGAAGGAGACAATTATTACCCTAAGTAAATTGTATAATCTAAAGTCTTGGGGTTTCCTAAAGGAAATCAACCCTGACTATTCACCGGAAGGACTGATGCTGAAGCTGAAACTCCAATACTTTGGCCACCTGATGCAAAGAGCTGACTCATTGGAAAAGACCCTGATGCTGGGAAAGGCTGAGGGAAGGAGGAGAAAGGGGATGACAGTGGATGAGATGGTTGGATGGCATCACCGACCCAATGGATGTGAATCTAGGCAAATTCTGAGATATAGTGAAGGACGGGAAATCTTGGGTGCTTCAATCCATGGGGTCACGAAAACTTAGACACAACTTAGTGACTGAACAGCAACAACAAAGTCCTGGGAATGCTGTGAAGTTTCCTTTGGATTCATTCTTTGAATAGCTAATGTAATTATTCAAATACAGAGATCATGGACATCTGATGAAAGAAAAAGAAAAACTGAGAATAGCTTTGCAGACTCCAACAGTAACTCAGCTGCTTTTGGAGTGGTTTGTACCATCACAGAAAGAAGACAGGCTTGACTGAGGCTTGAGTCTCACATAAAACAGGTCTTCCTCTGATGATCACATCTGTGGCTTTGGAGAGTTTATTCAGCTTGTCTTGCTTCCCTGGCAGATTGTTGATTTTGCAACAGGGATGAAATAACTCACAGTGAGCTTTCATTAAATTGAAGTTCTCCTTCTTCTAAGATAGGGGTCCCCAACTTCTGGAATCTACTGTCTGATGATTGAGGTGGAGCTGATGTAATAATAATAGAAATAAAGCTCACAATGAATGTAATGCATGTCAGTCATCCTGAAACCATCCCCTCTCCCCTCTCCAGTCCATGGAAAAATTGTCTTCTGTGAAATTGGTCCCTGGTGCCAAAAAGATTGGGACTGCTCTTCTAAGACATCCTCTGTGGTGAATCACTCCTCCTAACAGCATCATTATTTAGCACAGCAGAATGAGATGTGTTCAGAGTGTTTGCTTCATCTATTCTTTTATACCCAGTTGTGCAGTCAGCAAAGAATGCGGGTATGCTAGAAACCTTTGTCCCTCTGAGCAGCTCAGTGGTGAACCGTGATGGCCAGACCTCAAGGAATCTCCTCACACTGCTTGGCTCTGCTTCTCTCCTATGGAATTTGCTCTCTCTTGTTCAGTGTAGACCATCAAAGACAACTTAGGAAACCAGATTAATCATTTTGTCTGTGTACCTTGATCCAGTGAGCCGGTTCATTGGCTGTTGCAGACAGTGATGCCAGTTCTTCTAATGAAAGCCTGAAATAGTGAATGAGCATAGACATGTTAGCAATGCGGAGTGTAAACAGCTAAGTATTAGGGTGTGAATGTGAGCGCAATGTCTGGTGCAATCATTATGGGATGAAGTATGCTTTTATGCCAATAGATCAATAAGGAAGAGAAAGAAAAAATCACCTGGAAATGAACAAATGGTAAGGATAAAGAACGGAAGAAGTGAAAGGTAGTGCTGTCAGTGCTCAGCTATGACCTTTCAGGTTGATGGAAGGCAGAACTCTGCCGACTCTGCGGGGCTATCCCAGACTGCCAGCCGGAGGATGGCAAGACACCGCTAAAGCAAATATGCTGAGATCAAAGGACACCCGGTGATCACAGAAGGAGGACTTTTGTTCCTGTCTACCTTCCTGGGGCTGAAGATTGTAAACAAAAACTGCAGCCTTCACAAAAGCGGTCCTATCCACCAGGATTTTCAGGCTCCAATTAAAGGAGTCCTCTGGAATTGAAACTTCTCAGGGGTATTACATCAAAAAACGATCACTGACATCCCTTCTCACTGTCTTTCTGTCCTGTCTGGCTATTCTGAAAAGGAAATTATGAATTCTGTGTGCGAAAGAGCTGTCTGGGAGAATGCAGAAGAAAATATATATCAGCAGTTTTGATTGAGAGAGTCTGTACGTGTCTCCGGAACCTGCATTTTCATGAACATCTCGAGGGGCAGTGATGCAGGCTGTCTGTGGTCCACAGTTATAAGCAGCACTACTCCGAGGTCCTCGCTGTAGCTGGCTTCTCCAGCCTCAGCCTTGACTATCTGAACTGTCATCCCAGTGTTGTGTCATCTTCCAGAGCTGCATTTTCAGTTCTCTGCTTTTTGCCAGCTTTCTCCAACTCCATCGGACTTTTGGTTCTAATCACTTCTGGTTTCCCTGGTGGCTCAGACAATAAAGAATCTGCCTGCAATATTGGAGACCCAAGTTTGATCCCTGGGTTGGGAAGATCCCCTGGAGAAAGGCATGGCAGCCCACTCCAGTATTCCTGCCTAGAAAATTTCATGGACAGAGGAGCTTGGCAGGCTACAGCCCATGGGGTCACAAAGGGTCAGACAGGACTTAGCAACTAAATAGCAACTCGTCAAAGCAGTTGACATTAAAAAAAAGAAAAGTCTGAGAAACTGCCACAGTCAAGAGAGGTCTAAGAAGATGTGTTGACTAAATGTAATGTGGGAGCCTACATAAAATCCCCAAACAGAAAAATGGCACTAGCAAAGACTAAGGCCTGGAGAAAAAAAATATGGCCTTCAGTTAAAATTGATGTGGCAGCATTTACTCGTTAATTATGGTAAATCGTTAGATTAATATAGCAAGCTAATAAGAGGAGAAGCTGGGTGTGGAGTATACAGGTACTCTGTCCTATCTTATCAATTTCTATGCATATTTAAAAAAATAAAGCTTAATTTAAAATGGAAGAGATATTCTTTAAAATTTAGCCATGGAGAAAAGAAATAGCACTTTAGTCCATTCTGCCTAAACTGTTAATAGAAAATATGAACTCCCATTCATCCATTTTTTTTAACTACTGAAAATTTCAAGAGAGCATTTTAAATGTGATATATTCCACCCCCCCCCTCTTTAATATGGTGGTATGTTCCAGTGGGGGGCCTTGAACTACCATCACATTAGACGATTGACTTTCACAGACTCTTTCCTCTAAACATATGTTCCGAATATTTTTTTTTTCCTCTCTATTTGACACTTCCCTGTAGTTTTGCTCCCTGAATTCTTTTGCTGTCAAATTTTAAAGCCAAAATTTGTGTTTGGTTTTAAATGTCCCGCAAAAGGACACATAATAATTTAGGCTTTACCAATTAGGTGTGTATTGAAACAGTGTCTTCTAATTTAAGCAACACAAATGATGTTACCTCATTTAGGAGAAGAGGCAAGTTCACCTTTATCCTCCAGGAGGATTGAGATATATCAGTACAATGTACAAGTTCAGTCTTGCCATCTTAGACTAGTTTACTAAAACTCACTCTGTAGGTACTAGCGACATTGCTTTTAAGAGAGACAATAAAAATTCTTTTAATAGACTAAACTTACTGTACACATGTAATGATTCTAATCTCTAGTGTACATTTTTATATTATAAATGTTTTTCTATTAAAAAGCACTAGTCAAGATTGCATTGTTTTTAGTGTAGAGTTAAGGAAACATGGAAGAATCTATTTTTAGAAAAATGTACATTTTATTTTGCTGTAAAATGTACATGTTATACATTCAGAATTAAAGTGTGTGTGTGTGTGTGTGTGTTTTTCTTTTAAATGTGCTAAAAGCCAGAGAGGAGATTATGATTATATGCTGATTATTCCCAGATTCCAACATCTGATTTTAACCTCTGACTCCATTGCCTAAAGGCACATCTGTTTAGATTAGATCAGATCTCATTATCACCTTCTTGCTCAGGGCTTCACTCACCCAATCTAGCTTGCACTCTCATTTCTACTAAGAGTATGGTTCTTCTCATCCTCTTACGATTTCTGTCTCCCATGTTGAAGGCCTCGTGCTCATCACCAACGCACTGACTCTTGAGTTTGTGTTTCATGTTTGTTGAGACCTCTTCTATCCTCCTTGAGCTGTTATTCTTTGAAGTCTCCAGCCTCAATAGCCTGGAATCAAAACTGATTCGAGGTGGAGGGGCTTTTAAAATGTGCTTTCAACCTAGATAACTTACCATTATGGATTCAGTTCAGTTCAGTTGCTCAGTCTTGTCCGACTTTTGCGACCCCATGGATCGCAGCACGCCAGGCCTCCCTATCCATCACCAACTCCCGGAGTCCATCCAAACCCATGGCCATTGAGTCGGTGATGCCATCCAGCCATCTCCTCCTCTGCCATCCACTATGGATTGTCCATCTTTACTTATTTTTGGCTGTCCTGGATCTTTGTTGCTTTGCACAGGCTCTCTCTGGTTCTGGAGAGAGGGGGCTATGCTTTGTTGAGGTGCGTGGCCCTTCCTTGCAGTGGCTTCTCTTGTTGCAGAGCACAGGCTCCAGGCGTGCGTGCTTCAGGAGCTACACCACTTGGGCTCAGGAGACGTGGTGCAGGGGCTTAGCTGCTCTGCAGCAGGTGGAATCTTCCCGGGCCAGGAATCAAACCTGTGTCCCCTGCATTGGCAGGTGGATTTAACTTATGCAATGTACCATCAGGGAAGTTCCATTCGTCTTTATTTTTATTGATTGATTGATTTTAAATTAATGTTTATTGCAGTATCCTTGCTTTCTAATGTGTTCATTTCCACCATACAGCTCAGTGCATCAATTATATTTGTACATATCCCCCCACTTTTTTTGGATTTCCTTTCCGTTTAGGTCACCAGAGACTGAGCCAAGTTTCCTGTGCCACACAGTAGCTTCTGATTCATTATCCACTTTATACGTAGTATCAGTAGTGCATGTATATCAGTCTCAGTCTCCCAATTAATCTTACCTCCCTCCCCATGTGGCTTCCATGTGTTTGTTCTCTGCGTCTGCATCTCTATTTCTGCTTTGTAAACAAGATGGCACCACTTTTCTAGACTTCATGTATATGTGTCAGTATACGATGTCTGCTTTCCTCTTTCTGACATGCTTCACTCTGCAGAACAGTCTTCAGGGACATTCGCATTGATACAAATGAGAATTGTCTATCTTAAACTTCTAAGATGCCAGTGGCTTTTTTTTTTATTTTCATAGCTCATAGAGAAGAAATGTAAGTGACAAGATGGGCAGGTATTTATGGTTGGTTTAGGGAATCAGGCTTGAAGATGTCACAGGCTGTCTTTATTGACAATCCGTTGACTACAATTCAGTCTCTGTGCCAAGGGCTTCCCAGGTGGCTCAGTGGTAAAGAATCCGCCTGCCAATTCAGGAGATGCAGAGTCTCTCCCTGGGTCGGGAAGATCCCCCAGAGAAGCAAATGGCAGCCCCTCCAATATTCTTGCCTGGACAATCCCCTGGACAGAGGAGGCTGGTGGGCCCCAGTCCTTGGGGTCACAAGAGTCCAACAGCACTTAGCGACTAAACCACGACGACCACCAGTCTCTCGTCCACAGGAAATTACAAGGGGGCCTGAAACAGAAGAAAAGCTTTGCTGTGTGTCTAGTAGCAGACTGAAACTTGGATTTGAATGAGCCAAGAACGGTCTTTGTCACAGTGAATATGTCTTTACGCTCTAGCGTTCACTAAATTGAATGAAAACGTTATCAACACACTGTTTTCCACCCCTTTCTCCACATTTGAAAATATCCAGATGTTTAAGGGTTAATACCCAGGTGACTGAAAATGTTGTCTTACCCAACCCAAGGTGCTCAACGGCTCTGCCCTGAATCTGCTTGTCTCTTATTCTCTCCAACTGCAAATCGGATTCTCAACTCCATCGGACTGAAATAACTTCCTATAAAAAGATCTAGGAATTCCAAGTACAGCTCAGTCAGAATCTTTATTTAGTCTCTTTAAAATGGAAAACCATTTGGAAAATAAAAAACTTAGGATGAAACATGACGCACAGAGATTGTAATGAAAATGCACATGTGAAAGACAAGCAGAAAAGAAGCATTAGTCTTCTTGGAAAATCCAGGAGGAGAAATAAGCACAGTTCACCACTGGGGATTGCTGTCAAGAGGTCTGCAAGCTTCTTTGTCACCCGTACGCCTCTGAGGACCCGCGGAGCGGCTGTGGGCCACGCTGCGCTGTGCTCTGCTAGCCGCTCGGTTGTGTCCAACTCTGCGATTCTTTGACTGTAGCCCACCAGGCTCCTCTGTCCATGGGATTTCTCAGGCAAGAATCCTGGAGTGGGCTTCCATGCCCTTCTCCAAGGGATCTTCCCCACCCAGGAATTGAACCTGTGTCTGCTCTGTCTCCTGCATTGCGGGAAAATTCTTTACCCACTGAACCATCTGAGAAGCCACTACCTGTCAGCAATCACAAGAGGGTATTTGCTAGGATATTTGGGCATCTGCACATTCTGCCAGTCTCCCGTTTCTTTACCATGTCTGCCTTATGATCCTCTGCATGGACAAGTGGTACAACTTCTCAGTTCACATTCATTCTTTACAGGTTTTATATTTTAATATTTATGGACACCATAATTTCCAAGTACCATGGGCTGCTTGATGGCTATGTGCATTTTTTTTAAATTAAAGGCTTATATATTGTTATTTAGTGGAAATTCTCCTTATTTATTGGCCATGCCAGGGTGGCACATGGGATCTCAGTTTCTTAGTTTCCTGACCAGGGATTGAACTTGTACTCTTTGCACTGAGAGTGCAGTGTCTTAACCGCTGGTCTACCAGGGAAGTCCCTCAGTCCACATTAGGATATCTAAATCTCACTCACATCCATAGTTCGCTTCATTTTCTCTGCAAAATTAACATAAATCGTAGATATAATAATATCATTCCTATATTAAAAAACCTCAGTTCTCCTGCATTCCTTGCAGTAGATTCTCATTATTCTAATGGCACTAAAGTCCAATCATTTTAACATAGCACACAAATGCCATTAAAACTTTGCCCCAAAGTTTATCTCTTAAAATAAATCTTTACTTTTACTTAATTCTTTATCTTGTGTTTTTTTCTTAAACTGTCATTAAACTTTGACATCTATCCTTAAGAAACACAGTTATGTAATGCTTTATACACCTGTTCATAGTGGACATATATAGAACAGATTTACTATTTGCAGAGCAAAACCTTGGGTATGCACCTTTTTATAAGCTCATCTTTTCAAACTCATCTTTATTTTAAGCTTATTTTCTTCATGGAAGAAATTTTGTGTAGTTAATTGCGTGTATGTGTATGCTCGGTTGTGTCCGACTCTTTGCGACCCTATGGGCTCTAGCCTGTCATGCTCCTCTGTCCGTGGGATTTTTCAGGCAAGAATTCTGGAGTGGGTTGCCATTTCCTCCTCCAAGGATGTAATTAATTAAGGACTGTCTAAATCTCATCCCATTTCCTCCCAGAGAATGATCTGCAATTCTAGAGAATCTGGGGGTTTGGGTTGTTTTTATTTTTCTTCCTTCTTTTCTTTCCCTCCTTCCTTCTTCTTTCCTTTCTTCTTTTTTTATAATAACAGTATAGGGGTATGAATGTCTGGTTGCGGTCATCTCGTCCACACTGGCATCCTTATAAACACCATCGTCCTGTCTGATCCTGTGGGCACCCACCAAGATTAGCTTGATCTCTTAAGGGACCTGGCCAACAGCCCACATTGTCATTTGCTAGCGCTTACCTCATCCCCAGCCTGGGACTTACTCAGGTGAGCTGCCTGCTCTCTGCTAACTTCCTTCCTGAGAACAAGAGAAGCACTGGCTGCTTTCCAGGTGTTCCCAGGGAGACCAATGAGTTTTGCAGGGCCATTACAGGCTCTGGTACCTTGACACCTTTCTCAACACCTTTGGCATCCATGCCAAGGTTGTTGGTGAGCTCCGTGAGGTCGTTGCTCCTCTTCTTCCATCTCTAAGCAGAAAGTGGAACGTGCTACTTTGTACATTTATACCCCTTAATGTATCTAGGTTTTGCTATTGCTCCCTTGGACACAGTTTCAGCAGAGGCCCAGAAGAGGAGGAGAACTCAACTCAGACTCAGAAACCTGTGCCAGTCTCTGCTCAGCAAACCAGCCCAGACAGGGAAGCCAACTCCTGTGACTGGCCTTTTTTCTGCCTCTGTATCCAATCGCATACACACTATGCTGGGAGTCCTTTCCCATCAACAGGGCATGCTTTCAAAACTTTCCGTTACATGATGTTTCACATAAAGCCTTTTTCTTGCTATGTCTCTTCTTCCCTAAGCTAGTAGCCTTGTCAGGCCTAAGGTATTAGCTAAAATGGGTTGGAGGAGCAAAGGCGAGACCAAACAAATATTAATGCTAACAGTTCCAAATAACCTTTGTGGAAGGAAGGTTGTAATAGACACAGATCCAGATATTGTAGCTATAGACACAGCGTCTCTCTGATACTCAGAGGCCCTGGGAGTGGACCTAATAGATCCCAGATATGGGTTGAATGAATGAAAAAATATAAAATGTATCTTTCCATGTAGAATGGAAGTGTTAACCAAGTTGGTTCAAAGAATCATAAAGCTGAGTTAACCGAGTAGCTGCTTGGGTCTTCTATTTTTATGTGATAAACAAAGAAGCCACTAAAACACTATATTTCAAACATTGGTAGGAGTTAGTCACTTAATTGTTTCATTCACTTGTACCTGCTCACCGCCTGTCAGTAGGTGATGGAGTTTCTATAGCACAGGTGCAAAATAAGAGCTTTCTAAGTACTATTTTTCTCAGTACCGAATATTAAAGTCTTAAAAGGCCAGTTCTAATGATGCTTTAACATTTCATATTGCTTTATAAATACTTTATATAAAGTGTAAAAAATGGCATTTATTAGCCCCCTGGTTATTTTTCTTTGTGATTGTGAACAATGTAGCCCAGGAAGGGAAGAAAGGGATTGCCTGTGAAAGTTTCAGGCTACGGATAATTAACGGGGGGAAACAAAATGATCAATGGGAATAATGAGAGAAACTCAAGGAGGAGATTAAACACTGATAGAGTGAGAAGGAGAAAGTACATCTGGAAAATAAAAGATACACATTTTGTCTTTCATTGGTCCTTTTATCTTAGAAGTCTAAAAATGCCATTTTCAAATTAAGAAAAAAATCGAGAGTTATGACTATAATCTTAGAGGAGACTGACATTTCTGATACAGATATTTGATTTCATACTGCTAAGCATTAGCAGTGAATTAAACTAGTTTTGTAAAAACTAGTGACATGACGCAAGTTATTCTGTTAATCTATTGTATCCGTTCATTGGGTAGATAATTACTGAGCATCCAGTATGATCGCAATTCAATACTTGATAAGTATTGACTCAGTCTTAAAGTTACTTAGTAGAAAAACCATAACACTCAGGTCCAGTTGCTAAATCCTTCGAATCTTCTGCTTTATCATTTGTCAAAAGGGATGATAATGAGAACAATAAAAATGTCCCACTCAGATGAACCATAATGGAGAAGAATAAGGAAAAGAATATATATGTATGTAAAACTGAGCCATTTTACTGCACAATGGAAATTAGAACAACATTGTGAATCAACTACATTTCAATAGATTTTTTAAAAATAGTCTCACTCATACATTTGATGCATAAAGCCCCAAGCTAATGCATACAAAAGTGCTTTGCAAACTGCTAATAAAAATAAAATGTAATATATTTCACATTTCCGTCTAAGATGTTCCTCCCTTCCATTTCAAACTTTGCAAGCCTTGAAAATATCCAGAGAAAGAGGAATATGTGTAGGATGGGTTCATGTGAATTCTTATTTGACTCAGGTTCTTACCATTTCCACCCACCAAGTTCATTGAAGTCATTTTCATTTCCTTTATTTCTGAAGCCTCTGATGTTATTTGATACCTATCTACATTGAGTTGAATTGCACTTAGGAAATTATTTCACTGTGTGACTCCAGGAGAGTCTGGTGTCACGTGAGGCAGGTATTACTGTAAGGCATTGTGACTCAAAAGAGAAAGCTGCTCATTATGTCAATTACATTTATGGGAAGCAAGGGAACCCGGTTTCCCATCCCTCTTGTGAATTCTTTCAGCAAATTAAATTATGGGCATGCAGACTTGTTTAATTAATGGAGTACATTGCAACTTGGAATAGTAGCATCTGGGCATGGAGAAATCAGTGTATCGCAGTTTCAGAGATGATTTCTACTTTGCCTTTCATCATGGATGGCTATTCAGAGCCCACAATAATTGAGAGAAGGGAACCTCACTATGGAGTCGAGCATCGTGCCTTGTGCTTAGATGTCTAATAAATAGGTTTACTTAGAAGAAAATACCCTATAAAGACTGTAGAGCATGCTCATCATACAAATTCTTCCACCAGAAATTTTGACAACAAATAACTATGATACTTCCCAGTGACAGCAACATTGGAATAGTTTGTAACTTCTTGCTTTCTGTTGTATAATCAAAGCTGATTGAATTAAGAAAAATAAAATGAACAACTCAAATATCTCTTCTGCTAAGTGTACAAAAGTTGAAATTAGCCAATGTTTATTGAGTTTGTGTTATGTGCAGAGCACTTTCTTGGGCATCTTGGTTTACAAAGTTGAGAAGACTTAATCTTGGGAACTAGGAGAGATTGAAATATAAGCATAAATTCCTGCATATCTACTTGATTATTACCTTAACAGGGATATTTGCAAACTGCCTTGGAAATACAGAGCTAGAAACAACGATAACTGTCAGAGGGAGTGGTGGACTCCTACAGAGGAGGATGAGGAAAACTCTACAGTGCAAACGTTATTCCAGCTAAGAGAACAACTAACGTCATGAAAGAATAAAAAATGGATCTTATCTCGGAGAAAACTGAGCAATCTAGTTTGGACTGTCATTAGACATGAAACCTTAAAGGGATAGTGGAATAGTCCAAAGGCTATGCTGAGGAATTTGAGTATATATGTTCACAAGGATCCATTAAGGTGTTCTGAAGGAGAAGGACAAGACCATACCTATTCGAGAAATGCCAATTTGAAAAGACAGATGCATCCTAATGTTCCCAGCAACATTACTTCCCATAGTGGAGACCTGGAAGCAACCTAAATGTTCATCAGCAGGTGGCAGACGAAGGAGATGTGGTATGCATATGTGACCGAATACCGCCAGCCACTAAAATGGATGGAATAATGCCATTTCTGGCAACATGGAGAGACCTAGAGGTTATCAGACTATGTGAAGTAAGCCAGACGAAGACAAGCATCATACGATATCACTTGTATGTGGAATCCAAAAAAATGATGCAGATGAACTTACTTACAATAAAGGAACAGACTCACAGGCATAGAAAACAAATTTATTGGTTACCAAAGGGGAAAAGTGAGTGGAGCAGTAAATTAGGAGTTTGGAATTAACATATCTACACTGCTACACACAAAACAGATAATCAACAAGGTCCTACTGCATATCACAGGGAAGCATACTCAACATCTTGCAGTAACCTGTGATAGGAAATAGTATGAGAGATAAGATAGAAAAATTATTATGTATGTTTATATGATCCTCTGTCCATAGAATTCTCCAGGCAAGAATACTGGAGTGGGCTGCCATTCCCTTCTCCAGGTATATATATATATATATATATATATATATATCCCTGGTGGCTCAGACGTAAAGCGTCTGTCTACAATGTGGGAGAACCGAGTTCGTTATATATATGTACATGTATAAAATTTATGGGGCTTGCCTGGGGGATTAAAAAATTCACCTGCCAATGCTGGAGATGCAGTGTCCATCCCTGGGTTGGGAGGATCCCTTGGAAGTGAAAATGGCTCCCCTCTCTAGTTTTCTTGTCTGGAGAATACCATGGACAGAGGAGCCTGGCTGGCTACAGTCCACGGGGTCACCAAAGAGTCAGACATGACTTAGCAACTAAACAGCAATACAAAATTTGTATAAATATATTTATGTAAAACTGAATCACTTTGCTGCACACCTGAAACTAACACAACATTGTCATCAATTACATTTCAATAAAAATGTACAAATAATTTAGAAAAGGTCATACCTGCTTTTATAGGATCAGTGATCTCAGATGGATGGATAGCGCTGGCGGAAGCAGAGTATTGTCAGCAGAGTAGTAGGTGAACATGGGAGTTCCTCCAAGTGTCCCACAGAAGGATCTGGAAGCCTGGACAGGGGGGAGAGGTGGGAGAGAAGGGGGCAGAGCAGCCGGGCACAGCTGTTAGTTGCCAGCATAACTTCCCATCCTTCTAGGCAGCTAACCTGGGTGTGACAGGCCCCTCTCCCTCCACGATCACCTGTGTGGGTTGAGGACGCTGACTCTGTGCCTTCCCAACCAGAGGAGCAAGTGGTGAAGAACAAGCTATTTGCAGGCTTTCCTTGTCAGGATCCTATCAAAGGATCCAGAGCAGATACATGCAATCAGAATGAGCCGTAAGACATACTAGGAACTGAGCCAAACAGTATAGCGAAAGCATGTTTAATATCTTCACATTTCTTCAACATGATTTCCACTTACTCAACGAATTCCATTACACTACTCTATCACAATTTATTTAATCCTTCCCCCAGTTGTGCCCATTCAGGGATTTCTCTTCTCATTATTATTTTTTTTTTCTGTTATAAACAATGAACATCCTTATAGAAAGTGTATAATTATGTTCTTAGGATAAATTTTTAAACTGGTTTTATTACAGGATCAAAGGGGGACTTCTAATTGCTTTTTATATGAAAGCAAAAGTTCCAGATTATCTAACTCTGACAGAGCTCACATCCTGTAGTTAACAGCAGCTGACTTATAATTGGATCCATCCAAGTAATGTTTTTAGAAGCTGTAAACTTATTTACGAGACTAGATTCTGAAGCAGCTTCTCCTCTCTACACTAGTAAAGATAAAGCTTAACCAGCTATGAACCACTGATGGCTACTCCAGAGATTTTCAGAACAGGATCCTCTCATTAGCAAGCAAATTTGAAAAATCCCCTGTCTCCCCCTACTCCCATCAATTAATATCAAAATCCTATGTATCTATCTTTTAGAGACAACTAAAATTCTGCCATTCACAAAAATTTCTTTATTTAGAATGAATCTCAGTAATCGCTCATTTTTCTCCACTTTCTGTTTTTACTTCCTTAACACAATTTTTTTTTTCTTTTCTACAGCCATCTCCTCACCCTCATCCTCAAAACTTCTGCTTGGAAAGTGTGGGGACTTCACCCTCGTGTTCTCCATGCCTCCATCCCCCACATATTCCTAAAGCAAGACACTACTTTTTCACTTAGCATTCTTTCTCAACTAACCCTCTGTTTTGTGAAGCAGCCGCAGTTAAGAGACTGCCTCTCCTGGCTGCTGTGCTGGTACAATGTAGAAAGGGTATCATTCCTGTGTTTAATGGGCTTCCCTGGTGACTGAGAGCGTAAAGAATCTGCCTGCAATGTAAGAGACCTGAGTTCTATCCCTGGGTCAGGAAGATCCTATGGAGAGCAGAATGGCTACCCATTCCAGTATTCTTGCCTGGAAAATTCCATAGATAGAGGAGCCTAGTGGGCTATGGTCCATGGGATCCCAAAGAATCAGACAGGACTGAGCGACTAACCCTTTCACTTTCACTTTTGCTTAAATGCCCAGGGTCTCTGGTTTTTGAGTATGTGCTGTGCTGTGCTTAGTCACGGCTGACTCTTTGTGACCCCATGGGCTATAACATGCCAGGCTCCTCTGTCCATGGGGATTCTCCAGGCAAGAATACTGGAGTGGGTTGCTATGCCCTCCTCCAGGGGATCTTTCCAACGCAAGGACTGGATCCAGGTCTCCCACATTGCAGCTGGATTCTTTACCAGCTGAGCCACCAGGGAAACCCAAGAATACTGGAGTGGGTAACCTATCCCTTCTCCAGGCCATCTTCTCGACCCAGGAATTGAACCAGGGTCTCCTGCATTGCAGGCCAATTCTTTACCAGCTGAGCTACCAGAGAAGCCCCTTTCTGACTATGCCTTACTACCAAAAAGAAAGAAAGAAAGAAAGGTAAGCAAAGGGTTGAAGGGAAGACATACTCTCTCTCCAAGACATTGCTATGTCCAGCAAGCCTAGAAGACCTAAGTATGCCCCAGGGGAATGTCCTCAGTTGGCCATTGGCGTACACGGCAAGCAGGGACCTTAGCAATTCTTCCACGGAGTTAACAGTACCCAAGGAGCAGAGACAGCAGTGATTGTTGGTCTAGAGCCCACAGTGACCGTATACAACTTCAGTTGCTTCTGTGTGTGACCTTAATTTTTGTTACAGCTCACAATCTTTCTGAGCTTGGCTACCCAGGCTCCCTGCTGCCTCTCGGAGTTCCCTCTATACCTGTGATGCATTCCTTTCTGCTCCTGTTAGTCAAGTCCTTTTCTTTTGTTTCCAATAAAAGCCTTAGTGGACAAACGGTGGCCCTGTGTGATAAAAATGCTAGAACTGTGTAATTCAGATGATTATTTGGGAATAACTAGACCCAAGGTCAGAGGTTTGATAGTACAAGAACCTACAAAGGAATCTCACAGATAGAAACTAAATGATGGCTAGAGTTCTGAACAATTGGAGCTACAGAACATATTTATTATCATTTTATTATCATTTTAGATCCAGCTGTGCCCAGGGAGTCAAATTTTCTGATGAAATAATGTTACAATCTTAGACGACTCAAGTATCTTATACAACAAAGTAGAGTTGTAGCATTAGTTTTAACCCCATCTCATCTGAAATTATTCACACAGTCTTTAAGTACTATCTTTGGCTTGAATTTATTTCCCATGAATTAAGAACTTTTTTTTTTTTTTAGATTTAGTGTCCTTTTTGTATTTCTTCAGAAATGTTACCATTTCAGAATCTCAGTTACTTCATATGGACATCTGGATCAAGCCAATTACTGCATCTTTCTCATCCAATACATGAGCAAGCATCCATAAAGGGTAGCATCTGCTGTCTGGTTAATTGCACTAGTATCTGGGAGAATATGAAATAATTTCATGTTTTGTAAGTAGCGTAGCTCAAATAGAAGCCTGGAATCATCTTTCCCATCGTCCTGTCCTGATTGTCTGTTTATAGTCCAAAGTAATTAAAGAACAAACTTTGGTATGATTGTTACTGATAGTACTTTTATAAAAAATGATTATCTCACCATTTCACTTTCTGTTTACTTTCTTCTTCAAATGCCAACTATCACCATTTGGCAGAAAAAAATAATCTTGCTCAGAAGATGGATTTTTCTCAAAGTTCAACAGATTTTCCTGGGAAGAGAAAAAATAATGAGTTGCAATTTATGATAAAATTGTAATGAAATATATATATAAAGTGACTTTCTGAAGTTAATGATTAAACTAGTTTCTCTCAGTTGCTTTAGCTTCAGCCATAATTGAGTGGGCTACAAACTAATACTTCAAAATTAATATAATTGATTTTTGATGAGAGGTTGTTTCCTGCAAGCAGGAAGGTAAAGAGGAGGAAATGCTCTGAAGAGTCCTAAGCGGAAATTCTATATGAAACAACACCAATGGTGATTTCACATCACACCAGATATTCTGTTATGGGAAAATGCTGAAATCACTATCCTGTTACTCAGACACCTTGGGCTCTGCAGAGGTACTCAGGAATACTGAAGTAGGTAAAGGCAGAGTGGAAGGAAAAAGTTTGTCTTAAACTGGCAGGAATACCGGAGTGTTATAAGGTTTTCATCTGTTTTCTCCTTTTCAAATATTAATACAATTTAAAAATCGTTGCCTTAAAAGTTGGCATACAATTCTCTGTTTTTCTAATTTTAAAAGTTTTATTTACTTTTAGTCAGAGGATAATTGCTTTGCACTCTTGTGTTGGTTTCTGACGTATATTAACACGAATCAGCCATAGATATATGTATGTCCCCTCTCTCTTGAAACTCCCACCCACCTCCCACCCCATCCCACCCCTCTAGGTCATCACAGAGCATGGGGTTGAGCTCCCTGCATCATGCAGCAGATTCCCACTGGCATTCGAATTCTACTTACGGTAATGTATACCCTTCAATGCTACTCTCTCAATTCATGCCACCCTTTCCTTCATCCCTGTGTCTACAGTTCTGTTCTCTAGAAAGCTACATTTAATTAAATTTCATCTTAAAGAAGTGAACTATTTGCTATGTCATATTTAGGGAGTTCAGTGGCTTAGCATCAACCTAGAGGGTGACAGGATCCTAGGGTGATGAAGTCGACCCACCCAACAAGGTTTCTGAAGGACAGAGTTTCAGACAAATACAGCATTTAGCCTGTTCAATTCACTCTAAATTAGGGCTCATTACTCTCCATGATACATTTGATTGCTCTCAAATTCTCAGTAAATGTACCATGAGAGGAGCACTGCTACTCCTTTCAATCAGCAAGCAAAGCTTCCTTGGGAATACGTCAGGGACGTCACTCATCTCTGCGCAGTGGGAAGAGTCAGAACAGGAGAGCTCCCAGAAGCTGCTGACCTTGAGAGAACTCAGAAAAAGGCCAGGGGAAGCAGACAATCAGAAGCAGACAGACAATAAACAGAATCCAACGCCAGGAGTCCTCACTTTGAAAGTTCAGTACTTCCGCTGACAAGATCCATTATTCACATCCCCCTTTTTCTTAAAGTTTCCTTCTTTTATGTTCGCTAAAACAGGGCACAGACCTCCTCCATCCCAAGAATATGAACATTCAACCACAAAGACATGTAATTATTTTCCGCATTTAGCCTGCCCCAGTCAGGTAGCTCTGTTGGAACCTAGTTTCCATTGCCACAATCCAACAGAAGCTGGGGAGAAACGCGGAAAGGAGTATCACGGATGAGTGGTGATGTTAATCCTTTTCCAATATATGTGCATGTATAATCAGCACACAGAGTGTTAGATAAATGCACATATGTAACCGGTGTACACAATATCAACAGTGAAAGTGTTAGTTGCTCAGTCATGTCTGAGACTCTCTGCGACCCCATGGACTGTAACCCACCAGGTTCCTCTGTCCATGGAATTCTTCAGGCAAGAATACTAGAATGGGTTGCCATTTCCTTTTTCAGATCAATAGTGGATTTTGTTGTTGTTCAATCACTCAGTTGTGTCTGATTCTTTGTGACCTCATGGACTACAGCACGCCAGGCTTCCCTGTCCATCACCATCTTCTGGAGCTTACTCAAACTCACGTCCACTGAGTCAGTGATGCCATCCAACCATCTCATTCACTGTCATCCCCTTCTCCTCCCGCCTTCAATCTTTCCCAGCATCAGGGTCTTTTCTAGTGAATAGACTATTCCCATCAAGTGGCCAATGTGTTGGAGCTTCAGCTTCAGCATCAGTCCTTTCAATGAATAGTCAGAATTGATTTCTTTTAGGATTGAGTGGTTTGATCACCTTGCAGTCCAAGTGTATATAATATTGATATTTTATACACACACACACATATAGTCAGTATACAAAATATAAATAGTATATATACACAAATATAGTCATGCATATACAGAATATCAATATTATATGCACATATATATAATTAATATATAAAACATCAGTATTAACACTCTCCAGTGGGAAGTTATTACATGTAGTTCTTCCCAAATATGTTAGGTCACAGGCATATATATATATACATATATATATATATATATATATATATAATTTGAAAGTCATTCCACAGAGAAAAATAGCTTGGAAATGCTGCCTGAAAATGAAGAAGCTCAAACAGGGAAGGTGCTCTTGACATCTCTCCTTTCCCCCTTTCTTGTCGCATCCATTTATTACAGAGTCATCAGCTCTATCATAAAAATGTGCCATGACCCTGCAGGAGTGATGCTGGTGACAGGGGATGCGTGTAAAGGACCAGAGAGTAATAGTTTACTCTCTAAAGGGAGCCACTGGCAGAGGTAATTGAGTGGGTATGACTGCTTCCAATTAAACTTTATTTAGGAAACAAGACCGCATACGGTCTGGAGGTCATACTCTCCTGGCCCCTGGTCCAGAGCTGGACAGCTAACATCCTGAGAAAACTGCTTTCTTTTTACAGCTCCAAGGTGTTTGTTTCCTTCCAAGAAAAATGAAAATAGGGAATCAGCTCACTTTAGCTTGTTTCCATTGCAAACATGTTTGCAGACAAATCATTCATTTCACTCATCCCCACCAATTGGCTGAACATCTACTATGTGCTGGGCATAGAGGTTTGCTCCCCATTTGATGCTAGCTCCTGGTTCTTATTAAACTGTAAGAGCTTTATCACATTTTACTTGGTGCCCTGAATCTTAGTTTGGGGTAATGATATAGTTTTTAAAGTGAGATTTGTATCAAGGATTTTAGCATCTGTTGCACTGGTCCCTCCTCTTCCATTTACAGCTAGTTTCCAGTTCTTTGTAACTAGAACCTAGGAAACAGATTATTTTTAAACTAAGTGGAGAGCTTTACACTTGTCAATGGACCCTTTCTTTTCTTAATTTTGGGCCAATATTTTTGTAACTTTCCCCCATAGTTAGCTATATACACTACCTAACTCAACTTCTAAGAAGAAAATATCTGATACTTTCTAACATTCTTTATAACATCTTACATTGTTATTAATCCATATTAGAGCTTAAATAAGTATTTGTCGAATGGATTAGTGTTATGTTATTTCAATTGATTCTTAGGCTACTTTCATAAGCATATGTTCTCATTTCTAAAGTGGTATATTTATTCCCATATTTCTTTTGCTTTGGTTCATTTCACGAAGGATATTGGGTGAAGGGAAGGCTGCAAAATGTTCTCTCAGCAGATAAGGATAGATATAAAGTAATAAATTGATTTTTTTCATTGAGTCTCTACTAATATAGATAAAAGTCATTTACTATCATTAAGTACTCAGAGGGAAATGAGAACTGAAAAAGTAAAAATTGGGCCTATTAAAGTAAGAAAAGTAATGATTCGGAAGATATAAAAATGTTAATTTCATTTCAGTGTAGAGAATGTCTATGCTTCTATCTAAAAATCCTTGCCTTGGAGGTGGTCTTGATATGATATGATATAGGTTAAATTCGATATGATAAAGGGTGAATTTGGTTTTCCGTAGAGGTTGATCTCTTGCATTTTGTTTTCTAAAAAAAAACGTGAACTCTATTTAAACTTTAATGAAGGGAAGCCTCCATCTCTATATTTACTTGAGGGAAATGTGCTTACGTAGGTGTGTGCTCAGTTGCTCAGCCGTGTTCAGCTCTCTGTGACCCCATGCACTGTTCCCTGCCAGGCTCCTCCATCCACAGGTTTCCCAGGCAAGAACACTGGAGTGGTTGCCATTTCTTTCTCCAGGGGGTCTTCCTGATCCAGGGATGGGACCCATGAATCTTGCTTCTCCTGCATTGGCAGGCAGATTCTTTACCACTAGCGCCACCTGGGAAGCATAATTTAAGATAAATTGTTAAAAGGAAGATATATGAAAGAACAGAAGTGATCTTGCTGTTACCGAGAAGTGCGCAGGTAGATGGTCCCATTAAACTATGAGAACACAGTCATCAACAAGTCTGCACTCAGGTTCTTGTTACTTCTCTCTTAGGCTGTGGATGCCAAGTTTATCTTTCACAAATCTCACCTGAGGTTGGGTTTAAGCAGGATTTAGTCTTTGTGGAGCAAACATTTTTTTCATGGGTTTAAAAGAGCTTTCATTTCCTTTTTAGATTTCCACCACTAATTTGGCAGAAATAACACATTCTTCTCATAATTATATTTATATCTCTGTATTTCCTAAGTGGCATTTATTACATTTCCTTCTCAGGAGGGATTTTTTTTTCCTTAAAATTCTTCAAACAATGGGTCAAAAGCTAAAAACTATTAAAAAGTGATACTCAGCATAATTTCCTACAACAATGTTTCACTTCTTTATTGCATTTAGGAGGATCTGATCATAGGGAAGCTGTTTCCTGAAGCTTTTCCATTACTGTCTTGCTTGAGAATTAAGAGTGACTGTAACATGGTCCCCAGCGATATCTTGAGTGAAGTTTTATATGGACATAAGTGTTTTAAAATCAATTTAAAAATAAATTTAGGATATTCTATTTCTCTCATTGTTCTAAAATATTTCATTTCTCCAAATGTTACCAAATTTGAGTGTGTACTAAATATGGCTTATTTCATTCAAGGGCATTAAGGTGGAGATGCTCCTAGGCACTCTTAAATGTACAAATTTAGAGGGAAATCCAGGCAATTCATCCAAGGGTAAGACAGGCATACCTTTTCAATCTACAATTCCACCTCTAGGGATTTATCATACTGAAACTTAACTATAAGTGGCAATTTTTATTTATATGCATAGTCAAAGCTATGATTTTTCCAGTAGTCATGCATGAGTGTGAGAGTTGTACCATAAAGAAAGCTAAACACTGAAGAATTGATGCTTTTGAACTGTGATATTGGAGAAGACTCTTGAGAGTCCCTTGGATGGCAAAGATATAAAACCAGTCAATCTTAAAGAAATCAGTCCTGAATGTTCATTGGAAGGATGGATGCTGAAATTGAAACTCCAATACTTTGGCTACCTTATGTAAAGAACTGACTCATTAGAAAAGACCCTGTTGTTGAGAAAGATTGAAGACGGGTGGAGAAGGATATGACAGAGGATGAGATGGTTAGATGGCATCACTGACTCGATGGACATGAGTTTAAGCAAGCTCTGGGAGCTGGTGATGGACACGGAAGCCTGGGGTGCTAGAATCCATGGGGTCAGAAAGAGTCAGAGACAACTCAGGGACTGAACTGACTGATATGTATAAGGATAGTTATTAGAGCATTTCAGTAACAAAAAACTGGAAATAGCTGTTTTCATTAGTATTGAATGATGTTCAGTAGCTCAGTCTTATCTAACTCTTTGCAACCTCATGGACTGTAGCCCTTGGGACTGCTGTTCCATGGAATTTTCCAAACAAGAGCACTAGAATGGGGTGCCATTCTCTCTTCCAGGGGATCTTCCTGACCCAGGAATTGAACCCAAATCTCTTGTGCTTCCTGAATTGACAGGCAGATTCTTTACCACTAGTGCCACCTGGGAAGCCCTATTGAATGGTAGAGTTTACATAAACCTGCTAAATTAATGGTAGGCTAAACGATGGTAGGTTGAATGGCAGGTTAAATAAACAATGACGTGTTGAGGGAAGATCAGGAAAGTTGGTCCCAAGAGAATTTTAAGTGGAAAAAAACAATATAATTAAAAATATATATATGGGTTGCAAATCCAAAAGATCTTTAAAATGTGCTTCTTTGTTCATTTGGCAAAGAATTACCAAGATGAAGTTACCCTTAAGAAGGATTTGTCTACATTAAGGATTAAATAGGTCCACAATTGTTTTCTTAATAGAACTAAGGATTGAGGAGGGGTTATCACTCTTGATTTGCTCTCTAAGTAACTTATTTTGGTGATCATTTGCCCTTTTCAGACTTTGTTAATGTTTAGTTTTAATGGTGGGTAAAAATCAATGGAATGCATATTGCTAAAAATGTTTAAAACTTCAGTCATAGCCTTTGTGACTTCTTTCTTCATTAAAGAATCTGGTTCCCTTAAACATTTCAATATTTAAGTGAGCTATCAAAATGAGAAAGGAAAAAAAGGAAGATGGAAGTCTCCTGGTATAAGCAAAAAAAAAAAAAGACTTTGAATATAGACTATCAAATTAAGAACTGCATAGAATTCATTTCATTAGCAAGAATAAGAGAACTTTTTACTACTACCTTTCTAATACTGCTGTAACCCAGAAAAATCTCCCTGTGGATATTACTTCCGAAAATATCACCAGTATCAAAATCAAGGGAAAAAATAGCATGAATATTGTTCTTTTCAACCCAGGACAAAGTTAGGGGGAGGGAGAACCAACTAACCAACCACACAAATGAACACATGCACACACTCAGCCTCAAAACCAAAAAACAAGCAAAAAGGTTGAATATAAGTATCAACGAGGTATGCAGCTGCTGAAATTCTGACAACGAGATTTTAAATTTTTGTATATTTGATGTTATAGGATCTATCGGCTTACTTAAACTAGACGATCTGTATTTTTCCAAACACAAAATATCAGCTATTCATTCACACTTAACCATGTTTTTGTGAAAGTTACAAAACAGTGAAAATTTTCTCTGTCCCTTTAGGAAGCGCCTCAGTCCTCCAGGTAAGCCTTCCGCAAACAAACAAAACAGCAAAAGCCAACAACAATGAAAATTGTAGTGTGGTCTGCTTGAGACGCTCCGGGCTTCTCTGCTCAGGGTCAGGCCAGCCTTGTGGAGTCAGTGCCATCAATTCTGGACCACATTTCTATCTTCACTGTAGGAGTTTACTTTGCTGAGTTATGTTCCCTTAAAGCTTCCCCATTAGGAGCCATGATTCAATCAGATTGAAAATAGCAATACTTTGAAACCAGAGCAACCTGAGATTAGACCCCAAGTCTACCGCTTGGTGGGTATGTGGTCTAAAGAGACAAGACCCCTAACCGCTCTGACATCCAGTGTTGTCACCTGAAAAAACTGGTGTAGTGATTCCTGGGTGGACTGCAAGATGATTGTAAAAGTGTTGGAAAAAATACACATTAAAAAGTCTCTGGCACATAGCAGCTTCTTAAAATAAAATGAGTGTTATTATGATTGTTCTTTTATTATTATTTAATTAGCTTAAACCATATTCAAGTTCCCTACTGGAAAAATATTGTCATCTAAAACACTATATAAATGTGTTTTAAAATGCCAGCTGCTAAGTATTTAAGGGCAGGTAGAGCTATTAACATACATAGCATGGCAGACGTTCATTAAGCTCAGACACTAGTTTGAAGCAGTCCAAAGAGACTGAAGTTTAAGAGGAGGAAAAGAATCAGAGGACAGGACTATGCATGCTTTATGGCATCTTTAAAATAACAGTAACAGTTCACATGTTGCAGGCACTCTGCACCAGGCATCCCTCTAACTGCCTAGTTAACCATCCTAGAAATCCCATATTGTACTATTAGTGTATCCATTTCATGGATGAGAAGACTGAGTCACAGTGAGGTTTTATGTATCTATGTTTGACGATGAAAAAGAAGAGTAACATCCTTAATCTCATGAAATTCACATTACATCGAGACATAAAGACAACGGACAAAAACAGCAGCAACAAGAATATGTAAATACATATAATGCTGATATTATATATATTATATATATATATATCTCTTGAATATTATTCAAGGACTAATTGAATAAAAATTGTGCACATTGTGACAAAAAGTTAAGGTGGGGTATGGGAGAAATGGATGAACTGTTTTATTTTTCTGGTTTTTTAAAGTTTACATTTAAAAAGAGAGGTAGAGATAAACTGTACAGATATAATCATTTGTTAGAGAAAAGAGTTTTTATTGTAACTTTTTATTTTGTATTGGGGTATCACCAATTAACAATGCTGTGATAGTTTCACGTGAACTGTGAAGGGCCTCAGCCATATACAGGCAGGTATCCACTCTCCCCCAAGCCCCCTCCCATCCAGACAGCCACATGACGTTGAGCGGTGTCCCTGTGCTCTACAGTAGATCCTTGCTGGTTATTCATTTTAAATACAACAGTGTGTACGTGTCCATCCCAAATTCCCTAACTAACTACTCCTTCCTCCAGCAAACATCAGTTGCTGCTTTCTAAATGGTTTTTAAAATAAGACGGTTTCTAGAAAATAAAATGGTTTTTAGAAACAGTTACTGTTATTTTAGAAACCATTCGTTTCTAAGTATGAGAGTCTTTTTTTGTTTTGCAGGTTCATTTGTAAGGGAAAAAAATAACTAATAAAGAAATACATGCAGCAAATTATATGTTGAGCAGTAGATATTTTTCAACACAGATAATGAAAAATTACCCCTATATTATAAAGAGAGCAAACACAAGTAGATAAACAGAAAAGTATTAGGGAAAGCACAAAATGTCAAAACAAACAAGCGTCTGGTCCCCTAAGCTGTGCAGGTGGGCCCAGCTGCCTGGAGTAGGCAAGTCCCTAGGTGGGCCAACCACTGGTTTCCCACAGCAAAAGTGACTCAGTCTCTCTGGACAGTCAGAACATCCGAGACTCAATTGCAGAGCAAGAGCCAGGAGGTTAGAATCCAGAAAAAGAAGCACAAGAAATTTTGTTCCACTGGGCACTAGGAGAGGCTTCTGGAAGACAATGTGAATAAGATATCATTGTTCATATCTGGGCTTTGATAGAAGAGCTTCCACGACATTACGAGAGTGGACCAGATTCGATTGGATTTACAGCTGAGAGCAGAAATAGGCATAACTCAAAAGAAAGCAGTGTACTCAATAAATTATTATTCTAGAAGTATAGTAACCCTGTTGGATGGTTAGATAGCATCATTGATTCAATCGACATGAGTCTAAGCAAACTCTGGGAGATTGTGGAGGACAGGGGAGGCTGGGGTGCTGCAGTTCATGGATCACAAAGAGTTGGATACGACTTAACAACTGAAGAACAAAAACAAAAACTGATTAAAGAGAAACAAAATAGAAGATCCATTTGTGCATTCATTCTTTAAAAACATATTTTTGAAAGTTGTCTACTTGCAGGCACTGGGAATGTAGCAAGACACAAAATAGACAAAAATCCCTGTCTTCATCAAGCCCATATTTTTGGTGGGGACAACAAAAATTATAGAAAATAAATCTTATGTCATTCGACATCAGCATGAAGCACAAGAGGAAAAGCATAGGAGGAGCTGGAGGGATCGTCATGGCCAGCAAGATGGCAGAGGTAACAGGGCTAAGTCAGACACGAAGAGAAGGTAGAGGAGCAAAGCCTGTGATGGTTACTTTATTGCATAACGTTGGTGGAAGCTGCAACCAACACTGGGCTTTGTGCCTGACTGTCGGTGCATGAATCCTTCCCCACTGGGGGGCTGTGCTCTAGTTTCCTTGTTCGCAAATTAGTAGAGGTGGTGATGCCAGCTCTGGGGCTGTCATGAGGATTAAGTGAGGTAATAAAGAAAAACAACTCACGGTGACTCATGCAGCAAGCCCTCGAGGTTAGTTTCCTTCATATCCGTTGGTCAATGACTACAGCAAGCTTTTTTTCATTGCAGCGTTCATTGCTAATGAGGATAGGACACTGAATCTTGGTCAGGATAAGGCATAGTTGATATGATAAAGGGGGAAATGTGTTTTAGTTAGGGTGTTTATGAATGCATCCTCGGTTGTGTCTCTGTGCGACCCCATGGACTGTAGCCCACCAGGCTCCTCTGTCCACGGGATTTTCCAGGCAAGAATGCTGGAGTGGGTCACCATTTTCTATTCCAACTTAGGTATACAGACCTTTAAAAACAATTGTCCGAGGAAGTTAGAGCATGCATGAGGGATGGTGGAATCAGAGGGTCAGTGATGCTCCACAACCTGGCGGTCTTCATTGCTCCTTTAGGCCTCCATGGTGGTCTCTTTTCTGTAGGCTTGTAGCACGACAGGGACCCTGTATCCAGGCACGATACCATCTGGAATGACATGCTTCGGTACAGTAGGCACTGGGCACAGGCAACTATTTACATTTCATTTAATAAACTTATACACAATTTCAAGTTCATTCCATATATTGCAGATAGGGTAATAGATTTATAATCATTTTTTAAAATTTCCTGTTTTCTGTTATTAAAATTATTTGACTTATGCTATTTTTGCACAGAAATAATCATTAAGAAATACACACCCATAAATATACGTATTGTACATATGTGTTAGATATAGTTAGCTAGCATATACATACCTAGCTAGCTAACTTGGGGTCGCAAAATAGTTGGACATGACTGAAGCGACATAGCAAAGCACAGCGCACATAAACACGTGTATCTATAGCTTGTTGAAACGTCTTTCTGACCAATATGATATAGAAAAACTATTCTTAATATGTATAGAAGGACTATTGCATGTTTAATATCATTGCAACTGAAAAAAATTGAGGCAGAGAATAAGATTGGAGTAGAATATATAGAAATTTTGACACACATTGTTAAGAAAATTATAGGTGAAAATTTTTCCTATCTTTCTAGATTTTATCAATTATATGTTATCTTTATGTTGAAAGTTTAAAAAAGTACTTGAGGAAACAAATGAGGAAGAAAGAAATGTATATTTTAGGAATACTGTAGTTTACAAATCTGGGTTCATTTGCAACTATTTCACAATAAGGTCATGTCAATTCTTTTAGTGTGAAAATAAAAGCAAGGACAAACATTACTCCCTTAAATGTTGAACCTAACTTGTCAATTATTTTTTAACTTTTTACATGTTGTGAAAACATTGGATATATAATAACTAAAGACTTAATAGACTTAATATCTTAGAAAACAATTAAATTTTTTTTATAGCTTTGCATTCTAGCAAGGTACAGATTTACACATAGATCTGAGTTTTTCAGCTGAGGTCAGTGGAAGTCTAGAGTTAGCTAGGAAGCCTCTGACCAGCAGAAATGACCAATCAGGGAACTGGGGAGAAAAGGAGAGACTTTGACACTCTGACCACGCCTTTACTTAGAGAAGCTGTACTTTGACCCGCTGTCTTTTACAGTGAATTGCTATGTACATTTTTATTTAGGAGAAAATCAAGTCTCAGTACTGCAAGGACTCACTGCTTTAAATGGTGGAAATGCTGTCCAATGGTCTCACTTCCACCCTGCAGGAGAGCAGTTGAGAGAAATGTATTTAGATTTGTACATTTATATTTAGATTTGTACACAACCTTCTCTGTTTGCATACAGACTAAACTTTCCACCTCTAGTTTCTTGATGTAATACTGGGCTATCTGCCGCTTAGAACCCAGTGATGAGAATGCCATGGAGGACTGCATCCACTCTGGCTTTTTCCAGTGAATACACACTGTGCCCGCGTGTACAGGCATGCTGTTGGATACAGCTCTTTGCAGCCCCGTGGAATGTAGCCCACCAGACTCCTGTTGGTGGGATTCTTCAGGCAAGGGTACTAGAGTGGGTTGCCATTTCCTCCTCATGGGGATCTCCCCCCACCCAAGAATCGAACCTGAGTCTCCTGTCTCCTGCATTGCAGGTGGGTTCTTTCTACCCACTGAGCCATCTGGGAAGTCACATACAGTGTGGGTGTTCCTACTGCATTCAGGTGGGATACCCAGAGGAAGACTGAGGCACGACTCCTGCAGTGAAATAGCTACACTTGAATCAGAGTAAGGGTGGGGAATACAGGAAGAGCTAAAATTAGTTGTGAGGTTTTAAATGCATGAAATAGAAACCAAAATCTAAGCAAGGAAGAACTCTATAAATATCTAACAAAGAAGCAGAATTAAGGTAGCCACCCAGCTGGTTTATTCAGAAACTCAGTGCTGCAAGAAGGCTTTCCCCACTGCTCCTTTGTGACATCTGTTCCAGTAGTGTCCTCTTTTGCAGACTTGAGGTGTATCAGTGACCTTTTATCTGGCATTGTCTAGAAGTTCTTCGGTATCGTAGCTGCTGGCCACGTGCAAGTATTTAATGAAAATGATATAGAGCTCAAAGACCAGTTCCTCTGTGGCCACATTTCAAAGCTAAAGACTTGCGTGTGACTGGTAGCCATCCCGTAGGGTAGCACAGTCACGGAATGTCTACATCCACCTTCCCAGGGATCTACTGGATCGCATGGAATTTGGCAAAAGTGACAATGATACTCCCGTGGCTCTTTCTTAAGAGAGAAGACATTTTCCTGGAAACGTCCAAGTAATTTTACCCAGACAAATCCCATGTTTGTTTGGATCAAAACCCTGACAACGCAATGTAATGACTGCTGGACCCGCTAATGAACCACAGATGGAGACACCGTCCCTCCATCCCTGAGTTTGTTCTTCAGGCGAAAGGTTCTAGAAAGAAGTGGCAAGAGTCTCCTGGGATAAAGTCTAGAAAACCTCTCAGCTGACAGCAGGAATGCTCAGCCTAGAGGTGGTGCCATGGAATGGGGTGTTGGCTTGCTACGGATGTGGACCTGGGTGGGTGTGCACCTGGGCAGACGTGGGCCGCAACAAGGCGGCCCTCCGCGGGAGAGGCTCGCGAACTTCATCCCTCGGCCAGCGCATGCACAGTCTCACTCTCGTGCAAGCTATGGCAAGTCCTGTCCTTTCCCGGCTCCCTTGCCAGCTGGCCAGCTCCCTGGAGAGGCACCCCTGCACCCCTGGGGCTCTGGGGGTGCTGTGGTGCGGTGTCCACGAGGACTGGGGTTTGCCAGACTCCTTGCAGATACATGTGGGACAAGCGTCTCTGGTACCCCGGCAATGGTACCTCCCTTATCCCAAGACCCCGTGTGGGCCTCCTAGAACTCCCAAGACTCTGGGCAGCACAGGAGATCTGGGTCCCTCCCGGGAGTCAGGGCCCAGCGCCCTGAGACCGATGTAGGCAGGCCCAGGCTGCCTCGGTAGCCCAGAGCCTCCCAGCCCATCGGCTCCTGCCTCTCTATTAGGACCCCGCGGACCTGCTCCACTCACATCCCAGGCCATATGATGTTCCCCTGCGGCAGGGTCTGCTTTCCTGGAGAGCTCCATGCTCCACCCATCCAGGACTGGGCCCCTGCCTTGGCCTTCAGCATCCCTCATGCTGTGGCGAATAACACAGATACAGGGGAAGGTGGGGGCATGCCACCAGTGGACTCTGTTAAGAAGATGGGGAGCTGGGGCCCAAGCAGAAGCAGCTGAATGACCTTGATCGTTTGGTGTTGATTGCAGTCAAAGGAAGGCCAATTCCAAAGGTCTAGAATTGTCAGGTGAGCTTCTAATCAAGAAAGTTTGATTTGAGCAGAATTTGAGGTTAAAAAAATAAATAGGGCAAGGGCTCTGGAGAGTGAGGGTAACAATATTTGAAGCATGTTTTCTACTTCGTTGTTTAGTCACTTTAGTCGTGTCTGATTCTTTGCAACCCCAGGGACTATAGCCCACCAGGCTCCTTTGTCCATGGGATTCTCCAAGCTTTGTCTGTGGGATTCTGCAGCCAAGAATACTAGAGCAAGTTGCCATTTTCTTCTTCAGCAGATCTCCTGGATTCAGGGATCGAACTGGTGTCTCCTGCATTGGCAGGTGGATTCTTTACCATCAAGCCACCTGGAAGCTTTTTCTATTTTTTATCATCTGTTATATATTTAGTTCTTAGCTTTACATCTATTCTGGTTTTCTAATTAAAATAGAAATCATGACTCAATTTGAAAAAGAGGAGACATAAATGAGCTCTCAGTTGGAGAGCCTGGCCATTTAGAATAGCCACTTTGTGGAGAAGAGCTGGCCTGGACCCTGGAGTGTCTAGAAGGAAAGTCACAGATGTATTTTACACAAGTCTATTTCAAAACGCTGACGACAGTGATTAACACTGGACTTGTCCTTTTGATGTATGCTTTCAATCTTAAGTTTCCTATCAAACTGACTTTTAAATCTTTTAATTATTTAAAAAAATTCTTACTTTTAATTTTATATTGGAGTACAGTTGATTAACGATGTTGTGGTAGGCTCAGGTGTACAGACAAGTGAATCAGTTATACTTATGTGTATATCCATTCTTTTTCAAATTGTTTCCTCATTTAGGTTGTTACATAATAGCCCATCTCCCAGAGTAATGGAAATTTAAAAAATAAACAAATAGAGCTTTTTAAAAAATAAACATCCTTCAATGAATACGAAACATGTCACGGATATTTTTATTAGGCTTTACCAAGGGTTCTATTGCTATGTCACTATCTCCAAATAGGTCTGTTTTTTTTTTTTTTTTTAAAAAAAAGAAAGAAAGAAATCTTCTTTTGCTTCCCATGGTTTTCAGAGTTAAGGTGAAGTTCCTTGGAATTGCATCAGGGTCCTCCAGGATTCACGCTGTCTTCCTCTTCAGTCTTGTTTCTAGCTCCTTCTCTTTCTGCTCTCTGCAGTGAAACTGTAACGCATGCAGTTTCTGGAATGGAAGTGCCCTATCCTTCACTGCCTCCCTCATTGCTGTATCTTTTTAAGACCTAGCCCTGGCTTAGCACCCCCTGGGAAGTTGTAGTTGTTGGGATCACAGGTATTCAACATCCAGTTCTCCTGTAAGTTCGCTTTCTCCCAGGAGGACTTTCCTTTGTTACATTGTTGAATTCAGGTACCACAAGACCATGTGACTTTGACCAAGAACTTGTGGGTGGGAATGATGTATGCCATTTCCCAACACAAGACAGCACAACCAGTGTGCTTGAGATGCCCTTCCTTGCTTCCAGTGCCAAGGTTACAGCAGAATTCCAGGTAGCAGTTGCCCCATCAGCCCCTCCTATCTGATGACCACATGGAACAGAGCCCCTGGCACCGTTGATAGACATTAGCATGAACAAGAAATGAACAATTTTAAATAACTTTCAATTTTATAACCTCATTTAGGCTTCTTTGTTTCTTCAGTATAATCTAGTCCATCTTGACTGATAGAAAAATATTCCAAGATTCTTTTAGTCTAGGTTTGATACTGAGTACCAAATTTAACGAGTGTCTTAAACCAGGACTCAGCAAACTTTTTCTGTAAAGGGCTAGATGGTAAGTAAACATTTTGGACTTGTGAGCCTTGCAGTCTCTGTTAAAACCATTCAGCTCTGTGTAGCACAGAAGCAGTCATAGATAAAAAGTGAGGGAATGAGTGTGATTCTGTGCCAATAAAGCTTGATTTGTATGAACAGGCACTGAGGTGGTGTGGTCTTCAGGCTGATTTTGATGACTGCTGTTTGAATTCATGAGTCTGAAATCAGTAGCAGAAGTCTTTGATTTGATTTTTAAGGATCAATTAAAATTTTCTTCTCATGTCTCTATCTTGTTTTACTTACTAATCTGCATTTGAGGCTATGATTTTTAGTAAGAAAGTCAGGATAAATTTGAACTCAAGATATAAGGATTAGTGAAATCATACTAGGGGTTTAGAGAGAGAATTTGAAAATTAACTCCTAATCAGTAATGAAAGAAATGGCATTTATAAGCATGGATTTGAAAAGAAACAATCTATAAATTATTTTATCTGCCACTTCTAAATAACTGATATTAGGAACAGCCATATGAAATTGCTCTTCTGTAGAGAAGTATTGGGGCTTCCCTGGTGGCTCAGTGGTAAAAAATCTGTCTACTAATACAGGGGATGCAGATTCGATCCCTGGGTCAGGAAGATCCCCTGGAGAGGTATGCTTGCCTGGAGAATCTCATGGACAGGGGAGCCTGGTGGACTATAGTCCATGGGGCTTCAAAGAGTCAGAGTGACTAGACAACAATAACAGGGAAATACTGACAAGATCGTATGACATAACCTAGTGGTCACACAGTGTTTTTTTTAAATTATAGTTTCTATATGCAAGAACTTAGAGCAACACCGGCTTCTGTGGAGGTAGCTGACCTGGTTCACAGTTATCCCACACTGGTGGGCAAGTGTATACATGATTTTACTGCATCTATGAACTTTAGTGTCAGTCTAAGAGATATTTTTAAAAGTCTATGTAAAAAAAAATGACAACAAAACAAGCACACTCTATGTGCTCATTTCTGTCTTTTTTGGTTTGTTTTCACAGGAAGGTGTATTTGTGAAGGGACTTCTCTTGGGTACCATGCAGATGGACAGTTTCATCCTTTGGTGAGAGTGATGGAAGGAGCATCTCGAGAGGTTACCAGGGCTGGACAAGGGAGGGAGGGTGGTGCAGTCACACATTCTCCACACAGTTTTCAGGCAAAAGGACTATTTCTTTTTCAGTGATTTCAAAAAACAAAAGTTAAAAAAAAATGGTGAAGCATCTCTAACATCACATAAAATTGCAAATCATGACATAATACAATCATATTTTCTGTGGGGCAGAATGTTTATACCATGTTGCTTTCTCAGGATATTTATACATTTCCTGAGAATGACTAATTGTTCTCTAAGTCTATATTTTTAGTTGCCTTCTCTCCATCCTCAGGCTCTAGGAAATGTTAGACTGAAAAAACCGAGGCCTGTTGGTGGACTTCCATCTGTTGTTAGTGGTTTCATTACAAAAATGTGTGTATCTCTAGATGAAATTTTTTTAGAAAGAAGTCATTTCAGCTCCATGTCAATTGATAGCTTTGCAAGTTCCCCATCATAATTTATTTTATGTGAGATATATACCTTTCTAGGAAAAAAAAATCCCTTAGGCACTCTTACAAAATGTGTATCAGGATATTATATGTATGAGAAGACTCTAAGAAAACAGACCTATGGACTGGAGCTAATGAATTATCTATGGGTTCAAGTTCAGATTTCCTAGGTTTACTTAAGAAGATGAATATATTCAGAGAAATAAATGCCATTACTGTTTCTTTGTCTGTTAACAAATGACATTACCAATAGATTTTATTTTTTAAAATGTGCATATTGCTTTACCTAGGGTAGCTCAGGAACTATTAATAGTCAGAAATAATGTAAATTCCAGTAATGTATTTATGAAATATATTGATGCCGTCAGTCTTTATTTATTATACTGTGCCACGAAGTCTAGACAGAATAATAGTGCATTCTTTGTAGAGGCATGCATTTCAAAAATCATTGAATTTGCTGTAATGCCAGTCCCTGAGTCTCATTCATGAATTTTTTACAGTTGGTTTTATATTCCATCTATAGAGAAAAATAATTAGCAGCACTTTCCCCCTCCCCAGTTTGACTAGAACTTTGCCTTTGGTCTGAACAAGCAACTTTTAATTTGACCATGGAGCTTTGTCTTTTTCCTTCTTGCCTATTCCACACAATTCAACTTATCATGCAAATGTCAGCAATTTCAAATATTTTCCTCCTAAGCATACTTCATAGTGATACAGTTTGTGTCATTATCCAAACATCCATTTTAAAAATTCTAATTTGTTGCAGATCCTCATTTAGCCCCTGAATAAAAGCAGTGCCTCTAACCCTGAAGTTTTATTGTTCATTAGCTTAAATTCGACCTGCTTTTCTTTCTTTCTTTTTTTTTTAATCCCCAAAGCCAGAGCTAAATAACCTAGATGTAAGGAAAATCAGAGCTGGATCTTGACAAAAAT
>ML660218.1:6923028-7406442 GCA_007570785.1 Antilocapra americana | reverse complement strand
ATATATATATATATATATATATATATATATATATATATAGGTTTGTACAAACTTCTTTATCTTCTTCACTGATGGCCTTATTCTCTCGGTGCTCTGTTTGTCTGCCCTGATATTTTTCTGCATGATAAGAAGGTTATCTGCCAAATGGCCCTAGAATAGAATAGACCTCCTTCCAGGCTTCCTTCGAGGCTACTCTGTTTTAGGTGATCTTTATCATGCTAACTGTCCCCAAGAAAATAGATGTAGATGTAGATGTAGATGTCCATTAAATGGTATTGTTTTGAAGTGTGCTTATTCAAATAGACAATCATAACTACAGCCTTCCATCTCTGGAAGAGGAATAACTCTCCTTGAAGAAAAGCCCTAAGATCTTCTGATGAGGTATGCTTTTGAGGCCGGCTGGCTCCTCTCAGTCCTGTCTCCGGAGCTTACCAGCTTTGGGCTTTGGGCAGAGTGTTTCCTGCATCCTCACTTCTCATCCACAAAGCAGAGATATAAATACTGCCTTCTTTGCAGTATAGTATTGAGAATTGTATTGTATCGAGGATTAAATAAGTTAATAGGAGTGAAACTCTTAGTTCTCTGCCTGGCCGCTGTTTTTGCATTAGTGACTATTTCTTAGGGCACTTTAAGAATCATTTAATATTTATTTGGTCTTGGATATTTTGCCCACATGACTGATGGGATGGCATTTTCATTGTATTAACCATTATTTAAGACGCAATCGTCCAGCGATGTTATAGTTGTTGAGTGACACCTAACAGAAGTCTGAGCCACATTATTCAATAATATTGACAAACTGTATCATCCCTTACAGCCAGTTTAAACACTGGGAACTGAACATCCATGCTCTTTCCAGGGCTGTTTTCCTGACAGGCATGTTATATAGTGCTATTTGTACACCCACATGTGGGGGCTCTGACCCTTATCTATAAGGTTAAATATAAATGTGAACATAAGAATATGCAATAACATACAGACATTTTAATACTTTGGCCACCTGATGTGAGGCGCTGACTCATTGGAAAAGCCCCTGATGCTGGGAAAGAGTGAAGGCGAAAGGAGAAGAGGGAAGCTGGTGGATGGCATCACCAGCTCAGTGGACACGAACTTGGGCAAGCCCCGGGAGACAGTGAGGGACAGGGAGAGGCCTGGCACGCCGCGGTCCATGGGGTCGCACAGGCGTGGCCACACTTGGGGGCTGGACAGCAACAGGTTTTTATCGCGCCTGTGTGTGATGGCAGTATTGCGACAAGAATCGAGAAGTGTCTTTGATTCCATGAGACCTCCACCTACAGAAGTGGGAAAAGAACCATCCCAAGTTCCCACAGAATGCTACAAAGCGTTTAACGGTAGAAGGATCTGCAGGCCCCACGGCGACACGTTGGAGGCGCTGCGGCTGTCGTGCTCTGGATGTCAGAACCCGGAGAGGCACTGAGGCGGCCATCAACAGGGCTGAGGCCAGCGGCCTCGCGGTTCGCCCCGCCCCACAGAGACGGCGCCTGCCCGCCGACGCCCCCTCAGGACGAGCCGCCGCCATCTTGCGCTGGCCTCTCTGCGGGCAGGGAGGAGGGCTCCTCTCCTCAGGAAGAGCCGAGCAGAGACGTCTTCTAAAGCCTGGAGTTGCCGTGACCCTCGCAAGGTCTTCAGCCTTGCACGGCTCCCCTCTCCGCGGCGAGGTCCGCCGGGCCCAGCCCTGCGCCCCGGCCAGCTTCGCCCCTGCCCTCCGCCCCTCAGCCACACGGGCCTCCTCCGAGGCCGGGGCCCACTCTCCCCGGGCTGAGCAGCCAAGGCCTTGCCCTTGGTCGCGGCAGGCGCCCCGCTGCTGGCCCGTCCTGTCTGCGCTGGCCCTGCCTCGCCCGCCGGCCACCTGCCTCAGACTCGGCTGCGCCTCTGGTCTTGAAACGCTCACCCCGCTCACAGCCGCTGGTTCCCGTTTCCCCGTGAGAATGCGAGCCCAGAGCTCAGAGCAGGCCTCGAAGCCCGAGGTCTGACTCATAATTTGCAACGCTTGTTGAGTGAATAAATAAAGACATTTAGAGAAAGCCTAGGTAATTTCCTAATATCCAATTACTGTTTCATGAGATAGCCTGTGAAACTAACTTACAATGAGGCCCGGATAATCCCAGACTTACTCAATGAAGTGAGTTTGAAACATCTATAATTAGAATGGAATGATGGAAAACTGTCATCATGGCTGGACTGCTGGGTTCAAATCCTGCCTGTGCCACTTGGATGGTGTCCTTGGGTTAACTATTGACTTCTCTGTATTGCGTCCGTTTCATCTCTCAGATGCTTGTGGAAATATATTAGTAAAAATGTGTAAACCTCTATGCTTCATACTACGCGTGCATGCATGCTCAGTTGCTCAGTCATATCTGACTCTTCACGGATTGTAGTCCACCAGGTGTCTCAGTCCATGGAATTTCCCAAGCAGGAATACTGGAGTGGGTTGCCATGTCCTCCAGGGAATCTTCCCAGTCCAGGTATCAAACCCACGTCTCCTGCATTGCAGGCAGGCTTTTTTTTTTTTTTTTTAACCATTGAGCTACCAGGGAAGCTCCACTGAGCCGTATAGAGACAGGCTCTCAGGCCCCTCCTGACTGCACAGGACAGATTCCCCATCAGGGCAACACCAGGTGAGCAGTTGAGAGAAGCCAAACCTTTTGTTAGAATGCTTGACAATCTGTCGGTATCTGAGAAATCTTTCATTTTGCACAAACAGAAATGTCTGTGTATACCAATTTTCATACATTTTGGTGACAAATTTCTATTCTACCACATTCATTAAGAACTCAAAATAATTTTTTCTTGGGTAGTTGACAGGAACTTAACAAAAATCACATTGAGTTATGGGTTCTGGGTTTTCTAAAGAACATGCCTTCATCAAGACCTTCAATATGTTTCAAAAATTAATCAAATGAAATTATTTTTTCCCCTTTACCCACCACAGACCACTTTATGGAGGAGTTAATCCATTGGTATGCTACCAAAGGGAAGACATATTTTCCAAGGTAAATTTGCTCTTGAGAAATAATCAGGCTGCTTTGGATGAATTTTGAAGTCTCTATATTTCAAAGAAATAGCATTTACAGTACAGAATTATAATTGGCTATTTCTATCAGACTGAAAAAAGACTCTACCCCTGTCAGTAATTAATTTAGATATATAGTGATTCTAAAATTTCTCATCTTTTAAATTAACTGCATATTAGCACATTTTGGTCAATGAGTTTATTTTTCTTTTTATTCTCAGAGATGCATTAAGTAAGAGAGAAGAGCTTTTAAAGAGATTTAATTAACAGCCAGAAATGACGTGATTTATTTTTGTGAATTCTACATATGGTTGTGGTTCTTCCTGTGCCATATTTTGAATACATTAAAAATATTTTTTACATTATGATGCTCTATAAAAGTATCTGCAACAGCTCTAGGGAAAACAGCTATTATATCCTTAGGAAGATAAAATGATCCTCATTCCTCTGGGAGTTTAACACTGAAGAGCTTTATAAGCTGTAGAGTATGGGGACAGAAACCATTTTCCTTTGTTTTCTTTTGTGTTTCTAATTAGGCACCATAAAAATGCAGAGAAGAGCAGACATGGGAAGTAATAAGAGTAAAAATATTGTTTATCTTCCCTGTTCTTCAAATGCATACTGACCCATTTGTCTTCAGAGTAAATAAGGTGGGGAAGACCACTCTATGTATATATATATAAAGCAATGGTATATATGTTTATATGTTAATGTAAATATATTTAATATTTATAGATATTATATAATTTAATATACCTATGTGATTTTTGTTAAGCTCTTGACAACTTTCCAAGAAAAATTGTTTTGAGTTCTTAATCTGTTGGTACAGAAATTTACCACAAACGTGTATGAAAATAGGAGTGCATGCACATTTCTGTTGGGCAAAATGTATGAACATGTACATAAACACACACAGGCATACCTGATCTGCAAACATACACGTACATTTAGGATTGCCCTTTTGGGGGCTGATACAGGCCTTCCTATTTCTCTGGATTAGTGCTATACATAATTTAAAACCAAACATTATAGATTTACTAGTGATGACGGTTTAAAACAGGAACTTTTGGATGACTGAGAAAGTGAACTGATTCTGTGACTCGGCTCTTACCATGGCAACTCCAGGGTTCAGAGGTCATCCCATCATGGTCATTAGGTGGTCTCACATAAAGCTTGAATAACATACTCCTCCTTTTCTCAGGGATAATTAATAGAACCTCTTAATAAAATGGAAAACGAGGAGACTTACATGCAGGGTTCTGATAAGGTTCAGTAGACCCAAGGGTAGATATCATTAGTTGTCTATCCAGTCTGAATCTCCCACTAAAGGTGGACTGTTTCAGGCACGGTGGGGGTTCATTTCCCCCTCTCTTTTGGAAGGGTGTACGTTAGCCTCTCCAGAAGTGAAGAAGGCTTATTGGTTCCTTTAACCAATTTTACAAATCATTTCCTGTTCATAACATTTACTAATGAAGGTAAATGTATTGCTCCGCTCATCAACCCCAAATATTCCTGCATTAGAAGGGGCAAGGGATAGGCATAAATACCTCCTTTTGAGTAAGAGGGTGGAGACACACATACACACAAACAAAACTAGGGTGCTTTGGCAATGCTTCCTGGGCATTTTAGGGAACAAAAACCATAATGACAAATGTTCTGTCTTATAAATATGGGCACTTTGCTTAAGGAGAATAAAAAAAAAAAACTCAGTATTTCCCTTACATTTTTATTGATTTGTAATATCATATTAATTTCAGGTGTACAGTGTGGTGATTCAGTATTTTCACAGATTATATGCCATTAAAACTTATAACGAAATATGGCTATACTTCCCTGCTCTGTACAGTATATCCTCACTGCTTATCTCTTGTAGACACAGTAGTTGGAAATCAACCCTGAATATTCATCGGAAGGACTGATGCTGAAGCTTAGATACTTGCGCACCTGAGGCAAAGAGTCAACTTATTGGAAAAGAGTTTGATGCTGGGAAAGACAGAAGGCTGGAGGAGAAGGGGACAACAGAGGATGAGCTGGTTGGATGGCATCACCGACTCAACGGACATGAGTTTGAGCAAGATCTGGGAGATAACGAAGGACGGGGGAGCCTGGTGTGCGCCAATCCATGGCATCACAAAGAGTCGGACACAACTGAATAACTGAAGAACAACAATCTCTCAATCACATAAACCTCACTTGCTGCTTCCCGCCTTCTGTCATCCCCTGGTAACCACTAGTTTGTTTTCTGTATCTGTGAGTCTGTTTTGCTCTACACACTTGTTTATTTCTTAGACTCCACTTACAAGCGGTCTCGTACCGTGTGTCTGTCTCTGTCTGACCTACTTCCCTTGGCCTGGTGCTGTCTGGCTCCGGCCATGTAGTTGCAGACGGCAGAATCTCTTCCTTTTGTATGGCAGAATGTGCAGGCTCGTAGTTCATAGGTCATGGGAATCTGCAGGCGTACCCTTTGATTGCTTCTGTTTTCTAACTGAAATGCCAGTCAGGGTCATCAACGCAGAATGAGAGTGGAGAAGGAGGTTTTGGACATTTGAGGGAAGGACAAGGAAAGAAAAGAGACAGGTGATGGAGAAAGAGTGAGAGCTCTAGGAAGACTGAGGGCAGTGATCGTTTCCAGGGGCTGTTGAGGCCCCTGGAGCTTAAGGTAAGACCTAGCGGTATGAATCTTTTCTTCATTCGTAGTTAGTTCCATAACATGCTTGTACACGTGTAATAATGCAGCAGGCAGAGAGTGCCTAAAATCTGCTGCAAAATGGTGTTTTATGGGTTAATGCAGTGGAGTGAGAGGAGGGTAGAGACTGTGTGGAAGGGAGTGATTATCCCAAGGGCCATGGCAAATGTTCTGAATGAAAGGAGGCGTGCGGTTGAGAGGGAGGGAGTACGAATACAGAGGAACTGAAGAGTGGTGGGTTCCCGTGAGGGCAAAGGGAGCCAGGTTCTAGTAGGTGGCATTTGAAGAGAAGGATCTTTGATCCTTGGTGGTGAGCAGATGTGTGAAATGGCTGTGGGCGGGATCAGGGCTTGCATGAGGACGAGCTCATTGCAGGAAAGGATTCCCCAGAGCTGTGAGGCCAGGTTATTGGCGAGGATCAGCTGACAAATATTGAAAGCACCAAGAATGATAGCAGGAGCACAGGGAGTCAATAACAGCAGCAAGAAGTAGGAGAAAGAGTCCAGCACCACAGTCCAGGCTGGACCTCTAGGGAGGGAGCGTTGTCTGTCTGGAGGCTCATGCCGTTTTAGTTGTTTTGTCAGGGAAGTGAACAAATTGAAACAAATAAGTAAAGAAGGAAACAACAAAGTTGAGTTTTATTAAACCATAGTCCCCCCCAGCATTCTACTTCCTTAGGTCACCGTGCTTTGATGTAGGGTGTAGTGTCAAAAGCACACTTCCACTGGGAAGAAATTTAATATTTTAAGAGTTAAAAGATATTACACGGATGCTCTCTCCCTTTCTTCTCACATGTTTGAAATTCTTTGTAGAATTACAGCTTCTATCAGAAAACAGAATACCTGTCCCAGTCTAGACATGTGGGAGTAAAGTGCCTATTTACTCAGTAGTCCTTGACTGACGGAAGGAGTATCTAAGTGGAAGGTCAAGAGTTTGTGTATATGGCGGAGATGGAAGCTCAGATCAGATGATGGAGAAGTTAAGCAGCTCTGACCCTGACCTAGTGTATCCTTCCCTGCACGCAGGCTGCTTGGAATGTGGACCGGGGACTCTCCCAGCACCAAGCGATCCAGAGACTGTGCCCGGTCACTTCATTTTTATCCAGCTTGAATCATTTGCTCCTCTCAATTGTAGCCCAGCAGTGAACCTAAGTGAGCATAACCTCTTTAGTCGCTTCCTTGGTCTCACAAAACATTTAATACACATGCATGCCTTCTGCATCTGCTTGTCGGTTTTGAACATTCTGCTGGCAGCTGTCTGTGGATTGCTTCAGGCATCCTCTGGGAGTCTGAGGGTGGGGGTCCTCTCCTCTGAATGACGGCATCCTCCCCGTGGGATGAGATTGCAGAATAAGTCTAAAGACGCTTTCTCTTTATGGCAGACCGAAATTGGATCTTGTAGTTTTCTTCCTTACACCTTATTCTCTATCTAATGAAACTAGTGATATGGTCACACTGAAACACGTGCTACAGTTCATTTGTGTGCTTTGTTATGGTTCTACCTCAGACGATTTCACTAATACTCCTACCTAATTGTCTCTGGGTACTCTTCCTCTGCAGATACTTAATAACAGTCTTTGATCATATTTGATTTGCAAGCATGGGATTTTTGTCCTGTATTTATGCTGTTGATTCCTGTGTTAGACCATAAGCAATAATAGCTAGGATTGTTCCTTTCAATGAACTCTTATAATCATTTATTGGAACTATGGTAATAATTATAAGTAATAATGACTACATAGCATTTCCTGGTGTAAAACAACAAGGTCAGTCTAACTATTTCAACATAGATATGAACCCTTTCGGCCTACTCAATTTCACTGAAATGTTAATGATGGCCTTTTTTCATAATAGCTTTCCTTACATCATTCCTTTTGTCTTTCATCTAAATAAACTGAGATCCAGACATCATGGTATTTTCGGACAACTCTGAAAGAGTTTTCCAGCAAAATTGCATGCAGTAAAAGTCTTCTTGTGATAGAAAAGTATTTGAGGTATTAGAAAATCTCCCAGTGTGTAATTCTTGGGTAAACACAGAAAAAAAATCTTGATATGTTATTATCAGTTAAAACAAATTATGTCAACAGAAAAGAATCTCATTTCCCACCTTTGTTGCTCCATTTATCTTAAAGGAATAAAAGAGAAGTCAGAACACTGAAGCTGATCCCCTGAAGGAAGACATTGTTTTATTGGGAGATTTTCCAAAGAATCCTTGGAAATGTGTGATCCTAAAAATCTATGACCTAAGTCTATTAAACAGAATGGGCATTTCTAAAGTTAATTTTAAATTTCCTAATAAATAGATGCATATTTGTCAATAATTTCAAATTCCCAAATCATTATATGTATTTAATATCCTTAGAGGAGAATGAATGAGCAGTATTTCTCCAATAGCTGCTTATATGTTTTTGCTGATGTGAATATTTTAAAGGACGAAAGAAAGATTGTGCAGAGGCAACTTTTTTCTGATGAAATTTTTCCCATCACTGCCAACAGACTTTGATTTCTGGTTTATGTTCATTTATTGGCAAAATGCTGATTTAACTGTTGCCAATTTTTTTTTTCATGAAGAGCTATAAGATAAAGCTATTCTTTAGTTTTCTTATTTGCAGATGGCATCTCCTGGGTCCTTAGCAAGGCACTGTGATGAATTTCAAAGACACCTGCAGTTACTAGTTTACAACTGTCCTAAAACTGAAGTAACCTTCAAACTTGCAAATATTTTCATCCAAATGTGTTGCAGACTCATTATCTAATTGAAACAGTGCTGAAATATTTAAAAGAAAAGAAAATATCATGGTTGCAGACATGAAGTTGTCTATATAATGGTCTCTATTTAATTAGTAATGGGGAAAAAAATACAACCCATATAAAAAAGAGCTTTTCAATGGATAACAGTAAAAGAAGTATTAATAGGAAGTGGGTTTATTCTCTTACTTCAGAAAAACTAAGAAAGTGGACAAAATACAGAAACAATGCTTTGCAAGACACTTTGCTTGGGGAAAAAAGACGTGATCCCTAAGAGATCAACAATAAATCATGTGAGTGCTATAATCCCGGTAATGGCGTATGAAGAAGGGACCCAGTCGGAAGCCAGTGGGATTCTTGAGCTAGGGGGAAGAAGATCAAGGTGGGTTGACTTTTCGGGACAATGTTCTGGAGAGATGAGACTGGACTGTGATAAAGGAACACTGTGTGTTATAAATCCTAAGGTAACCTGTTGTTGTTGTCTAGTCACTAAGTGGTGTCTGACTCTTTGTGATCCCATGGACTGTAGCCCGCCAGACCCCTCTGTCCATGGGATTTCCCAGGCAAGAATATTAAAATGCATTGTCATTTCCTTCTCTGGGGGATCTTTCTGACCCAGGGATCAAACCTACATCTCCTGCATTGACACATGGATTCTGTACCACTGATTCACCTGGAAAGTCCTACATAACCTATTAAAATCATGTAAAAGTTTTTTTTTTATCTATTAATATTTAATAAAAGAAATAGATAGAAAATCAGTGAGGATACAGAAGACCTGAACAATAAAATTAACCCAATCGACAAGCATAGAACATTCCTCTCAACACCTGCAGAATTCATATTATTCTCACGTTCACATGTAATGTTTCCAAAGATAGACCATGTTCAGGATATGTTCAGTCCTAAGACATTTAACATAGCTCACTTCATGTAAGGTGTAGCCTCTGATGAATATAAAACTAAGCTAGAAATAAACAACAGGAATATCTTTGGAAATGTCTTAATTATTTGGAGAGCAAATAACACACTTCTAAATAATCATGTGTCAAATGAGAAACCAAAATGAAATCTAGAAAATATTTTGAACAGCAAAAAAAAAATGTAACATATCAGGGTAAGTAAAATGCTCCTAAAGCAGTGCCTCAGATAGAATATGCAGTACTCAACATTTCTTAAACTTTTGATTTTGTATTGTAGTATAGCCAATTAACAATATTGTGACAGTTTCAGGTGAACAGCGAATAACTGTAGATATACATGTATCCATTTTCCCCCAAAACCCCCTCCCATCCATATAACACTGAGCAGAGTTCTATTGGTTATCCATCTTAAATATAGCAGTGTGTACATGTCCATCTTTATTAGAAACAGAAAAGGTCTCTAATCAGTAATTTGGCTTTCCATCTTAAAAAAACTTGAAAAAAGTACACAAATCAATCACAAAGTAATTAGAAAAGTGGGTATCAGAATAGTAATCAATATGATGCAAAGCATAACATAATAGAGGAGATCAGTGATCTAAAGCTGGTTATTTGAGAAGATCAATAAAATCAATGAATATCTAGACAGAATGATCTGGAAAAATATAGTATAAGCAAATTACCAGTTCATGAGAGAGGTGGCATCTCTCATAGAATATGATATATGCTAATTTAAGAGAGAAAAAAGAAAGCTGTGAACAACTAGATGCCAAGAAATTCGACAACTTAGAAAACAAAAGCATTCCTTGAAAAACATAAACTACTAATATTCACTCCAATAAGTGCTTTATAGTGAGTATAGTTAGAAACCTCTCCACAAAGAAAAAATCCCAGCCTGGGTGCCTTCACCAGTGATCTCTACCACATATTTAAGGAATAAATTAATTCTGTCCAAACATTTCCAAAAGTTTTAAAAGGTGGAAACACCTCCCAACATGTTATATGAGATCAGCCTAGTCCTGTTATAACCAAAGATGCTTCCAGAAAAAGGAAAACAAGAATCATATTACCTAAATGGAAAGATGCAAATTTCTCAACAAAACTTTAGCAAATCAAACCCAACAATATTCAAAACAGATAATATATAGTGAGGAAGAGGCATTTACTCTAGGGATTAAAGATCAGTTTAACATTTGAAAATCAAACAATGTAAGTTTGTGTATTAATAAATATGAATATATTCCTAATGAGTAGTCTTACCAAATGTCATCAAAAACAAGTGAACAGAAACAAACTTACAGTTAACATAAAGTTCAACCAGGAAAGGCTGAGTTGTTTCTTACCAAGATGAAGAGCAAAAGAAGGATTCCTTTCTTCACTGAACATTTTTACGAGAGTTCTTAGTCTGTGACACCAAGAAAGAAAAACAACTGAGATTAGAAATTTATAACTCTGTATTCATCAAAATTCCAAGCTACTCTTTGGTAGAAGTCGATAGATGTTCTAAGATAGATATGGAGTTAATGGAATAACTCGGATAAAGAGGGCCAGAGACGGACAGCTGGCACGATCTGATTGTAGGACTCGTTGCAAAGCTGGTATCGTCAGGATGGGGCTGTCTTCATAAAAATGAATGAGCTGTTGATACAGGCAACAAAGTGGATGGATCACGAAATAATTGTTCTGGATGAAAGAAGCCAGACCAGAAAGAAACGTGCTCCTTGATTCCATTTCTATGAAGTCTTAGGAAACGCAAACTACTATGAGAGACAGAAAGCACACCAGTGGTTGTCTTGAGATAAGGAGTCAGGATCCAAGAGTGCAGGCGGGGGGGTTTCAGTGGGACAGCAGGAAGCTTTTAGGGGACATGGGAATGTTGATTATCTTCATTGGAATGATAATCTTCAGGGATTTAAAATGCCAAAATGTATTAAATGGTGTACTCTAACCATGAGAGATGTATTGAATATCAATTCCTTAATGAAGCAAAGATAATTTTAAATACTTTTATGACAATACTTGGGCTTCATAAATGTGGTTTCATAAACAATGATCAGAGTTGTGCTTAAAAACCTCACTTTAGCATGTGATAGAAATGAAAAGAGGAAATGGTAGTCACTGCAGAATGTGTGCCAGTGGAAAATTTGTGATTCTTTTCGCATAGTTGCACTTACAGTTTACCAATAAAATCTTTGGTTGAAGAGGAATAGCAAAACACTCTTTTAAAGACCTTTATTCTTTCATTCCCTTGCATACACATCAAATTACATGCTCCCTGTCTGAAAAGAGGTATGTGAAGACCTTATGTATCAAGTTTGAAAAAATATCAGAGAAAATTTTGTCTTCGTGCCCTCGTACAGAAAAGGGGCCACAAGATAAGGACACTTGACTACATTATTTCAATAATTAAGTTGAATGATGTTTGTAAAATACATAACACAGAGCTTGATACACAGCACATACTTAGTAATATCAGCACGTCATTAATAAAGGACAGAGTGATAAGTCATATGAAAACGATGAATAAAATAGCGTGGGAATTTAAAGAAGTAAGAAGAAAGACAGTTTCAGCTCTCCCTTCACATATCTTTATTTTGTCTGTCTGCCTGTCTCTCTCCCCTTTTCCCTCACTCTGGAGAGCCACTGCCCCCCAAGCCCCCATGTGCAGGAAGAGTGTGTTGGGGTCAGTGTGAGTGTCCTGTCTGCTCCATAACTAGGGTGACCTTGACAGCCTACAGTTGCAAGTCATCAGGAGATGAAGTTGAATAAATGGATGAGAAGAGGGAAAAAAAAAAATGTTCAGGTCCAAATCCCATATTTTTCGTTCAGGGCTACTGATTTTGCCTTCCTCTTCAAGGTGATCCTTGTTAATAAAGACAGAGAATGAATTGAAAATAAATCATTAAATGGGCAGTTTTATAGAATGAGCCAGAAAATGGGGATTTGGAACTTAAATTATAGATGATGAGATAGCTACCGGCTCTTTAAAAAAATAAAAGGGAAACAAAATGGGAAAAACCAAACAGGCCATGTAACAGCTCCCCACACCATGCCTCCTCCTACCCTCCACCCATCCCTCTCCTTGGGAGATGTCCCTCCTCTCACCTTGCCCACCCCGTTTCATGATGTGGGCCATCATATAGTCACCAGCTATCAACTAAATTGCAGGGAGGAATTCACAGTAGTCGAAGGAGTTGGCTCAGGAGTCGGGGCCAGGTGTTAAGTTGTACTTTCTGCTAGTAAATATTTCTAGGCCTGCTTCTGTACAGAGCACAATTACTGGGCACCAGATGGGAAATGAAAAATAACGTAAAAGAGTCCCCTGTCAAAGAAGACTGCACTATCGAAGTGCAGAGGATGGCAAAAACAGACCTTCATTCTTCAAAAGAGTAAAATGCTAAGAAAGAGGTGCTGAATAGAGAAGAGGTTAAGCTCAAGGCTCTGTAGCTTGCAGCTGAGTTAATTCCTCCTGCATCTCCCCAAGTGCACTTTTTAGATGGTACACAGATAGAGATGCTGTGAAGTGCTTGAAGGTAGGTGTTTCATGCTTTTAGCTGTTAAGTGTGCTCTTTGAAAAGGTTCAGTATTTGAAATATTGTTGCTATTATTCAGTCCCTAAGTCATATCTGACCCTTTGTGACCCCACAGACTGAAGCACAACAGGCTTCCCTGTCCTTCCCTGTCTCCCGGAGTTTGCTCACCTTCAAGTCCATTGAGCCCACTGATGCCATCCAACCATCTCATCCTCTGTTGCTCCCTTCTCCTTTTGCCTTCAATCTTTCCCAGCATCAAGGTGTTTTCCAGTAAGCCAGCTTTTCATATTATGTGGCCAAAGTATTGGAGCTTTAGCATCAGTCCTTCCAATGAATATTCAGGGTTGCTTCCTTTAGGATTGATTGACTGGTTTGATCTCCTTGCTGTCCAAGGGATTCCCAAGAGTCTTCTCCAGTACCACAATTCGAAAGCATCACTTCTTTGGCACTCAGCCTTTTTTATGATCCAACTCTCACATCTGTACATGGATACTGGAAAAACTACGGCTTTGGCTACAAGGACTTTTGTCAGCAAAGTGATGTCTTTGCTTTTTAATAAGCTTTTCCATATAGATTATTGAAAAATGCTTAGTTATTGGTGCTACACAGTAGGTCCTTGTTTAGTATTTGTCTTGTTTTGACTGGTTTATTTTACTTAGCAAAATATCCTCAAGGTTCATCCATGTTGCAGCATATGTCAGAATCTCCTCCTTTTTGAAAGCTGAATAGTACTCCATTGTATGCATACATAACATTTTGCTTATCCGTTTATCCATCAGTGAACACTTGAGTCACGTCTACATTTTAACTACTATGAATAATGCTGTTATGAACATGGATATGCAAACAGTCTAGCCTTTTCAAGCCACAGATTCCACACTGTAAATTGAGAGGAATAATGATACTTAAAACAGTAAATTCTTTAGAGCCGTTAGCGCAACTCTGACACACCATACAATTTTTAAGTCAAACGTTAACTTTTTATGAAAGTGTTGACTCCACACTACATACCTCCTCCAGCCTCCCAGGAATTGAATGTGAAGTGTCACATAGACAAAGCCAGAATCAGTCTATAGTGAAAGCCAACTGCGAGACGTCACTATGTGTTCAGTCAACTGAGGTTTTCTTTTCTATTGTTTAACCTTAATTTTTAAGGTTGTGTCTTTGTATTATATCCTGTAGACCCATAATAGGCCAAATGTTGAAGAGGTTTGGAGAATTATGACTTCCCTGTCTAACCCCTTACAGATCTGATCATTTGAGTGCTTGACATCACACATTCTTCCACTTATCCATCCTTGCAATAATAAAATACGGGATTAGAGTGGCTCTTATCTGTAGTGGGAGGATGTATATACTTTATGTGTCAGCTCTTTAAACGGGGAACCACCAGCTGAGCTTCAGAAAATACCACTGAAGAGTTAAATGAGTGTTTAGGAAGGATGTTTCTGAGTATTACCTGTTAGGATCACGATTTTAGCTGCTTTAGAGTAATTATAATTTTCTTTGCAGGATCTATTAAAAAGGCTTTTACCTACCTGACAGCAATTTTTCTTGTAGTTACAGGTCATTGTTATAATGGAAGGAGGAAAGGAAGACGTGAAGGGGCAATGGGACTCTTTCCCAAAAGCATCTTCACAGACAGACAGAGAAGCGCTGAGAACCTTAGCACCAAAGGAGCATACATCCTTTCAGAGGTGCAGAAGCCAGCTGCCCCACCCGAACCCTGCTTGTTCAGGTGTGAGCACCTAATGGATTCCAGTTCACACTCATATTTCTTTGTTAGATGATTTTACTTCAGATCTAATCTTAGATTTTATTCACACCCTGGGATATATAACTCTTTTTTATATGATCATTTATATCATCAAGAATGGAGAGAGTTTCCTTTTATTTTTATATCATGTTTAAAAAACTGTAGCTCCAATTATTAAGCACTGCTACATGGCAGAAAGCGCCACCACTTACTTGTATATGTTGCTAGTAAGTGTCCTCATGACAAAGGTAAATACCTGTAAATAATCCCATTGAGACGTGGGAGGAGAGATTTGAAATTATGCAGATTAAGCTTCTTTTCCCAAGTCTCTGCCATATCTAGAAAGGAGTAAGACTAACTGCAGATCTGTCTTCACAGCCTCTGTCTTTCCCCATCACACACCATGGAACGTCCATAGCCATGGAAGCACCCTGTTGCTGCCGTTCAGCCGCTCAGTCAGGTCCAACTCTGTGACCCCATGGACTGCAGCACACCAGGCTTCTCTGTCCTTCACTATTTCCCAGAATTTACTCAAATTCATGTCCATTGAGTTGATGATGCCATCCAACCATCTTGTTTTCTTAAATGAATAAAATATCTAAACTTCATTTTTAAAGAACCTACATTGTAGATCCATTACACACAAATGACCAAGCATAGTCAGAGGTGTTCTTATATTTGTTTGGTCTCAAAAGAATCTTGAGACATTTCTAGAGCCTTGTGTATCCAGTGGTGTGATCTAGAGACTGCATGAATGACGATATTATTAAATGAAAGGATGGAAATGAGATTGATACTAAACAGCATGTCTGGCTTCTGAGGCCCAAAGAGGGAAGATTCTCCCAAACATTCAGGTAGGCAGTCCTTCACAGCTGCTAACAGAGTTTCCTGTCTTCATGTCATGAACCAAGTTACGTTTTGAAGAAATGTTATCTTAGAAGCAAGTGTATCTAATGGTAAGAAGATTGCCACAACTGCTGAAATGTTGTAAACTATCATTTTTACCAACAAAATCATCCTCTTTTCATGCATTGGTCTAAAATAGAACTTACTGCACAAAATAGATAGCATAGCTTCATTTGTAGTCATTAATGGTTGATAGGCAGTTACTGTATTCCATTTAATAATATAAAATCTCATTTGAGCCACTTGTTTGAGCTTTCTTATTTGGGAATATTTTTTGAAAAGCACTTCCAGAGACAACTTTTGATACCTCTCCCCCATCTTTATGGAGCTACTAATACTGAAGTAGGTAAGACTAGATGGTAGCTTGTAGGGAGGTTCAGTGTGTAGCCTGGGTAAATAGCCTCTCACTTAGCTAGAATTAGCTGTAAAAATCTGTTGTTGGCTCCAGTTATGTTATGCCAGAAACCTTTAATTTTCCTAGCAAGTTGTATGCATTTGACGGAGTGGTTTTTGAAAGAGATGCTAGAATTTCTGTAGACATTGTTTTTTTTTTTTTTTGAAGTAACTCAATATGGACTGGAGAAGCCAGAGTAAACTACAACATGGAAATCTGGAAGACAGCCGCCACAATTTACATTTTCTGCATATGACCCACTTTAATGAGGAAATGAAAATCCTAAAATTAGCTTTTATCCAACGGGTTTAACACTCGGTTTTGAAAAGCATTACTGATGACAAAGGAAACATTACCTCAGGCTGGTGGCGGGTGGGAGGATGTAGGGGCACCTGCGTGGCCCACAGCTTGAACGGCTGGTAACCGAAACCGTCTTGTCAACGTCAAGTACGGGTCATCTTCCCGATTCGCCAAATAAAACACAGCCGCACTCTGCATGTCAGAAGTGTCACGCATGTCAGAAGGACCATGCTCTTGGCTCTTGCCCTTGAGGACTGCGGAAAGAACGCCAAGGCATACATCCAGGGTGCCGTCCTGTCAGATGTGGGGCAGAAAAAGATGGAGAACACTGTCTATCACGGATCATCGCTCCAAGTTTTCAGAGGTCAAACCTGGACAGCTTTGTTTTTAAACAGAAGTATATAAAGCCACAGAAGAAAAATAAGTCAACATTATGCCTCCTTGTACTTCAGTTTTGAACATGTGGAGATCAGAAAGAATATAAATTTCCTTCATCTCTTTAAGCTTGGGGTTGAGCCAAACTGAGATAATCTCTATTCGTAAATTATCCTCAAAGACTCATTTACTCAAAATAAGGAAAGCAACTCGACACACTTGTAAGCAAACAGCTAATAAAGGCTGTTCTCGATAAGATTAAGTGAGGATAAAGATAAAAGGGGCTAGGAAATATCAAAGAAAAATAAAATCGAATTTTCCAGAGCTTACAGACGCAAACAGTCACATCAAAAAGAGTTCACCAAAAACTTGGCATGTCCAATATAAAGACGTACAGATGTAAACAACTCTTGAAATCACAGAAGATACCCACAAAGGAAAATATGGTCAACAACAACAGCAAAAAAATAGGAATCAGAGTTAGATCAAGTCCATAACCCAAGGCTTATCAAGAGAAAGCATCAGTCAAGGCAAAACTGAAGTGTGTGTTATCAAACATGTGACCTGAACTCTCCAGACTGTGAAGGCCAAGGAAAATACAAGGAGAAAGGACTCTCTCAGGTTGAAGGAGTCTGTGGAGATATGAAGACTGAAGGCATGTGGTATACTGGGTGGACCTCTCAAACAGAGGAAAGGGCGCCAGTGGAACAATCAGCAAAATCCAGATAAAGTCTGTGTTTCTGTTAGTTGCCTTGTACCAGCATTCTTGGTTGTGACAGATGAAACCTGTTACGTTAGATAATAACATTAGGACAAATTAAGGAAAGAGATACAGAAAAGCTTTGTAGTATCTTTGAAGTTATTTTGTCAAGCTGATATAACTTCGGTATGAAATTTAGAATTCTTATCAGAAAACGCTGAATACTCAAAGACAATAGAGAGATTTCTTCAAAATTCTGGAGAGAAACTGACTTTCAACCTGTAGTTGCCATATCGATCCTGTGTGAGGTCCAAATCATGTTCTTTTCGTCATGTGGAAAAATTGTGGGCATTTTCTTTCACCAACATATTCGCCAATACCTTAGAATATTCATTAGCAGAATAGAGGCACAAACTTAAGGAAAAAAATATAATGTGGAACATAGGGGAAAAAAATGTAGACGCAAAAAGTCTTGGCATGTCCAATGTAAAGACTTACACTTGAAAACAACTTGAAATCACAGGAAATACCCACAAAGAGAAGTATCCGTGTGCAAATGTTTAGACTGCCAGCAGGAAATGCCATGTGAAGTATGCTTGCTTATCTGTTTGGGGATGCAATAAGCTTTGATGGGTACTCCTTAAGTTTGAAGATCTTTCAGGACCTAGGGGTATCTTTATTTGACCATATCATCTCTAATCTATTAGAATGCTAACCTGAGGCTATTGCCAGGGTCATATGATATTTATTGACTAAGAATATGTTCTAATATTGTATAAAAAGTGAAATAGCTAAAAAAAAAAAAAATAAGCCAAACACACTTTGGAAGGGTTAGTTGCTCATTTGTGTCATAGACTGTAACCTGCCAGGCTCCTCTGTCCATGGAATTCTCCAAGCAATAATACTGGAGTAGGTTGCTATTCCCTTCTAAAATGGATTTTCATAACCAAGGATTGAACCCAGGTCTCCCGCATTGCAGGCCAATTCTTTATTGTCTGAGCCACCAGGGAAGCCTTTCTTTGACTCTCTACCAGTTATTTCCAAACCAGCATTATTTAAGAGATCGTAGAGATGGCAAGGGCCACATAGGAAGGAGCAGGAGCAAAACGTAAGAACAGGTTAAGTCCACCTGGCTTTGAGAGTTAGGTGTGATGAAAGCAGAGTGAAGTCAGCTTTTGAGGCGACCTGTTAAGGAAAGCTGGACAGCAGAGGAAGGAGCAGCTGGAGGAGGCAGGTGGGAGGACTCAGGAGAGGTGTGTGGGTGAGGCTGACAAAGTGGGGCTGGGCCAGTGGATGTGGGAATGAGACTGGGAAGATGGAGGACAGACTGGCTTGTGAACAGAGTGAATTTCAAATTACTCGGTGGTAGGAGAGAAAAGTTAAAAGCATCAAGATATATTGATGGCTCCTGAATTATGTTCATGCTTACTAGTTCGATGCAGGAAATAATGGGAGAAGCTCCAGGTTTTGCATCGGTTTTGGGGAAAAGGTTATGGAGGTAATGAAATAAAAATGCTAAATAGATATAGATGGAGAGGCCAGTTTCCTTCTCTAAAGGAAGCAACAGTGAAACTGCTGAGAGAGATAAGGCTTGAGTTGTTAAAACCTAAATGAAGTCTATGGTAATAAATCATCTTCATGCAGAAGAATATGACATTATTCCCAGCCAAGAAAAGTTTTTAATAAAATAACTTGCATAAAAACATATAATGAAGTTACTACTGTGTTTATTTTCATCATGACGACTTTTAACCACATAGAATCACAACAATCTCAGCTGAAGACAGGCTTGATCCAGGTAGAAGAGGATTTGATTTGGAGCAGTAGGATCTTGGAGGCATTGCCAGGGTGTTGAGGAAGGTTGGTGGACTTTGGAAGCCAGAGTGGTTTTGGCACAAAAATTGTGTGGTAATGCAAATGCAGAATTACCAAATGCTGGTAATCAATTGTGAAGTAGCCATAGGAGTGGAGAGAAATGGTTCAACAGAAATCATTTTTTAAAGAAAAAGTATGGACAAGTTGGGATGAGATAATGTGATGAGCAGGGGAGAAAGGTGGTGAAGAATGATAATTCCAAAATGTACTTCAAATTCAATGATGCCGTATCAGGGGCAGAAATGAATTGTCTTCAAGGGAAGCTGGGTTTTGAAGAAAAATGATGACTTTGATGAAAAATGATGAGTTGAACACACCGAGTTTGAGGTGACAGTCAGTTATTCAAGGGGATTCTATTTGGACAGATAGATGGGGCAGGAATACCAGACATTCAAGTCAGGGTACATTTATTGAATGAATTAGCACATGAGTAAAATGTAGGGTTTATATCTGGGAGTGGAAAGACTAATGGAATCAGTAAGAGAGAGTTAAAAAATGAGACAGGCTGAACTGAAAAAAAATTTGTGGTCCACAGAGACCTAGGAAGGTGAGATTTGTAGAAAGCAAATGTCGTTCAGCCATTGGAAGTTTTGCAGAAGCCTAAGGATGATGCTGGCCAAGAGGAAGTCCATGGCCAGGTGCTTAGGTGGACATTAGTCATCCGGAGCAATTGAAGGAAGTAGAAAAAATGGAGAAGAGAAACCAAGATAACTGGGGGCTGAAAAAAACAAAAACAAGAACCAAAGTCAAACACAAGCAGAAGCTAAGGCTTATGTTTCTGAGAAGGGATTTTGGAAAAAGCTTTCTCTTCATTTCTACTTTAGGCTAGAAAATCTTTGAGGACATGCTATAAAGAAAAAATGGAGTTTTCAAAAAGATGATTAAAGAGGTGGTTGATATTTTTTGGCAAAGAAAGGTTTAGCTTTTGGAAGACCAAAATAAATAACAGCAATATTTAAATCCAAAATAGTGTGACATGAAATGTTTGTCAAATTCCTGCTGAATTGGAAGAGAGACTCCAAATTATTACAGTTTTGTTCTTTTATTTGTTTGTTTTCACAATAGCTTGTGTTCACAATAATCTTGGAGCTAAAATGTATGTCACTGGTGGTGCTGGTGGTAAAGAACCCGCCTGCCAAATGCAGGAGACCTAAGAGACGTGGGTTTGATCCCAGGGTTGGGAGGATTCCTTGGAGAAGTAAATGGCAACCTCGCTCCAATATTCTTGCCTGGAAAATCTCATGGACAGAAGAGCTTGGTGGGCTGTGGTCCATAGGGTTTTGCAAAGAGTCTGTCACGACTGAAGCGACTTAGCACACAGCACAGCACATGTTATCACTGAACATTTAACAGTGAATTGATGAGATGATCATCCCCATCTCATCAATGGCACCATTAGAAAAAGATGATACTAAGAAACAAAATTAAACTTGTCGATTTGAAGGTCTACTTGCCTTTATTGAGTGACTCATGTCTTGGGCAGCATCTGATTGAGAAAATAGCTCCAGGGATCTGTACCAAATGGAAGACTTTTATGGGCAGAAAGAGGTGGGGCAAGGAAGTTAGTCTTGCAGAGCGGGCCGTTTTCAGGTCCTGTCACCTTCCTTTGAGGGGAGGCAGGGGTCTGTCAGGTAGATTATCTTGCTGGTGCTGGCTGGGTAGTCCTAGATTGACTGGTTAAAGGTCACGTTCCTGGAAAAGGCTGAAACTGCAGTCAGTGTAGATAATAAGTCTTGGTTTGCTAACATGGGTCTTAGCACAATTGACTCCATTTTGGACTTGTTTTCTTTTTTAATGATGGTACAGTTTCGATTGAAGCTCAACACTGCTCTGTTTGCTACTCCTGCTCTCTAATCCCCTCCCAAGGGACACTGCAGGGACATGTAAGAATCCCACAGAACACAGAAGCCCGGCTGTACTCCAAGCCAGAGAGAGAGCCCTCACCATACCAGCCCCATCCCAAGTTCTTCCAGACACTTGTTTCAACATTACAAATGGCTCTGGTCAGCTCTGTAGATTTTATTAACAGCCTGGACAGTTATCAAACTGTGTGAATGGCTGTCTTGGAGAAACCAAAAAGGACCTCCTGGGAAAATCCAGAAGGGGTAATTCCATTGTACTTTAATTTTTCCTTTGGAAAAGACAAAAGGGCTACCTTTGCTCAGGCAAGGTGGCTCCTGGGAAGGCAGACTTTTTCTATATTCATCCATGTAGTAAACCCCTGTGTTGATCACCAACTTGCTTTTAACTCAGAAACTACACGGGCTACAGTACACAGGGCTGCACCCAGGCGGGCATGACTGAAGGGATGCTAATAAATGTTTTTCCATTGGAGTACTTTTAAACCTTGTATCATTCTTTATTACATATTTGTGAAGGAAACTCTATGGTGGTTTCAAAGGCCATCAGAAACCACTGGAAAAGAGGGAACTATTTCTAAGATGTGTGGATATCTTTCGAGATAGCATTTCTTCCATAGAATCAGTGCTTCTCTGCTGTCTTAAAAAGACAATTTCCCCTCGGACGGGTGAAGTAGTTATATGTATATTGTACACAAAAGACATAAATTCAACAAAATAGACATAATGAGTCTAATGACTTAAAATATTGCTTCTTTATCCTGTGCGCTGACAAAGAGTGTGCCCAGAATTATATGAAAATAAAAGACTTTATTGAGTGTGTTCTATGTACTGGATGGTTTATAGAATCCCGCAATTGTTGTCCAGATTTTATTAAACACAAATCGTTTTCCTATTCGGTGCCAAACCTTAAGATTTTTTTGTTTTCAAGCCACTCTGGTGCTCTCTGAGATCTTATCTCTGTGTGTGTCATATATGCAGATGCATGTCAGCACGTCTGGGTGCATACACTGACACATATCTTTTGCATTTGTAAGATATTTTAACCAGTCGCTTCATAAAAGATTAAAATGGAAGATTAGACACCATTCAGAATTTCACAATGCTGCAATAATAAATCAGTCCTCATCATCTGAAGAACATTTTAGAACTATGAGGTGGGACAAAAGCTGATTTGAGATTCATACCGTTGTATACCTACCCTTAAAAAAAAAAAGAAGCAATTTACACATCTGCAAATCTTAGAAAACGGCAGAGAGAATTTGCATGATTTGGGCACATGAAGCCATTTTAGCACACAAGTTCCCTCCTTTTATCTCTAGAGGGTGTCGAAAGGAGGCAGACATGTTTTCTGCAGTTGATGCGGATTATTGATGGGCATAAATAGCAACTCACACTAATGCTTCAGAAATGTGTTCTTTTAATTGAGTAAAGATGGCATCCAGAAAATATATGTAGGAAAACCATATTGTATGAGAGCTCAAGATACGGAGTGGAGTACACTGTTTCTTGTGTGTGTAGTGTAAATGACATTGACATTTTAGTTGCATCTTTGTTGCCCGTGCCATGTGTATAGTCCTGGTGGAGACATTTATTCTCAAAGATGAATTACATGGAATTTTCCAGGCCAGAATACTGTAGTGGTTAACCATTCCCTTCTTCACGGGATCTTCCCAATCCAGGGATTGAACCCAGGTCTCCTGCGTTGCAGACGGATTCTTTACCACATGGGCCACCAGGGAAGTGCCAACGATGGTAAAATAAATAATTAACGAGTAAGAAAACTTGGAAATCATTCACTGGATTTTCACAACCCACATTAAATGAGATGAACTGAGAGATTAATGTGGCTTTTTGCTTACTAAAGGAAACTATTAGAGATTTGTTTCATTTTTTAAAGCACCATGCAGTGTATTCTGAAATGAACCCTATCTGATTTTCTGTTAAAGGACTACATTAGTCAAGGCATTGTAAATAGTTTCCCTGAGAGTGAAATTTTTGCACCATAATTCAAACAGTCCAAGAACTGTAAGCAATAAACTAAAGTGCAAAGTTCATGAGTTAAAAAGATCTTTGTGTTCACTGGGTTCGTTCATTTTTTTACGCTTGAAAACTGAGTGCCAGAACATCCCAGTGGGTAATTTACACTTGAGCTTCCCAGGTGGCACAGTGATAAAGAACATGCCTGCCAATGCAGGAAGGGGAAGAGACCTGGGTTCAATTCCTGGGTTGGGAAGATCCCCTGGAAGAGGGCATGGCACCCACTCCAGTATTCTTGCCTGGAGAATTCCATGGACAGAGGAGCCTGGTGGGCTATAATCCATGTGATCGCAAAGAGTTGTACACAGCTGAGTGACTAACATTTTCACTTTCATTTCATTCCTTTGTAACCTAATATCTAACTTCCTGGGAGGACTCCTCTGGTGGCTCAATGGTAAAAAATCTTCCTGCCAATGCAGGAGACGCAGGTTTGATCCCTGGGTGGGGAAAATCCCCTGGAGGAGGAAATGGCAGCCCACTCCAGTATTCTTACCTGGGAAGTCCAATGGACAGAGGCAAGAGAAACTTGAAATTGTGCAATAGAAACTCTTGAATAAAAAGAGTTCCTTTCCCCATCCCCCATCACCTCATTAGCATAAATGGTAGAAAGGAGCTTATAATGAACAACAAAAGGCACATCCATCTTTCAGGATATCCTAAGGAACTCTGAGCCAGGAACTGGGGATAAAGGCCAAATATATTTTTTATTAGGCCATGACTGTCAATACCTATTTCCAGAGTTTTGTTTTACTCACTCCTCAACTGACATAATCTCCCTCTGCCCCTCCACTCCACTAAAATGGTTCTGTATTTTTCTCTCCTCATCCTACGTAACCTCTCAGGAGCATTAAGAGCAGTTAAGCCTTCATCTTTCTTGAAAGCATGCCCTCTCTTTGGAGACATTAATATCACAATTTCCTGGTTTTCCTTCTACAGCTCTAACTATTCCTGATTCGTCTCCTTGGAGACATAATAATGAGGGAAGAAATAAGAAGTTACAACTGGTTCCAATGAGAATTTAATGTACAGAGACATATATTCCTTAGAGAACAGGATGCTGTTGTAGTAATTATTTGTATGCCTATGGAAGGAAACATTTGTATTGCTACTAATTTTTTTTTACAACTCAAAAGAACTCAAGTTCTTTCTCTACAGAATTGTATAACAACCAAAGTTGTTAAAGAACCAGAAAGTCAGGACTTTCCTTAGTGGTCCGTAGTTAAGACTTTGTCACCCAAAGAAGAATGTAGGCTTGATTCCTGGTTGGGAAACTAAGATCCCATCAGCCTTGTGGCCAAAAATATCAAAATGTAAAACAGAAACAATATTGTAACAAATTCAATAAAGACTTTAAAAATGGTTAACATCAAAGAAAGCCTTTAAAAAACAATCAAATTATCACCCAGAGGTTCACTTGTACTAATTCTTAGTGCTTTAGTAAAAAAATCCCTAGTAACTCTGCTTTCATATACTTGTTTCCCTGTACTTGTGATGAAATTAATCTCCAAAAATAATTCTTGATTAACAGAAAGACAGTCTCATCAGATTTGACCTGATTATTTACCTAGGAGCAACAGAATTTAAATTAGCCATATGGGCATCCTTGAATTTGCTTTGTAGATAGAAATCTATGGATTATTAAGGTACTAGTGAGGCCAGGAAATAAAACTGCATCTGGAAGTTTTCACTAAGAATCTTGGATTGGGCTTTTTTTTTTTTTTTTTAACTTTTTTTTTTTATTAGTTTTGCCAAACAATGACATGATATCACCATGGGTTTACATGTGCTCCCCCTCCAGAACCCCCCTCCCTCCTCCCTCCCCCCTGGATTGGGCTTTTAAAATCCTGTATTATTTGCTATTCCAGGACCAGGAAACCAGGCTTAGGAAAGGAAACTCTTTCCACAGACGTCACTTGTATTTTTTGTACCTTTGGGTGCATCCCTTAGCTCGGGTATGTGATGGGCCAGAGGAAGACCCTTGTCAGCACCTGAGGCTAAGACAACGGAGGCCAGATACCTGGTTGGTTTCTCAGGGAAGGCTGTCCTTGTTACTCAACAGTGGATTTATCAGGTCTGGTAATTTGGGAATCATGTTCAAATTTGGCTCTCCAAGTCAAGTCTTGGCTTACACAATCAAAGTGCCCACTTGTATCCTTTGAAAAGGAAGCCACATTCCTAGAGATCCTAAGCAGATATCTACACAGCACTGCCATAAATCATTAGGAGACTTAATAAAGTTTTTGACTTCAGAGAATCAGACTTTTGTAAAAATATTTCATCTTCAAAAGCAGGGTTAATGTAGTTAAGGGTTAGATCTGCTTTAGCTCAGTGGTAAAGATTCTGCCTGTCAGTACAGAAGATGTGAGTTCGATCCCTGGGTCTGGAAGCTCCCCTGGAGAAGGAAATGGCAACCCACTCCAGGATCCTTGCCTGGGAAGCCTCATGGACAGAGGAGCCTGGTGAGCTATGTATAGTCCAAGGGATTGCAAAGAGTCAGACACGACTGAGGGACTAAGCACGCACGCCCTCACTCTTACTACAGGGTTGAGCTAAGACATACAGTGCACAATGGAAACATCTAGTTATTTCTAGTATCTTTCTTTTTGTTTTTTAATAACATGAAAGAGCAAACCTTTGTGTTTTCTTACGGACACTTTAGGAAATATCAAAAATAGCTTTAGATATAAAAGGTCTACAAAATGTTATTTTTTCTTAATTTAGGAAGCAATCTTAGAAAGGGAAACTCTAAAGAATTATCAGAGGAAGTTTGAGCACTCGTTTAGGATAAAAGCATGAGTACCTGAGAAAGAGTACTTGGTTAAGTAATTAATCAAAGCGACAATAACAGACTTTATGTGAATGTAGAGGCAATCCAATTGTAAATAATCTTAGGTATTTCACAAACTGGAAGACATTTTTTAATAATAAACAATATATTAAAGTCAATACAGAAAATGATTCAAGTAAGATGCAGATTCTCTAGTATATTGGCAATTTGCACAAAAGATAAAAAAATGGCTGTTCATATTGTAAGTCATGAATCAACAAACCAAGGAAATCAGCACATCAAATCTAAGTGAAAGCTGCCAAAATTGAAACCATTGGAGTCTCTTGTCAGGCCCAGGTGTTATAAACAAAGATGCAGAAGATTCACTTTCTAAGCTTTGTCCTTAACTCTGCTCTCTCAAGTTCTAGAAATCTCAGTCATTTTTCCTTGAACACAGTAACTGTTCATTTTCCTTAGAAGACAGACTCTCCTGTTGTTCTGCGACTCTGATAATTCTAGTATAGTCTCATCACCCATCAGATTATAATTATTTCACAGAAAAAAGTTGAGTATGAATAAGTGAGAACTGGTGTCACACACTATCATGTAGCATATTAGCAAAGGTGGTGAATACACACAGCACTCCTCTCTACAGCCTCACGCACCTCTGCACACCTATCTCTAAATGACAAAAATGATTATGCCTTTAACATTTAGCATGAGTCCAAAATATGAGCTCTCTGTACAGCATATAAAAATAACAAGCAGAAGTATATAAGCTTAAATTTGTATTTCGCGGCTGTCTTCACTGTTGTGTCTTAAAGAGAAATTATTTTGATTTCTGTGGATTCCCAATGGTCCCAATATTTAAGTCAGTTTAATATTAGCCAAGATCTTAAGTAACCTAAAGGATTTGGAAATTAAATGTCAAGCTGACACTCCACAGCACATAATTACTGTTAATTTAAAAAGTATATCCCAATAATGATTTAACTTAATTAAATGCAGTTTTTTCGTGTATTAAGCATGTGAAAGCAATGTGAAGCTTTGATTTTCAGTAGGCATGTATCAGTTTAGAAATTGCACTTTTATCATCATGAGAAAACAAACTAAAATAAAATAAACTGTAGGAGTGAATTGTAGTTAACATTGGTAGATCAGAGAAAAGATACAGATTACGCTTTTCAAAACTACATCATTATTAAATTAGTCTAATTTGCCAAAGATTTATTCAATTATATTAACTTGGAATCCTGAAATGCTTCTGAAATAGAAGATTTTTTAAATACTTTTTAATCTAGTCTTTTATAAAGCATTGGAAATTCTTTCCCAAATTTTCCTTGAATTTTGAGTTTATTGAATGCTTTGGATGTTCTTTTATATCTATAAGGTAGTTCGAACAGATGTTTTTTTAATATAAGGGGAAAGGAAAGTGAGTCTCCATGGGCCTAAGAGGAGCTCAGGGCCTTGGTTAATCACAGACATAGATTAGAGTAGAAAGCTCATAGCTTTTCTGTTCAACTGCTTCAGCTACAAAGAGACCAGAATCCATCAGTCCAGGTGTCTAAGAGCTTTCCTTGGGGTACTGTGGTAAAAAAAAACCCACCTGCCAATGCAGGTGACCCAAAAGACATGAGTTCGATCCCTGGGTGGGGACAATCCCTTGGAGTCAGAAATGGCAACCCACTCCAGTACTCTTGCCTGGAGAATCCCATGGACAGCGGAACCTGGAGGGCTGCAGTCCATGGGGTCGCAAAGAGTCGGACATGACTTAGCAACTAAACAGCAGTGATTAGAGGGAGACAAGGAAGCAGGAAAGGACAGAGAGATCGGGGCCCAGTCAGGCTGCCTGCCACACCCACCCTGGCGCAGGGCTTCGGTCTTGCCTGGAGGTGACCGCAATGCTGGCCGTTCAGTGGGATGTGTCACCAGCGCCTCATCTCCGAGATGTGTGGGACCTTCACTTCGCCTCAGTCGTTACTCACCACCACTGCGAATCGCCTGCGAAATGGGCATCGTCCCCTTCTGCGCAGGGCCAGCCCTTCCAGGTGTCCAGGTGCACACGTGGCCAGCGTTGATTCGGAGCGGATCTGAAGTTAGCATTTTCAAGCAAAAGACATACCTCTCATGTTTGAACTGCTGAAGCAACACTTCATTTGTTTTTTGTTTGTTTGTTTTTTGAATTATGAAACAACAATTTGAAAAGAGAAAGTATTTTCTTTTCCAAAGGCTGCCAAGAATAAAAGCTGTTCTTACCTGTTCAAACAAGGAGAGACAATGAGTTAAAATAAGAATGCTCTGACCTTATTCTCAAGCTCAGCCACCTCTAGGAAAACACTTGAAATGAAGAGAAGTTCAGCTCTTTTTGCAGCCTTTGCCTTTTTGTAGACTCAAGTGTTATCAGTAATAGATCTTAGTAGGTGCAAGCGAACTTTTGAAATCTATGGCTGAGCACTTAGGAGTCTCTAATGTCATTTGGCATTCTTATGAGGGAGTTGCTGTGAGGTTGTAAACCATTCTGGGACTTCCCTGTCAGTCCAGTGGTGAAAACTTCACACTTGCCGTGCAGGAGGCATGGGTTCCATCCCTGGCTGGGGAAGACCCTGCATGCTATGTTGCACGACCAGAACAAAACGAAACAAAATGCCGCACTGTAAATCAACTATGTGTGCCCTCCAAGTTGCTTCAGTCATGTCGGACTCTCTGTGACCCCATGGACTGTGGCCCACCAGGCTCCTCTGTCCCTGGAATTCTCCAGGCAAGACTGCTGGAGGGGGTTGCCATTCCCTCCTCCAGGGGATCTTCCCAACGCAGGGATCAAGCCCAGGTCTCCTGCATTGCAGGCGGATTCTTTACCATCTGGGCTACCACTCAGATGGTAAATGGGGCTTCTAATGGAAGCCCCATTACAGCAGACTAATGAGAAGAGATTACTAAAAATAAATGCATTCTTTTGACTCTTTTCTTAATAATTTTCACATTTATACTACTTTCTGAATTTTTATCTTTATTTTGATTTTAGTAAAAATAAGTGTTTAAGCCTGCCAAGTTGTATCCTCGGTTTTAACTTACACTCTTTGCACATATGATACGTGGACCTCCATGGTAGCCCTGGGGCCTGCAGATATTAATGATTAGGGCCTTATGGGCCCATAAATACAGTCTGTCCATCCTTATGAATGTTATTCTCTTTCTTTCTTCTCTTGTGCTTCCTGTATCACATAAATGAGAAATCTGGGTTTCCATTAGTGTTTAAACTTGGAAACATTTGTATTAAAAAAAAAAAAAAGATTCCAAGTCAAGCCATTTTGTGAGATTTCAGATCTGGCTTAAACCAGGAAGTAATAGGAATATAAAAGGAAAATTTGATCTTCTGAGCTTTTCAGCACTACAGTAACTTGGATAAAAATTAATCCTTTAAAAATTTTGAGGATCGTCTGTCAATGCCACTGATTTAAAAAAATATATATTCTACTGCCAGCTTCATGCGAAAGTTAAGACTCAGTTCCCTTCCAAGGCTTTGTAGAAATTCTTTGTCTTATTTAATATAGCCTAAAAAAACGTGTCTTTTAGAATGGAAGGCTGTCAGAAAGAAATGTGAAATGGGAAGAAAAGCAGAAATTAAAGGAAAAAATGAGCGCTATTCTCACAGGGAGACCCAACTCACACAGTTTGGGTCCAGCCAGAGCCTTACAAACCTTTTGAAGCTCATACAGTATTCTGATCCCTAACAACCCATATTCTTGAAAAATTAACCAGGAGACTAGCATGAGCGAAATGTCCTTCTGTTTGACTTGGAGACCAGAGACAAGGCTTGCCGCCCTCGGGGAAGGCTTTTAATCAGACTGTCTCTTCATCCTGGCTTTTGACCTTTCCTAACACTCAATTGTCTCTTCACACTGGTCTTGAAAGCGACTGGCTCTAAGAAAAGAAGGAGGGGCCTCTTCATTCTGCTTAGCACAGTTTATGTCAAGATTTTGCTCCTGTAAAAGCCCTGGCATGTGTTGTTGATGATAGACACAGATCAACGGTGATTTGAAAGTAATTTCTGCTTTTGCTAAACTTTTATTTCAGATCAACTGGAGACACATCCTGTCACTGCTATGAAGATTGTGCACGTATGTGTGTGTGCGTGTGTGTGTCTGATTAGTCGCTCAGCTGTGTCTGACGTTTTGCGACTCCATGGACTGTACCCACCAGGCTGTTCTGTCCATGGGATTCGCCAAGCAAGAATACTGGAGTGGGTAGCCATTCCCTCTCCAGGGGATCTTCCCAACCCAGGGATCAAACCTGGGTCTCTTGCATTACAGGCAGATTTTTTACCATCTGAGCCACCAGTCTACCTTTAAATTGATGAGCAATTCTTTGGAAATTGTATTTCCTGATAAAAATACCTATTTCTCCAACAAGTTTCCTTCCTTATTTCTAGTCTTCACACCATGCATTTTTTTCACCTCCCCTACATAAACTTTCTGTCCTCATACAATTGAAAATATCAAGCAGTATTTTCGAAGACTATACTGACTTAGTATCAAGTTAGCTCTTTTTTTTTTCACATGCTCAGTTGCTCAAATGTGTCCACCTCTGTGACCCCACTGACTGTATCCCACCAAGGTCCTTTGTCCATGGGATTTTCTAGGTAAGAATACTGGAGTGGGTTGCCACTTCTGTTTCCAGGGAAAGTTTGTGACCAAGGAAACGAAACCACATCTCTTTCATCTCCTGCATGGGCAGGTGGATTCTTTAACACTTCCTGGGAAGACCCCGTTTTTCACATACTGAAAGCCACAGAGACGAGCCTTAACAAATTCTTCATGACATCCAGAGCTGAGCATTCAAACCTGGAAGCCTTCGCATTCCTTTTGACTCCTGTGAGCCTCATCTTTCTCTTTTCCTGCTGACACGTAGCAACACTGAAACATACATGTGATCAATCCTTTAGTAATTCTCACCTGCCTTTCAGGATCTTGAGGGTAGGACAAGCCATCAATTGAAACATTTTAAGCCATCTTGCTTATGATATTATTCTATCCCTTGGCATCCAGTGTATTATGTCAGTGACTCCCTAAGAGAATCTGTGAGCAGTAGAAAGCAGGCATGCAGAGGTTATATCCACTCAGGAACTCTGACAACTAGGGCAACTGTGTGTTAGATCTATCACATGTCTTTCCAGACATCTATTTTAGAAATAAGCATTGAAATAAAGACGAATATCAGTAACTGTTCCAAGACACAGAATGTAAAATGTGATGCCTAAGAAACTGACAGAAAGGAGAAATGAAGATAGTTCAGAGAATTGTATGCCTGAAGGCAGAATTACACATTACATAGCAGACGTGGTATCATTTAGTTTGGAAAACCCTGCAACCAAAGGGAATTAAGGGAACATTTATTGTTTCTTAATATAGCATGTATTTTAGGAAATGTTTATGTTCTTAAACTTAAAAATTTGTTTCTTCCATAGATTTTTATGCATCAGTTTTATCAAGTCACTGATGTTTGAATAAGCATTTATCGTTCCCTTATATATATGTGTATATACTTATATATATATATATATATATACACTTACATATATATATATATATACTTATATATGAAGTGAAGTGAAATTGTTCAGTCATGCCGATTCTTTGCGGCCCCAGGGACTTTAGCCTACCAGGCTCTTCCATCCATGGAATTTTCCAGGCAAGAGTACTGGAGTGGGTTGCCATTTTCTTCTCTAGGGGATCTTCCCAATCAGCGATCGAACCTGGGTCTCCCACATCGTAGGCAGACTCTTTAGTCTGTGCCACCAGGGAAGTCCCATACATACATACACACACACACACACACATATATATATATACTTCTATACACATATATGTATATATACATACACTTACATATATATACTTATGTGTATATATATGTCTATACTTACATATAATATATATATATTTATATATAAGTATGAATAATATATATTTTACATTTTCCATAAAATCTGTGGAAAATATATAATATATACTTAATATATAATATATTGAGTATATAATTATATATAATACATAATATTTATATAATATATAATACATAAATATATGTAAAATTTATATAATATATATGAATTTATTGTATATCAGTTCAGTTCAGTTCAGTCGTTCAGTTGTGTCCGACTCTTTGTGACCCCATGAATCGCAACACTCCAGGCCTCACTGTCCATCACCAACTCCAGGAGTTTACCCAAACTCATGTCCATCCAGTCAGTGATGCCATCCAGCCATCTCATCCTCTGTCGTCCCCTTCTCCTTCTGCCCCAATCTTTCCCAGCATCAGGGTCTTTTCCAATGAATCAACTCCTCGCATGTGGTAGCCAAAAATATTAAAGGTTCAGCTTCAACATCAGTCCTTCCAATGAACACCCGGGACTGATTTCCTTTAGGATGGACTTGTTGGATCTCCTTGCAGTCCAAGGGACTCTTGAGAGTCTTCTCAAACACCACAGTTCAAAAGCATCAATTTTTCGGTGCTCAACTTTCTTCACCGTCCAACTCTCACATCCATGTATGACTACTGGAATAACCATAGCCTTGAAGGCCCATCTCCTCCAGACTGGAGAAGGCACTGGCCCCCCACTCCAGTCCTCTTGCCTGGAAAATCCCATGGATGGTGAAGCCTGGTAGGCTGCAGTCCATTTAGGTCATACCTGAATGGTTTAGTGGTTTTCCCTACTTTCTTCAATTTAAGTCTGAATTTGGCAATAAGGAGTTCATGATCTAGTTAGCAAGTTACTGGCACACAGAAGGAGAGAAACTACAGAAATATACATGCACATATGTACACCTGTCTCTGGTTACTCATTGTATAGCACTGGCTAGAATCTTGAAGTCTGATATGATCAACAAATAATCTAAATTTCTAAGGCAAAACTACCTTTAAGAGAAAGTCACATAGTTGAGACTTAGAATAATTTATGGATCATTTGGAGGCCGTCTGAAAATGGACTTCATTCTAATGGAATTGGCTACTGGCTCTGGATAATTCGCCAACAGACTGTCTCCTTTTCTCCACTGTGAGCTCCATGTTTTATGCAGTGAATGTGTGGTGAAGTGCAGCCCTGCTCCTGGCAGAGAAGTGCACCTAGAAAAGGCATCCTTCATGTCCTGTTCACCTTCCTCATTTAGATCTCGCCATGGCTCCTCTCTCTCACCTCTTCTGGCCCCACGCCTGGTCTCCTACACTTCTCTCCATATCTCCAGAGCTTTCAGCTCCTAACTTGCTACTTGAGCTCATCGTCTGGCTTTGCCCCTGAATGACTTTTTATTCCTATTTTGAACACATTACTTAACAGTTAAAAAAAAAATCAGCTCTCTTTGCCACACATTTTATTTTACTTGACTCTTTCTTTTACAATAATCTTTAATAAAATAGGTACCGTCAGAACTGTGAGTATTCGCTACACTGATCTTTTTCTTATATAGTCTCTGAACTAAATCATAGATGATTAGCTTCGAAAATGAAGTAGAATATCATCTTTTGCACACTTTCCCTGGCACTGTGCCGAATATACATATCATCTACGAGCAGAGTGCAAGTTCTAGGTTGTACAATTTTGAGGATTTGACTGTTATCATGGTGTTTGCACTTAATAAAGGGCTTCTCAGGTGGTTCCTTGGTAAAGAAACTGCCTGCCAAGCAGGAAAAGTGAGTTATATCCCTGGGTCAGGAAGATCCCCTGGAGGGGAAAATGGCAACACACCCTAGTATTCTTGCCTGGAGAATCCCATGGACTGAGGAGCCTGGTGGGCTATGGCACAGGGTCTCAAAGAGTTGGACACAACTTAGTGACTAAACAGCAGCAGCAGCATGACTAATAAATGTTACCTCTGACCTCTCTCTCTGAAATACACACATCAACACATACAGACACACACACACACACACACACATTCTATACATGCAGAATAGGATAAAACAAATAGAGAAGTTTCAGGTGTTGTGATGACAAAATATCCAAAATATATAGTTGACTTGAAAGGTTAGTCAACTCATGGTTAATAACACAATTGAACAAACCAGTTACAAGAGCTCCCCCAACCCCACCTCCACTCCTAGGTGATTCAGTGTAAGCATGCTTAGATTCCCATTAGCGGAAAATGTGCAGCTGAGAACTGCAGCTAGGTTAGCACTGGAGCCCATTCTAGAACTGAAGTCACTGAGACAAAGTAATTGTGAAGGCTGAGACTTATGTTGATGGTTCCATGTCTCTTTCCCCAGGGAAGGTTGATCTGGCTTAATACTGGAGGAAGTCAAACAGGTTTTCTGAGATTAACTTTTGGCCAAGAGAGTTTTCTTGGAAGATACAAATCTTTAGAAATTGAATTAAAGAAATCTAAAAATACCTTACATACACTGTGATTTTGCCACATTGTCACTGTAGGGTGCATGCCATGGGATTTTCGTAAGTAGTTCTGAAAATCATGACTTGTTGGCCAGTAGCCAAAGCAACCACGTGCACACTGAATCACTTTCACATGGTAGTGTTTCCATATATTAAATATAACCATGATATAAAAATAAAAGTAAAAATGACTGTATATCCATGTTTATATCTTTATCTTTAGCTAAAAGAAAAGATCCTCACATTGATAAAGATACATAAAAGCACTAACGGTGGTGGTTTCTGTTATGATACCATGAGTTAAACAAAATACATGCAAAGCAAAATACTTTTGTAAGGTACTAGGTATGCATAAGGAGAACATGTTGATGCTTTGAAGGATCTCTGGGAGTAGAAACAATTATTATTATTATTATTATTTGTCAGGGACCATGTATTTAGGTACAGATCGTTACTATGGTTTTGCTTAATAGTTATTCTATGAGCAGTACATGCTGACTGTGCCGGCAATTAAAATTCATAATTATAATATGAGATGCTCCTGCTTCACTTAAATTTTGATTATAAATGTGGTCAGCATTGGGTATATTTCATGCAATTTGCAGACTCAGGGAATAGCTGTTTTAAGAAGTTTTTCTGTAGAATGCATTCATCAATGTCCTGCCTTATTTCTAGTTATCCTTAGTTATTAAATGTTGTGGTACTCATAACATTTAAGCCATTGCAATTTACATTTTTGCTGTTCTAAGTTTTGAGGATGTGATATTTTGGAGTGTTTATAAATTATTTCATCATATCCTTTTCAGAAATAGTAAAGAGTGTTGGGTGTGATTTCAAGATGAGACACTAGAATTTCTTGGATAACTGGAAGGTAATAGGCTCAGCTACATTGGGCACATTGTTTTGGATATGGATCAGTTCACAAGGGGCATTGATGTGTTTATCATTTGCTAATTGGGTTATCCTGTTTATCATTTGCTAAGGATAACCACATGCCTCCTTGATGCCACCTCTTTCATCAGTCAGGATGCTCTGTTATACTGTAGTCTCTTGACCTGGCACCTCAATACCTTGTAATAGAGGTTTATTCCCCACTTCTGTTACACCTTCATTACCAGTTGGCTTAAGCTCTGTCCCACATCACCTTCACTCCAGGATGCAAAGGGTGGAGCATCTCTTTTGAAGACTAGTGATAATCAGAGAGAGAAGGAGCGCAGTAAATGTGTCTGTGCTCCCTCTTGAGAGGCCTCTGTGGAGAGGACACATTTCTTATGCTCACATATCATGGACAGAATAAGTGACACCTAAGGGTAATGGTGTCAGAGCGGGTGAGTAATGCCAAGACCTACCAACCTAGTCACGTGTGTGTGTGTGTGCTCAGTCGTGTCTGACTCTTGGAGACCCCGTGGACTATAGTCTGCCAGGCTCCTCTGTCTATGGGATGCTCTAGCCAAGAATAGTGGTGTGGGTTGCCATTTCCTTCTCCCAAGAATCTTCCTCACTCAAGGATGGAACCCACGTCTCCTGCATTGGCAGGTGGATTCCTTACCAACTGAGCTACCGTGGAAATCCATAGAATATTTGTCATTGATTTTCACTATTCCTTGTATTCCTTTTGTTTACGTATTTTCCCCCAAAGCTAATACAAACTAAAAAATAGAAAACAAAGAACATTCCAGGCAAATCATTTTCTCATATCCAAAATCAGTGTCCTAAATTTCACTTACAGAGTGAAAATTTACTTTTATACAGAGTATAAAAGTATACTCACTTGAGAGAATAAAAAAAGATCAGAAAGCTGAGATTTTAATGAGCTAGTAATTTTTGTTGAATGATTTGCTCTAATTGTTTTGTATGGATTGTATTATCTAGAAGGAAAAAGCCTCCCCAGACTTTGTAAAGCACATGCACAGAGGCACACAAGCAACATTAAAGACAGTGCTGTTGACTTATAAATTTTTCTTATAAGTTATGTTTCGACATGCAGGTAGGAGAAAACAACTGAACTGCCATAATTATGCTGGTGACTTCTTTGACAGTTTCTTATTAGGTTGTGGCTATAGCTTTTTCAGAGCAATTATCTCATCAAATCTCTGTGTGGTAGTGCCTTTCCTAGAAGAGAAAAATAATAAATCTATTCTACAGAGTACAATGACTAAAAGGTCCTTACAAAGAAGTGACTTTGGACTTTTTGGGAGAAAGATTTTGTTGCAGGTGGTTGAACCTCCCTACTCTGTCTAATTAAGGTGTTATAAAATAGTTTTTAGCTACTAATATATCTGAATTTAGCTGAGAATCATTCTGCTATCAATGGTCTGAGATAATTCTGTGCTATAGTTATGCGTATAGGAGTTATTTTTTTAGTTCAAGTATTTGTCCTCTAGAAGTCTCATTTTAGAAGGCCTGACAGTTCCCTCTGATCTTTTGTGGACTCATATTTAAAAAATACAGTTTCAATCAGAGGATTATTTAACTTGATGTATATTTAATGGTTCTAGTTTCACAACTGTAACATAAGAGGTTTATTTCATTGTTTCCAGTCATCCATTTCTTTATCAGGCATCGAGAATTTATTTTCCCCTTTTTTTAGACTTTCTAAAATTTATCTGATAACCAAAACACAAAGAGTTATCATATGTGTGATGTGGTTTCCTCTCTGTAGTGCATCACATACAGTATCTTCTTCCAGCTGAAGATAATTATTTTTTTTAAAGCAACTAAAGAATGAGAAATAGGGATGCATTGACACAAATAGATAGTAGCGAATTCAGAATGCATAGTACATGTTCAAATGAAAGCAAATGTTTCTATGCCCAATTACCTAATTTGTAATTGCAACTATTCATTGCACTTGATTCTTCTTTTCAACTTCTTCCTCTCCCTCCTCCAGCTCCTCCCTCCCGGTTTTTGTGTGACAGCTTAGTAATAAACCCAGAAGGCTTAGCTCTTTCCTTCCCACATCACCCCACTGTTCAAGGCCTAGATTCACGAATACATGCTATAATGATATTTTCAATAGGAAACTAAAGTCATTGTAACCTCCCATTTCTCCTTGAAGGTTTCAGATGCAAATAACTGTGCCTGTCTTAAGCTGGATGTAATTTCTGTGCTCAGAGACAGCTGAGAATAGTATGTGTGTTTGTATGAGAGAGAGACAGAGACAGAGACTCAGAGACAGAGAGACAGAGAAAGAGATTTACAGAGATAGGCAAAGAGAGCGTCATAGCACTAGCATTGATAAGACTTTGCAGAGAGAAGATGTGTAAAGAAGAAGAAAAATATAGGGAGAGTGGTCCTAGAGAAATAATAAATGCTTGCTTAGAAATGATTATTTAAAGCTAATACCATTTTGTACTTAAAATCTGAATGATCACATAGGTATGATCACAAAGATAAATTCACACACATTTTTAAAAGTATGTGTGATCAATGTGGCTGTGTTAAGAATTAATCCTGTCTTCAGTATTCAAGTGGGTGAATGCTCAAGCACAGGCTGGTCCACTTCACAGTGACCCTCAGGTCCCCCAGGCTCTGCCTGCTTTTGCATCTCTGCATTTCTGTTTCTCAGCTCACTAGTTTCCACTGCCCTGTCCTCAAGTTCACTGATTCCTTCCTCTGACTGCTCACATCTTCCTTAGAATCTCTCTAGTGAATGCTTCACTTTCATTATTGCACTTTTCAGCTCCAGAACTTGTTTGTGGTTTCCATTTAGACTTTATCAATATTTCCATTTTGTTCCTTCATCATTTTCTTGACATCCTCTGTATCTTCCTTTAGTTAGTAAAGCATCCTTAAGACAGTTAAAAAAAAACATTGTCCAGTAGATCCACCATCAGATCCTTTATAGGGACAGTTTGTGTTATTCATTTATTTATTTTTCTTCTTGAAATTGGCCACACTCTCTGTTTCTTTGTATGCCTTGTGATTTTTTTTTGTTGAAAACTGGACTTTTGAATCTAATAATTTGATAACTCTGAAAATCATATTCTTCCCATTCCCTACAGCTTGTTGTTTTTATTTGTTTTTTTAATTTGTGTTTTTATTTTTGTTTTCTAATTCCTGTAGGCTGTCTCTGTGCTTAGTATCACTGGGCCTGGGCCTTCATGCAGACACATGTACTGAGGCCCTGATTTTCCTATTCAAGTCTCTTTTACCTTACAGTGGGTGTGTGAATGCACGCATGTGTGCTCAGCTGCTACAGTCGTGTCCAACTCTTTGAGACTTTATGAACTGGAGGCCACAAAGCTCCTCTTTCCAAGGGATTCTCCAATCAACAATACTGGAGTGGGGTGCCATGCCCTCCTCCAGGGGATCTTCCTGACCCAGGGATCAAACCTATGGTTCTTGAATTGCTGGTAGATTCTTCACCACTGAGTCACTTGGGAAGACCTAGAGTGGGATTGTATCCTGTTAAACCCATGCTTAGTTGAAAATATCTTAAGTCAAAAATGCATTCAGTACTCCTACCTTACTGAACATCATAGCTTAGCTGAGCCTGCCTTATACGTCTCAGAATACTTTCATTAGACGTGGGTGGGCAAACACATCTAACACGCTTATAGTAAAGTGTGGAGTATCTCATGTAATTTACTGAGTGCTGCGCTGAAAGTGGAAAATAGCATGGTTGTCTTCGTAGACAATTGTGTGTCGGTTGTTGACCCTCATGATGGCATGGATAACTGGGAGCTGCAGCTTCCCAGCCTCACAGGAGAATCAGACCCCGTATCTTTAGCCCAAGAAGAATCAAAATTCAAAACTCAAAAGACAGTTTTCAATGCATATTGCTTTCCCACCATCATCAAGTTGAAGAATCATAAGTTGAACCATGATGGGTCAGGGACTGACTGTATACACAGTTGCTTTGGAATACCCTGCTCCTCAGTGACCTACTCCCATTAGAAAAAAAAAAAAAAAAAAGTGAAGGAGAGTGAAGGGGAAGCATGTTGGCTCTTTAACCGCTCCCCCCCCACCAGAAGCGACCCCAGCCAGAGGGAAGGTGAGGGAGGTGTAGCAACCATGACCTCAGCTTCTCTAGCATCAGGTCTGTGCTCAGAAGCAACACCAGAACACAGATCCTCAGTGCTTGGTGGGCAGGGCCCTTGAATGCCCAGCCTGGCTTTGCAGGTTGTGCGCAAGCTGCTCTCGGAAGGCACCCACCACTGTGTGCCCTGAAGCTGCGAGGTGGAGAATGATTTCTTTCTGCTGTGCTAAGAACTTGTAGTGATGGAAATCAGCCAGTTTACTACCCGAGCCTCCCCCGGCTTGTACACCTTCCATAGGCTGCAGAGTTCCAGAGCAGTTATATCAGAGTCTGCCAGGACGCTTGTTCTCTGGGCAGGATGACAGATTTCTAGAACTCCCTATTCCACGTGTTCCCCAAATCCTTTCTCCTCAAATGTTTTATATCATGCTATCCAAGACTGTCGCCCAGTGATCTCTCTATGAACCATTCCTGTAGATGATGCTTTGCCTGCTTTGTTTGCAAGCCAGAGGGAGTATTTAAGCGCACTATATCCTCATTGTAAAATGATGGCACTGTGAAAGCGTTTGGCTCTGAGTCTAGTTACCATATAATCTGTTTTCTAAACCAGAACAAAGCTGAGAGAAAAGGGAGATGCTATTAATAATTTTTCCTGTAATAAAAGCTGTGCAGTGGGACTATCTAAGACAGTTGTTTAAGGAGCACTTAGATAAAAGGGCTTCCCTGGTGGCTCACATGGTAAAGAATCTGCCTGCAATACAGGAGACCCAGGTTCCATCCCTGGGCTGGGAAGATCCCCTGGAGAAGGAAATGGCACCCCACTCCAGTGTTCTTGCCTGGAGAATCCCATGGACAGAGGGGCCTGGCGGACTACAGTCCATGGGGTCACAAAGAGTCAGACATGACAGACTGACTAATACCAACACTAGATAAAAGTGTACTCTGGGAAATTTCCACAAGGGATGTCTCTAACATGCTTTGACCAGGTTTTGCATCAAAATCTTGACTTCCATAGTAAGGTGACGATCACAAAGTCCAGGTATTCCTATGTCACAATCTGAAGGTTTTGTTTTTTCCCTGAGGCTTTTATATGGATCATGGAGGCATAACTTTAGATGTACTGAATCCACATTGTATCATAAGAGTTACAAAGAGTTTCCTAATTTGCTTTGATACCTTCGGTGTGTGTGTGTGGATCATTGTTTCTGATGCTATCTTCCAGTTTTTTTTTCTCAGTGAAGTAGAGAAGCCTCTTCTCCAGGGTGTAGTGTATTCTTAACACCATCCAAGTTCTCTGGTCTCTCTTCTGTGAATCACTAACCATTCTTGTTCCATGTATTGTGCAGGAGACTGATCTCTTCCCGGTGTTAAAATCAGTATTATTATTTTCAGACAATCTTGGTTTTTCCATTGGCAGATGGGCAAATAAAACTTAAAAAGAAACCCAATCTTTATAATTTTGTTGCCATCTTTGCTTCTTCTGATAAAATACAGTTGCTACAGAGCAATTGTGCAGTGGGATGGGTGTGTATGTGTGTTTGTGTGTGTGTGAGACAGAGTGAAAGAGGCATTTTAAATGCTTTCTGGAGAAAAGCAGCTAGTCTGGATGACTTGTGAAATATGACTGTTTTGTTTGAATTCAGCTTGTAAACAACACACCCCAAGTAGAATGGCTAACAGATCAGTGTTGAAACCATCAGCATGGAAATGACCTAAACTTCAGTGTTCTGTTTTTCCCTCACTTAGCAGAAACCAAGCACTCTGGCTTTCTCACTCTACTTTTTTGTCTGCTGTGTCTCCTATAGGCTTTCCTGTTCTTAGGGTCTGCTTGGTGCCTTCTCATTTCATTTTAGGGCTGAGGATGCCCTTGTGGTCCTAAAGCCACTTCTGACGGGCTGCTGCCCAGGGTCCCACCTGGGGCCTCAGCACCACAGAGGGGCTTCTAGCTAAGGCCCCCTCAGAAGTTTGGGGACCTTCCTTTTTCAGATCCTTGCAGTACCCAACTTTTTTGAGAGGGAATATTTCCTCCATAAAGTTGAGAGCACTCATGGGTGTCCCTGGGAAGAAGCATTCCATCTGGAGAAAGATGCTTAGTGCTCTTCTGAAGACTTGCAAGAATATTTAACTATTTTCCAAATGGAAAGCCACTTAGCTTTCAGTTTGACCCAGATCAGTTGCTCTTCTCCAAAATTATAGTCCTGAGTAGGTGTTGTTGGTCACTTTGAAGTGGAACAAGACCTGATGGTCCTTGCCCTGCCTTCCCCATCATGTCCTCAGCCTGCCTTCTGTCTCTGGAAAACTAGTCAAAAAATAAGTTTAATCAGAAAAGTGAAAAATGCAGAAACAAAGGAAAACAGTCAACGGAGACTAAATAATAATAATGTAGTCATTAAGCATAGTCAAAGATGTTTAGTTCTTTCTCAAAGGCTATAGACAATATTCTGAGCCATTTCTTGTGAGCTGTCTTATAGATACTGAAACCCCAGGTGGAGGAGTTAACTAATGATGACCCAGGATCTAACTAGACTGTACCCAGGACATGAGATGCCACAGTTCCGAGAATTGGCCTCAAAGAAATGGGAATGAATGGACCCTGAAATTGAAGATTAACGGTGCCTAAAACAACCATGGTAACGCTAGTCAGACCCCCGGTGACCAGCTTCCAGAAGACCGGCAGAGCTGACTGTGCTGTTTCTCAGGTAGCCCCCTCCCTCTGTCTGTGAAGGCTCCCGCCCCACTGGCTTTCCCAGTGGGAGAGCGGGGAGTCGGCCTTTGGGTGGACGTCCACTGCCCTCCACTGTCCTCAGTCGCCACATCTGAAATAAAGCAAACATTCCTCTCCACCAACCTGGCCTGTTTACTGGCTTCTGAGTGGCGAGCCACCAGACTCACACATCCTTTCAGTAACAACTTCACCAAACGTTGATGAAGGCTTTCTTGTCTTCTGTGGAAGAGGAAGGGCTTCTCCTATTGGAACTCCTCATTGTCAGGGGCCTCAGCCCCATGAGTTCATTACCGTGCACTGTGACATTTTAAAATCGCCTTTCTTGCTTTACCAACATTTATTGATAGGTGTAGAGCTTTAGAATTTGGCTGCTGAAATGTCAAAACTGCACATGCTTGCTTCTGCTCTGATGAACTACTGTATGTCTTGTTGAACAGTAGAAAAGAGATTGCATCGGCCAAATGTAAGAAGATGTCCTTGCACTAACACGAAAGGAAGAGAGAAACACGCGTGTGACAGCAAACAGCACCTGCACAGACACGGAAGAGTCCTGGCCGCCAGCCCCAACACGTCCTTCAGCGACTTAATGTCAGTGAGGTGGGCGCTTTACCTGCCTTTCCATTTGATTATGTTTCTTTTGTTTAGATGTAGTTTTTGAACATACCTGCATCATTTTAACAAAACAGATCTAACTGCAAAAAAAAAAAAAATCCTAAAATAAATTTGCCATGATGTGTTTTAAAGCTTAGTTCTCCCCAATGACAGTGTATTTTTGTAGTTACATCTTGAGAAAGACAGCGAGGAGATCTGGGCTCTACTGCCATGATTTCCTCCTTGTCTGTGTGCTCTCGGCTGGTCATTCCACCTCTGAGTTTCCATGGTCCTCTCCTCTAATGCATGCTGCTGCCCAGAGCTATCACAAGGCAGAACGTGGAGCTTGGCTTCTTCCATTCTGATAGAAGAGCTTATTTCAATGTACTCTTGTACGTGAAAATGAATGTGCACAGCTTTAAACATTCCCTTACAGCAACTCAGCTTTTAGATTTGGGCCTTATATAACAACATGGAATTTGGATGATAAATTGAAAACTAAGCTTATAATAAACAAAGTCCTCACATAATTCAAAGACATCAAAAGTTCAAGTATATGAAATATCTCTTTAATCTTGTTATTGTTCAGTCACCCAGTCTTGTCTGACTCTTTGTGGCCCATAGACTGTAGCACACGAGGCTTTGCTGTTCATCACCATCTCCCAGAGCTTGCTCAAACTCATGTCCATTGAGTCGGTGATGCCATCCAACCATTTCATCCTCTGTCGTCCCCTTCTCCTGACCTCAATCTTTCCCAGCATCAGGGTCTTTTCCAGTGAGTTGGCTCTTCACATCATGTGCTCAAAGTATTGGAGTTTTAGCTTCAGCATCAGTCCTTCCAGTGAATAGTCAGGACTGATTTCCTTTAGGATTGACAGGTTTTCATGACGAGAATGAGCAAAATGGTCTTGAATGGTGACCCCAAACCCAAGGCTGGATTCCCATGAAGCTAAACATTGTACTGAAAACTCCAAAGGGCTTATTTATTGATTTCTTATTTCTCAACATCTCAACTCTCCTATATGCTGTACATCATTAAATGCATCTTCCTCTATTTTCTTCTAATGATAATCCATGTACAACTATAACTTTCTAAAGCCTGATTTTTCTTTTTTTTTTCCTCCACTGATTCACTTTTCCTTGGTGGAAGTCATTTTTAAATATAATGGAAGAGAGTGGTATTCATTTACAGGGTTTACCGAAAAGTGGGGAAATAGAGATAATAGAATCTCATAACATCAAGGTAATTCTTTTCTGGATTAAACTGGACCTTGTAGGGCAGATGAGGCTGAATATTTGTCCCTATCCCTGTCGCCACCCCAGTTCTTGTTCGTGGCCTGTTAGGAACCCAGCCACGTAGCAGGCAGCAAGAGGCAGCAAGCCAGCGAGACTTCAGCAGTAGCTTCATCTGCACTTCACTCGCCATTTTTCACATTACTGCCTGGGCACTGCCTCCTGTCAGATCAGTGGGCATTAGATTCTCATTGGAGTGTGAACCCTGCCATGAACTGCAGATGCGAGGGATCTAAATTGCATGCTCCTTATGAAAATCATCCTGAAACTGCCCCCACCCTCTGCCAACTGTGGGCCGTGGAAAAACTGTCTTTTATGGAACTAGTCCCTGGAGCCAAAAAAAGGTTGGGGACCACTGGTACAACAGACCTAAAGGAAGAAGAAAAGGAAAATGTTCAAGACACAGCAATGCACCCATTCGACTTTTTAAAATAGAGGATTAAATACCTTGAAGGGATTACTACACAGGGTTGCATCTTTTTCTTTTGATAAGCATGCAATCTCACTAAGAATAGAAAGAGAAAAGTAGAAAGAAGAAAAGGAAGGAGGGAAGTTAGGAAAGAAGAAAGGAAGAAAAGAGAAAAAAGGGAAAAGAGAAAGAATCTTTTACCAAAGATTATTCGATGGTTAGGGTGGGCTTCCCGGGTGAGGCAGTGGTAAAGAATCTACCTGCAGTGCCGGGGACACATGGGGTGTGGGTTCAATCGCTGGGTCAGAAAGACCCCCTGGAGGAGGACCTGGCAGCCAACTCCAGTGTTCTTCGCCTGGAAAATGGACAGAGGAACCTGGTGGGCTGTAATCCACGGGGTCACACAGCCAGACACGATTTAGTGCCTAAGCAACTAAAGTAGGTGACAGAGAGCTCTTCTCTGCATGCATCATGCATCGTTGCTTAAACGTTTTTTGAAATTCTGTCCACGGTCACATGTGTGCATTAAACTAGTACAACTGCGTGTGCATTACACTAGTCCCAGAGACGTCCACACTCGGTGTGTCACGGTGTCTCTTCTCTTTTCTCTCACAAGGTACAGGATGTTGAGGAAAAGAAAGCTACAGATGGGAAACTCAGACGTCTCTATTAGGATTGAGACAATTTCTTAAAAAATCTATATTCCTTCCACCTTTTTAGTTTCCAAACTTTGTATTTTAATTAGGATATTTTTCTGTGCTGTGGCCTTGAGAAGAAAAAGTGAAAAAGAAATTCTGTTGGTGTATTTGAAAGGAAAGAAGCCCAAGGTTGTTTCCTCTGTGAATGGGATTTGCATTGTCTGGGAGTAAGTGACAAATGTGATATTAGATACATAACATGGAACCAAATACATTAAAAGAGAAGTACAATATTTTAAAATGGACATATTAAATCAATGCCTAATGCAGTATGACCCAGTGAATAGTAAATCAGAATATGTAAGAGAAAATAAAAGCACTAGAAATGATATTTCTTAACTAACTGAAACGTGTACTGAGACTTGTCATGGGCCATCACTTAAATATTAGTCAATTCTAAGGCATGAGCAAGTTCATTTTTAAGGGTCTTGGCAAAGCAAGGGAGCTTGCCAACAAATGAATGGACTGGCCCTCTGAATATCTTTACTTATAACTACACAATTATAATTTTCCCATCACTGTGCTATGAATTATTAAAAGAATATTGGCATTTTGCTATATATTTAATTATCTTTAAATCATTTCTCATAGTGGGAATAATATTATAGTAATTAAACTTTTGTTAAGCAAATTTTCAATCTGGGTTAAGTTTTTCAATCAATGCTCATTTCAGTTAACATATAACTTTAATTTTTTTTTCCTTTTTTAAGTCACTGTTCACATGACTCCTTATAGAAGAAGGTGTTCCTTTCCTAAAATAAGAATGGACAGTAATTCTGTAATTTTAATATCACCTGAGTTCTTTTAACGCCTTTATGGATATGTATTTTAACTTGAACTACATAGAGATATATAGACAAATCTATGGACAGATCCATGCACACTGGAAAAAAATGAATCTGTCCCCAAAGCTTCATGGAAATATATATTCCATATGTGTAAAGTGCATTAAAACTGCCTGACCACAAAAGATATCCTGTATTTATAGATTTGCTTACATTTCTGGGTCTGCCAAATTTTCACATCTTGTTGTTGCTATTTGCTTAACCAGATTAAAAGGAAACTCAAAGTATTTAGAACATCCTTTTTAGGATTCATTTGGAATGCTGTAAAAGGCATGAAAATATTGATCTTGGACTTCAGCATAGATTTGAGGGACTTTACGTTTTGTAATGGTATGTTCTCCACTGACTCTAAGACCATACTTGAAGTTTACCCCCTTGTAGGAGACAATATGTTAACTCTTACACCGAACTATTCCTATGAGGTTTTACCGACGAAGTGACAACATGCTTCCTCATTGAACTAGTGACAGGGCTGCTGGGGAGGTGATCTACTCTGAGTCATCCAAAAATGTTTCCCCACTTCCTGTTGGACTTAGAAAAAATTCCCTTCCAAAATTAATTTATTTAGAGTGGATGATGTTGCAGGCTTCCCAGATGGTGTTAGTGGTAAAGAACCTGCCTGCCAATGCAGGAGACGTAAGAGATTTGAGTTCAGTCCCTGAGGCGAGAAGATCTCCTGGAGGAGGGCATGGCAACCCACCCCAGTATTCTTGCCCAGAGAATCCCATGGATTACACACCTGAGCACACACATATGATGCTGTTGCATGAAACTAAGGGTTTCTGCTCAGGGTTCTGTCTGCATCCTGGCAAATATGTTTTGTGGGTGAGGGCACACCCCCTCCCCCAGCACCCTCATTAACCGAGGATGGCACACTTTTCCAGGGAGAACAGATGTACCCTCAGGATTGTCCTCAGCTCAAAGCTCCAGGAAACACTGCACATTCAACTGCATTGGCATTGGAAAGAATAGTATCTTGCTTAGCTTATTTTCTTTTGTCTCTAACCAAGAGTTCTTTCTAAAATGAAATTGTTGTCCACCAAAGGGCTTCCTTGATAGTTCAGTGGGTTAAAAATCTGCTTGCAGTGGAAGCGATGCAAGCACGATCCCTGGGTTGGCAAGATCCCCTGGAAAAAGGAAATGGCAACCCACTCCAGTATTCTTGCTTGAAAAATCCCATGGACATGGGAGTCTCAAGGGCTATAGTCCAAAGGGTCACAGAGAGTCAGACATGACTGAGCACCTAAGGACACACACACATACACACAAAATGGACTCTCAGGTGTCTCTAATGAGGAAGAGTAGGATTATGGGAAAAGAAAAAAAAAGATAAATCTACTGCAAATAAAATAAATATAGTAGAATAAGTAGAAAAAAAAGATTCTAAATATGTTAAATATTCTCGAAAAGAAGAAGATAGACATAAGAGAATCAGTTTTGTGTTCCTGCTGTAATTGCAAATTACTGCAAATACAGTGGCTTGGAACAGCTCGGATGTATTATCTTACAGTAGATGTCCAACAGGGGTCTCCCTGGGTCAGAATCTCTGTGTCAACTGGGCTGCTTCGGGAGGCTCTAACCAGGAACTTGCTTCCTTCCTTTCCCAGCTGCCAGAACTGACTACCTTGGCCCTGGGCTATTCCCTCTGTCTTCAAAACCCATCACTCCAACTTCTGCTTCTATCATCCAGCCAACTCTTTTTCTCTCATATTCCTTCCTTCCTGATAAGGATTCTTGACATCGCTTTTGACCCACCTACACAATCCAGATTAGTCTTCCCATCTCAAGACATTTAACACAAATACATCCACACAGTCCCCTCTGGCCACACAAGATAACATACGTACAGGGTCCTGGGACTAGGAAGGAGATGCACATCTTAGGGTGCTCTGTGGGGGGTGTTGATTTGCCTACCATGTTATTTATCTACTGCAGCATCCATATAAAGAACTAAAAAGATTAAGAAATAAACAGATGCAGAAATACATTTGTGGCTACAGGAAACAATGAATTAGACATATTAATAGTAGAAATGAGAGGTATATCATTGTCATAAAAATACTTGATAGGTAGTCTCTAGACTGGGCACAGGTAGGAAAGACTTCACCCCAAATATAAGATCCAACCAGTCCATCCGAAAGGAAATCAGTCCTGGATATTCATTGGAAGGACTGATGCTGAAGCTGAAACTCCAATACTTTGGTCACCTGATGTGAAGAACTGACTGATTGGAAAGGACACTCATGCTGGGAAAAGCTGCAGGCAGGAGGAGAAGGGAATGGCAGAGGATGAGATGGTTGGATGGCATCACCGACTTGATGGACTTGAGTTTGAGGAAGCTCCAGGAGTTGGTGATGGACAGAGAGGCCTGGCGTGCTGCAGTCCATGGGGTCACAAAGAGCTGGACACGACTGAGCAATATACTACAGAATTCCTTGCTCATGTGTGTGTGTACACACACACACAGGTGTACATACAGACTATATATAAAAGAGCAGTTCGGAAACAAAAGAGTAGACGGAGAGACTCCAACACATGCCCAAAATAGGAGGAGAAAGAGAATTACAGTAAAATGCTGTTTGAAAAAAAAAAGTGGGGAAATTGACACAATTGAAGAAAGACATGAGCCTTCAGATTGCGTGTGCAGGCCTAGCACTGAGAAAAGGAAGTGAAAATAAATCCGCAGGATAATAAAATCTCAGAAAATCAAAATATATACTCTGAAAGACTACAAGAGGTAAAAACCCTGGATAGAATAAAATAATATTTAAACTTATCTCTGGTACACTAATAACAAAAAAAGACAGAGAGAGAGAAACACCTGTGACTCTACAATTCTATTATCAGATAAAACATCAGTTAAGCTTAAGGCAGGGAACAGAATAAAGTGTAGTGTGCCTTGCAGTCTGATTTTTTCATCTGGGATCAGTTTTCTTTTGCAAAAGTATCCCATTCACTTAGTACTTCTTCCAGGAACATTTGATGCTTAGTACATCTGAACAGTTCTGTTCCGCTGGCAACTAGTCTGAGGTAGAGAAGAAATGAAGACATTAAGGGCAGAAGTGAGGATGGAGTCAGCCTATGAGAAGAGAGGAGTCCCTCTCTGCCCCTTAAGCATGGATTTCTTGAGTTGACTACAGGATGTGAGATCCTCAGAGTTCTCTTGACTAACGAGACTGAATTGATATGAATCAAAGGATGTGTATATCATTAAATAACAAGGTCATGGTCCCAGGAACTTTAATTTTACCGGAATGAGTTTATTATGGAGCGTTTTTTAAAAGGAAGGTCACTGGGAGAGAGGCTACAAAAAATAATTGGTAAACAACCTGATTTCTTTAACCTGAAAGTATTTTTGAAGCCCTTGTGGTTCTTCACTGAACTAAAACACTTTCAGCATCATTGTGGAGATAGCTATAGAGAAATTTCTTTTGGCTCAAGATCAAGGGACTTTGCATATTCTGTTATCTTTCTGGATGTTCATTATTTATCCAAGTTCGTGCCTCTCATAAATACTGTAGACATATTAAATTGCCCAAGAGGTTTACACTTAGGAGCCAACTCTAATCATCTCTTAGTGGCAACCTGAAGCCTTGGTTTTAGAAAGCTTTTTTTTGCGTAATCAAAAGACAAAGTCTAATGGAGTCTGGGACCAATTGCAGATATCTGTCCTCAGGCGACTGGAATGAGAGGGGTGGCCACAGGCTCCTGCGCATTTGTAACCCATGCAGTCAACCACCGGGAAATGCCTAGCACTAGGCTATCATGGCCGGTGGGAGGGCCTGATTGGAGCATCTGCTAAGTCCTCTGGTGTAAATATTCCCACTGCAGCAGATTTAAAGTTACTTTCATGATGTCCTTAAATTCTGAGCACAAATGATTGTCGCTGATGGTTGTGAGCTGGCTCTAACACATCACAGAGCTGGTGACTCAGTTCTTACACCCTCTCTCTGAAGTAGTTACCTGTTGATCACCCACATGTTATTCTAGGTAAGCAAAGTTTGGAGATGAGAGTCTGAATTTAGGTAACATTTTTTTTTTATTGTTTTTGCCATACAATGTCATGATATCACCATGGGTTTACATATACTTCCCCTCCAGAACCCCCCTCCCTCCTCCCTCCCCCTCGGGAAATCTCGCTGCACCAGCCCCGAGCATCAATCCTGGGCTGGCGATTGATTAGACATATGATAATTAACTTGTTTCAATGCCCTTCTCCCATATCATCCCACCCTTACCCTCATCCACAAAGTCCAAGAGTCTATTCTATACATCTGCGTTCCTTTTGCTGTCTCGCATGTTGGGTTCTTGTTACCTTCTTTCTAAATTCCATATATATGTGTTAATATACTGTATTGTTGCTGGGCGTATACACCGAGGAAACCAGAATTGAAAGAGCCACGTGTACCCCAATGTTCATCGCTGCATTGTTTACAATAGCCAGGACATGGAAGCAACCTAGATGCCCATCAACTGACGAATGGATAAGAAAGCTGTGGTACATATACACAATGGAATATTACTCAGCATTAAGGAAAAATTCATTTGAAGCAATTCTACTCAGATGGACGAAACTGGAGCTCATTATCCAGAGTGAAGTAAGCCAGAAGGAAAGACAACAATACAGTATATTAACACATATATAGGTAACATTTTTTTATGTGTTATGAAGAGTACTGGAAGAAAGCTTGTGGTCTTTACCCCAGGCGTGGAGGCAGCTGAGTGTGCAATGACGCTGTCTGTGTTTACAGAATTTGCTTTTTTGACAGAGTATGACTGCCAGTTGCCCTCCATCCCTAAAGATCAAATCCCGATAGGCTACAGAGGAAGCCTCGTGCTCAGCCGCGTCTGGCTCTCTGTGACCCCACGGACTGTAGCCCCCCAGGCTCCTCTGTCCAGGGATTTCTCAAGCAAGAATACTGGAGTGGGTTGCCATTTCCTTCTCCAGGGGATCTTCCTGACCCAGGGATCCTCTGAAACATTCCCCGTTCCAATCGTTCATTGCTTTGAAAACCTAAAATCCTGCTAATCCTTCAGAGTAAAGCACATGAAGAATTAGACAGTAAGCAGGCAGGGTCCAAGGAGAAAACTTTTAAGGCCAAATAACTCAACAGAGTTTGGAAATGTGGGAAGCCAAAAATTATTTTACCCAGACACTCAAGCTGGGAACTTCATTCCTTGCCAACCCTTCCTGTTTCTGACATGAACTTAATCATGTTGCTGTATGAATTCTAACTCTAGAAGTTCTCTTGAATTTTCCCTAGTCCTTCCTCTCAAATCACAGACTACTTCAAGCTAGTCCCTGTAATACTGAATTCTGTTCTTTCAATCTACATAAACAGGATAGACAGTTGCTGGCCATCTGCATTAAATTTAGTCACCAATCTGACAGTTTTCTTCCAAATAACATTCTATCTTTAACTGCACTTCTTGGGGGAGGCAGGTACATTTTTAAGTCAATCCATGATGTTACAAACGTAAGACAATATTTTTTCACCAATGATTATACTATTCTAAGAAGGTACTAAATACCATTGGCATGGAAGTTCTTGTGTGGAATGTTTATCATTTTAATTTCCCTGAATCCTTTGCCTAAGATGCAGATATTATTTTCTACAAAAAAGACATTTTATTTTACACAAAACTTCTCAATTTTTTTCCATAAAATTATTTTTTCTCTAAATCTTGAAAATAACTTAGATTTATCAAGCCTTTAGGGAAATTCCTAATGAAAGAAGTGAAATTTATCATTCACAGACAAGGTCGAACAGGCAAACATCTGCTTGGATTAAAACATTTTATCTCAAATAATAAATTAGTTCAAATGATGATGGATTAAGTAGCTGTGTTAATTATTTATTGATTCACTTCACACAATGTGTGTGAACTGTGTGTGTGAGGTATGTAGTGAGAAAGAAAACTAGCATTTGGTGATCTAATATGTACTTTTGTGCTTTATACTATATATTTAAACAAATATTTCAGACAGATGCTGCTTCCCTTTTTGAATGAAGAAACTGAGGCTTAAATAATTGAGTTATAGGATTTAAGTGTATCACAGAATTCAAGGGGGAGTAACAACAATCTATATTCTGTTCTTACCACTTTTAGAAATCTTTGATATTTCTCTGGGTCCATGTAGCTTCCTATAGGGAAGTGTAACATGAAGATATAGCACATAGTTCTTGATTTCAAAATATTTTATTAGATAAAGAAGAAAGACACGCCCAATTACCAATATTGCTTGAAAACAGGGTGTTTTGAATAAAATATGGCTTAAAGTACATGGTAATGAAACTAAATGTGTTTTTGGAGCTCAAAGTAGAGAGACATCCTTTGTAAGCTAAGGAGTCTCAGAGATTTAGTTTTATTTACTTATTGCATATAATGAAATAGCCAGTATTTCATCCATTCATCCATCCATCCATCTTTCCACACGTCCTTCAATCCATTCTTTCATCCAGCGTTTACACATCAAGAACTGATTTTTAAGGAAGAAGATGAATTTATTCAGATTTCCATATGAAAAGAAGTGTCCTGAAATTAAATATTCTCCTTTTTAAATGTATGCAAATCATATATTTATAAAGCTTACACCAATAAAGATAAAAATTATGAAGAAAGGCATATTTTAAGGCTGATTTAAATTTACTAATATTACCATCACACAGACACAGGACTAGAAGAAAATGTTTTCTTTAAAATATGAACGTAAAATAAGGGAGGGATTGTGTCAACTGGACAAGAAAGGTACCAATTTTTCTGAAATAACATAGAGCACCAAAATCTCAAAGACTTAAAAGCACTAAAATGATTCCAGCTCACACACTGCCCACCTGGATATGTTCAGAGACATACCAAGGGGACCAAGTGTCTCCTATATGTCGGATCTGATAGCCTGGATGCTGTCATCTGTGACCCCTCCATCTGAGCATGATACTTGAGGGTTCGGGGAGAGGAAAGTTGGATAATCAAGAACTGGTTCTGAAATGTCTCCAATGAGGGCTGACACACACCACTTCCACTGGTATTTCAGTAGCCAAAAAACATTGCTATAAGTGGTCATGCCTCACGTGAGTCAGAGAAGACAAGTCAATTGTATCATCCATTCAGGAAGTATTGATGAGTACTGGTAATGCCCACTATGGCAAAAATGTGGCATAATTGTTAGTATTCAAGACTCAGAGATATATTCACCAGGATTAAAAAAAATATATAGACATAAAAGATTACAGCATAAACCTTGGGCATGAAATTCTTAGTAGCATTAATTTTTCATCTTTTCTAAAGCTCACTACATTTCTGTCTTGGAGAAGAGGGAAGGAATATCACATTACACATACCCGTGCGCACACGTATGTCTGTATATGCATAGGTACACATACACATGGATATACATATAGATTGTATACACACTAATGCGTCTACTTTTGCTATGCCGGTGCATATATATTATAGTTCTATCACTAACTCACCGAGATACTTCTTGCAATCCATTGTTATTGTCATGTGGTTTTTCTAAAAGCACTAAATTCTGTTAGTTTTTTTCTTTGAAATAAAAATAGAATAGAAAGATCTTTACTGTTGACAATTGTGCCCTCAAGTGTTAACATTATTCACAAGTGTTTAAAGGAATAATTAGCTTCATTTCATTCTATCCTACTTGTTCTATAATTATAACATGACCTTTGTTCTATTTATACATACAAGTAGTATATTCTAATAGGATTTTTTTGTGAAGAAGAAACACTTGATAATAGCCTAATTTCCTGACAGCATTATACAATAGATCATAAATGACCTTACCCTGGAGAAGAAATTAAATGAAAGACACCTGCATTAGAGATCAATTTCCTAATGTTCAGTTTAAATTCATCACACTGAGCTGTCCAAGGACACCTTTCTTGTCCTGTCATTTGATGGAAATGATTTCCATGTGTTTTGCGATTCAACTCCATTCTGCCTTAGATAATGCAGTGACATCAAACATTTCAGCTGGCTGACTACGCCTTGTAAAACTCGCTCTTTATTGTCAGAGCACTGGAAGTTGTAAATAAGAAGAGGAAAATACATTTGGGGCAGGAATAGTAGCACTCACACTTCAGGGTGATTTCACATTTCAGTATTTACAAATATGACATCGAGTATTAGTGGTTTGCATCAGAGGGGTTCTCAGTGTGCTATGACAGCTTTAACTCTGCAGTTCGTTTTTGTCAGTTTAATCCAGATCTTTGCTATGCAGTTCTGAACACTCTGTGCTTCTCACTTTGAAACAAGAAACACTCAGTTAAATTCATACATGCAACTCTGACAGCCTGACCACAGATTTGCAGGTATTATTTGGGTAAAGCCCGAATATCATGCTTGTAATTGTCAAGAAGCAATTTATTGACCCTTTATCAGTCCCATTAAATGGCATATTAATAGGAAAGTAATTACAACCAGGGATTTCCTGGTTATAATCTCCCTGCAATGTGGGAGACCCGTGTTCGATACCTGGGTCAGGAAGATCCCCTGGAGAAAGGAATGGCAACCCATTTCAGTATTCTTGCCTGGAGAATTCCATGAACAGAGGAGCTTAAGGCACCTTCAGTCCATGGGGCTTCAAAGAATCCGGACATGACTGAGTGACTAACACAGACACACACAATTACGGCTGGGTATTATTAATAAAATTTCTATTTTCTAATCAAAGTCTTAAAAGACAGCGTTTTCAGCTTTGTTTTCCATTTGGTGTTGGTCACATCCGGGTTCCAAGAACAGCCGCTTGGAGGACATGCTGAGATTCATCTTTCCTTTACATACCTCGTTTGGCCCTGGAATCACAAATGTATGACCTGAAGTGGTGATGCTTGAAAGTTACTTTCACTAATGGCATCCAAATGCTGCCATGTGTGATCTGCATTAACTCTGAGCAGACGTAAAAAGAATGAATGACTAAGGTTCATGTAGAATAGAGATGACCAAGGGTGACTGTTGGGGCAAACCTGTGCAGTGACAGTAAAACCCGGGCTGGAAACCACCTAGCAAAACTTGTGTAGAAATAGAGAAAAAAATGTGCAGAGAGAAAAAAATGTAAACAAATATATATATGTATGTATATATATTTTGACCAGCTCTAGTAACCCTTCCTTTTCAGTATTACAGCAGCGGTGTAAGAAACTGTGCCTGTTCTACCACCAGGCATTGCAGGAGGCTGGGGTTTCTTTGCAAATGAAAAAAAAGCGAAAGCCAGCCCTGCCCCCATTTCCCCGCCAGACACGCCCAGTGACCCAGGTGGGCACTTCCTGTTCCTCTACTCAGCTACCGGCTCATCCCTCAAAGCTGCCCCTGCGTTGTACTGTGTGTGCTCACCCCAGTCTCAGGGAATGCCTCCCTAGCTGTCTATTTCTGAGCAACTGCTCCTTCTTTCCTTCTTCTCTCAAGAGCCAACACCATTTCTCCAGCCAGTCCATTTACTTTACCCAAGCTTCACACAGACTGCATCTCCACCGTCAATGAGTATGACTGTTAAGTCTCTTCTAGTAGAAAGAGGAGCTCTGTTTCTAAAAGAATTCCAATCTTCCTTTAAGCTGATCAGTTCAGGCTACTTCCAGCTTTTTTTTTTTTTTTTTAATAGCTGTCTTTTCTATTCTGCTTGCTCAGGTGCTCAGTGGTGTCCAACTTAGCAACCCCACAGACTGGAACCCTACAGACTTTGCCGTCCATGGGATTTCCCGGGCAAGAATACTGGCATCTCCTCCTCCAGGGGGTCTTCCCGACCCAGGAATCGAACCAGTCTCCTGAATTGACAGGGAGATTCTTTACCACTGCACCAACTGGGAAGTCCCCCCCCCCTTTTTTTTTTTATTTTTCTCAATAACTAATAAAATAGTCACAGTTCTAAATAAAACATTTTTTTTTTTTTTTCACCCCCCCCCCCCCCCCCCAAACCATTTAAAGCAGATATATTTACTTTTATTCCAGGCTTAGCAATAAGTAAAGAGATCTGAAAAGGCGAATTACTGGCCCAGGGTCATGCGTGTAATAAAAATCTGACTCCTGAACCTAAGGTTCTCCGATGGCTTAGTGGTAAATATCTGCCTGCTAGCACAGGAGACACAGTGCAGTTTCCTTGGGTCAGGAAATCCCCTGGAGAAGGAAATGGCAGCCCACTCCAGTATCCCTGCTTGGGAAATCTCATGGACAGAGGAGCCTGGCTGTCTACAGTCCATGGAGTCACAAAGAGTCAGACATGATTTAGACACTGAACAACAATAACCACTTGAGCCTAAACTCTTGACCACTTTCCTCTAAATCGTGAATGAGCCAAGAAGCAGGCAGTGGGGTACCGCTCTCCTCAAAATGTAGCAGAGTATGTAATTCAGTCACTGTCTAACAATAACTTGTGTTTCCCCCTAAACACTGGCTATTGCAAGTGCCATAGCTAGCATGCGAGACTAAAAGAAACCTGTAAATTTGTACACAGTGTGAATATTTTTAAAACTTCTTAAAATTTGATGAACTAGGAAAGTACCTCTCTGCCCAAAATGTACCTTCCTTTAATGAAACTCCCCCACACTCCCTGTTGTCATGAACAATCAAAATGATACAGTAACACTATTATTTTACTCAAGAGTTGGGTGATGAAATTATATCCACTAATTTCTAAGTAATTAGCTTTTCTGTGTTCCATGAGAGGATCAGAGGCAGTCAGCTGGGCTTCCCTGGTGGCTCAGTCAGTACAGAATCTGCCTGTAATGCAGGAGACCCCGGTTCAACCCCTGAGTTGGGAAAATCCTCTGGAGAAGGGAATAGCCACCTACTCCAGTATTCTTGCCTGGAGAATCCCATGGACAGAGGAGCCTGGTAGGGTACAGTCCACAAGGTTGCAAAGAGTTGGATGTGACCGAGCAGCTAACATTTTCACTTTCATGTTTAAAACAAATTTCAATTCTGATTTGACTGTGATGACTGGATTATAGACGTGTCTGCAGTTTTTCAAATAACTAGGTGAAGATACAGTACCTCTTATATTTTTATGGCTTTATTATTAAAACTGTATCAGTTTAAGTTTTCAGCTACAGAGAAAAGGAAATCTGATTCACAATGCTTTTTTAAAAAATGAGAATCTATCTTTTCCTGGAAACAGGTAGATGTTTGGCATTCTATTAGTGACAGTGATGTCAAAACCATCATATCTTATTTTGTTGTCCTTGCCCATAGGACTGAAATGTGATGATTTCTGATGTTTTAAGCTTCATGCTGCTGCTGCTGCTGCTGCTAAGTTGCTTCAGTCATATCCAACTCTGTGCAACCCCATAGACGGCAGCCCACCAGGCTTCCCCCTCCCTGAGATTCTCCAGACAAGAACACTGGAGTGGGTTGCCACTTCCTTCTCCAGTGCATGAAAGTGAAAAGTGAAAGTGAGGTCGCTCAGTCGTGTCCGACTCTTAGCCACCCCATGGACTGCAGCCTACCAGGCTCCTCCATCCATGGGATTTGCCAGGCGAGAGTACTGGAGTGGGCTGCAATTGCCATCTCCATTTAAGCTTCATGCCCACATTCAAAACATAGAAAGGAGGGCAGGAGAAAAGTTTGTACATTCTGCTTCATCTGGAAAGCAAGCAGACTTCCTAGAAACCTTGGTGACTGTCATCCATTTGTACATCATTTACATCTTTTTGACAGAAACTATGTCATATGGCCACATCCAAGTGAAAGAGGCTTTGGAAGTGGGAACTTCAGGAGCATCTCTGGCTGGGCCAATCACTTTCCATTTGCTGAGGCAGAAGTTGGGGATCAATATTGGGTAGAAAATAAACAGCTATTGCCATTCCTAATCCTAAAGGAAATCAATCCTGAATATTCTTTGGAAGGACTGATGATGAAGCTGAAACTCCAATATTTTGGCCACCTGATGTGAAGAACTAACTCACTTGAAAAGACCCTGATGCTGGGAATGATTGAAAGTGGGAGGAGAAGGGAATGGCAGAGGATGAGATGGTTGGATGGCATCACCGACTCAATGGACCTGAGTTTGAGTAAGCTCTGGGAGTTAGTGATGGACAAGGAGGCCTGGTGTGCTGCAGTTGATGGGGTCACAGAGTTGAACACGACTGAGAGACTGAACTGAACTATATAACCTGATTCTGAAACTTTACTGTGAAAAGCTATCTGATAGTCAGTAGTTACACTGGTAATTCAAGCATATATACAAAATGTAAAGAATCACATATGTATTTAAAGGACACATATCAATTTAATATTTATAGTATTTAAAAATACTCGATGGCAATATTGACTATTTTTTAAGTCTTCTATTAATTTTGTTGTTGCGTCTTTTATCAATTTAAGAAAAAGTATGGGTCTACTTTTTTTCCCAACCACAAATCAAAGTATCATGTTATAGTGAAATCATCAATGTTCCTTTCTCAATACACCCCCCACCCACCCATACATACGCAGGAATGGGAACAGTGTTGACATCCATGGAACTTAGAACAAATATCAATGCCAATCACATCTAAAATATAAACACGTTTCAAATTTATGTGGATTTTAAACAATCTGTTTTTTTTTTGGCTTGTAGAAAAATTACCACGTAGCATATTGCATTAACAACAAAATGTTCTTTAATCAGGATGGAATTATAATCTTACAGTGGCAGCACATAATTATATAGATGGAATATTAAAAATTTCAAGCACATTCTTTAGATGAAAAAAATACTCAAAGACACCAGTGTTTTCTTCATTAAAAAGTTATTTTCTAGTTCACTGAATAAATGTAAATGTTAAGATTTTGGTTCTATTAAGATTAACTCTATTTTTTAAAATTCCTGTATGCAAAGCATAGGAAAATGGTAACTGCGTCTTGATTTGGTTTGAAAAATCTGCTGTGGTTTTAAACTGACTTTCCATCTGGCTGGTACAGTAAGCAAATGGAACTAGGAGAGACTCCATCTCTTGTTTCTTGATGCAAATGACTATGATTAGTATGATTTCTCTGGTTTGCTTTTGTTACTGTTTTTACTTTTTTTTTTTTTTTGGTATATCTGTGTAGGTATGCATAATGGAGGATGTTCCTACCATATTAAAGTGTTAGTCACTCAGTCGTGTCCAACTCTTTGTGACTCCCTGGACTGTAGCCACCACACTCCTCTGTCCAAGGAATTCTCCAGGCAAGAATATTGAAATGGATAGCCAATCCCTTCTCCAATCCAGGATGCATCTTCCTGACCTAGGGATAGAATCCAGGTCTCCTGCATTGCAGGCAGATTCTCAACCTTCTGAGGAACCAGGGAAGCCCCTGCCATATTACAGCCTAGCAAATAAAATAGAAAAATATGTGTATTTAGGACCTACTCTTGTCAGCCAATCAACAGCGCCCCTTTCGCTTCCTGGCCCCGTCCTCCAGATAACCAAGTGTTTATGGAAATCGACGTTATCCCCAGGCCTCTGCCGGCAAATCCCTGCTTCCCCAAGGCTGGTCAGCATCATCCTCGGGAACTAGGTGGGGCCCACACCTAGTTCTGACCAACGAGAGGGGAGGCGCCTTGCTGGAGGACTTCCTGGAAAAGGTTTCGTTTGGCAAATAGAGAAACCGGGCAGGAAGCAGTCCCTCTTCTTCTTCTTGACAGCCACGCGTGCAGGGAGTGGCCGGGGTTCTGGAGCCCGCGGAGAGCAGGGGGCGAGCCAGCGGCTGTGGGTGGGGAGTGAGGGCAGGCTGCCCTGAGCCCTGCCCCCGGGGGTCTTACCGACGAGACGGGACACCCTGCCTCCGCTCTAAACGTGTTCTGTTATTTATAGCCCAGTGCCTGGGAATCCTGATGGACAGACGAGCCTGGAGGGCCACGGTCCATAGGGTCGCAAAGAGCTGGACACGACTGAGCGACGAAGCACAGCACACACTCTGACCAATGTAAGTGGCTATACTTCCATATTCTGAAATCAGTATCTATTTAAATGACATTTTAGGTTTTTATACAGTGGTTACAATACAGGCGAGCTATACTGTATGTCCGTGTGTGTGTGTTATATTCTTAGGTCATACGTGAAAGAATTTTTTAAATCTGGATTTTAGCAGTAATTTTACATTCTGACTATTTGATGTTTTTTTGGGATCAAATAGGGCTTCTTAGGTGGCTCAGTAGTAAGGAACTCACCTGCCAATGAAGGAGAGGCTGGAGACTCAGGTTCAATCCCTGGGTTAGGGAGATCCTCTGGAAAAGGAAATGGCAACCCACTCCAGTATTCTTGCCTGGAAAATTCCATGGACAGAGGAGCTACAGTCCATGGGGTCACAAAGAGTCCCAACACAACTTAGCAACTAAACAACAATGAATGTCACTATAAATATGTATATATATATAAACATATAATATACCATGTTTATATATTACATACAAATACATCCTGTCCATATGAACATACAGACCTTACTGTTTATGATATATAAATGTTAAATAAATTATATAGCTTTTTTGATATTGATATTTTGTAATAGATGCTTTTTTTTAAGTTGTTAAACATCAAAAATACTATTATAAATAATCAGCTCCCTACAAGTTTTACATAATATATATTCCAAATCACTTGGTTGCCTTCATGTTACTCTGTCCCTCATAATAATAGTTGTTATAAAATTATTAATGGTCTCTACTGATTATTCTCTTTCTTCTAGAGTGCAGGTGGAGCGCTTCTACCAAGTATTAGCACAATATCTAGATAACTGACTTATTTTCAAATATTTCGAAAATAAAATTTCTAAAATCCTCAAGCACAAAGACTTTTAAAAACAAGAATTGATCATTATTTTACCTAATGTGGAAAATTGGAAGAGGAATGACTTTAATATTATATTTTAATATCTGAGATTACACATGTGAAATTAGTAAAATTAGTGCAATTCGTAACACATGGTCAGTCCTACGCTACATAGAATAATAAGACAGCACAGTAAAGTCATTTCCGGTGGACCCTACCTGCAACCATAGACGCTTGGGTGTCTCTTAACAAATGAAGTAATGAGTGTCAACCCAGGGATTTGTGGTTCTAGCTCGTCGGCATGTCCTCCGGCTATCCTTCTGAAGAATTCCTGGAGCTGTAACTCTTCTTACAGAAAGATGACATGAATGCTGAGAAAGAGGAGAAAAGAAACACAGGCACCTCCCCCTCCACTGAGTGAAGGCTGCTCCTCACTCAGGAGCTGAGTCTCCTCAGGAAAGGAAACTGACCCCGATTTCTGGCTTCTTTTGTGCTGGACATATCCTTGGTGTCAGGAAATTCTCCCCTCTAAACCTTAATCCTTCACATTCAAATTTAAGCACATTTCCTCATCTGTAACCAGCAAGGAGACAGAACAGATGGCCACCGTCTTCTACACACGGAACCTTCCAGCTTTGTCTTCAGCACAAATGATACATAAAATGAGACAGGACCTTAAGGTCATCTCGTCCTGCCTCTGTCTTTAGACGAGATTACCCTTCAACCTTCCCAAACAGATGAGCAGATTCATCCTATTTCTAAAAGAGATCAAGAGAATCTAATCAGACGCCTCCAACAGTCACACATCCCTCTGATGAAAAACCCTCACTTCCAGGAAATCATCATCATTATCATCAAATAGAATTTTCTAAACACCCACATGTGCAAAATATGTTTGTATATTCAGACCTTAAAGAAGGCCCAGGAGGCCTCAAAGAAAGGGTTGAAGAGGACCCTTCTGCAAAGGGGTGGAAAGACATCCACTCCCTTCTGCACATCCGGGCTCTTTCCAGGGTAGCAAAGGAATCAAGCTATGGCTACAGACAGACCTACTGCAAACCATCAAAGCACATTGCTTTTAAGGGGCATTCCAGAAACCTCAGAGGAATTTTATGTTTCTATTTAGGGAAGAATTATCTTACAGTTAAATAATATATCCACTTGAAACAAATCTCTATTAATTTAAAAGCATAACATCTGCAGGACATAACATTCAATCAGTTGCTTCTGTTACAAAGGAGGCAACTTCCTGACCTCGTCTTTTCATGCCTCTGTAGAGCCGGAACTCAAAGGCCACCCTCACAATTTTAAAACTCACCACCCAAGGCTGCAGTGTCTCCGTGCTCTTCACCTTCTCTTCCCGTCAAGGAATCCGAGCTTTCTGAGAGTTCCTGACTCTACTCAGTCTTAATTGAACAGGGCAGTTTACTTAGTGGCAGCCTTCTCCGAATATACCCTGGAGAAGGGAAAGGCTACCCACTCCAGTATTCTGGCCTGGAGAATTCCATGGACTGTATAGTCCCTGGGGTTGCAAAGAGTCGGACACGACTGAGTGACTTTCACTTCACTTCACTTTCTCTTAATATATAAGATCCTTTGATAAGAAGGCTAATTGTTAGCTTGTATTTGCCCCTCAGACGGGATGGCTGTTGAGGTGGGACCGTTTTTACTTCATGTGGTCCTCCAGGTTCACCCCACCTTTCATTGTTCTGCCAGAGAACGAAGTGCAGGGCCTGGAATCACATCCCTGATTTCCTTCCTCATCTCTGTGGGCTTCTCAGCTGCACCCATTGCTCACCTTTGCAAGAAGCTCCGTGTACCTGCAGAAGCAAATCACAGTGCTCAGAGTTCATGAACTGACAAAGCACCTCCAGATCCTTGAATGGGGCCCTAGTAGGATGTCCGTTGCCCCCCAACAGGCTTCAAAGTATTTACTGTACAAGCAAAGGGGTTGTCTAGACCACAGTTGCTATTCAGTGATTTATGCTGCTAAATTTATGCTGCTAAATTAGGTGCAGCAGCCAATTCAGTGCATCCTTGTAAAGTCTCTGTACTGTGGGTAGCTGGTACTATGTAGTACAACTTTACCATAACATAAAATAAAGTTATAGAATCTATAATAGTACTGGCATATCATTCTTTTTATTTTATTATAATAGATATGTCCATTCCATTCCCTAAACTGATTCAAGGTTCAGCATTTCCAGTGTGTGTGTGTGTGCTCATTTTCTCAGTATTGTCTGACTCTTTTTGACCCTTTGGATTGTAGCCCATCAGTCTACTCTGTCCATGGGATTTCCCAGGCAAGACTACTCAAGTGGGTTGTCATTTCCTCCTCCAGGGTATCTTCCTGACCTAAGGATCAAACCCACATCTCCTGCATCTCCTGCATTGCAGGTAGATTCTTTACCTGCTGAGTCATCAACAAAGCCCTTGACATTTCCACTACCAATGAATAAAATTCCAAATCTTCTAGGGAAATAGCAGGCAACCTTATTATTGAATGTCTCTTTTATTTGAAAGAGAAGGAAATAATCCCAGCTGCTTTATGTTATCATGTCTATGTTTTTTAATTGTATTTCAAAGCAAGAATATTCATTCTCTCTTTTTTTTATATGATGTAGAAACTAAACCTAAGAGGAGATTTCTTTATGAAAAGCTGAGTTCTAATACAGTTGTCTCTGATCCCAACGTGTGTATGTGTACAATCACGTAATTAATCTGATCTAGGAATCAACTAAACTACGTACATGCTAGGTCTTTAGAATTTATAGAAAAGAACAACCGAGGATCATCTCATGTTTATCTCCCAATTGCAATACGCAGGATAGATATTTTCATTTCATGATGAAATCAGTACATTCTCTGTATTTGATCTCGTATTCACTACACAGCATATGTCCTTTAATATACTATAAGAATGGTATAGAGCATATTCTAGATATTTTTGTTAATCAATATTATTGCTTATTATGGATCACTGTTCAGAATATGCTTTGCTCCCACAAACCTGAAGTACATTGGGTAATATGCAGTGAATTCACTTCAGTTCAGACTCAATCAATTCATGATTAAGCAATTTTGAAAAGATAATAGGAGATAGGACATGTTCCCTTCTAAAGGAACTGGTGGGTTCGTGAGTGCAGTTGTCCTAGTGAGTTCTGTGAGCTGTAGAAATACAGTCAGTCCTTGTCTTTGAGAATCAGTGGGTTGAATGAGCTCAGTTACTCTATTGTTATTCAGTTTGTATGTTGTTTTTGTTGTTGAGTCGCTAAGTTGAGTTTGACTCTTTGGGATCCCATGGGTTGCAGCATGCCTGACTTCCCCATCCCACACTCTCTCCCAGAGTTTGCTCAAATGCATGTCCATTGAGTTGGTGATGCTATTCAACCCTCTCATCTTCTGATGCCCTCTTCTTCTTGTGCCTTCAGGCTTTCCCAGTATCAGGGTTTTTTCTAATGAGTAGGCTCTTCACATCTGATGGCCAAAGTATTCAGCTTCAGCATCAATCCTTCCAATGAATATTCAGGGTTGATTTCCTTTAGGATTGACTAGTGTGATCTCCTTGAAGTCCAAGTGACTTAAGAGTCTCCTCCAGCACCACAATTTGTAAGCATCAGTTTGCATATCAGTTATATGCAAAATGGTAATATGCATGCTCCTGAAAATAGTTTTGCAAGTTAAAAACCAACCACACTTGTATCTCCTTTTCAGGGAAATTTATCTAAGTGTGTGAGGTGATTTTAATCCTCATCTATTTTTTGATATTTTGTCCTATCCTGATAATGATCATGCATGACTCCTGAAGTATAAATACAAGGAGAAGATGAGGTCTCTCCTTAATTTAAGATTATAAATGCAAGTGGCTTCCAGAGTTGATGGTAAAATGAAGCTAAGAAACTTCCCTCACTCAGTGTCAGCCCTACTAATTAGCATGCTTGGGAATTCCGTGGCAGCCCAGTGGTTAGGATGCCACACTTTCACTGCTGATGGCCTGGGTTCAATCCTTGGTAGGTCGGGGAACTAGGGTTTCACAAGCTGCACAGTGCAGGCAAACTGAAAAATAAGGAAAAAGGAAAAAAAAAATCACTGTGCTAACTTTATAGGTCTGCAGAGCTGGAGAGCCAGTCACTCAGTTTCTTTCTTTCTTTCTTTCTTTAATGTACACTGATTTTGCTTCTCACTTAAATCATTAATTGAGACTGAGACCATTTTTGGAACAGACTGGGTGATTGTATTCTTTTATACATAAAGTAATTCTGAAAATAGAGCCCTATGGACTTCTTAGATGCCTCTTAAATATTTGTGGTCAGTCAATGTAAGTAGCACAGAAAATCTGTGGTCAGCCAGAACAATCTTCCTTTGTAAGCCCCATATGCTCTTCTTGTAGTTAAAACAAAATCATGCTGACAAAACTGTATCTGGACAATTGATACTTTTATTTAGGAAGAGTCTCAGGTAGGTTTTACAACATTTCATTGCCTTTGTCCACTTGTTTCAGCCCTGGTCTCAAAAACTGCCTTTGCTCCTTTTGCTATCACCTCTTTCTTGTAAAAACTGGATTCGAGCAAGGTACATTTAATTAATCAGATCCACAAGGCAGTCAAAACATTGCTTCTCTTCCACTGAAAAGAGTGATATCACAAGCAGATGAAAATGACATGTGTAACTTTATTTCTCTGAGTGAGTCCCCGTACGTGCTTCATCTTGAATTTTCCCACCTTGAGAGCCTTGCCAACTCAGCTCTCAGACAATTCATGGAAGATGTTGCTGTGAAGCTACATCAAACACTATTGTACTTCTTGACAGGTTGGTCTATACAGTTGCACATACCTGGCCTTCAAAATAAGGTAAACTAAAGCCCACTGAAGAAGAAGAAAAAGACTATTATTACAATCCTTGAAGAGTTCAAAAATCAATGATCCTGCAGAAGAAGAATAGGCCATTTATCATTACTCTGTCTCTTTGATGTCAAGGGAAAAAATTGCTCTTAAAATCACAGCTGATATTAGTAGCTTTAGAATTTACAAAGCACTTGCCTATTCCATGTCCCAGTGAGTTCTCACAATGTCTTTGCAGTCAATATTAATATTTCACATTGTAATTGACCCTTTTGAAAGCTGAGAAACTGGCAGGTCAAAGAACATATGCTATTTTCCCAAGGCCACGCAGTTGGTAAGTGATGATTAGGACTCCATCTCTAAAAGACTGAGAATCAAATCTATTTTTCCATCCCTTTGCAATGTGTTTTTTTCTAACGGGACATCTAATTATGAATTGAAGAGTATTCTTTATTTAAATTACTATATTCAGAATTTATCTTAAACGTTCCTAAAAAGAGATTTGTACATACAATTTGATTTGAGTAAAATGCAGAGTAAAATCAGTATTTTTATTTGCTCACCAGAAACAAGTAGAGACCCTCTGGGTGAACATTTTTCCAATGACCTTGTAATTTAAGCAGTAATACTATTCCACAGTTTCTGAGATTAGGCACAGTTATTGAGATGAGGAGACATACATAGTGTTTTCAGTCTTGGCACTATTAACTTTTGTGCTGAATGTGTCTCTTTTTAATTAATTAATTGCTTTATTTTTGGCAGTGCTGGGTCTTCATTGCTTTGCATGGACTTTCTCTAGTTGTGGCAAGTGAGGGCTAGTCTTTGTTGCAGTGGAAGGGCTTCTCATTGAGGCAGCTTCTTTCGTTGTGGAGCAGAGGCTCTAGGGCATGTGGGCTTTTGCAGCTGCAGCATGTGGTCTCAGCAGGTATGGCTCACAGGCTTAGTGGCCCCTCAAAATGTGGAACCTTCCTGGACTAAGGATCAAACCTGCGTCCCCAGCATTGGCTAGCAGATTCTTATCCACTGGGCCACCAGGGAAGCCCCTGAGTAAGTCTGTGCTGCAGGAGGCTGTCCTGTGCATTGCAGGATTTGGCCATCCTTGCCTTCTACTTCCCAGATGCTAACAGCATTCCAGGTTGTGAGCCCAAATATCTCAATATGATGCCAACTCCGGTGATTGGTCCTTCACGTTTTTGTACATCTTTCAAAGCAGGCACTGACTGCCCTTTTTCTCTGGACAGTTGTTTTGTGGGTGTTCATGGGACAAACAGTTTTAGAGATGGGAGAGGATGTCTCCTTGGGGAGCACAGGGTAGACATGTTTACTTATTGTAAAATTTAAATTCCCTGAGCTCAAGACTCTCTCTGTCCTGCAAGTGCTGCCCCCATCTGATCTTACTGGTGTTCTCCTGAGGGAATTAGCACGAGGAGCCAGCCCGGAGTGCCGGTCCTGGGGCTAACACTGTCGCTGGGAGTGATAAGCTGTCCTTCATCTCAGACCAACTGTCTGTCTCCTACCAGCATCCATAGAACATGGCAGCCTAAATTTTAACACTGCAGCTAAGTTATTCCACCCTTCACATTTCCTGGGAATCTGTCTTTTGACCAGGATGGGCAATTAAAGTCTGTTTAGTTCTCAGAATGTTTTTGCATAGATCACTTTGGTGTACTCATTGACGATATCACAAGAAATGCCTTTTCTGCATCTATGGAATAGGCATTCTCAAGAATGTTGTCCACTGTATCACATCCATTTTTCTTTTTATATTAGCATATTGTCATTATAAAGGAGAAGGTGTCTTTTGCTCAAACAACAGTTTTATTTCATCTTATAGATGTCATGAAAGTTATGATTTACTGAATTTTTATCCTTGCTACATCTTTTAGGAAATGAACACTTCCTTTTTCAGTCAAACTCTAGCAGCTGCATAGTATCATTTGGTAATAATGTTTGGTGTTAATCTTACTACTGATTTATTATTTTTCTACCTTTAAATAATTGGACACCTGGGGAAATAGAATTAAAAAAAAATAAGCCAACCTCTTAAAAGGTTCACATAACAAGTCACCTTGGAACAGATTTTTATTATTAATGGAGAAAAAAGAATCACTTGAGTGGTTTCCAACTGCTGTCCCCCACCAAGGGGATCAGAAGATCTTTTGTCTTTTTCCTTGATCCTCTGAATTATGAGGTAACTCAATTGCACAGAGATGTAGGGATCCTCTGGGAGAAAATGATGGCAATCCGATCACAAAGTTTGAGAAAGGGATAGAATAGACTGAAAAGGGATTTGGCAAAGTTTTCCAAGACTACGACCCAGGAGCTTCGGAAAACTCACAAGGAGTGTAAGAAAAGCCTGATTTAACACTTGTTTTCAGGATCTGATCATCTTTGCTGTCGTTCAATCAATTAGTTGTGTCCCTCTCTTTGTGGCTCCATGGACTGCAGCACATCAGGCTTCCCTGTCCTTCACTATCTCCCAGAGTTGGTTCAAACTCATGTTCATTGAGTCAGTGATGCTATCCAGCCAATCTCATCTCTGTCGTCCCCTTCTCCTCCAGCCTTCAATCTTTCCCAGAATCAGGGTCTTTCCCAATGAGTTGGCTTTTCATATCAGGTGGCCAAAGTATTGGAGCTTCAGCTTCAGTATCAGTCCTTCTAATGAATATTCAGGGTTGATATCCTTTAGAGCTGACTGGTTTGATCTCCTTGCAGTCCAAGGGACTCTCAAGAGTCTTCTTTACCACCACAATTAGAAAGCATCAGTTCTTCAGTACTTAGCCTTCTTTATGGTCCAGCTATCATATCCATACATGACTACTGGAAAAATCATAGCTTTGACTATATGGACTTTTGTTGCCAAAGTTTAGGAGAGTGTAATTCTGGTTCACAATGTTGCGGATTCTGGGAAATCTGAGCACCAATCTCCTGGTGTGATTATCTTATTTGAGATATAATGAATAAGCATTTGAACATAAATTTAAAAAATTTTTTCATCATGGAACTGAAGTATATGACAGCTCTTAGCCTGTGGGGCCAGAAAGGCTGAGTAACCTTCAGATTGTGACTGGCAGCCTCAGAAGGCACAGTTCCAGCAGGTAAAGATGAACAATTCTACTTATTAACTCTCTCTTATTTAAGGACACATGATTACCATGGAATGAGTTGGCACCGGGGTTCTTGGATATTGTGGGTCTTTGTTCTTTTCATTTGTTGATTGATTTTTTTGAGGGGAAATGGTAGTAGTATCAAGTAGGGAAAGTAAATGGATTAAGATTTGTTATTAATAAAATAAAAGGAACATGATCATGAAGAGTGCTATACTGTTTTAAAAATGTCTGCCTTATTCGCTCAGCTCGTTATTCATTCTCTCAGGTGGGTTTTGAAAAACTACTTTAGGCTTTTATGCATCAGGTTGGTTTTTTCATCAAATGTACCTATTAATATTATTGGAGAAGGAAATAGCAACCCACTCCAGTGTTCTTGCCTGGAGAATTCCATGGACAGAGGGGCTTAGTGTGCTACAGCCCATGGGGTCACAAAGAGTTGGCCACTGCTGAGTGACTAACACACACCCATTCATGTTATTAATATGCATTCTTTACTTTTATATATTTGGACTGATGTTAAAGATTTTGGTTAGCGAATCTGGCCAGTGCAAGAATATATTATCTCTATTTTAAAGGTAGAATGTTATCATTCATGACTGCATTGTCAGGTAACAATACAGGTATCTGCAAGGTATCTGGAAAAAAAAATTCCTGATTATAGTGATTGATACCTTCTTAGAATGGATTCTTCTGTAGAAGCACATCCAGAGACCATAATATCAGAATTGGATGATGATTCTAAAGCACAATACAGAAACACTGTCAATATTGGCGGTCGTTAATGATCCCTACTGATATGAAACAACTAAAGAAAATAAAGGATGAAAAATGACTCCATTTAATTTGTACTTCTGGGAAATTCAGGTAGGTGTTGAAGTCATTTTAGGTCCTGGGCAAAGTACCAGATGGTAAAATCTATTATCTTTTTTCATTTTTGTAAGCCCGAAACACATAGTGTTTTAACTGCTCTCTTTATGTATTACATTCAATCAGGAAATAGTCTCTTGGCTTGGTTTTTGAGATGGCAGTGCAAAAAGCATGCTGGTTTGAGTGCTCATGGTGCTACTGATCACCGTCTAGGTCAACATTCTGAGGAGCAGACATTTAAATGGTCATTTCAAAGAATCCTAGGCTTCCCAGGTGGCATTGGTGGTAAAGAACCCTCCTGCCAGTGCAGGACACATGAGAGACATGGGTTCAGTTCCTTGGTTAGGAAGATCCCCTGGAGGAGGGCATGGCAGCCCACTGCAGTGTTCTTACCTGGAGAATCCCACGGGCAGAGGAACCTGGCAGGCTAAGGTCCATATGGGCACAAAGTCAGAACTATTTAGGCTTCCCTGGTGGCTCAGATGGTAAAGAATCCGCCTGAATGTAGGAGATTGGGGCTTGATCCCTGGATTGGGAAGATCCCATGTAGAAGGAAATGGCAACCCACTCTTGTACTCGTCCCTGGAGAATCCCATGGACGGAGAAGCCTGGCAGTCTACCGTCCATGGGGTCCCAAAAAGGTGGACATGGTTGAGCTACTTTCACTTTCTTTTAAAAAAATGTAACATTTTCTGAGAAACCTAAGTTTTCTTTGATTTTCACTAATTATTTTTCTGTACCATCCAACTATTTTATCAGCTCTCAACTGAAGAATGCTCATATTTATAATGAATTTTCAGTAGTAAACAAACTAGTTGTAAATGACCTTTGTAAATCTACTTGTATAAACAACAACACTGGTAGTAAAAATAAAACAAAACAAAGCAAAACTAAAAAAGAGTCTTTAGTGTTTGGATTTGACCCAAAATGACTATTAACGTAAATTTTCCCATTAAATTGATAACAATGTAAACAGTTCTATCAATGGAAATGCTGACCTAGTTCTGAGAAATAATGTCCTTTCCAAGTGGCCTTTGATATATTGCTTCGAGTTTTTATAAGCCTGTGTGTAGTTTTTTGATTTTGAAGAATGTGTTGATACATGGTACTGTATTGGAGGCCTACCCAAATCTGAAGGGATTCTTGGCTGCCGCTAGCTGTTATAGTATTTTTCTACCGAGTAGATTGTGCTTGCCTAAAATAGCCTTTCTTGGTAGATGTACAACCTGAGTAAGTTGTCTTTCTCCAGACACAGTGAGGGTCATAGAGTTGTATCTTCCATTGTTTTTTTCGCTTTTAATTTTTTTTTGAAGCCGTTTATGATCATTCATACTTGGTCTTCAGTCCATAACCGATGACAGGAGGGCCAGAGCAGCTTGCCTTGATGAAAGGAGGAGCCAGGGACTGAGCCCCACAGGCTTCTGTTCAAGTGGTAATGCCTGCCCTCCCAGTGGTGGTTCTGTTGGGAAGCATCATCTGAGTTTGATGATATGACTATAATGACAGCTGCCTGGTGTCTTCTTGAGAAAGATACATTTTGGGGGCAAATAATAGGTAAAATATGTCTTTGATTTGTGAATGTCCTTTAATCTCAAGAACTTCTGTCTATTGGTTTTTAGCACCTTATGGCTTGTCCCTGCCAAAACAAGTTATTATTATGGAGTCCAAAATGGTGTCATTTTTAATTTTGTCTTACCCTTCATATTTATTACCTAGCATTCTTCTGTAAAAATGTCCATTTCTTTGGAAATAGACATTTTTATTTTTTAAAGTTATATACTTTAACCATTAAAATATTTTAAACATATTGGATATTTTAGAGAAGTATGCTAAAGTCAGGTATTTTCTGTAATTTCTGTGAACATAATATTTTGGTAAACATAGATAAAAATACATATTACATGAAATCATAAAAATCTTTTCAATTTATAAAACTATATATATATATATATATATATATGTATATATGTGTGTGTGTGTGTGTGTGTATGTATGTAATTTATTTCCTTTCAAGAAAGTTTTGTTAAAAATAGGAAGAGATAAACCCTCCTGTGCTTTGAGTTTCAATTTTCTGTTCATGCTAATAAATTCATGGCTACAGAAATGAATTCTTCATTCAATCAGCCAACCTTTCTTGAAGACTTGTTATCATCAAGGTATGATGTTAGCTATGAATTTGATATAACTTATGTTTTCTTACCTCTCCTTATGAGATAGGACTTCCTATGAAATAGGACTGTCCTTTGTCCATGGAGTTGCAAAGAGTCGGACATGACTTTTATGTCCGGTAAAAGTCGGACATAACTAAACAACAATAACAAAATGAAATAGAACTTTTTAAAATACATTTTTTAGATTTCATATATAACAACACCCAGCTGAACTCCTCAGCATTTACGAACAGAAATAGACTCAGAGACTTAGAGGAGAAACTTACAGTCGCCAGGGGAAGGGAGAGGTGTAGGCTGGGGGTTGGGATGGACACGTACACACGGCGGTCATTAAATCCCATAACCAACAAGGACTTGCTGTACAGCACAGAGAGCTCTGTTCAATATTCCGTAACACTGGGGACCTAAAGGGGAGAAGAACTCGAAAAAGAACTTGTTATATGAGGCTTTCCTGGTGCCTGAGTGCTAAAGAATCTGCCTGCCAATGTAGGAGATGTGGGTTTAATCCCTTGGTCGCCAAGATTCCCTGGAGAAGGGAATGGCAACCCTCCAGTATTCTTGCCTGGGAAATCCAGCGGACAATGGAGCTTGGTGGTCTATAGTCCATGAAGTCACAAAGAGTCGTACGCAACTTAGCAACTAAATAACAGCAACAGCAACATATGTGTGTGTGTGTTAGTTGCTCAGTCATATCTGACTCTCTCTACATATATCTGAATCACTTTGCTGAATGCCTGAAACTACCACCACTCTGTTAATCAATGATATTCCAATGTAAAATAAAAACGTTCAAAAGTACATTTATAATATATATATACACACACTATGTATGTATACACATATATGGTTTTATATACACATTATATTATATATATATATATATATATACGATTTCCTCAATAATTCATAAGGGCTGCAGACTAGTAAACACTCAAAGCTCCTGGTCACAGGTGACCATGGAAATAAATCTTTTACTAATGGAATATAAATAAACCTTAACATCAAAACTCAGAAACTCCCATGAGTTTCAGATGATTACATATACTACATAATATACCTGAAAGGCTGATTTTGTTGTTGTTGTTGAGGACTGATCATTTCCATGGAAACTTTTCTTCTAAACATTCAAAATGTAGTTTTAACTAACAAAACATTAAAAAAAACACAAAAATGTTTTCTGCATTCTGCATTCTAGGACCTTTTTTCCATTAGACTCACATGGCAGAACTTTGTTGAAATATCATTGTGAGTATAGAGGAAATACGTCATCTGCTCTTCAGTTATCTGGTTAACTTGCTTTTGCTTAGGATTTGAGAACCTCTTGAATGAATTAAAATAATTTACACAGCCTAATCTAATAAAGGATATTTGTAGCATGTGCAATAATGAAGATGTATTCTTTCAGGACTTTTACAGAGATATAAACACTTGTTTAGTAAAATTCTTATCAAATGTAACAGATGGAGAAAGCCCAGACTCTGGAGGGAGAGACACATGGCCTTAATTTTCACTTCACCATTTATTAGCTCTAGGATTCAGTCAAGTTGCTTAATTTCTCTGAACATCAGTTTTCTCCTCCATAAAGAGGGAGTGGTAATGCATAACAAGTGTTTGGACAGGCTATTAAAATCTGGTAATGCTGTGTGTAAAGAGCTGGACACATAGTAGGTGTATGAGTCAGGTTTCTCCTCAGTGGTGGAATCAATTAGATGTGTTGGGCTGGTGGGTCTGAGCCCCGCAGGCAGGCAGCAGGCTGGGCGGGGAGGAGCCAGTGTAGAAGCTGGAATCCAACAGTACCCGGATGCAGAGTGCCATCTCCCTTGGGAGTCATTTTTCTCTTGGTCTTCAGATGACGGCCTAAAGCCTGTCTATGTTATGGAGGGTAATCTGCTTTACCCAGAGACTACTGATTTAAATGTCATCTCACCTTAAAATGGCTTCCCTGGTGGCTCAGATGGTAAAGAATCTGCCCGTAATGTGGGAGACTTGGGTTTGATCCCTGGGTTAGGAAGATCTCCTGGAGATGGGAAAGGCTGCCCACTCCAGTATTCTGGCCTGGAGAATTCCATGGACTGTATAGTCCATAGGGTCGCAAAGATTCGGACACAATTGAGCAATTTTCACTCACCTTAAAAATGCCTTCAGAGCAATGGACTGGAATGTTCCATCAGCTTTCTGGGGACTGTGCTCGAGACAAAAAGTGGAGTGAAAGTCGCTAAGACTCTTTGCTATCCCATGGACTATAGCTTGCCAGGCTCCTCTGTCCAGGGAATTCTCCAAGCAAGAATACTGGAGTGGGTTGCGATTTCCTTTTCCAGGGGATCTAACTGACCCAGGGATTGAACCCAGGTCTCCTGCATTGCAGGCAGGAAACAAAACAGCACATCAAATAAACCATCACAGTAGGGCTGCATTAAAGGTACCTGCACTTGTTAAAATAGCATGGACTTATACTTACAAAACCTGAATATTCATTGGAAGGATTGATGCTGAAGCTGAAGCTCCAATACTTTGGCCACCTGATTAGAACAGCTGACTTACTGGAAAAGACCCTGATACTGGAAAAGATTGAAGACGGTATAACAAGAGGGCAACAGAGGATGAAATGGTTGGATGGCATCACTGACGCTATGGACATGAGTTTGAGCATGCTCTGGGAGATGGTGAACGACAGGGAAGCCTGGTATGTTGCAGTCCATGGGCTTGCAAGGAGTCAAACAAAAACTTAGCAACGTAACAACAACAGGAAAAGACCCGAGGTCCATCTGGGGGACCTCAGTTCCCTGAAGATGCTCTACTTCTCCCTGGCAATTGCTTGGATAATGTCCCCTATTGGCTTCTCTTGCCTTCTGCCTTACTGTTGTTTCACTGATGTTTCATATCAGTTGCAGCGTTTAGGCCAAGGGTGTCCCAAACCCTCCAAACAGATAAGGCGAGTGCTACCTGATGCCACTCCACAAGATGGGAAGACACCTTTTCTCTGTTCTTTGTGTTCTACTTTGCCCACCTGTGTCCTAAAATAGCACTTTATATTTGCCAGGGACTCATACACATCTACCACAAAAATAGCAACTTCGCCTCTTATCTTGGCCTTGCTCTCAGTTGGTGCCCAAAACGATCCTTCAAAGAAAGAAGGGTGATGCCTGGACTGGTCACGTCTCTCACTGCTATTATCTCCCCAGGTGCATCAAATTCCTTTCTCTGTTTTCCAACACTTTTCCCTCTGTGCTCAAAACAAAAGACCAAGTCAACATAAGGCATCCTTCTTCCTGAGAATCCATCAGGGCATGCACGCTGTTTTAGAGATGAACAGTCCTGCTTTCCCTTCCACCAAATTCAAGTTCTAGTTGAGCTCAGCTGATGCACTCTTAAATAAAACAATTATTCTATTTATTTGACAAGTGCCCTGTAAACTGAGAGATAAGTACTGGCATGATAATTCCCTTTAAAGATGATTTTGAGGTGCGAAGCAAATTTAATTACATCATACACTTTTGCTCCAAACTTTATCTCCTTCCACTCAGGAAAACAGCTGAGTATCTTTGTTTTCCACTCCATCAAATGTTTTTATTATCATGTTCAAAGCTTTTGATTAAGTTGGCATTGTAGGAAACCCTTTCCTATTTTCTTTCATGTTTTTCTTGACAAGTCTGAATCAGTAATTCTGGCTGGTGTTACAGGCTCATGTTTTCGGGTACATTCAATTGTCGTGGAATGAGTCACTTTGCTGTTTTTGTTTCCATATTCTTCTGAAAGGCACCCACAGAAGCATTACAAGAAAGCAGGACTGCGGCAAGTGCATTCTAATGCTGGGTCTGCACTGTGTCTCCACTGTTAATCTAAGCCAACACAACATCATCTTTGAACAATAGAAGGTAATGGCTAGGGATAAAAGTATGAGCTTGGATAAAACCATTTGCGCCACTCTGAATATCCACCCCACATTTAGTTTGAAGACAGATAGTCTAAAGAGGTTATTTTTCATGGCTTCTGTCCTAGGCTCCCAATAGTGATTTTTAAAAAATCTGGTACTTCTTTGTTTTTTTATTTGCTTTTACTATTTCCTTAATTTTAAATTCTAAGCCTTTGGGTGTTTTGTTTATAAAACGGAGTCTCCATTTTCTGCTTTCTTTATGCTTTCTTAACCATTTGCACTTTGGCTAAGAGGAAAGAAGACTGTGTACAGTATTTTTGCACGAAGGGAGACTTTTATGACAGTATATCAAAACTGTAAAGTGAAAATTATCAGCATACCAGAAGTAATTGATGAATGAAATTTATTCACCTGAATGTATTTGTTCAAGTAAGCTCATAGGAAACAGAAAATGAGATGCCATTTCTGACTCCGGTTCCTTGATTTAAATGGTAACAGAGGGTCTGTTATCTGGGAATGCTAGAGTTTTTCACAGGGGAATGCAGGAGCCATTCCAAATGTTTAAGGCAGCAGCACAATTCTTTCAAATCACATTTTTCTTGGAAACCTACATATAAACAAAAGCATAAAAAGGGAGCTCTCCTATTCAAAGAGGAGAAGAAGGTAGCAGTGCCAGACCTCACCTCATCAGCCTGCTTTCAGATGTTGAGACCCTGCAGACTCCTCAGGAGTTCCTGCACTGGAAGCAACTGGGCATTTCAGTCAGGAATGGAAACGTCTGGAGAGAATGGCTCAGCCGTTGCTGTCTCCCCTGTCCTTACCAAAAGTCCTGGCAGGTGGTCATTAAGTCAGCTCCTCCATGTCTTTGGAGAGGTCTCTGCAGAGATTCTCCTGTGGGTGCTCTCTTGCCAGGGCCTGGAAGTGAGCTTGCTCGTACCATTTACTCAGTTCCCCAGATAATCTCCATGATGGGAGGGAGGATGGATTTTCCTCTCTCTGTCTGCCTTTTAGAAAAAAGAAGATTTTATTTTCTTGGGCTCCAAAATCACTGAGAGTTGTGGCTGCAGCCATGAAATTAAAAGACACTTGCTCCTTGGAAAGAAAGCTATGACAAACCTAGACAGCATACTAAAAAGCAGAGACATCGCTTTGCTGACAAAGATACATTCAGTCAAAGGTATGGTTTATCCAGCAGTCACATATAGATGTGAGAGTTGGACCATAAAGAAGGTGAAGTGCCAAAGAATTGATGCTTTCGAAGTGTGGTGCAGGAGAAGACACTTGAGAGTCCCTTGGACTGCAAGGAGATCCAACCAGTCAAGCCTAAAAGAAATCAACCCTGAATATTCTTTGGAAGGACTGATGCTGAATCTTTGCTCCAATACTTTGGCCACCTGATGTCAAGAGCCAACTCATTGGAAAAGACTCTGGAGCTGGGGAAGACTGAGGGCAAGAGGAGAAGGGGGCAACAGAGGATGAGACTGATGGATGGCATCACAGACTCAATGGACATGAGTTTGAGCAAACTCCAAGAGATAATGAAGACAAGCACGCTGCAGTCCATGGGCTCACAAGGAGTCAGTCATGACTTAGCAACTATAACAACAACAAAAGAAATGTCAGTGATCAAGTCTAGAGTCTTTCCAACTTCAATTATTTCCTGATGCTTCATGGATACTCAGATGTTTGATAACAACTTTGCTGACCCTTTCCTCAAAATTGTCGACTTCTGTCTTATGCTGTTGCTAGAAGTGAAAATGTGTATTTTTAACTCTGAAGCCAGTCTTTATGTATCCATAGGGAACGTTGTGCTTTTTCTTGTTTTCTCACTCAGTTTTGTATTTGAATAAGGGTCACTTAAAAGTTCCCTCACATCAACAGAAATCACTAAGCCAGAGATTGCTTGTTGAAAAATTTATGGGCATAATATATCTTCAAAAGAGTGATATGGTTTTTATTTTTGTGGAATCACATAAAGGTCTTCATAAAAATAGATCTGTCTACTAATGAACCACAGTGATTAAAAATTCAAGAGATGTTGAGTTTCTCCTCGCTGGAAGTATGTAATGACCCAGTGGCCACGGGTCCCTGTTATCAAAGAAGAGGTGGCCATATAGAAGGGGGATCTAGGCAAGGTGACTTTCAAGGTTTCCTGTCAAATCAGTGATTGTATGGAAAAACCTGCTTTATTTATCCAAAAGAATACAAAGGAATAGACTTGCTTACTGGGTGGGGTCAAGCCTGTGATAATTTTTATATAGTATTTTATTGAAAACTTGATATATTAACCACTATTATCACAGTTGACAAATAATTAAATTGAAGTCTGTATTATGGGATGTCATGAACTACAAACTGGCATTGGAATAAAGCAGCTGCTGAAAAGCAGTGTCAAATTTTGATCATTTCATAGAAAATTGAAATGCTACAGAGTAATTCCCATGGTGATTTACATGTTTTGCCACACACACATAGATATATACATAGAGTAAAAACAAAACAAAACAAAACTTTCTTCCACAGTATTAAAAAAACTTAGCTTGGAAAAATAAAAATATTTAGCATCGATTTAAATGTGCAAATTTCCTACTATACTTTATGTATAGTACTTTAGGGTAATATTGGTTTTAATAGACACTCCATTTCTTACTGACGTAAATATATGTAAGCAATAATATTTCTATTTAGCATCAGTTTTCATTAATGAGGTGATGCACCCTTTGTCTGGTTGCTCCCAATTCTGGGCAAGTCTCTTTGGCAGCTATATTAGGTCTATTCGGCCACTCAAGGACCTACTTTGTAACTTATGTGGTGCCCCTAATAAAAGAACTCATGTGACTTCTCGTGAAACTATTTTATAACAGAACTACAAGAAATCATTTAAAGCTGAATTAGTATCTTTGAATCAATTAGCATAGAACTCATAGTTTAAAATCTTCTAATAGCATACAACATTTGTATTTTCTAATTTTGTTACGTTTCCATTTGATTATTTATCCCCAAATATTTTTGAACACAGCCATTTGATTCTTTAAAAAGATTAGCTTAAAATATGCAGGAGTCCCTTTAGCCTTCATTTTAAAACTGGAACCATAATTAGTCAGAAGGGGAAAATCATTTTAGTGGAAAATAAAATTCAGAAAAGCCAAACATTAACTGCTGAAGTTTCTTTTTGCCCTCTGCAAATTCTTTCTACATGATATCATTCTCTATATATTTTTGAGTGCATATTTCCAAAGAAATTACGTTTTTGCTTAATGTAAAATTCTAGGCAATTAGATGCAAAAGTGGAGTAAAGCAACATGAAAGCTGCCAATTTAAACACAGGGAAGCAAAACGGTCCAGGAGTTAGAGTTCTGACAGCGATGTTAACTCCACACTCGGCACAGCCCACTAGGTAGAGAGACACACAGAGCTGTTAAGGAGCTCAGTGAAACAGAGTCAAACTTACCTTTAGTAGAAAAACAGTGTAACCTCCAGATAATTTTCTGACTATCCATACCTAAAATATTTTGCAAAGGTGATGGAAAAAAAAAATGTAAATGTCCCCAAGATCAACAGATCTAAGATAGTGTGTGAAGCTGCATTTAGGCATTCTTAGGCAGGCAAAGGTGGATGTACATTTGATGGTAGCCATTTAAAGGCTAAGGATACTTACTTATTTAAAAAGGAAATAGGTAAATAAAGAGTCCCTTGGACAAGCAAGGAGATCCAACAAGTCAATCCTAAAGGAAATCAACCCTGAATGTTCACTGGAAGCACTGATGTTGAAGTTGAAGCTTCAACGGCCACCTGATGCAAAGAGCTGGATCACTGGAAAAGACCCTGATGCTGAGAAAGATTGAAGGCAGGAGGATAGGGGGCAACAGTGGATGAGATGGTTGGATGGCAGCACTGACTCAATGGACATGAGTTTGAGCAAACCCTGGTAGATAGTGAAGGACAGGGAAGCCGAGCATGCTGGAGTCCATGGAGTCACAAAGAGTCAGACTCGACTGAGGGACTGAACTACAACAACACATCATTAACAAAAGAACCTTAACCTATAAACAAGTTGATACATTATACAGTATGAAACAAGCCAAACGGTCCACCCAGTTTACTTCTTGCAGCAAACTACTGAAACCCCAAAGCAAAGCCTCTAAGAAGCGGAAATGCGGGTACACTTGGCCACGTGGGACTTCCCTAGCCAGGAATCCTGATGCTTGTTGCTCACTTTCAAGTGCTGAGTTTCACCATTGACACAAATAACCAGACAGACCTGAGTTCAGAGTCTGGTCTGTAGTGGATACTGTAGGGCTAGTTCTGCTCCTAAATTTCTTCCTCTGCAAAATTGAAATAAGCCCGTGTTATCATGTACTGGTGAAGAGTAAAGATGGTAATATATAAAGAATTATGCATGCATACAGCCTGATATAGGAAACACAACAAGTTACTAAATGAAATGGTGATTATCATCATGATATTTATTTATTGCCAGTAGGTTGCAGGAGGCTTTTAAGATATGATGTTCCGCAAATTCTATTTAAGAATATACATGTAGTTACCAAGTAAATAGAGAGCTGAGATTTTGTACATGGTCTGGAAATAAAGTCCGCACAAAACTTTCCTACCCTGCTGTTATTATTATTATTTGTTATTGTTGTTCAGTTGCTAAGCTATGTCTAACTCTTCTTGGCCCCAGGGACTGTAGCCTGTCAGACTCCTCTGTCTTTTGGGTTGTCTAGGCAAGAACACTGAGTGGGTTGAATTCCCTTCTCCAGGGGATCTTCCCAGCCCAGGGATCAAACCTGCATCTCTTGCATTGGCAGGCAGATACTTTACCACTGAAGTCCCTGGGAAGACCCTTGCTGCACATGCTACATATAAATCTATTTCTGTTTATTTTAAGTTTTTGTGTTCTAAGTAAAGAATGGGAAAGGTCTAGGGTATACAGATTTGAAGAAATTGCCAGGAAGAAACTGGGGGGAAGCTGATATAATCTCGGTGGTAGTTCCCAAGTCAAAAAATTTTGAATCTCTGTATTGAGTGGCTTATTGGATGAGAAGACAGAAATCAAGACCAAAACCCCTGAAAAATTGGAGACTCTTGTAGAAGACCTTATCTACATCAAGAATAAAACTTATTTATATCCACCCCCCCCCCCACCGCCAGGGAAGTTTGAATCAGAAGTGAACTAGGAATTTCTAACCCAGGTGCCCATTATTTGAGGTAGTCCAGGGATCCTCACCTATGAAGTTGTTTAAGGTGGTCTCAGGCTGCTAATGCCCCCAACCTGAGTGTCAGAGAGGCAAAGTCAAGTCTGCAATGAGAAAACTGCATCAGAGGCTTTATATATTTCAAATTCGTACTAAACATGATGTACAGCTACAGTACAAGTTAGCCAAGTACATGGAGAGAGTTCTCTGTGAATGGGAACCCAAGAGAACAACCCAGAGAGTCTACGAATATTGGGGAGCATCAGATACAGCCTAGGAAACAACGCTACTTACTATATTTAAAGGGGAAGAGCTAAGTGAATACAAGGAAACAGGTAACCATATAGCCGATCTGACATATTTGAAAGAAAACATGGTGAAATTTTATAAATTAAATATAGATAACTGAAACACTCAATAGATAACATCAGCCCTGCATCAGAAATAGAATTAGTGACCTAGAAGAGGTCGGAAGAAATTCTCTGAAGAATAGCAGAGAAATAGAACTCATGGAAGACAGAAGGAGGCATTATGACAGGAGTTAGATCAAAGTCCTTGAAGGAGGAGAGAATGAGTTGAGAAGAAATAATGATTCATAATCCAGACCTGTTGAAATACACCATTACTCAGATTCCAGAGTCACAGCAAATTCAGTCTATGTTATTGTTGTTCAGTCACTAAGTTATGTCTGATTTTTTGTGGCTGTATGGACTGCAGCATGCCAGGCTTCTTTGTCCTTCACCATCTCTGGAACTTGCGTGTCCATTGAGTTGGTGATACTATCTAACTATATCATCCTCTGTCATCCTCTTCTCCTCCTGCCTTCAGTCTTTCCCAGCATCAGGGTCTTTTCAAATGAGTCACTTCTTTGCAGTTCAGTTCAGTTCAGTTGCTCAGTCATGTCCGACTCTTTGCAACCCCATGAACTGCAGCACGCCAGGCCTCCCTGTCCATCACCAACTCCCGGAGTCCACCCAAACCCATGTCCATCGAGTCGGTGATACCATCCAGCCATCTCATCTTCTGTCTTCCCCTTCTCCTCCTGCCCCCAATCCTTTCCAGCATCAGGGTCTTTTCCAATGAGACAACTCTTTGCAGGAGGTGGCCAAAGTAGTGGAGTTTCAGTTTCAACATCAGACTTCCAATGAACACCCAGGACTGAATTCCTTTAGGATGGACTTGTTGGCTCTCCTTGGAGTCCAAGAGACTCTCAAGAGTCTTCTCCAACACCATAGGTCAAAAGCATAAATTCTTCAGTGCTCAGCCATTTTCACTGTCCAACTCTCACATCCATACATGACTACTGAAAAAACCATAGCCTTGACTAGACGAACCTTTGTTGGCAAAGTAATGTCTCTGTTTTTCAATATGCTATCCAGGTTGGCCATAACTTTCCTTCCGAGGAGTGGGTGTCTTTTGATTTCATGGCTGCAATCACCATCTGCAGTGATTTTGGAGCCCTCAGAAATAAAGTCTGATGCTTTTTCCACTGTTTCCCCATGTATTTGCCATGAAGTGGTGGGACCAGATGCCATGATCTTAGTTTTCTTAACTAAGAGCCTTAAGCCAGCTCTTCGCAAGAGGTGGCCAAAGTTTTATTCAGCTTCAGCATTATCCCTCCCAATGAATATTCAGGGTTTATTTCCTTCAGGGGTAACTGGTTTGATCTCTTTGCAGTCCGAGGGACTCTGAAGAGTTTTCTCCAGCACCACAAAAGCATCAACTCTTTAGTACTCAAGTCACTCCAAATCTATAAATGCAAAGAACTTTTATAGATATAAACTTACCAGGGTGAAACTGCAGGATGTCAAAATCAAGAGAAAAAATTCTAATGTAACTAGATTAGAAAAAAAAAGATTAAAAGAAGTTAATCTGAAAGAAGAAAAAATTAATTAGTAATTGATTTCTCAGTAACAGCAATATAAACTAAAATTGAAATAGTATCTTCAGGAGTTGGATAAGGTAACTATAAACCTTAGAATTTTATACTAAGTGGAAAAATTGAGACATGAATTGAACACATGTCTTAGTTCCTTAATACTTTTAAAGAGATTCTTAAAACAAGAAAAAGAAAAAAGTTCATGGGAATCATGGGCAAAGATTATGAACAAAAATTTCCAGAATAGTCTTTCAGATAAGTAAAAGGGTATTCAAGTTATTTCATATTAAGAGAAATGAGAAAAGGCAACAATAGTTGACTGGCAAGAGCTGAAGCCTGTAGTAAGTGGTACACTTTGTCCCAAGGTTGTGAGAAAATTGACCCTTGCCCATAGGTATAAATATTTATAATTTATCTACAGGACTTTTGATTAATATACAGTAGAATTTAGCAGGAATAACTCCTCTACCTACTCTTTCCACTATTTAGTATGAAGTCTACAAATATACCCCCATATTGACCTGGGTGGCTTTGTGGTAAAGAATCTGCCTGCCAATGCAGGAGACGAAGGTTCGATCCTTGGGTCACGAAGAGCCCCTGGAGAAGGAAATGGCAACCCACTCCAGTATTCTTGCCTGGGAAATCCCATGGACAGAGGAGTCTGGTGGACTACAGTCCATGGGGTTACAAAAGAGTCGGACACGACTGAGCGACTGGGTATAATGGATACAATTAGACAGGAGCAAAAATAATTATTGTGGCTTTATTTGTTATACTAAAAGAATAGAAATAACCTAATGCAATTACAGATGTTTGGATAATAATTACAAGATAGCTTGTTTAATATCAGTCATTCCTTGAGAAGAGTAAGGCACTTCTCACATACCCATATAGAATTATCTTTCAGATGTAATTTTAGTGTGTGCATTGCCATTTGTGTGGGAAAATGTATGTGTACACGTGCACACACAAGCATATGTGTAAAATTTTCTGAATATCTCTGGAGAGATGCTTAGGAAAATGATGGTCCATATGGAGGGAAGCCAGCGGAATAGCCAGGGCAAGGAAATTGATTTATTTTTTTCCTAACCTTTTAAATCTTACCTCATAGGTATTACTATCCATCAATAAATATATCTTTTAAAAGTAGATGTGATACTTACAGTTACGGTCCAAAACGTAGTTAAAATAAAAACATCTTCATAGGTATGAACTGCACACATCAGAGAATATTGCTGGGAGGTATCCCCATTTTATAGGTGATTACATTACATTCTGAGAGCTTAGTTTCCTTCCCCACACCATCCAAATATTGACAGAGTTTAAATTCAAATTCAGATATGTCTGCAAAATCCAGCTTCTTAGTTCTGTTATTTCACAACCTCTATTGTACTTTTTGGCTTCCCTGGTGGCTCAGACAGGGTTAGGCATCTGCCTGCAATGTGGGAGACCCAGGTTGGATCCCTGGGTTGGGAAGACCCCTTGGAGAAGGAAATGGCCACCTGCTCCAGTATTCTTTCCCAGAAAGTTCCATGGACAGGAGAGCCTGGTAGGCTACAGACCATGGGGTCACAAACAGTCAGACATGGACTGGGCCACTTCACTTCATTCTACTTTTTAAAAATTCTATACATTCACGGCTCTTTGATATATTGGCAACAGCAAAGTTCAACAAAGAGAATTGGATTTAATTATTTTAATAAAATTTGACATGAGTTCCCCAATCTGAATACAATGTTAGGGATGTGGCATAGGCTCAGCATATATTTATGAAATGAAAAAGAAAATGAATGAGTTAGCGAATGAATGGTGCAAGCTGCCTTTGAAGGTTGTCTGGGTGGAGTGTGAAACGAAATACACTTGGGAAATGTTTTTATATAGTCCGAGCTGAGGCCTTCTATGATGCAGAAGTATTTTTTCAGATTAACTGAAATTCGATATTGCATTTATTTTCTCTCTCTCCATGTAAATTAGTAGAATCCATCTATCTCAAATGGTAGTCATATTTAACTGTAGTTGACGGTATATTTATAGACAGAGATACCCCAGGTACAAGGTAAGTTATCGGAGCTTTTCTTATCCAGATCTTCTTATTGAGATTGTCAATGATTTTTCCCATGAAGGTGCGGCGGGATGACATTACCTTCAAAGCAGCAAAAGCATGTCACAGATCCAAACGCAGCTCCCCATGCCAAGACTATGGCTAATATACATGGGAATTGTTCCAAAGAACCCATATGGCAATGTGAGCTGAACATCTTTTACAGCAGCGATTTCATTCCAGCCTCAGTTCTTTCTCTTAAATAGCACCTCTTTTATTTCCTGTAGTCAAAGCTGGCTGTAGAGTCCCTGCTCCTGCCAAAGCCTGCGTCTGGGATGTACGGCCTCCAGGAACCAAAGCGCTGAACCTTTCTTCTCGCTAGCCCCGCTCTGCCAAAATCCATCCCAACACACCTTAAATTATATTAGATCAAAGGCTGAAAATTATATGCCATCAAAAGTAGAAAGATAAAATGTTTATCTACCGCATTAGGGGTGTGCGGTGTTTTTCTAAAACGCTTGAAGTTTGAGTGAAACGTTATTAAATGTCTCTGCCAGCGCAAGGGAGGCTTACTTCCTTGGCGTGGTTGATGGACATATTGTAATAGGTCGGTGGCAAATTCGAAGTGGCATATTCAGTACGTGTTCAGGATGTTTATGCGCTCCCCGGTTCTTGCTGTCCTCCGTCTAATTGGAAATAAGGTTTACGTGGTGAGAGTGGCGGAGCTGTGACATGCAATACTGTACAAGCGAAGGCCGACTCTGGCACACCCGTTGCTTTTAATGGATTGCTGCGTATTTGGAAAGTTTTATAATTTCTCCTTAAAAAATAAACCCATAAACGTCAGGAAGAATATTTTTCCTCCTAATGGAGTTTGCATGCCAGGTTGACTTGGCTGCCCTGTCTGTAGGTGGGCTGGGGAAAAGGCCAGGGGGACTGAAGGAATTTTCTGGAATAGGTTTCTTTTTTTCAGGACTATTTTCTTAAGTAGAATGTCATCAGGGCACCCTGTTTCAAACTGGTTAGGAGATAATGCTATCCTAATCAAATATGTTTTGTCGATGGAAGTCTCTAAAATCCATAAATCTGAATAATCTGCGGCTCACTTAAATGTGCACTGAGATAACAAAGTTAACAACGTGTGCTGTTGCCAAAATTACATTTTTCTCATGAAACTTAACTATTATATGCCCTCGTTATTTTCGCAACCTTCAATTATTTGAATTATTATATAGATTTAAAAACGTTAACCTTTGGGAATGTTTTATACGTCTGTGTGCTACTTAGAAAATACATTTTAAACACAACAATCATATAATATTTTCTATTGCATGATTTCATAGTAGGTAACTAAATGTAAATCCTTTTTCTTTAGATAATTAGATTAAGTTTCAAGAGGTTAGAAGTTATCTTGGCATGAAATTCTCTGAAAAATTTACTCGAAAATAATTTTTATTACCTGATATTCTGAATGGATAAAATTGAAATTAGTTTATCATTTGTTTCTAAGAACATACCTAAATTACTTAGAATTTTGTAGAAGGATAAAAATATTCTCAAAGTTGTTTTTGGAAGTACATACTTAATGGGGCAATCCATTTTTTGTTCAGTCATTTATAAATTCAATATCTAACTTGGAAAATAATAAAAGCTTATCCATTCATTTATTTTAAAAATATAGTTAACCTTCTATATGTTAAATCTTATATTATGCATAGAGGATTAATTAATATTGATGGCATGGCTCAGGTTCACTTAATACAAGGATCTTCCCAGCCTAGAGATTGAACCCACTTGTCCAGTGACTCCTGCATTGTAGGCAGATTCTTTACCTGCTGAGCCACTGGGGAAACCTGATACAAAGAGAATTGAGATCCTATTCCATGAAGTTTGTTAACGTTATTTAAAGAAGTAAGGCCCACACATAATAGATCTTGTCAAACTTAAAAGACACCACAACCACATATTTATTGAGTGCCTTTAGTGAGATACTTTTCATGTTACACTGTGAAGAATGCAAACTGCGCTAAGATGCTTACAGTCATGTGATGACAATTCAGTGAAGTCGTCTCCACACCACAGAGCGGTGAATGTTCTGGGGTGTGTGGATAAAGTACCATAGGGACATGAAGTACATCTACACAGAGAAGCTACAAAAAGCATCAGGGAAGAGAGAATCTTCAGCTGTAGGTCTTGAAATTCTTTCCAAGCAAAGAACTAGCCTAGGTCAAGGCACAGAATTTTATCAGCATCTGACATCTTTTGATCAGTGGGAAAGGGAAGAAGTGTGATGTGGTTGGAGTCTAAATGTTATGGGAGAGAATGGCCACGGATGAGCCCCAAAGGTGGGTGGGTGCTGGCAGACCTTGAAGGTTTTCCTTCCATATGTTGAGAAATCTTTAGACTTTGCTTTTGAGCCTGATGGAGGGTAAGGACAGCCAGAGTGTTGAAGGGACAGATTCTGTTTTGGTTTAGAAAGACCTGCTAATTGTGAAAGAGCAGATCGCAACAGGAAGAGGCAAGAAGACATCCATTTCAGGGGTCCTTGTGGAAGGTAACTTGTGGTCATGGGATTGGGAGAAAGAGGCAAGACAGCCTGGGCACGATTTGCTGGCCAGCTGTACGTCAGTGATGATCCACGGAAAAAAGTCAAGCAGTGACCGTCTGGGTAGTGACATCACTAGCCAGAATCTGAGAGTGTCATTTTGATAGGATGAATTTATATAAAATTGACCATGCAGATATTCAATGAAAGGGCTGTGATTTCGGAAAACTAAGGTTTTTAAATACCAAATATGAAAGTCATTTTAACTGTGGTTTTCCCCGCAGAAACTGGTTTAAACAATTAAAAAACAAATCCCACCACTCTGCATTTTGAAACTCTTTTACACACTGCTGGCTCAGTTTAAATGATTTATCCAGACTATATTCATACAGCCTTTGATGAATCCCCAAGTAAATTTTTTTTTTTTTTTGGACAGCACAGCAAGGGGTTGCCATGCCTGAGGGGACAAGGGGTTGGACAGAGATTGGGGACTGTGAAGGTTCAGGGCAGGAGCCCTGCCTGCAGGAAGAGGGCCGGCAGGACGGGAGGGGTGGCCAGGGTGGGTTCCAGGATGTCCAGGAGTCCAGGCAGGGAGAGCTCAAAGGCACAGTCCAGAGGGGCCACTGGAGTGGGCTAGAGAAATGCCAGCCAGCCAACGGGAGCTCATAACTGCATGCCTGAAGATCTGTGTCTGCTATCATAGAAACCACTTGAAACCCTTCCAGCCAGCAGTGGCTGGGGGCTGGCATCTTCCCGTGACATGTGCTCTGCCTGACTGTCTTACTCTGAGGTGCCAGGCTAGTTCTTTCCCATTGCCTGGAAGTCTTGCCCAGGGGGTGACCCCCAAGTAAGATGGAGCAGGCCTGAAAATCTCCCTGCCATCTGGACCTCAGGACTGCAAAGGAAATGTTCATCCAGGGAATTCCAGCTCCAGCTCGCACGTGGACCCTCACCAAGGGCCATCAGGAACGCCAGTTCTGGATGTTGTCCTGGGCAACTGCATAGCACTACAGAACTGTGGATAGAGTTTTCTTCCAGCCTGCTGGTGCTTCTAATTTCTTTGCTTATTAAGAGTGAGAACTACTTTTCCTACTAGACTGGGTCTTAGTTTACAACTCTTCAACGTGTAAAGTTATTTGTGGGTCTCCCCTGAACCATCACCAGTTTTTCCGTGAGCCCCTGACGTTGTGGAGATGGTATTTTCTAGAAACATTCCAAAGGTGATGTCAGCCCAATTAAAAAGAAAAAACAAACAACTAGACCCAGACTTTTCAAACCTGAAACACCAATACTTCTTGATCTTCTAGTCAATATGAGTTGTTTCAATTAAAAAGTATTTATTTGCTGTTAAATAAATTATTTGTCAATCTGAGTCCATAATGCAGCATAGTTAGTATCCTGTGTAGTTAACTTTGTGTTTCTCTGGAGTCTTGTCCTTTGATTTTATGAGTTTTAAAATGTCAATTAATTAATTAATATATTTTTTGTATTTTCCAGTTTTCTTAAGTCCAAATAATCCACAAAAATCACAGTCAAGGAATACTGAAGGCCAGTTTAGTAAGACCCTAATTCCTGGTTTCAGCTGGCCTTAGAAACCCAATCTAAGTATTTCAGAGTTGCTAGTGAAATCAATGGTCTTTAAAGACTTTTACAGAAAGTTCAGTCTATGACTCAACACAGTATTCAGAAATACCCTTAAAAGCCACTCCCTGAGCCTGAAGTGTATCCTCCATGGGTCACTGCCGTGTAAGCTCGCCTTTTTCTTTCCGATTCTCCTTTCTTTGGCATGGTACTTCAGCTTCTAAGTCTGCAGGGATTTAGAATAATGCAATACGACATTGTTATTTAGACATCCATGTTTCATTCTTTCTTTCTACCAGGATTATTTTCTTGATTTCTGATTCACTCATCCAAAGTGGTTCAGGAGCCTTTTTATTTGCATTGGTACATGTTTTCATTTGAATGTGGTGTTTCTGTGTTAGAGATTGGGTAAAGGGCTGACATTTAGAGTTTAAAGTGAAAATGAAAGTGTTAGTTGCTTAGTTACATCCAACTCTTTGTGACCCCATGGACCGTAGCCCACCTGGCTCCTCTGTCCATGGAATTCTCCAAACAAGAATGCTAGACTGGGTGGCCCTTCCCTTCTCTAGGGGACCTTCCCAACCCAGGGATCGAACCTGAGTCTCCCGTATTGCAGTCAGGTTCTTTACTGTTTGAGCCACCATGGAAGCGTAGCTTGAGTCCACTTCTGAACCGGAGAGCTAGTTATCTGTTGTTTAACAAACTAACCCCCGAAAACAGTGGTTCCAAACAGCCACCATCTTATTGTATTTCTTCATTTTGTGGGTCAGGAATCAGGCAGGACTCAGCTGGCACCTCTGCTGTTCTGTGTATATTCAAGGAGGTCGTTCAAAGACATATGGGTGATGGAGTCTTGTCTGGAGTGGGCACACGATGCCTCTGCTCATGGAGCTGGCCCTCAGTGGGGATGCTAGAAGGCTGAACCCATCTGGAGTGGGTGCCTACCACACCTACCTATGGCCTCTCCAGCATGGCAGTCTCTGCCTGATAGAGCTTCTGCAGGACGCCCAGTGAGGGTTTTCTAAGACAACAAATGCTAAGCTGCTTATGACTAGTCCTTCAAGTGCCAAAGAGTTCCTTCTGGTGGATCCCATCAAATAAACAAGTCACAGTGGCCAGTTGGATTTACTTCTTAGTGGGAGGACCAACAGAGAATCTGCACTATCTCTAGTCTGACACACCTGGGTAATATTTGCCTGGTATGATTTTTTATTCCCTTAAGTCTCATTTTCATGATTTTTCTGCAATGAGAGTAAAATGATAAACGGCAGCTTCATTGAGTTGTTATGAGGATTGAATAAACTTCTTGAAATTAATTCTTGAATTGTTATTTGTATTCTTTATTAATTTGTTCTTATTGGAATTAATTTTGTTTCTGGTTCCACTTTTAATTATTTGTTAATCTGAATTTGTGTCTCATCCTCAACTTGGCACCATTTTACCCCCTGTGGATACTTGTATTTTGTCCCAAATTTAATAAAATCTTGTTTGATGCTATCTTCACTGACCATGATCTATATGATCCCCTGGTGGGTCTTAGAGTTTTCATTATATCTGCCCACAAATTAGATTTCTGTTTCCACCTTGCCTTGAAAACATGTCATTTCTATTATACAAGGAGTGGTTGATGGCCTTTGAACATACTATTTTCTCTGGAAAAAACTTTCTTCTTTCAGATATCAAGTCTCTCTCTCTCTTTACTTAGTTCTGTTCTCAAAAATCATCTTATCTGAGAGGTCTTCAGTGAGTCCTCTGTCCCAAGTAGCGTTGACCCTAATGCTCTGTGGGTTATTTTGTGTACTTTTATCCTGTGTTATCCTTTTTTCTCCAAATTTCTTTCACCATCTGATGTAATATGAATGTGTTTGTTTATCATATCTTTACAAACTAAATGGAAACTTTGTAACAACAAAAATGTGTTTTTTCTTCTCTGAACCCACAGGATGTTATAAAATAGAGTCTGGAGCAGAGTAAGTGTTCAATAACTGAAATAGATAAATGATTGAAGAAGATACGGAGAATGGAGACCACACACAAGAAGCTTAAACAAGTGCTAAAAAAAAAAATCCTTTTATGTAGGCTATGCATGCATGACAAGCCGCTTCAGCCATATCTGACTCTCTGCGGACTCTGTCCATGGGATCCTCCAGGCAAGAATACTGGAGTCCTGGAGTCAGTGGCCATACCTTCCTTCATGGGATCTTCCTGACCCAGGGATTAAACCCACATCTCTTATGTCTCCTGCATTGGCAGGTGGGATTTTTACCACTAGTGCCACCTGGGAGGCCAGTAGGTATCAAATTGCTGTTTATAAAATGTAACTTAATTGGCTATGATGTATTTCTGAAATAAATTTAGACATGTCTATATCAATAGAACTAAATCACAGATTGTAATCAAGATATTCTTTTTGCTTTTTTTTTTCCTCTTATTTTGACTCTTTATCATATTAGCCAGCCCTGCTCCCCTCAACCAGAGGTTAAACATCTAGTCTGGGATCTGACCTCAGCCATACCCTCAGGACGACTGGGTCAGTGGTTGAGTCTGCCCCTCATGGGTGATGTTCATGGGCTGTTAAATGGTGTGGGGAAATCCTGTGTTTGGGCAGAGATGCCACAGAAGGCAACGTCTTCAGAGTGGTCTGGGAAGGTCCAGCTTTGGAGTGGCTCCAGTTGGGTTGGCCAGGCTGCCGGCCAGGTGGGGCTTCCAGTCCTTTCTGGGAAAGAGTTGAGAAGGACCCTGGGGTAGAGAAACATTGGTCTGACCAATTTTATTATCTTAAAGTGGGGTTGAGTCTCTGTTTGGATGTAAACTAACCAAAAGAGGTAAGAACGTAGAACCAGTACATTTCATCAAGCCATATTAATTGTTAGTTGTCTTTAGTCACCACACCAACAGTTCACCTCCTGCATTTTCACATTGGATTTCGGTTTTCTTAAAGACAGAAGCCCCTTGGCCATAAATGAAAAGTAGTAATAATTAACCACATCTTCTTCGTTATGCCAAGGGCTTGACATGTGTCTCCCTGTAGCCAGTAGATATTTCAGCCACATGTAGGAGAATCCCACAGACAGAGGAGCCCCAGTCCATGGGGTTGCAGAGAGTCGTACATGACTGAAGTGACTTAGCAGAGCCCAGCACAGTAGGATAAGAAACTACAGAGTTTCAGGATATTTTTTGTTTAGGGAAAATGAGCAGCAGAATTTTAAAGCAGAAGCATGAAATGAGAGGGATTGCAAGTCTCACGGAAGAGGCAAATAACACACTTCATGTTGAGTAGCTGATATTTGCTTTCTCGTGCGCTTTTGATCTCAGAACACCTGGTGGGGCTGGGGTGGATGAGTTTTGCTGACTTGTTGCATCAGCTCTAAAGATGAAAGAAAACAGTCTCTGCATTCACCCTGGTGTTGATTGTCCTATAAATAGGAAACTACCCAGTTAACCTTGCATATTGTCATACCGAGAGTTTTATTAAAAATAAACAGCACGTATCATGGTAGCTGAATATGGGATTTCTGCTGAGGTGTCTACAACTCTCTCAAATACTTCATTAAAATGTTCAGGAGGATTCCTTCAGGGCTGTGAGCAGAAATACTGCTATGGAAACTGAGGTCTGTTATCATAGCTTCAGTGATTTGCAACAATTATTTAATAATTAAGTCTGTGTTTGAAAATATCTGACTTGATAATATGAATTTACACCCCCCCATACTATTTCTCTTATTTTGACACATTTGGAAGATGCTATTTTGTTTTGACACTCAGAGGAGATGCTCTTTTTATTGAAAAAAAAACACTGAACAATAATGACTTCCAGTTAATGATCTTACCAGATTTCCCTGACATAAGGAAACCTGATATTGAATCCACAGGGTTATACAATAAGTAATCTTAGGTGTATGCATCATTTTCAAGGGGTTTGTACTTGATCTTCCTGGGATTCATCAGAAGATTTGCTGTGTAGGTTTTGTCTGGATGAAAAGTACATCCGGAAGTCAGAGCAGGATGAAGACGGTAGCGGGAGGGGGGAATGATGATGCTCTGTCACCTACAGGACACCCTCTTCAGCTCGAGTGCAGGGCCCTTAGCAATGCAGGCTGTGCATGAAGACAAGCTCCCCTTCCTCTTTCAGTATGAATAGAACCAGTCTTCCTCTTAAGAGGGCACAAGGGCGAACAGGAAATTTGAAGAGTACATGGTCTCCTGGAAAGGGCCCTGGGCAGGCATCCAGAAAGCAGGCCATCTTGCAGATGGGTGCTGTAGGGAGTGTCCATTCAGGTTGCAAGGGGCCCCTTTTCCAGGAGCAAAATGAAAAGTCTGATCAGAATGCTGGAATCACCTTCCTGCATTGCATCGTGTGTGATTCTATGGATATGGCTATGACAGTGTCACCCTAGCACTGATACAGACACACTATGTCTATGCGTGTGGGCGGAGAGCGTACATCCGCTACCCTCTTCGTCACGATCCATTGTCTGTGAAAGAGCAGATAAACCTATTCCAAGCTCTGCAATGGGAAACTGTTATCCAGCAGTCCTAATCATTTCTTCTCTTTGATGTTGTTCAGTTCCTAAGTAATGTTTAACTCTTTTCAACCCCATGGACTGCAGCAAGCCAGGCTTTACTGTCCTTCACCATCTTCTGAGGTTTGCTGAAACTCATGTCCATTGAGTCGATGATGCCATCCAACCATATCATCTTCTGTCTCCCCCTTCTCCTCCTGCCTTCAATCTTTCCCAGCATCAGGGTCTTTGCTCATGAGTTGGCTGTTTACGTCAGGTGGCCAAAGTATTGGAGCTTCAGCATCATCAATCTGTCCAATGAACACCCAGGACTGATCTCCTTTAGGATGGACTGGTTCAATCTCCTTGCAGTCCAAGGGACTCTCAAAGGTCTTCTCCAACACCACAGCTCAAAAGCATCAGTTCTTTAGTGTTGAGCCTTCTTTATGGTCCGACTGTCACATCCGTACATGCCTACTAGAAAAACCACACCTTCAACAGGACTTAAACGTCATGTACTGTTACAAAAACAGACACATATATCTGCTATCCAGACTACTAGGGTTTAAAATTGAACTCCATTGTTTATGTGCTGCAAAACCTCATGCAAGTTAATAACATTTCTGTGTCTTGGTTTTCTCCCATGTAAAAGGGATAATAATAGTATTTACCTTTCATGATTATGGGTATCGAAGAAGGAAAGCCCTGTGAGGAAGGTAGGAAACAACTGATAAATGCCGGTTATTATTTGGATTTTCCAAACAAATTAGAAACTGGTGTGAAACTAAATTAATGGGGAATGAGCACTCTGAGATGACTGGGAGGCTTATCACAACTGTTAGTTAATCTCAGATAAGAGATAAAAGTGATTATTGGAGACTGTATTAGTCAGCTCAGGCTTCCATAACAGACAGGATGGTTTCAACAACAGAAACATATTTTCCCACAATTCTAGTTGCTGGAATGTTCACGATCAAAGTGTCCTCAAGGTTGGTTTCTGACATGTCCTCTCTCCTCAGCCTGCAGAGTCACCTTCTCTGTAAGTCAACCCTTGAGAGAAAAGAATCCTTAGAAAGAAAAGTCTGCTTTATTCCAGCAGCTAGCCGTCAGGGGGAGAGATGGACTCTGGTCCAGAGGCTGACATCTCCCCACCCATCTCTCAGCAGGTGAGAGCTTTTAAAGGGGAGTTTCGAGGGTGTATAGGCAGAGGGATGGGGGCAATGTGCAGAAACCGCACAGGCAGCTATGATGGGCATCTTGGGTCTGTCGTGTGGTGCTCGGCTCAGCATCATCTTGATTGTCTTAGGTGTGGTTAGTTGTCAGCTCCAGGGCCAGTTTGTGTCCATTTCCTTGAGCCCAGTTCTGAGAACTATGGCAGCAAATGTCATGGCATCATGTAATTAGCTTCTTCCGTGTGCCAGGGGTTTCAGTATTTACAAGACAGCTCAAAGGATGGCTCAGAATGTTATCTGTAGCCCTTGAGGAGGATCTAAAGGCCCTTGACCTTGTCAATGACTCAACTATTATTATTTGGTCTTGTTTGACTGCTTGCCTTTACTTCTAGGTTTTCTCACTTCTCTGATTAAATTATTCTTTGACTAAAGTTTTTTCTGAAGATGAAAGGCATCAGTTCTTCAGCGCTCAGAATGCTGAGCACTGAAGAATAAATGCTTTAGGACTGTGGTGTTGGAGAAGACTCTTGAGAGTCCCTTGGACAGCAAGGAAATCTTACCAGTCCATCCTAAAGGAAATCAGTCCTGAATATTCATTGGAAGGACTGATGCTGAAGCTGAAGCTCTAATACTTTGGCCACATGATGCAAAAAAAGTGACTCATTGGAAAAGACCCTGATACTGGGAAAGATTGAAGGCAGGAGGAGAAGGATGTGACAGAGGATAAGATGGTTGGATGGCATTACTGACTTGATGGACAAGAGTTTGAGTAAACCCCAGGAGTTGGTGATGGACAGGGAGGCCTGACGTGCTGCAGTCTATGGGGCCTCAAAGAGTCAGACATGACTGAGTGACTGAACTGAACTGGACAGATGGAAGGCAGGATGTGGGAGTGGGGTGTTCTGTCCTGGGAGGGCCCTGCAAAGTCCTGCTCTGTTTCACTCTGGGTTATGGAGAGGAGGGAAGGATATCAGCTGTCTTTTCCTCTTCTTATCAGACATCAGTCTTATAAGGTCAAGACCTCATCCTTGAAATCTAAGTTAACCTTAATGACCTTTCTAAAGACAATTTCCAAATATAATTATGTTGGGAGTTAGGGCTTCAGCATATGAATTTTGTGCAGGGCGGGGCAGGGAGGGGCACAGTTTAGTCCATATGGTGACATTTCAATAAACACCAAATTCAGAAAACACCACTGCCTTTTCTTTACCTCAACATGTAATAAGACGGACAGCTTCTTCATTTTAATTGAAGTCAAAATTGTATTAGAGTAAAAGATGATCAATATGGGTTTCAGTACGTTCCCTCTGGAAATGATGTCTTAGCAAAACTCAAGAGTCTGCTATTCCTTAAAAATTTGTCCAGAAGTGACTACTATTTTTATCTTAACTTTCTAAGATATATTAGTTTTAATAAACTGGGTTTTCTTTTAATTATCTGATAATACTCAATGAAGATAAATTGGAAAACAAGACTCATAGATAACCATGAAATAGAATGAGAACCTATCCTTGTCACCCACCCCTCAGGGTCATTGTAATATTGCCCTTTATGGTAAACTGGAGTTGTTACGGTCTGTTAACTGAGGTGAACATTCCTGGTAAGAGTATAAGTTGATGGGTCAATGTATGTGGTTGGGTTTGAGGCACGCTGAGTTGATATACCATGGAGACACTTAAGTGATGTCCAGAGGGTATTGGTCTTCTGGGTACAGAGAGCAACAGCTCAGAGGAGGCCTGCTTGCAGACAGACATCCATGAGCATCTGTCTGAGTAGAGATTGATGTGGGTTACTGCCCGTGGGTGAAGTTGCCAGAGCATATACATCTGACAAGTGGCTTAGTGTAAAGAACCATGTGCCGATGCAGGAGATTTCAGATTCAGTTCCTGGGTCAGGACATTGCAATGCACTCCAGGATCCTTGCCTGGGAAATCCCTTGGACAGAGAAGCCTAGTGGGCTACAGTCCATGGGGTTGCCAAAAGTGCTGGACATGACTTAGCAAATAAACAACAACAACACAGTACATCCATCTAGAGGAGGTGCCTGCTTACCGGTGTCAGCACTTTGGATACTATGCCTCAGGCCCACAGTACTTTTAAGGGCCCATGAAAATATTTCAATTTATTTTAAAATCAAAAGGGAAAAGAAAAAAAAGGAACTAGGGTCAAAGAAAATGTCCTAATTTTATTTCCACACCATCATAAAATGGCATTTTCAGGGGCCGTAAGAATTATTACATTTTCCCTAAAACAGAGAAAATAAATGTTTCAGTGTTTAAAAAGTATTTTTCAATATGAATAGTATTATGGTGGTAAAGTTAAATGAAGGCAAAAATGCTTAGGGCCCACAAAGTTATATTGTCTCTTTGGGTTGATATAAACCTGGAAAGAACAGTCTTAAAAAGATTTGGGAAGAAACAGATACCTATGCAACTGTTTACAGATGTCCCGGGTGGCCACCACAATTCACTTTCTCATATCCCCCGGCCCCCGAGGACACACGATGACATTTTCTACAGATCTTGCTGGTCCCAGAAGGCAGCATGGAGGTGGTCCCTCTGCTCTGAGATTGTTATTTTCCCTGTTATACCTCAATTACATTTATAAAGTTCTTTCTTTCATGTCAGCCTAAGTGGTTTTCAGAGTTATTAATTTTAATGTTTAATAAACCTGTTGCCATGGCAACAATCCTATCACAGATGTTTTATTAACGCCTCTCCAAAGCGCACACCTTTGTCAATATGTTGTTTTGAACATCTCAAAGGATAAATACTTGAAAAAGCCAACGCATCTCTCAGGTTTCAAGCTCAAAACTTGCATCACTAATTATACACTCTCTTCAAAGAATTAAAAACATAGAGAGTATTTAAGAGAAGGTTGACGAGCTAATTTCAAAAAATATAATACAAGAAGAGGTCAACATAAAACTTCTTGCTTTTAGAAATGAAGTGTGAGATTAAGAAATCAAAAATTATAATTATGGAATATATGTATTTTTTTGCAAATGTTAATTATTAACCACAAATGCCACAGATGATTCGCATGGGCATTTTTCTCCGGTGAGTGGTGGCATCAACTGCTAGTCCTCTTGCAGAGCATGGACTCTGGTGTGTCTGGGTCACTGCCTGGGAAATGGTACTCGCCATCTTGATTTACTTTCTTTATCTCTGTCTCTTATCTGATCTTGAAGTGAAGGCATTGAAACTATCTCAACTCCTTGATGAATTTTTTCCAAAATCGAGATGATAATATTTAATAGCCACATATTTTAATGACTAATTAAATGCTTTTGGCTCTGGTTTCATTTTCTGTTTTTTTTTCTTTTATTAAGGATTTTGAAATTGATTTTTTATTAACAGAAGGTAATAACAAATAACATTGGCTAAACGTCACACCGAAACTTAGAAAAACAACTTTTTTTTCTCCCTAATTTTCATCTGCTTCTTTAGAAGCACCAGAGGGAGAAACTCAAGGATGACAGGGTTCATTCCAATTTACCTTGTCATGGGAGCTGGTTACTGAACCATCTCTTGTGTTGACTTCCTGTCTGTGGAGTTGGGGAGGACTCCTGGCTTATAGCACCAGGTCCTGGTTGGGACAGAGGGCCAGGAACTGTTTTCTGAAGGAGCCCCAGGGTTCTCCTTTCCTGAGGTGTGGCTTGGGGCACTGACTGCAGGCCGAGGTGGTCTCCAAGGCCTGTATGGGAAATGCACTTTTGATGAATTCACGTGCAGAGGGCAGAGGATGAGGTTGATAATTCTCGTGAGGGTTTCTGCACAGTCATGTGAGCTGACCATTGTGTCACCTCTTCCCCAGCCCTGGAGAGCCAGGACAAGCCGTGTCTTATATCTCCCAAGGGTCGGCACCTATGGCTCCTTCTGAGTACCAGCCTGCTCCGTGCTAACTCCAGATGAATACTTTTCCACTACAGAAACTCCACATCCATCTGTGTAGAGATGCATGACAAATTTCATTTAGGGCCGCGTACAAGAGTAATATTCAAATGTGAGGCAAGAGTGAGCACAAGGGTTTTACTTGTTCTTAAAAAGAAAAAAAATTCTTTGTGAGTTCAAATCATCAGCCGTGCTGCAGGAAGGAAAATGGATTTAAGGCTGACCCTCTTTTGGGCTCTTTGTGACTGTGTGAAAGTGAACCATTAAGATCTCCCTGAAAGATTTCAGACCTGCTCATTAGTTTTGAATCTCAGGTCTTTGAATTTGGATAAACATGAACAAAGGAATTTCAAATAAAATATTAAAAAAAATGAATCCCCTATCATTTCTGAGAACCCTCAGGCTATAGAAGAATACAATACACAAAACCTTGCTTTATTTACCTGGAAGAATGCTATGGTCTATTAAGTTGGTCCATTTAGGTTCACAGTGCGTCCATGGAATGCTCTCCAGCCAATCTTTGTAGAAAAGTTAAAAAAAAAAAAAAGAGAAACCAATGGGTGATTTCTTTTTCACTTCTTTTTTAGATTTTACGTGTTGTGTTTGGCTTGGTGTCATGGGTGAACAGCTGTTATATAGGTTGTGGCGTGGACTTGCTTCTTCAGTGGGGCCCATGGGATACCATTGATATCCATGCCATGATCTGCATCATTTTCTGTCTCCTCTTTGGGATTAAAGATGCATGTTTGCAAGATAAGGAGGAGTTATGACAGCAAGGGTTTGCCCCCAGGGAGCATAGTGATGCTGTCTGGACCATTCCAGGGTTATGGGATTCTAGCAGGATGCTCTTTCATTTTAGTTCCTCTTAGTTTCTCTGTGAGATATATAAACCTCATTCAATATATTTTTTGCATTTCCTAGCTCAAAAAACAAAATGTAAAAGATACCCTTTAAAGTAACAATACTCTCAGTTTAAATGGAAATTTTATCTTACTGTTTCAAAAACAGATACAGAACAGCATAGATTCCTTTATTTCGGAATTCTGAGCTCTTTGCCTCAGAAAATAGTAAACATGCTTCTGCTTTACATCACTTACAGTGATACTATGGATATTATCATACACTTTTTAAAATCAAATACACTATATACTTCTTCAGCATTTATTTTACACTACCAAGAGCAAGTTTTTCCAGTTTGACTTGTTACTCTAATTATAATTAAATAATTGTCTCCCCCCAAATGTTTGTTTAGGCAACAGATTTCCAAATCTTTGAAAACCTAATAAAGGGTTTTAGTTTAAATCTGTTCACTCCAAACAAAATTCTGCATTGTCAAGTAGTTGTTTAAAACCAAATAAATGGCTTGGTGGTATGTAAAGAGAGATTAAAAAAACAAAATGGCCTGTGGTGGACATTGTCAGTATATCCACCAAGTTGAAAATGATTAGAGTCATTAGCTGCTCTTCAGGAAACTTTCAGGAAAGTCTAGAGCTGCTGAAATATAGAAGACTGTCCATGTTGACCCTTGGGACTAAGTTGCCTTTCAGACCGCCTAGGATCCAAATTCGGGAATGTATTCTATACATTAGAGCACGCTATATTATTCTATTATTGCTTATCATGCTCTTTTTCTTTTCCCTGCATTTCTAACTTCCTGGAAGACGTCCTGAAGTCAAGTCTGTCCTCATTTTTTATGCTTGATGACCAAATGCTCAACCTTTCAATCACTACTTTCGATCTGGAGTTTAAATGACGCTTTTGCCGTAACTTCTCCTCCATCATCAAGGATAACCTTACGGCAAGAGTCTGTGCCTTTTTTGCTGTCATAATTCACACAGTCCCCAGAGTCTGTCTTCGTGCTTTGAATATCTTAGATCCTCAGTCTATGTCTTTGACCAGTCATCCATTCTCCTTCTTCTCTCCCACTGCCTTTCTCATCAGTGTCTCTTTGGGAATGCCTGGTTCAGTTTCTCTTTATCAATATATGCAGAAGAAATACATAAGAAGAAGTGGAGTGCGGTTGGAAATGGAGGTTATACACGCTTAACTGTAAGCCCCTTGTTTGATCTCCTAACACTACCTGGTATGCTGTTATAAACTCCAGCTCATTCCCTGCATCTTTATTGGCCGTCTGAACTGTTCAGCACCTAAGAGAGGTGGAGGTAATCTAAAACCACAGACCCCCAATCCCTTGCTCCCACACAGAGAGGGCCCTTGGGCTTGCTGCTTGTCTTTACTTGTCTCTTGAGTTGGAATTCACAGCCAATAGATGAAGGCCCCCGGCTAGAGCCCGCATTTCTGTTCGGTACCTCCTGTTGGTGAACACGCACGGCACCTCTGCCTCTGGTGCGCTGGAGCACATTAAATGTCAACCAGCAGTAAGGCCCAGGGACACTGCAGGAGACCGTGTGCTTTCTCTGAGTCATGCTGTTCTCAGATGAAATGGCACTGATTTAAATCTGCATGGCAAACTTGCCCAAGCTAGAATTTGACCAGAACCCTGGGGTTAATAGCTTTGCTCTTTGAGAGAGCTCCAAGCTATTTGCATTCCAGGCCACTTTTGCATTTACATAGTCCCTATCACTGAGGCCCCAAGGTGCTTTGCCAACCAGAGAAGCAGATATTTACTTAGCAAAGTTAGTGTATCTCCCCCATGCTTTCTAGCCTTTGGGCACATTTTCAGGTAATAAGAAAAAAGGATATATATATATATATATATCCTTTTAGATTCTAAAATAGAAAGAACAAGGGGATATAACCCAAAGACTGATGTGCCTAAAATTTGCAGTGGTTGGTCTATTTAAAAATCCCATGACTATCCTTCCATATTTATTATTTCACTATTTTAATTCACTTTTATAATACTTCACAGAAATAAAACAAACAAACAAACAAACACTAAAATCAGGAGAAATCAGCCAGTGGGGAGTAGCAAATGTGTGCAACCCACTCGGGACCAGTTGCACAGGGTTAATTAGCTGAGGCCAAGAGATCTGAGTGCCTAACTTCTAAGCAGAAGTCTTGATCAATAACCATTATGGAGTGTGTCAATGACCATGAGTCAGTTAGGACGCTTTCTGTTACAAGTGAGAGAGAACCCAGCCAAGCTTTGCTTAAGCAAAATGCAATGCTTCGTCGGCTTGTCAAGCCAGCAGTTTGGGAGCAGGTCTTCAGGAGAGCTCACTGAAGCTCTCAACCGCCACCAGAATAGGGCTGAGCTCACTCCACCTTTGTTTGTTGAGCTTCATCTGTGTTGTCACTGTTGTACTGTTGTTAAGTCGCTAGGTCGTGTCCAACACTTTGCCGCCCCATGGACTGCAGCTGGCTAGACTCCTCTGTCCTCCACTGTCTCCCAGTTTGCTCAGATTCATGCCCATTGAGTCGGTGAGGCTTTCTAACCATCTAATAGCAATGTTAAACTTTTAAAATAATAACCTGTCAATTGCACTGCTTCCTTTTGAATTGTGCCACTTTGGGCCAACTTGTTGCTCCACATCAACCTGGACCATCACATCCAGCTATAGCAGCACAAAGAGAAGTCCAAGCAGACTCCGTTTCCAGGCTTCTTAAAGGCACTAGCAGAATGAGAGTCTGCATTTTCCTAGTCCCCATTTCCTTCCAGATAGTGGTTTGAATACGCAGCCCCAGAGAGATGTGCCAGCAAATAACTGCCAAATGACAAATGCCAGCAAATGACAGAGCACTACCCACAATGGCTTGGTTAGATTAAGAGCAAGAAGCCAAAGCTCAGCACCCTCCACACATACAGGCTCCTGGTCTTGCCTGAGTCCACAACATCACCTTCTCCCAGAACTCCTTGCTGCTCTGGCCTGAAGGGGGCCTCATCTAATTTATTCCATGCCTGCCTGTCTCAAATCACTCTTCATCTTATATAGTATCATTCAAAGGCGAAGGGACCCCAGTTTAGCCTGAGTTGTTGCTCTGTTCTAGCAGATCAAGATTTAAGCGGATTCTCGGCTCACCTTGCTTTTGTGGTCCAAGGTACTCTATTTATGTGATCTATCCTTGATAAAGTACAGTCTTTGAAGGTAACAACCACTCCTTCGATTACTCAGTAGTGGCCACTCAGACTATGTGCTTGTTGACTGACTGAATGATGGCATAAGTATTAAATGGATATATATAAGAATTAAAAATAAACAGTATCGGGATAGTGACTTGCATCCACTCCATAAGCAGTTAACTGTTGAGTATTTTGTTTACAATATTAGACTAAAACCCTCAAAACATAGTGGTGGACAAGAAAGTCCTTGATTCAGTCATATGATGTTGCTGATATTCCTAAGTTTTTGATCAACACAAATGTGCTTTTCATTGTTTCAGCTAATTATAAGGGATGCTAACAGTTAAACTGCTGCTGTTTAGTCTCTAAATTGTTTCTGACCCTGGTGAATTTTTAAGTAGATGAGTGCAAAATGGAGTGACTCAGAAAGAGCAAGTCACACTGAGTGAATCATAAACAGTATTTCATGGTCCCTCGCTGGCTTCTTAACCTCAAATAATTTAATTAAGTTGAGCTCAGTTTCACAAGGAATCAGGAACCAAGATAAGAATCACAGTAGGGAGTGGTATCAAAACTATAAAGTCAGTGTATAAAGATGAATTTGCAGGTATATTGCCCAACTCAAGAATCTGACATAGAATTTAGTGAGAGTGGTGGAGCACTCTTCTGTCAGTTTGAAGAAAATAATTCACTTATTTGTTAAATTTAGGGACAGAGTCCCTCAACAATTTACTACACAGGAATTGAAAATAAACACATTGCCTATTAGCACTTCCAGTGTTTGACTTTTTGTTCAGTCTAAATCTGTCTATGCAATGCTGAGATGTAACACAAGAAGACAGAGTTGCTTTTTCTGTTTTATTTTAATTTGTTTTCACAAATGAGTTTCTGCATGGGCCTGAGCATTTTTAATGTGAAAGCTCTTTGGTCACAAGTAGAAAATACATTTGAACTGAAGCAAACCAAGTTTTCAAAAGTTTAAGATTACTGTTTGATAAAACAATGGAGAAATTCAAATTAAAAAATTGTCCTTCTAGACTAGAAAAAGAAGACAATGTGTTCTCAACTTTGGATTTTCTCATAAATGAAAATATATTCCTGTCTTACTTATTAATTATATAAATAGTCAGAAGGTTGATTATCCTTCATCTTCCTTTATCAGTAATTTCAGAATTATTGTCACCCAGTCATTCCATGAAATCAAATTTATAAAGCCAACAATTACTCAGAAATAAGAATTCCTACATAACACTCCCATTTTCTTCATGCCCTCTGTTCCTAAATTTATACTTGGACCTGAAAATTGATAAAGTTGCTAGTTTAGAAATAGTCAACCGTGACCTTCTGTTTTCGTTTGTGATAAGTCACTTCAGTTGTGTCCAAGTCTTTGTGACCCCACGAACTGTAGCCCTCCGGGCTCCTTTAAGCCTGGGATTCTCCAGGCAAGGATGATGGAATCAGGAGGGAGGTGGGAGGGGGGTTCTGGAAGGGGAACACATGTATACCCATGGTGGATTCATGTCAATGTATGGCAAAATTAACATGATAATGTAAATAAAAAAGTAAATAAATAAATATTAAAAAAATAAAACTGAAAAAAAAAAAGAATGCTAGAGTGGGTTGCCGTACCCTCCTCCAGGGGATCTTCCTGACCCAGGGATCGAACCCGCATCTCTGACACTGGCAGGCATGTTTTCACCACTAGTGCCCCTCAGAAAGCCTGCTTTAAGAAGCACAAGGAGGGATGAACTTCTCTACAGGGCCTTTTTCATATTCTTCTAACAACCAAATAATTCCCAATTTTCCGGTATGTAAATTCAGGGTGATCAGAGCAAGTAAACAAATAAACAAAGGGACAAGATTGGTGCTGTGGAAACCCATTGTTTTACAATGTCTTTGTTTACAGTCTTTCATAATTCATCCTCAGATATGGCCTTCCTAGCAATTAGTTACCTTTAATGTCTTCATTTCCATTTAAATGTTCAATGATCAGGATAATTAGAATTTATTTGGCATTGTCATCTTATGGAAATGGAGCTTCTGCCACTTATCAGGAGCATCCTGCAGGCAGTGTTCCCAGAGAAATATGGGACTCCTCCACTTCACACTCTGGGTTACAGCCTTTGGTTAAAGTGGTAACAGTAGGACCTGGCCTGATTCCAGTTTAAATTTATGCCATTTTTGATAGAGGATTGTGGGCAGTCAAGCTGGGAGCCTCGCCTGTTGTGAATGGCACTGTGTGTTTAACTTGATTCTCTCCAAACAATGCAAGAACTTCTGTCTCCATTCATCTGGGTATTTTAGAGGCTGAGATTGACCCTAAGTTTAGAACAAAAGAAAATCTTTCTTTGTACTAAGGTGGGAAGCAAGCAATCCTAATTTTTTTTCAAGATTTTGGATAGAATACAGGAGAGCAATGTTTAAGAAGCTTAGTGCCAGAAAAGCTATGAAGAAGAGAGTATTCCAACAAATTTTCAAACTGGAAGAGACTTTTTGATTACCTGGCCTAGATTTTTCAGTCTCACAAAAAAAGTAAATTTTCATTATCTTTCCCATTCCCTGGTCATATACCTTTGTGTTTAGTCACTAAGTCATGTCTGACTGCAACCCCATGAACAAAAATGTGCCAGGCTTCCCTGTCCTTCTCTATCTCACAGAATTTGCTCAGACTCATGTCCATTGAGTCAATGATGCCATCCAACCATCTCATCCTCTTTTGCCCTCTTCTTCTCCTGCCTTCCATGTTTCCCAGCATCAGGGTCTTTTCCAATGAGTAAACTCTTTGCATCAGGTGGCCAAAATATAGGAGCTTCAGCATCATTCCTTCTAGTGAATATCCAGGGTTGATTTCCTTTAGGTTTGACTAGTTTGATCTCCTTGCTGTCCAAAGGGCTCTCAAGAGTCTCCTAAAGCACCACAGTTCAAAAGCATCAATTCTTTGCTGCTCAGCCTTATGATTATATATGATAACTCCAATTGCTATGAGTTTGAATATATTAAAAAGAAGGCCAAGATTAAGTGGGTTAAAAACTATTTTGTTTATGATTTTTGTGCATCAGAAAGTTGAGAAGAGTTTAAGCGGAGCTGGATATAGTCAGATGTTGTCTGGAGTTGTAATCACATGAGGTCTGGACATCCAAGGTGGCTTGTTCTCATGGCTGGGCAAGGGGTAAAAATCTCATATGTCCATGAGAGGTGGCATGAAGAATTTTCAGACATGTTTTAATACTGTCATAGAGTGTGAGAAAGCTGAGAGACTCTGTATGCAACAGGAAAAATAATTTATAATTCCCAGGGGGTGTGGCTGGTAGGGACGGTTCAGAGAAGGAGTGGAATGAGACACGGGACCTCCCAGAGAAGCCCAGTGAGAAAGCCTTTGGCAGTGAGTTGAGCCAGCCCACACGGTTTGCGAGAGCCAATTATCCACGCCCCCTCGGTCCCAGCTCTGATTCCGTGGTGGTGCATCCGTAGCTTGAAAACGGCCATGGAGGGACATCTGCAGCACAGAGACTGGCAGACACTACAAATAACGGCTTTTCCTCCAGGGATGACCTAGTGGCATCTCCTGCATTAGCAGGTGGATTGTTTACCAATGAGCCACCTGGGAAGACTCAATATATATGTCGGAGGAGTTTTTAATTTCCTCATTTCAGGCTCATCGCAACAGATATTTGAAGCGATGGACTAGTGTTACAGCTCGGTGTTATAGCTCAGTTTTATTTAGAAAGTAAAGGAAAATACATCCTCGAGGCGTGAGGGCCTGCCGACCCAAAAGACGGAAAGGAAGAGAGGCCCCCAGTCCAATTTTGGCTCCTCTTTTTATGTTTTTTTTCTCCTCCTCTCGGACCTGCCCTATGTAAATCGGGCTAGCCAGGAAGGCTGTTTGTTTTACCTGAGGTCCTCACTCCCATCCTCAGACCTTCCTTTGTTCTGTTTTCGTGGGGTTTTCCCTTTCTTGTTTTTTAGCCACTGCCATTCTGGACTCCTTTTTCCTATTCTAACTACCTAACATATATATGTATATACACACACACACACACATATTTTTAATGCACTACTATGTTTAGCATATAAAAGTGATCAGTAAGTGCTAACATCTGATGAAAAAGAATGCATAATATATAAGTATATATATATTTTTTCTTACCTACCTAACCAACCTTAACTGGTCAGTGAAATTTGTAAACACTTCCTTTTGAATATTAGCTTTTGCCCTTCTTCATTCTAAATTTATTGAATGAGCTATATTAATTTTTATATATCATTATATATATACATTTTGTATATATGTTTTATACAAATTAATAACAAAATATATTGAAAGGCGTCTTCGTCTCAAAACAGCATCCATTTAATACTGTAAAAAGTACAAATATTTATTGCTCTCTTTTTAAGTGAAGAGTCAAGAATAAAGTGGAGGGCTTTCCTGGCAGTCCAGGACTTTGCCTTGCCTTGCAGGGGGCGCAGGTTCAATCCCTGGTCAGGGAGTCAAGATCCCACATGCCTCGTGGCTGAAAAATAAAAGCATGAAACAGAAGCAGTAGAAGCAGTATTGTAACAATTTCAATAAAGACTTTAAAAAGGGCCCCCATAAAAATGTTTAAAAATGGAATAAGTTAGAAAAGTTCTTTCTCTGATCGGTATGCATAGACAAACTGCTCCCGTAAGTGGTGGTGGGGTAACGCAGACATGAAGGTGGACGCCCCAAGCCCCTTCAGGTGCACCCACAGAAGGGTGGATCGTCAGGTCTGATAAAAACAGAAACGCTTAAACCCACGCTTTAGTCATTTCTGCTCCCTGATTTGGGTTTACTCAGTTGCTCGCAGGCATAGCCAGCAGGCGACATGGAGGAGACAGCACGTGTGTGGCTCAGGCTGACTGTACACAGTCAGGGTGGTTGTGTGGGAATCAATCAGAATTTTCTTCTCGGAATCTGCTTGTTCTGACACAATGAGTGACATTCGAGCTAATTTTTATTCACTGCTTTCTCCTTTCATGAGGGTCTTTATCTCCTTCAGTGTTATTCCCTATCCTTCATATTTCTCTGCATATCCTGAAAAAAGGGAGAGTAATTCCACATTTTTATTATTATTCGTAGTTATTGCTAATCTATTCAGAAACAATGCAATATAATAGGATTTAAATATATATATTCATGTATATGTATATGTATATGAATATATATACATATATATGAATATATATGTGTATATATATACTAGAAAAGCATCAGTTGAACACTACCAATTATTTTCGATAGCCACATTTTGTCTGGTTGGCAAAATGAGGTAAAATAAGGAAGGCGGTGGTAGTGTTCACGTGTGAAACTGTCAGTCAACTGTAGTCATGCTAAAGTTTATTTTGCAGTGTGGGGAACATTTTAAACTTTCACTTCAAATTCTGTGACCCACTGTAGTAGGAAGAATTCTAAGAGGACACCAGTGACCCAGATCTTGTTAATTAATGCCTTCCTCTTAAGTGTGGGTAGGACTTGTAATTTGCTTCTAGCAAATAGAATATGGCAGAGGTGATGGAATATGTTGAGTTATATGCAAAGGTAAAGGAATTGTGCAGAAAGTAATTAAGCTGTCCAATCAGTTGACTTTGTGTTGAACAGAAAGGAGATTTTTCTAGGTGAATCTGATTTAATCAGGTGAGACTTTGAAGGAGGCCAGAGACAATTAAGTTGTGGGAGACAGGAAGCCGCTGAGGCTCACCGTTCTGCTGACCTTGGAGAAACAGGACGTTGTGTGTTCTGAAGCTGAAAGGAATGGACTGCACCAAGAGCTAGGAACAACAGTCATCTTTGCAGTTCTGGTTAGTATCTTGATTTTGGCCTGAGAGGTGATAGTTAAGCAGAGGACCCAGCCAAGGTGTCCCTGGACTGGTGACTTATGCAAACTTAGATAACAAATGTGTGCTGTTTAAAGTGGCCCAGAGTATGACAAAGTGTTTAAAAATAGAGAATGAATGCCCCACTTAAAAGATTTCTTGTTTCTGGAGATGACTTACTTGGTTTATTCATTCACACATTCCTATTCAAATCAACTTTACAAACAGTGTGTGCGTGTGTGTGCATTCAATCACATCCGACTTTGTGACCCCCATGGACTGTATGTAGCCCACTAGGCTTATCTGTCCACAGGATTTTCCAGCAAGAATACTGGAGTGGGTTGCCATTTCCTCCTCCAGAGGATCTTCCCCACCCAGGAATTGAACTCACGCCTCTTGTGACTCCTGCATGGTCAGATGGGCTTTTTACCACTAGTGCCACCAAATAAAACAGTCCCTCTTAGGGAACTCTGAGTGTGCACATGTATGAGAGGGAGAGAGAAAGAGAGAAGGGGCAAGATTGGGAAAGAGAGGAGAGAAAGAAAAGTATAGTGTGAAGAAATCCTCATGGTTCAAGGTCAAAACAAATGAGCATAGCTGTCTGCATTGGGTGCACACGTTTTTATCAGAAGGAGCTTTATTAAATGTTCTATTTAGTAACTGCCAGCATCATGCAAGGTGTATTTCTAGGAATGAATATATGAGAATGGTTGGAAGGGATGCAGATGCATAAAGGAGAAACTGGGATTACGGTAGGTGGTTTCAGCTGAAATTACAATCACCTTGTCTTCTGTACCATGATCCTTTTCAGAACCTCCTTGATGCTCTGACCCCATCAAGAGGTAGAGTCTAAAGCTTGTCACAAAGTTGTAAATGAAAATAATATATATAGAGAGAGCATGAAGCATCTAGCTTACAGTGTATGCTCAGTCATGTCTGACTCTGTGGTCCTATGGACTGTAGCCCTCCAGGTTCCTCAGTCCATGGGATTCTCCAGGCAAGAATACTGGGGTGGATTGCCATTTCATTCTGCAGGGGACCTTGCCCACCCAGAGATCAAACCTGCATTTCTTGGATCTCCAGCATTGGCAGGTAGATTCTTTACCACTAGTGCCACCAGGGAAGCCCATATTATTGTTGTTTTTCGGTCACTCAGTTGTGTCTCTTTGCAAGCCATGGACTGCAGCATGACAGGCTTCCCTGTCCTTCACTGTCTCGTGGAGTTTGGCAAACTCATGCCCATTGAGTCCATGACACCATCCAACCACCCCTTCCTCTGTCACCCCTCTTCTCTTCCTGCTCTCAAACTCTCCCAGCAGCAGGGTCTTTTCCAATGAGTTGGCTCTTCAAAATATTGGAGCTTCAGCTTCAGCATCAGTCCTTGCAATGGATAATCAGGATTGATTTCCTTCAGGACTGACTGGCTTGAGCTCCTTAATGTCCAACGGGCTCTTGAGAGTCTTCTCAACATCACCATTAGAAAGCGTCAGTTCTTCGGCACTCAGCCTTCTTTATGGTCATCTCTCACATCCGTACATGACCACTGAAAACAATAACTTTTACTCTATGGACCTTTCCCATAATTTACAAGAAATATTTTTAGTGTAATATTAAGGAATCCAAATTTGAAAAATGTATTATGGAATTCTAAGAAGCACTCTAAGTATGAATTATTTTGTCAGTATTCCAACAGATGTTGATAACGCTATATTCAAATTCAGTTAAGTTGCCCATGTCTGCCAGCATTCTCTCTGCATGTTACCTGTCAAACGGGGCCAGGTGGGAGACAGAATAAGAACACACAACTCTTGCCCTGAAAGGAGAGTCTGCAGTTTAGTACAGGGCTTGTGAGAGCACCACGGCCTCAGGCTGCCCTCTGTCTCAACATACCTGCCTTCACCTAGTCCCAGACTTGATGTCCTACCTGTGATTCTTTTCTTCATATACTTCCCCCACCTATTTTAGATCCCAGGGACTGTTTGAAATTCATTTTAAGAAAAACAGTATTGGAGATACCAACTCTCTCCCTGGACCTATCAATTTGATATTATCTTTAGCTATCTTTTAAACTTCTTTGAGATGTCAAGTACTATAAAAATTACAAGACACTACTTGTGAAAAAGCATTTTATAAATTGTTAAGAGCTACTGGGATATTTGTTATTCTCATGTAAATGTTGTTTTCTTATGGTGTGTGAATTTAAATATTACAAACAGAATTTTTAACTATTTTTTGTTTAATGTTTATATATTGTTTAATATAACATGGAAAATCGTGCTTCCAAAAAAACCAAAGTAATTTAGTTTTTCTGCCTTTCAGGAAAACCATGCAATCTATGTTGAATGGTCTTTATGCCAAAATCTGGAGATATTAGTCTTAAGGCATACATTCAGTGATACATCTTCAGTTCAGTCTCTCAGTGTCCAACTCTTTGTGACCCCATGAATCGCAGCTTGCCAGGCCTCCCTGTCCATCACCAACTCCTGGAGCTTGCTCAAACTCATGTCTATCAAGTTGGACATGAGATGGCCATCCAACCATCTCATCCTCTGTCAACCCTTCCTCCTGCCTTCAATCTTTCTGAGCATCAGGGTCTTTTCCAATGAGTCAGTTCTTCGCATCAGGTGGCCAAAGTATTGGAGCTTCAGCATCAGTCCTTCCAATGAACAACAAGGACTGATTTCCTTTAGGATTGAATTATGCTTTTCCCTTCAATGTGGCAGGAGGGTGAACTCTTAAGGTAAAAATGAACAGTGAGAACTTTTCAGCAAACATTACAGAAAGTCTAAACTCTTCTAGAAATCACAGGGACAAAATGAGCACTGGGTAGAGGTTTTGGTGAGCGCTTATTTTTACCAATAATGAATACAAAAGCCCATCAGTATTGTTAGTAGTATTGTTTCTCAAAAAAAAGCAATTTTGTTCCATTTTCTGATGAAGATAAAGCTGTCTTCTTTTAGTTTTCATCTTCATAATGTTTGCAGTCCAAATAGTGCTAAGTTGGAGAACATGCCCTCCCACACTTGTGTGCCCATAGGCTGTTACGGCGAATTCCTCTTCTAGTGTGACTGGCTGCCCTGTCCTGCTTCCCTTCTGCTTCTGTCCCACGGAGGTTAGCCAAAGTTCATGCGCCTTGTCAGTTAAGTTTCTAAACCAGATGAATTATATTTTCTATAATTGAGCTAACCACAGTTAATTGCCTAATACCCTATGCCCACACTAACTGAAAAAAGAATTAATTGCTTGGAAAAGAATGCGTTCTGTATTTCGGTCACATCCATACAATCACACTAGAACAAAGTGACAAATAAAAGCATTTCAGTGGTGGCCAGAGCCAAAGCTGTAGCCAATGGTGACAGCAGAGCCAGGGCTTAAATTACTAAGACCTTTGTACCTCTTTTGGGTGTTTTCTAAGGTTATAAATTGAACTTCTTGTTAAAGCTAGCTAAATTATGTATTATTATTTTTTCCTTTCATCACACAAGAAAATAATTGTAGGTGACCTTTGGCAAAGGTTTAAGTACAATTTAAGAAAATATTATTTGTAAAAGAAGGTTAGATTTTTTTTTTATTGCCAGTTTTTACTATTAATGATTTAGTCTTGCATTTAAAAAATTTTTATTTCCTAGTTAAGGTATAATACCAGGTCTAAGATTTTTCCAAAGTCTCTCTGGAAACCTGAAATACATATGCAAATAATTTGGCATTTACTATGGCTATTTTACTAGACTTTTCCCCTTAAAAAAAGCTGAGCACTGAAGAATTGATGCTTTTGAGCTGTGGTATTGGAGAAGACTCTCAGGAGTCCCTTGGACTGCAAGGAGATCAAACTAGTCCACTGTAAAGGAAATCAGACCTGAATATTCATTGGAAGGACTGATGCTGAAGCTAAAGCTCCAAGTACTTTGGCCATCTGGTGAAAAGAACTGACTCATTTGAAAAGACCCTGATGCTGGGAAAGATTGAAGGCAGGAGGAGAAGGGGACGACAGAGGATGAGATGGTTGGATGGCATCACCGACTCAATGGACATGAGTTTGAGCAACCTCCAGGAGATGGTGATAGATTGGAGGCCTGGCTTGCTGCAGTCCATGGGGTAGCAGAGTCAGACACGACTGAGCGACTGAACTGATACTGAACTTTCCCCTTATACTCGAAGGAGAACCAGCACTTTATTTTACCAAGCTATGATAATAATGCCAATGGATTCCAAATTTCACTACCTAATTATAAGTGATACACTTAAGAAAAAGACCAAAAGCATTGAATATTTCATCTCTCCCTAATACACTGTACCAAATTTGCTACAGTTAATAGAAAGTTATACAAGAAAACAAAAAGCTTAGGTAATCTATTCAAATGTAATCAATAATCAGGTCAATCTCAAATAATCTTGTGTTGGCAATATAAAATAAATACGGGCTTTCTAACTCCCTGAAGCCATTTCAACTGTTAAAGCACTTAGTCAGATATGTGTTAGTCTACAACGTTAAGAATTCAAAATGCAGTGCTGTAGTAAAGGCCAGGGAAACCCAAATACATTTGTTATACAAAAGAACTTCCAACATATTTGATAAACCCATAAAGCACAATAAGCATGTTCATGAACAGACTCCTATTTGTAATTCTAATGTGAAAAAGTCTGCCTATACAACTGAACAATACTAGGAAAAAATAATATGAAAAAGAAAATCTTGTCTGTCACCTCCAAGGTCTCTTCTTTTCCCCATTTTTTTTTTAACCTTTATAGCTTCCTCTTCATTTTTCCCATCAATCCTAAATCAGCTTAAATTGATATTGACTATTTCAATATTTCTTTACATGTATGAAAAGTTAAACAAGAAAAAACAATATGGTATCAGTCAAATGAAGTCTTAAAATTTACTGATGTGATCTAATTATCCATATTCCTCACTTGGTTTCTTTAGATTCATTATTAAGTTTTCTGAACTTGGAAATTTGAGTGCTTCTAAAACAATTTTGTTTTCTTCTGGGCTAAGCATGCCTGTAGATAGTTTGTTTAAGCAAAATGAGCTACAACTGCAAAGTATCTGAAAAGAATCAAAAGCAATGCCAAGTCATTTAAGAAGACTGACTAGATAGCTGGACTTAGCTCTGTACCTTTCCCTTCTTCATCTTGCCCATAGTGAGTGCTCTGTGCTCCCCTCGGGCCTAAGCACTCTGCTAATCCCTCCACCTGGAGCGTGGCTGTCCTGAGTACAGTTCTCTCTTGTGTCCTTCTAGTCTTTATTCACGTGTCACCCTTTTGGTAAAACTCACATTTGTTGTGCAGTTGTTAAGTCGTGTCCAGCTCTTTGCGACCCCATGGACTGCAGCACACCAGGCTTCTCTGTCCCTCACACATCTCCTGGAGTGTCCACAGACTCTATTGAGTCTAAAAGGCCATCCAACCATCTCATCCTCTGTATGCCCCCTCTCCTCCTGACCTCAGTCTTTCCCAGCATCAGGGTCTTTTCTATAAGTTGGCTCTTCATATCAGAAGGCCAAGTATTGGAGCTTCAGCTTCAGTATCAGTCCTTCCGATGAATATTCAGGGTTGATTTCCTTTACGATGGACTGATTTGGTCTCCTTGCGGTCCAGGGGACTCTCAGGAGTGTTCCCCAGCATCACAGTTCAAAAACACTCATTCTTCACCACTCAGCTTTCTTTATGGTTTGATTCTTACAGCTGGACATGATTACTAGAAAAAGCATAACTGTGGCTATGCAGACCTTTGTAGGAGAAGTGATATCTCTACTTTTTAATACCCTGTCTCCGTTTGTCATAGCTTTTCTTCCAAAACTCACATTGCTACCCTGTTTTCAATTGCACTTCCACAAACACACATCCTGTCCACTTTCCCTGACAAGTAGTATGTTCTATTTCCTTTGTACAAGCTGAGCTTATCACCTAGCAATAGCACATAAAGTTTAGTGGATAATTAGTACAAACGAATCAACATGTTCAAAACTGATAAAGCTTCTTTTATTTTGAAGAGACAGCTGACAGTAATTTTCTAGAAAACTGAGCCCTTTCTGACACTTGAAAGCACATTAAAGAAGTGATCTCCTTTTCTGCTTGTGCTTGCTAGGATAAATAAAGGCTCACTGGGAAGATTTCCCAAAGTAAAGATGGTAACCAGTGTTTTGGAGGAGGAGGAAAATGTTAAGTAGCAGAAGAAGAAGTGGCAAGCAGGGACAAGAAATGTGAGGTGTGATAAAGTGGGAATAAGAGTTTGTGAAGTATGTGAGATGAACTGGGATATAGGCTTCAAGAGAGTAGAAGGCCTGACTGGTGGGGAGAAGCCAGTTGTTGAAGTATTTAAAACTCCCCGTCACAGCTCTCCTAGGGTGATGCAACGCCCGTGATTGCTGATTGAGGCTACATTTGCTCAAGGTGATTGTATAATTACAGCAAATTCACATTCCGGATTCAGTTTAGTCATCGCGCCCTTGCTGACAACATGGCAAGATAAAGGAGACTGATGTGCCGCAGAGCTTCTCACAGGCTGTGGTCGCTGCTGGAGTAGCTTTTCACTTGACTCAGCCTTTACATGTGAGCCTGAATACTCAAAACAACGCCCATATTTGGACAAGGGTTAATGAAGGTGTTTATTTTTAAAAAATATGTATATTTTTTTTGGTTCCCTCTCATCTGTGTTAGCGGAGAAGGCAATGGCACCCCAGTCCAGTACTCTTGCCTGGAAAATCCCGTGGACGGGGGAGCCTGGTACGCTGCAGTCCATGGGATCGCTACAAGTCGGATACGACTGAGCAACTTCGCTTTCCCTTTTCCCTTTCATGCATTGGAGGAGGAAATGGCACCCCACTCCAGTGTTCTTGCCTGGAGAATCCCAGGGACGGGGGAGCCTGGTGGGCTGCCGTCTCTGGGGTCACACAGAGTAGGACACGACTGAGGCGACTTAGCAGCACAAGCAGCAGCATCTGCATTAGAGGTTTTCATAGCTTCCCAACAGCTTGTCATTGGGAAGGTGTTACCTATTGTGTGTGTATTAGTTGCTCAGTCATGTCTGACTCTTTGCAACCCCATGCATTGTAGCTCACTAAGCTCCTCTGTCCAGGGAATTCTCCAGGTAAGAATCCTGGACTGGGTTGCTATTTCCTTCTCCAGGGAATCTTCCCCACCCAGGGATCAAACCCAGGTCTCCTGCATTGCAGGTGGATTCTTTACCATCTGAACCACCAGGGAAGCTCCACTTATTGTGTATCTGTTGCTTAATAAGAATAAAGTGCAGAGAGAAGGGAACACATCTAAGGCTGAATAATCCCTTGGAGAAAGCAATGACAACCCACTCCAGTGTTCTTGTTTGGGAAATCCCATGGACAGAGGAGCCTGGCTGGCTACAGTCCATGGGCTCACAAAGAGTCAGAGAAGACTTAGCAGCTAAGCAGCAGCAACAACAATATAAAAGTACTCATTGATGAACAGTGTAATGCAAAATAACTCCAGATTTTCAAATTCAGTGGATTGGTTCTCCTGAATGTCATGTTATTCTTATTTGCTGAAGGACTCCATTCTGAGCTTATTATCCTTCGTAACAAGCTGCGTGCAGTGGAAAGGGACATTTTCATCTGAATAAGCTGGCTCTAATCCCAAATGATATTTGTGTGGATCTTCTCTCACATTGGTATTAACTTATTAGACAATTAAAATACGGCAAATGAAGTGAAGATTGGAACTCGCCTCATGTAATTTCTTTTAACTGTTTCTACTCACACCTCTTCTTTCCATATACAAAATTCTTAAAGTCTATAGGGATATCTTAGTACATATTTATGCAGATCACTTTTTTATTTATGGAAGGGGATAAGCTCGTTCCCCAGGTGGCTGTAAAACTACAATTTCACTTTGACATGATACAAATTGGTTTAGAGAAAACAAATTATTCTACAGTCTTTGTAAGCTGAAATGATGCTGCTGGAGCATAGTAACAAGATAAATAAATCTAGAAGATGGCAAACTGTATCTTTCCAACACTTAGATGGGTCTGTCCAGGATCATGCCTCTGAATTTAGGTCGCTGACTTTTATCCAGAGATGATTTTTGACCTGTACAAAAGAAATGGAAACCAAGAACTACCGTAAAACAAGCACTGGTTTACATTCTTTTGAAATGTGTATTTACACAGACCATGAACTAAAAATATTTTGCTCAAGAAAAATGTTTTCTTTTTAATGCTGGTCTGAATGGCCTACCTAAAATAAAAATTTTAGGAGTGAATAAATAGTTTTTGTGACTTAGTCTTCTCCCTAGCCTGTCCTATAAACAGGGGGTACTGGAGCATAGATGGATACCCGGAGTTCAAGAACTTCCTTTATTGTTTTGGGTAAAATTTTATTCAAGGTTGACATATATTCATAAAAGTATTCAAATGATAAGCCATAAGCTCTATGGATTTTAAGTGAACATAGCCAGCATGCCAATAAAATAAGACATTAATAGAATATTCCTAAGTCCCAGAAGGTCTTCTTGTACCCCTTTCCAAAGATTCTGCCACCTCGGATCTTGAGGTACTTTGGCCTGTTCTCTAGAAATTGACTGTTTAGGCAAATTATCATTGTCTAGTCACTAAGCCTCAGTGTGTGCTCGGTCGAGTCTGACTCTTTGTGACCCCGTGGACCACACATAGCCCATCAGGCTCCTTAGTCCATGGGGCTTTCCAGACAAGAGTTCTGAAGTGGATTGCCACTGCCTTCTCCAGGGGACCCGGGGATCCAACCTGAGGCTCCCGCATTGGCAGGTGGATACTTGACCACCAAGACGCCAGGAAGTCCTTCAGGCAAATAGCGTCCCTTATACTTTAGGAGATTTTTTTTGTTTTTGTTTTTTTTTAATTTATTTTTTTATTAGTTTTGCCATACATTGTCATGATATCACCATGGGTTTACATATGCTCCCCCTCCAGAACCCCCCTGCCTCCTCCCTCCCCCCCAGGAAATCTCGGTGCACCAGTCCCGAGCATCAAACCTGGGCTGGCGATTGATTAGACACATGACAATTAACATGCTTCAATGCCCTTCTCCCATATCATCCCACCCTTACCCTCATCCACAAAGTCCACGAGTCTATTCTATACATCTGCGTTCCTTTTGTTGTCTCGCATGCTGGGTTCTCGTTACCATCTTTCTAAATTCCATATATATGCGTTAATATACTGTATTGTTGTTTTTGCTTCTGGCTTACTTCACTCTGGATAATGGGCTCCAGTTTCGTCCATCTGAGTAGAACTGGTTCAAATGAATTTTTCCTTAATGTTCATCGCTGCTTTATTTACAATAGCCAGGACATGGAAGCAACCTAGATGCCCATCAACTGACGAATGGATAAGAAAGCTGTGGTACATATACACAATGGAATATTTTAGAAGATTTTGCAAGTGAGTTCACTTTCTCCTGGGCTTCCCTGGTGGCTCAGATGGTAAAGAGTCTGCTTGCAGTGTAGGAGACCCGGATTTATCCCTGGGTCGGGAAGATCCCCTGGAGAAGGGACGGCAACGCTCTCCAGTATTCTTGCCTGGAGAAGCCCATGGACAGAGGAGCCTGGGGTCTCAGAGAGACATTGAAGACGCATGATCAAGCGTCTTCACTTTCAGTTCCCCTTTTCACATGCTCCCACTCACCATTCATTAGCCCAGGTGTTTCAGCAGAATCAGAGGAAAATCAGCTGCTTCAAATGAGTTCTAACAGAAGGTCCCCTGGAAGTCAAGAGTGTCACCCAGGTTGTGTTTTGATGACAGCCAGATTACCGATCCCACAGCTTTCCCCCATACTATTTTGGCCAAACATTATACTTAATAGACTAAAAAATTAAATCACACCGTGGTCCCCTAACACGCAACAAAGAAAATGGGATGTGGAGACTGGCAACAAGCTTTAAAGATCAGAAAAGAGGGTAACGCTATTGGGGAATGATATGTAGTTAGAGAACATTACATAACAGCACATTGAAAGAGGTGGATTCGGTCACCTCAGGCATGACATTTGTTTTTAACAATTAGTATTCTATTCTCTGTAATCATGCCCAGCAGTTCAAAGTGCTTTAATGAACTCTTACTGGAAAGTGACTATTTCAGGAGGGTATAATGACTTTTAATCACTTCACCCAAGCTCTTAGTAAGAGAGATTGTCAGGAAATGTTTTTGCTTTTGTTATAAAAATAATTTCCAACTGGAACAAGAAATTTGTCAATATATAACATCCACTGTCTTAATCCCTCTTCTCTATTCTCCTTCTCCCTCTTCTTCTCAGTGTATTATTGATGAATTTGAACAATTGCTGATTTTTCACCCAGTGAGAGTAAGCTGAGAAGGAAAATAACTTCTAACTAAGCAACTACTGAGTTGTTATGGTAGGTACTTGACTCATAGCATCTCAGTTAATCTACTCAAAAACTCAGTGAGGCAAACATTATACCCACTTTACAACTGAGGAAATTGGAGTTTAGGAAAATACCCAGTTTACTCAGTATCCTACTGACAAAGCTGTTAGAGAAATAATTGAAGCACAAAGCCATTTGGTTGAAAGATGATTTATACAGTATTTAAGGCTCAGTATTAATGTTGCATAGAATATGTTGGTTGGTAAACTTTCATCTCTTCCAAAGTGAAATGTACATATTTAGTACTGTCAGGGTGTAACTAGTAATCACTGTAGATGTCAATGCCTTCGGTATCTTTGATTATCTCCCTAAGATAGCCTGCATAAGGTAGTTTAGGGGTTCTCAAAGTGTGCTACTTAGACTAGTTATATCGGTATCATCTATGAGCTTGTTCGAAACACAAAGTTATGAGCCTCACATTGAATCTCTAAATTTCTGAATCATTGGACCCAGAAAACTATGTTTTCCAAGCAGTTGAGATAATTGTTATGTATGTTAAGGCTTGAGAGCCAATGATGTATTTTCAAAAGCATGAAATATAGAGTTATACTGGGTAGCTTTGTATCCTGGTTCTGCAGAATATTAGTTATGTGACATTGATCAATGTAATTAACCTCTCTGAGTCAGTCTCTCCATCTTGAAGTCTGAATAATAATAGTACCTGTATGCATAAGGTTGGTTTGAGATTTATATAACATATACAGAAAAATGCCAGGCTCATGCTGTTGTTAGTTACTCAGTCATGTCTGACTGTTTGTGACCCCATGGACTGTAGCCTGCCAGGCTGCTCTGTCCATGAAATTCTCCAGGCAAGAATACTGGAGTGGGTAGCCATTCCTTCTCCAGGGGATCTTTCGACCCAGGGATCAAACCTGAGTCTCTTGCGTTGCCAGGCTCATAGTGAGCACTGGTTAGAAATAGACATATTTTTTTTGAGCATACAAGCTAAATGAACTGATATCAAAAGCATTCACTCAATAGCTCAATATTTTGGAATAATTTATTTTAATAATGAAATCTAATAAATACTGAGTTTTTGAATAGGAATAAACATTCTTCCTTCAATTTGTTTCACCATTTTAAAAATATATAAAACAGAAAAAGAAAGGCTATGGGAAGCTCATATAAATATGATACAGTAAATTACACTGTTTTATGAAGATGATTTCATACAGAATTCAAAGTAGATGCAATTAGTGCTACAAATTAGAAATAGCAAATGATGATTTAACAAACACATGATTTAACAAACAAATCAAAGAAGAGAAAAAATTTCAGATGAATTGAAATTGCTCTATGTGGATTTAATCTTGTGATAAGTAATTCTCAAGAGAAAGCATAAAATGTTGTTTTTCGTTTCAAAAAGTAGGACAGCTTGGAAGTTGAGAAAAAATATTGTAGAAGCTAGAATTGTCAATGAAGATAATTAATAGAATCCATAGCATGCATTTAAATATATGAGACGAACATCTAGTGTAATTTGCTCTTTATATACAATGTCAATTTTAATGAGTTGTGCTATATGGTTGCACCTAAGTGTGAGTAATCATAATATTTGCAAAGTCAAGTTGGCTTGCAGACTGATGCAGAGGTTCCCAGCAAGATGGTGTGTAAATGCCAAGCCAGACCTATACACTTGTGAGTGGGGGGAGCCATGTTTAAGTAGTTTCATGTTTGCAGCATGAGTGAGGGTATCTGCTAAAAAACAAACCCTCTTTCATCTAATCCATATGCACCAATTAAACACACATCATTAAACTGCAAGTGTCTATGTCAAAACATGACATGTGGGGAAATGAAGGGGAAATTCAACAGGCACAAACTGGTAACTCCCTTTATCAATTCCAGTTGTTGCTGCTCAGTCTCTAAGTCCAAGTCTCTAACCCCATGGACTGCAGCCTGCCAGGGTTTCCTGTCCTTCATTATCTCCTGGAGTTTGCTCAAATTCACGTCCATTGTGTCAGCGATGCTACCTAATTCCAGAGGAAACAGCAAAATACAACAGCAGTCCAATTTTTAACATCATTCTTCAGGATAAAGTGCTTTCCCACATTTTCTCTTAAATGATTCTCACCAACACGCCAAGGAGTTAGATATTGCTGCTTTTTTTTTTTTTTCTTTTACATTTTACTGTTCAGAAAACAAAGTGTTTGAGAATTTAAATGTCATGACCAGGGTGATATAGCTATTAACTGGGCCAGGTGGAGAAGGGATACCTACTTGGATTTTGTCAATCTTTGTTCTTACTATGCCACACCCTCTTTAATCATTTAATTCACTTTCGTTAGAATTTAAATTTTAATGAAGAAAAAGTGAAAGTGAAGTTGGTTTGTCAGGTCTGAATCTTTCAGATCCCATGGACTGTAGCCCCCCGGGCTCCTCCATCCATGAGAAGGCAAGAGTACTGGAGTGGGTTGCCATTTCCTTCTCCAGGGGATCTTTCCAACCCAGGTATCGAACCCAGGTCTCCCACATTGCAGGCAGATGCTTTACCCTCTGAGTCACCAAGGAAGCCTGAAAACAAAGTGAAGGGTGTCCACAGTTAAGAAATGCCAATTTTGTAATTGCATCAATAAACATGGAAAGTTTGCATCCACACCATAGAGGGAAGTGATCTTATCATTTTACTGATTCTTTTTTTTTTTTTCTGGTTAGAAATCTGCATGTTTTGAGGTAGGTTCACTTTTTGAAGAGGGATAATCCTATTCCACTGGACATGAGGGGGTTAAGGTGTCCTGCTGCGAGCAGACCAGGCACCTATAGGACCCAGTCCCTGGGCAGGACAAGCCTGGACTGTTGCTTGTCACGTCTCCCCAGGAAGCCACCCACCACCGGACACCTCCTGACTTGAGGAAACACGACCAGGCCTCCGAAAGCCTGGGTTCCATGTGCGTAACTCAACCTTTCTCGGATCTGAGATTCGAGGCCAATGCCCCATCTCTTGGTATCTGGCGTCTTGTTTGGCCTCATTCTTATTCCCTATGTGCCCGAGGTCTTATTTAGTCACTGCCGCATCACTCGGGCTGGCTTGATGCTACCTCTGACCTCTTGGCACAAATTTGGCTTTCCATTTAGCTCCATTCCCTGGGAGGGACTGTTGTGGATGAGGGGGAAGCTAGGGACCAAATGTGGCCTCATAAAGTATGTAGGCCGAAGCCCTAGTTCCTGAAAGGGTAGAATTAGGGTGAAGGGTCTTCCGGGGGATGATTAGGTTTAGGTGAGGTCACCAAGATGGAGTAGGATCAAAGTTCCTTTAAGACACGTGAGCAATACAATCTTTCTGCCATGTGAAGGCACAGCAGAAGGCATCCACCTGGAGAACCAGAAAGAGCGCTTCCACCAAGAACCAGGTGAGTCGGCGCCTTGATCTGGGCCTTCCCAGCCTCTGGCATCAAGGGAAACATGTTTCTGTTGCTTAAACCACTCAGTCTCCGGTGTTGTTGTTATAGTAGCTTTAACTAAGGCTGGGCGGCAACGTGTGGGAGCAGCGCCCAGACGGTGTTTGGTTAGTGACTCCGCTGCTACCCGACCCTTCCTTCGCGTCACTAGAAGAGCTGGTGAGGGCGGCTAAACGGGTGGAGGGGGCTATTGCAGGCGAGGAAGAAAGGAGGGTAGAGACGAGGCGCAAGAAAAACTAGTGTTCACATGAGAAGAGTGCACCTTTTGAGGGACTGAAACCTACCTCTGATCAACTTTCTAGATGAATCTTAAGCATTCTAATTTTGAAAACTTCTGTGATCACTATAATTGTGTCATCTATTTCTGTCAAAAAGCAATACAAAGGCAAATATATTATTTTCTAGCTAAGAAAAAAATGTAATCGTATTCATTTATGTGACTGTAGTTTTGTTTCACTCAACTCAAGCTGCATTATTGAGCTTCTCTGAGGAACTGATTCCTTCTTTAAGACAAACCCTGGAGCAGATTGGAGGGGAGATAGCTGTTCTGCATTGAAATACCTGGGGGTTTCAGGAAAGAATGCTACCCCTCTGTGCATCCACGTTGGTATCAAAGCCGGCATGTCAACAATTCTCTGTCCTCTTCCATTTTAAATGAGAGAATTCAGGTATTGTATTGTGAGGATTTTTTTCATGTGGAATGTTATGCTTTCTGATGTTTATAAAAATGTTTCTTCCTTGCTTTTTAGCTTCATGTGGTCTTGATATTTATATCAATAGCAACATATTTATATCAATAGTAATATTTGATATAAAGAGTAATATTTATATCAATAGTAACAGCTTTCGTATTAACAATATTACTGCCAAAGACCAAATTAACCTAGTTTAACCACAGAATGTGGTTATTTCTTACTCTTAATGCTAGGGGATCCTGTGCTTCTCCCTTACTTGTAATTACGGATCCTGTGGATTGCGACAAGTGGTCTAGAAGAAATTTAAAGAAACTTGAATAATATTTTGCTTTGTCTACAGCTTATTTGGCATCGTAATAGCTTATCTTAAAGTCCAGGTCCATCCTGGATTCTTGTAATATTCACATTGCAACATTAAAGAATGGAAGACAACTTTGAAAAAATGTTCAGTGTCTATTTTCTACAGATGAAGATACTATAATCACAGTAGTCGCACTGTTTAGTTTGGTAATTATAGCACTGCTTAGTGTGATACAGTCATGTGGAAAGATTTTGGATAGAAAAATATCGATCCTGGATCGATAAATATTATAGAGCTTAGAAAGCAGCATGCTTAAATGTGTGAGTAGCTATTGACAACTTGTATTGATTAGGCTTGGCAATGGCAAATTTACATGCATTATTTCATTGTCTCTGTTCTTTGAGATCTGCATTTTCTTGGGCACAGTTTACAAAGAAGAAAGATACTTCTCAAAGAAATGTAGTGATTTTTTCTGGAATCACACAACAAAGAAATGATAGAGTTTAAAGCTAAACCCAGGTCTTTGCAGCTATAAAGCCCGTGTACTAAGCTACCGTATTCTCTAACTTATTTGCCAAACTGAACTCTAGATATCCTGCAAAGAGTTGTAGTTTGTTAAATCACTTTGAAACAGTCATATTGTTTCTGGAATGACATATTCTTTTGTGAAAGGCGGAGAGATTAAGTTATGAAGTTTAGACTGAAACATATTCTTATTTAACTCCTATTTGTGCAGCTTACAATACAAATGTCAACCTGGAGTATAACTCCATGACCCCGCTGCAAAGGGTGTATAAGCAAGCTCATGGCATAGAGAAATGACATGGCAAAATGAAATGACAGAAAATGTCAGGCACTTTTAACCCAATGTGTGTACCGAAACCTGGCAAAATCTGGGCTTTCCATTTATTTCTTATTTTGCTTATACTTCTGGGAAAAGACAAGACTGACTCCTGGTTTTTCCACTGAAAGCAAAACAAAACACAGGATAAAAATGAACACTTGTTGTCCTTGCTTACTGGTCCAACTCAAGTTGTACTGATGCGATCCATTTGTGTGTACCTCTACACGGAGTCAGTGCATACGTGCATGCGGAGTCCCTTGAGTTGTGTCCATCTCTCTGAGACCCTATGACCTCTAGCCCTCCAGGCTCCTCTGTCCATGGGATTCTCCAGGCAAGAATACTGGAGTGAGTTTCCATGCCCTCCTCCAGGGGATCTTGCAGCCCCAAGGATAGAACCCACATCTCTTATGTCTCCTGCACTAGAAGACGGATTCTTTACCACTGGAAGCCCAAATGGAGTTAATGATGTGCCCTTGATTCCAGGGTCTCTTCTGCGTTTTAAAGTAGTACCACAGTTCTCCTAATGGGCTGTAATAAGAACTTTGAAATGATATTTTTGCTGTTTTTTTTTTTTCCACATCTTTGTTTTCTATTCCGTTGCCAAAATTCTACTTTTCTGCAGAAAGTGTCTTATAATCCTAGCTCTCCCAAATCTTTCCACTGACTTTCCTGCTCTTAGTACACACATTTGAGATAACATTTCTTTCAGGATTCTTTCATTTAATGAGTACTTTTTTTTTTTTTTAGCATCAATGCCATGTCAGTCTCCTAGCAGCTGCTAACATGCAGACCCCCAAGGGAGTCATACTCTGATTTTTCTCCTGTGCCCCACACTTGCTCATCCTCCTAACTTCCCTCCCTTCCAACCTTCCTTCCTTCAGTTTCACATCCATCCACCACCCACTCTCCTCTCCCCACCTGGGATCTTGTTAACACTCAGAAATTCTCCCATCTCTGAGCGACAAAGATCAGTATCTGCAGCCAGAAAAATCTCACCATCTCTCTCTTCTTTTCAGAATTCCCTAATGCCTTCCACACAACTTCAGACTTTGTTTTTTTCCTCCCTGCTTCTTCTTTCCTGTTTATCCAGCTCCATAATCTGATCCATTCCTCACAGCATTCTTAGGAACATTCCTCCCCATCCTCCAACTCCACCCCCCCTTTCTTTAGCTGCTCTTTTGTGAATCTCTTGGCCATCACACAGGCTACTCTCAGTGTTCTTAGACCCACATTGTCAGAGGGAGCCAGGTGGTAGAACATGACCGTGCGACTCGGGTGGGAGGCATCAGAGGCGAAGGGCTTCCAGCTTCATCTGGCCCCCTCATGGTTGTGCCTCGGCTGTGGAATAAACACCAGCATCCTCAGGGCTGTTCAAATTCACACTCATTTCTCTAGTTTCTTCTGCTCGTCTTGCTTTCCAGCTGCCTTAGAAGGCTTCTCCTTCCCCAGACAAGCCATTTTGTCTCCGAATCCTCCACCTCCTACTCCTTTATTGTATTCACCTGCCAGACATTTTCTCATCCTTCAACACCCAATCCAATGTTCTTCTCTGTGTAATCTTAACCTTTTCTCATGGACGGAGGTAGGGAGCCTCTTGGTGTGCTCTCATAATTTTGAGTGCCTAGCTAAAGTGTGGAGCATGTGTGGGAATACCTAGACTCCAGAGTGCTAAGAATTCGAGAGAGAACCTGTGAAAGGCACACACTGGAGAGCTCAGTGGGAAAGGGAAGCGAAGTCACTCATCCGTGTCTGCTTCCTTGCGACCCCATGGCCTGTAGCCCTACCAGGCTCCTCCATCCATGGGATTCTCCAGGCGAGAATACTAGAGCGGGTCGCCATGACTTGATAGATATTGAGGGGAGGGCTTTGTAATTGACAGGGCTTCCCTGGTGGCTCAGCCAATAAAGAATTCGCCTGTGATGCAGGAGACCCAGGTCTGATCCCCGGGTTGTGAAGATCCCCTGGCGATGGGAATGGCTACCCTTTCCAATATTCTTGCCTGGAGAATCCCATGGATAGAGGACCCTGGTGGGCTACAGACTATGGGGTTGCAAAGAGCCAGATGCAACAAAGTCACTAACACTTTTACTTTGTAATTGACAGAGACCGAACTGATAGAGACTGATGTTTTGAAATGCAAGTCATACGGAACTAAAATAAACTTGTTAAACAGAAATTTGAATTCAAGATGGCAGACTGACCATGAACACACTACCTGAATTCAGTTGGTGGTATTGTTTATAATTATTAGATCTCTTCTAGTAAGACTGTTAGATTTCTGAGCAGAGTGGTAGGTGGGAAACAGGCATCCCCTTCGTTACAGTCTCAGAGAGAATTCCACTGTACACATAGTCGTGTGTCATCAGGTAGGGGCAAAATCAACTGCACTAAACTTAATGAAGTTATCACTCTCTGTTTTTTTTTTTTTTTTCCATCCTCTACTTGCACAGAGTGTAAAATGTTTACTCAAGCCAGAAGATGAAAGATGCTAGGGACAAAATTCAGCCTAACTTAGGGTCAGATAATTGTACCACAATCATTGAATCAGCGGCTGGATACAAAGTCATTTCACAATCACATCTTGGGTACCATTACCAACTGTTTCAACTCGAACCTGGGAGAAGCTCATGCACTGTTCCTGAAATGGGAGGCTGTATATGTGGTATTTCCAGGCGATCCACTAATACTTTGAACATGAGTATTTAGCCCATTGAAATACATCATATGTGATCAATTATATTATCTGACAAAGCCTCATCATAGATAAAAATAGTTGGCATGTGTCTGCCACTCATGGTCCCAGGCTTCTGATTTGAAGAATTCCTAATAGTTAATCATCCCTGGGTATGCATTTCTGATTAGATCAATGATTTCCTCAGGGCACAGGTCAAAATTAATATTTGGCTGAAACTTATGAAATTACCATTTTAGGTCAAAAGATGTCAAATAGCGTTACAGGTCAAATGGCTCATACTTTTGTATCACATTGTCTATAATGTTTTTGAAAAAAAAATTAAAACAAGAAACTCTCAGCCAGCCCTACTGTTTCATTTATCTATTGTGGGAGAATAAATTGCAATAAAACTTGCAACTTAAAGCAATCACTGTAGCATACCTCACAATTTTTTGGTTCCGAATCTTGGGGTGGGGCTCACCTGAGTTTCTTTCCTTTATGTGGTAGCTCTGTTGCATTTGGCTCCCAAACAGACTCCTTTGTAAGGTCCGGTTTGGCTACTTTCACATATCTGGCAACTAATAAGGGTGGCTAGAAGTGATTCTCAGTAGTGCTGTTGACCAGGGTCCACAGGTGGCTTGTCCAGTACGGAGGTCTAAGAGACAGTCAGGCTTGAAAGTTCTTTAGGAGAGAGAAGGTAGGAGCTGCCAGTTTCTCAAGGTCTGGACAGAAGAACGGGCACAGCTTTGCACGTACCACATTCTGTCCATCAAACCCTGGCACAGAGCTTGCTTGTAGTCAGTGCAAGGTGACAGTGATGACCCCATTTTCTGCTCACACTCTGCTGTAAATGAGTCAGTCTTCATGTTTCCTCTCTCTTCTGAGAGCTTGTCCTTCCTTAGGTTGTAGGCTCTTTGGAGTCCTTGAAATATTAGCTTTCTGACGGACTCAGGAATTAATCTGATTTCATAGTAAGTTCATTGTTTCTTCTTATTAAGGCTCTAATAACAGGCTTTCAAATTCTACATCCTAGGCGGAAGTGGAATTCCTTGTCTTTAGAAATTTGTATCTGCAATTCTACATCCTAGACAGCTGAGGAAATCTCTAAGTAAATTATATAATTTCTTGAAGAAATAGCTTGACAATGTCCTTCAGCAAAACAAAGAGAAAAACAAAATGAAACAAGAATATGTGGGGAGCCAAGAAATGTTAGTTCTATCCTGGGAAGATCCAGAATAATTTTCAGCAAGAAATCAGTGGGTTCAGATGAAAACAAGATCATGTATTGAGAAGAAAATGTGTGAGATATAGCAAACTAAATGCACCCAGACATCGAGGGTGGTCAGGGGGATTGTTGATCTGAGTTTTCAATGATGCAAATAGTTTGACTAATGAGTGGCACATTGTTGTTTAGTTGCTCAATCGTATCCGACTCTTTGTAACCCCGTGGACTACAGCACGCCAGGCTTCCCTGTCCATCACCAACTCCCGGAGCTTGCTCAAACTCATGTCCATCAAGTCAGTGATGCCATTCAACCATCTCATCCTCTGTCGTCCCCTTCTCCTCCAGCCTTAGATCTTTCCCAGCATCAGGGTCCTTTCCAATGCTCTTCACATCAGGTGGCCCAAGTGTTGGAGCTTCAGCTTCTGCATCAGTCTTTCCAATGAATATTCGGGGTTGATTTTCTTTAGGATTGACTTGTTTAATCTCCTTGCTGTCCAAGGGACTCTCAAGAGTCTTCTCAAACACCACAGTTCAAAAGCATCAATTCTTCATCACCCAGCCTTCTTTATGGTCCAACTCTCACATCCATACATGACCACTGGAAAACCATAGCTTTGACTAGATGGACCTTTGTCAGCAAAGTAATGTGTCTGCTTTTTAATATACTGTCTAGGTTGGTCACAGCTTTTCTTCCAAGGAGTCTTTTAATTTCATGGCTGCAGTCACCTTCCACAGTGATTTTGGAGCTCAAGAAAATAAAGTCTGCCACTATTTCCATTTTTCCCCTGTCTAGTTGCCATGAATTAATGGGACTGGATACCATGATCTTGGTTTTTTTCAATGTTGAATTTTAAGCCAGTATTATCATTCTCCTCTTTCATCTTAATCAAGAGAGTCTTTAGTTCCTCTTTGCTTTCTAGAATAAGGGTGATGTCATCTGTATACCTGAGGTTTTTGATATTTCTCCCAGCAATCTTGATTCCAGTTTGTGCTTCATCCAGCCTGGCATATCACATGATATACTCTGCATATATTTTTATATATCACTTTTCACCTTACCTTATGCTCCAAGCACTTGTTTCATCTTCCCAAACAGACAATAGGCTACCTATTCATCTTCTGAATTATAGGCTTAATAGAAGATCTTTTTTGATATGATTTTATTGACATGATATTTTAGGAAATAAGATATACAAATTAAACTGTAAACGTTTATACAGCAAATAATTTTTTTCCCAGTCTTAAAGCATGGATTTCCAAGGACATATTTAATTTCATAATCATTTTAAGAAGTGTTGAAAATTTTGCTGAATTTGATGTGAATGAGGCTGTTATTAGGATGTTGTGGGTTTGCCAACAGAAATCTAAAATAGTAGAAATATATTCAACTTGATCCACATGTGGGATATACAACATGGCTCATCTGAATATAGAATATGTTTTAAAGGCATTCTGATCTATAGCTAAAATAGAGCCAACTTTAAAATTATTCTGTAGATCAAACCAGTGAGTCATGCATGCATGTGTGTATGCTCAGCAGCGTCAGACTCTTTGCAACTCCATGGACTGTAGCCTGCCAGGCTCCTCTGTTAGTGGCATTTTCCAGGCAAGAATATTGGAAAGGGTTGCCATTTTCTACTTCAGGAAATATTTCCAACCAAAGGATTGAACTTGCATCTCTGGCATTGGCAGATGGATTTTTTAACCACTCAGTCACCTGGGAAGCCCGAAAGAGTGAATAAATTAGACAAAAGTTAATCACAGTTAGCCTTATCAATAAAGATGAATGGATTATTATGTGTCTCCAGGGGAGATACTGTGAGGAGCATACAGCTTTGCAAGAGTAGTGTTATGACAAGGATGCATAACCTGAAACACATCATTAGGAAGCATGAACATCACAGAAGATGCTCATAGCACCCTTTTAGGATAATCCTTATTTCCCAAGCTTCCTTTATTCATTGAAATCTGCCCAAACATCTGGCCTCAAACTCAGCACTTAACCTCCTGCCTTAATTTTGTACTTAGTAGGTCTAAGTGTAGGCAGCCAGTTCAACTGATCTTGAGGAGTGCAAAACCTCGGTACTCCCCAGTGCACTTTCAAAATGTTACATGCCATCAGATCACACCAGTGTGTGATCACTTTGAACTTTTAGAAAACTTGAAACCCTCCTTTGTGCTCATTTCTAAACTAAGGAAGATATTTGCCTTGTGGAGTCTATTTTTTCACAAGGGTGTTTAGATTTGAGAAAAGAATGATATGAAGGAGAGTAATGATCATTGCAAATTACCTATTTACCATTTTTTTTAGAGAAGATGTCTGTATAGAGATTTGGAACAATAACACGTTATTGGCTTGAAATTTGTGTAGAGTGTTCCCCCCAAATGCAGACACTGTCCTAAACACCTGGACAGAAGGCGTCTAAATTAACAAAGTGGTGCTTAGAAATTTTTCTCTCCTATTCCCTCTCCTCCTGTCTTCCTCTTGAGGTCTTAATACCAGCAGAGGACTGAAATTCGTCTTCACTCTACTTAATATGTGTGACCAGCTGTGATTTTATTTTTGATGCTGCCACATGAAAAAAGTTTGTTTTTTTTTTTCCGAGCTATAGGTGTTAATTGGTATCTTTGTATCTTGCTAATTAAGTTCTAGCAACACCTTCTCCCTCTTCCTCGTTTGCATTTAATGAGCTCCCTTGTTGTATTAATTTATTAGATAATTATATAAAACAAAAAAAAAGTTCAGTTTCTTTAGGAATGTCTTTCGAAAGTATACCTTAAATATTCAAAGACTGATAAGAATGTATACATTACAAGAAAAAAATTCAGCTCAGGAAGAATTACACTTAATGTCAGCCTACACACTCATACTAACATTTTTAATGATGTGATCATTAGGGCATTTATTTAAAAAAAAAGAAAAGAAAAGAAAAGATTGATTCAAAAGCTCAGACAACAATTATTTTGGTGTAAGCAAAACAGAATCACATATGGTACAACACAAGGAGCATACCAGAAACCTTTGCAGTATTTAAGCACAACAAACAAATTATCAGTTAAGCAATGTGCCCTCTGGACTCTAATTATCATTTGTATTTGCATGTTCATTTTCTTTCAAAAAAATTCTTTGAAGCCATTGGCCAAGCATTAAGTTTTTGCAGTGTTTCTATGGTGCCAGACTGGCTTGACAAAAGAAGAATGGAAAAGCCATTGGTGTACATTGAAACTGATCATTGTTTAATACAGTTATACTTCCAGTTCATCAGCAGTTACGGAGTTTTGGAAATCATTTTGAGGGAGAACATCCAGATGTTATTGGTTCCGCTCTCCTGGCCCAACTCAAGCTGGTTCCATCTGAGACCTTTCTAACTTGGCGGACATCTGCAGACAAGTCAATGCCATCTCTCATTGCTCTGGTGTTGTCTTTGGTTGAGCAGTGGATTCTGTTGGAATCCATTCTTTATCTCTTTGATACCTATTACTTACATCTCTGTAATATTCACATCTTCCTATTTACAGAGAAGCAAACATCCAAAAATCAAGATACCAAGCTATACATTCAGTCAACATTGTATTAATGCTTCTTGAACTGCAAAAGATACATTAAAGCTGAAAGTCATAATCATACTCAATCCTTCAAGTGTCTTTGATAGATCTGTTGACAGCAACAACTACCTTTTTTCTTGCCCAGTTTTGTAACACTGAGCTTGCCAGGGGGGATTAACACATTTTAATAAGAAGCCTTAAAAAGTGCAGTAACTAATCCCCCAGGAGACAATGCTGTCAATACCTCCTGAAGGAATAGAACTAATATTTCTAGGCTGTGCGCATTGCATCGATACTTTGCTTTAGGGTAGAGACATGTCTTAGAGAAGCTGTGAACTGGAAAGCATGTGCCTCTGCTTGATCCTTAGGTGAAATGCATGGAAGTAAAATCTCTCCAATGTCATCCATCAATCAGGAATTAGAAAAGAGAGTTTTTCTCACCACCTCCTCCCCCGACCCATACCAAAGAAGAACCAAAGTCAAGTCATTGACAGAGTGATCAGAAACTCTCACTGCTGTTGGTTTTATTCTACCCCCAAAGCTGACTTCAACCCTTTGTGGCTGAAAGCAGGAGACCCAGAGAGGCAACTGGAGACACAGATAGCAGAGCTGTGAGAAGACTGCAGAAAATATTCTCCCCATGTGTGGACTTGGCCTTGAGGCAAAGAATTACAACAGGAAATTAAGAATAGGCTGGTGCAGCCTCATAAACAAATACAAAATTGTGTCAGTACACCAAAATATTTCACTCGACTGCCCTTCCCCTAGGAGGTTCACAGGTGGTATAATAAATGAAATCAGCAGTTCTTCCTGCATGTCTAGCATGTAGGATTATTTTGGCTCAGCCTACCATTAGTTATTTGTAAGCTGGGGCATAAATACACAAGCTAGTTGAATATTTATGGATGGCACCAGAATCCACGCTCATTAATTTGTCTATATAGGGGGAATATGGTTATGGGGAGGAATGGAAAATGTTTACTCTGGGAGCCCTTAATGTGATACATTAAATATGAATACGCTCTTGGTGTGGGAGGTCCTAGAACTCTAGGTAGATGTTGGGTCCCCACTGGCTCTTATCATTTTTTTTCTCTTCCCACAACTGGATATGAAACTGAAAAGCTGCCTCTAACATTCTTAAACGGTGATCTTGCCAGACTCATCCTATAAGAGTTTTTATCCAGACACAATATTTTTTATTAGCTAACTTGTAGCAAGTCTGTCCTCCGAGCCCAACTAAACACGATGCTAAACGTTCTTTCTTTTGCCTTCATGGAAGAGGAACGGTCTGGGCCGCCTTTGTTTTTCAACCAAACAATAGATTTAACCAGTTATTGAATTTATGCTCTCATCAGAGAGCGATTGCTACTGTTCTTTTAACAAGAGAAAATGCTCAAAGAAAAACAAAACAAAAATTAGCACAGGAAAAAAAAAATAAGATTTATGTGCAATTTTTTTCTGGATATTAGATTTGAGAGGCATTCATAGAAAATGGTCTCAGTGCCAAAGATTCAATGCTGTAAGAGAAAGCTATCGCCGAAAGAACTCTAATTTCCAACTTCCTTCTCATTCAGTGGATAAAATGCACAAACCTCATTCTCCTTCTGTGTGAAGAATAATTAGAATGATTTGCCGAAGGAAAGTACATGAAAAGGATTTCCTAATATCTGGTAGAGGATTGTAATGTTTTATTCCTCTATGAATCTTTCCAGATATCTATCAATCCTGAAATGTTTTTTTCCTGATTTAGGTTAACTTTTAAAATCAGTCAGCTTTCTCTGATCCACAGTGATGTAGCAGCTGAATTGAATGATAAATCTGGCCCTCTCTTGACTCTCTCAAGAAGGTGCTCTAAAATTTTGTAATATTTAAGGGTGGAGAAATGAAGGGTGTCTCAAACTACTTTCCTTTTCAAGAAGGAAGCATGGGATCATCAAATAACACATCCGACTGAAATCTCAGATTTGCCAACAGAGTTGTATGCTAGAATCACCTGATCTGTGGGCTTAGTTGCCCAGTAGTATCTGAGTCTTTGAGAACCCATGGACTGCAGCACTTCAGGCTCCTCCATCCACAGGATTCTCCAGGCAAGAATACTGAGTGGGTTGCCATTCCCTTCTCCAGGGGATCGTCCCAACCCAGGGATTGAACCTGGGTCTCCTGCATTGCAGCTGATTCTTTACCACTGAGCCACTTGGGAGCTGTGAAAAAGCTTCCTGGGATCCACCTTTGAACTTCTAGGTGGGATAAACACTAGTGGTTTTCAGAGTAACTCCATGTAATTCTATTGAGTGTCCAATAGAACAATCTTTGAAAACCAATCTTTGATTTCTTTTCAAGAGGCTGATTTTTTTTTCAGTTTAAGTCATTTATTCAACATGAAGCATGCTTTAATGGTTGAGAAGGATCTGCTTTTTTGAACTCCTAATCCAGTACTTTATAAAATGTGTTAAGGAGGAGTGATAAGAATTATGTTTCTTATTGCCTTTCTGCATAAGGTTAGTCAAATAGGATATCAAGGATTAAATATCCTATTTAGTTAAACAGGATGTTTTCTAAAGTTATGAGCTATTTAAATACCCTCATAAAATATTCACAAAACTATTCATTTTATTCTTATTATTTTGGTCATGTTCTCATAATAAAATGAAATACTGTATCAGTGCTAGCTGTAACTAGAAATCTTAGGCCTTTTGGAGTAACCATCTCATACTTATCAGAAGAAGTATTAATACTTTTTAGATCTTTATTTCCATTTATAAGATGATAAGTTAACTTTTGTTAATTTCATTAGGCTAAATTGAGTGATAGTAGAGAAAAAACGAACAGTTTGAAAACATTTGTTTGCAATACGTTTGAACGCTTAAAAAAAAAAGACTACTTTCTGTATGTGAGAGACTGAAAGACAGACTTCTCTGAAACGCAAAATAGCCTTGGAAAATTTCATGGAATAAAAATGAAATAGTAGCACACTGCTTTTCCATACAGAGAGGTATTATCTATTGCTCAGATCATGAGGGCTGACATTAAAAACACAGTGATAATCCAGTGGGTGTTGATTCCGGGATGAGGAATTAAAGATGCGTATTGTGGTTAGTGGTCTTTTCTGTTGACTCAGATGGTAAAGAATCGGCCTGTAGTACAGGAGACCCGGGTGTGATCCCTGGGTTGGGAAGATACCCTGGAGAAAGGAGTGGTAACCCACTCCAGAATTCCTGCCAGGAGAATCCCATGGACAGAGGAGCCCGGAGGGCTGCAGTTCATGGGGTCACAAAGAGTCAGACAGGACTGAGAGTCCAGCACACACACGCATTGGGGTTAGTCTCTTGAAATGGAGGCTGGACATAACAGTCAGGATGTGTTTTGATTCCAACATTTCAGATGCCAGACTAGGCTGAAATCAATGAGGATTACATGGGTTGCAGCGACCTGGCAGTACAGGAGACATCCACACCTGTTAGGAATATTCCGGCTCTCACAGCATGTATACCGGGCTTCCCTGGTCACTCAGATGGTAAAGGGGGAGACCCAAGTTCGATCCCTGGGTAAAGGGAAGATCCCTTGGAGAAGGGAATGGCTACCCACTCCAGTGTTCTTGCCTGGAGAATCCCAGGGACAGAGGAGCCTGGGGGCTGCAGTCCAGGGGGTCACAGTAGACTGCGGCTTAACAAGTGACACATTGATTTTTCTTTTTTCTTTTGGAAGATGGAATCTGAAGTTAGGCAGTCCAGGGCTGACTCTGAATGCCTTCCCTACACCTTTTAATGTTCCTCCGTATTAGTGGCTTGAGAGTAGTGTAATTAAATGTTCTTCCTCCCATTCCTTAGGACTAGGAGGTTACCACATAATTCCAGCTTTAGGCTGACTGAGTTCTTAGCAATATATGATATGGCTGGCAGATAAAAGAAAGAGTGAAAGAAAGGAGACGGCCTTCAAAAATCCTGATGATGTAGTTTAAAGCAATGAGAGATAAAATCAAACAAACAGAATAAAAAGAGACCCTTGGACTAGACAGTCAGTGGACATGAGCTGGAGTAAGCTCCGGGAGTTGGTGATGGACAGGGAGGCCTGGCATGCTGCAGTCCATGGGATCTCAAAGAGTCAGACATGACTGAGCAACTGAACTGAACTGGACCAGACAGGCAATTTGAAAAAAGCAGAATACTCTTTTTTTTTTTTTAAATTATGCTCTTATTTATAGGCACATAAAGACTCGTTAAGAAATGTAACCCAGAACTTACAGCACTGTCTCTCTTTATCAAAAATATTGCCACAGTCTTACTGCATGACCATCTATCCCCAAGTTTCATGACTTCAAACAACAAACATTTATTCTCAAGCTGTCCATTCTGCGTTTGGTGGAGTTCTGGCTGCTCTTGACCTGGTTCATCTGGGAGGGTGGAGCAGCTTCAGGCTGCGAGTTGGCTGAGCCTGGCTCATTGCTGCTCATTCTGAGGGACAGATGGAAGGGAGGAAGCAACCCGGCCCACAGCATGTTCTTCTAATTCAGCGACAGACACTCAGGGCTAGCCCACTTCACGAGCACAAAGTCAAAAAGGGTTGGTTTAGAGATGGGCACACCACCCACTTTGAAACCACAGCTATGCTGTTGACATGTGCTTCCACCACAGGGATGTGGCATCCTGGAAACTTCTTATCATTCATAGAAAATGGTCATACAAAGGCCTACTGGAACCTAAACTCAAATGTCTCAAATGTAATTGTTAGTTTTTAACTATGAGATTCATCACTATAGAACATATGCAGTAGTTTTAAAAGGTGGCACTATCATTAACGATCATGAAAGCCATATATGCTTCATTAATTGTGATTTGATAGATAAAGTTCTCTGCATATGACGTCAAGTTGCAGACTTTCAAAGGTGCAAACATGCCTACCAGTCCCTGAGTGCCAGCTACTGTATTACTGTACTTTTTGAGGTACTGTCCAGTAGTCATGTACAGACGGGAGAGTTGGACCATAAAGAACGCTGAGCCCTGAAGAATTGACACTTCCGAACTGTGGTGCTGGAGAAGACTCTTGAAAGTCCCTTGCACTGCAAGGAGATCAAACCAGTCAATTTCTAAAGGAAATCAACCCTGAATATTCACTGGAAGGACTGATGCTGAAGCTGAAGCTGCAATAGTTTGGCCACCTGATGCGAAGAGCTGACTCACTGGAAAAGATCCCGATGCTGGGACAGATTGAAGGCAGGAGGAGAAGGGGCGACAGAGGACAAGATGGTTGGATGGCATCACCGACTCAAGGGACATGAATTGGTGCAAACTCTAGGAGATGGTGAAGGACAGGGAGGCCTGCTGTCTGCCGTCCTTAGGGTTGCAGCGTTGGGAACAATTTAGTGACTGAACAACATCTGTAAGATTAAAAAATGTATGTTCTGTGTTAGATTTTTATGTACATATTATTTATATGAAAAGTATTATAACCCTAGTACCTATAAACCTGTATAGCTGATTGTGTTAGTTGGGTACCAAGGCTAAACTTCTTGGACTAACTAGCAGTTTGGACTTATGTACACATTCTGAGAAATAAGCTCATTTTTATGTGGGGAACTTACTGTGATTGTTTCTTAATATTTCTATGTTTATCCAGCACTTTTTCAGATGTCCCCACTTAGCCTGAATCTTATGGCTTTTTTATGACATTTTTTCTCACTAATGTAGAAGAGTAGGGTTTGTTGTTGTTGTCCTTGTACACAGTAAATATTTAGTATTTATTTGATGATAAAATCATGTTTACTTTCCTGTTAGTATCTTCATAGGTAATAAGCTAAGAGTCCCCCTGTGTGTGTGTGTGTGTGTGTGTGTGTGTGTGTGTGATTTTTTCCAGGATATCTGAATTGACAGAGTTATTTCTGGGCATTTTTTTTTCTTTTTTTTTGGCTCTTGCATGGCTGACATAGACTTCCACTCATTGATGGCACTGGACCATAAGAAATTTAGAAAACGGTTTACTTTTAGAAAAATCAGTTAAAAATATATATGAAATTTGGATAACTAAAACAACATTAATTTTATATTACAGTTTCTTATATTGTAAATTAAAGAGTTTAAGTTATATAAAATTGTATAAACTCTAATTTTTCTTAATATTGTTATTTCTGTACAATTAGGATATTATTTCACTTTTTAGACTCTTGAATGCTATTATATTATTTCCCACTCATGAACTACCTTTTAAAAATATCCATTTCCTTGTCAGGGAAACAGCCTTATCTATAGAATGTGATGTTCCAGCATCATTAGAAGCATGGTGCAGTAATAATAATAATCAGTTTTGTGATAAGATTAAAGTGTGAGACCTGAACTACTTCCCTCTTTGGTGGCTCAAGATGGTAAAGAAGCCACCTGCAATGAAGGAGACCCTGGCTCAATCCATGAGTCAGGAAGATCCCCTGGAGAAGGGAATGGCAACCCACTCCAGTGTCTAAGAATTACTTCCTGGGTGTTCATTGGTAGGACTGATGTTGAAGCTGAAACTCCAATACTTTGGCCACCTGATGGGAAGAGCTGACTTATTTGAATCCACTATATGACATTCTGGAAAAGGAAAAACTATTGTGACAGTAAAAAGATGAGTGGTTGCCAGGGTTAGGGAGAATCAAGAATGAATAGACTGAGCACAGAGGATTTTAGGGCATTGAAACCACTCTGTATAAAACTATAATGGTGGATGTGTGTGCGTGTATGTGCTCACTCAGTCGTGTCTGAGTGTTTGCAACCTCATGGACTGTAACGCACCAGGTTCCTCTGCACATGGAGTTTTTCAGGCAAGAATACTGGAGTGGGTTGCCATTTCCTTCTCCAGGAGATCTTCCCAACCTAGGGATCGAATCCATGTCTCCTGTGTCTCCTGCATTGGCAAGCTGATTCTTTACCACTGTGCCACCTGGGAAGCCCCCATAATGGTGGATCCATGTCATTATAAACTTATCTAGACCCAAAGTGTGTACAACACCAAGAATGAATCTTAATGTTAGGTGATCGTGATGTGTCAATATAAGTTCATTAATTGTAAAAACAAAAAATGTACCACCCTGGTGGGGGATGTTGATAATGGAGGTTATGCATGTGTGAGGGCAAAGCACATATGGTAATTCTCTGTATGTTTCACTCAGTTTGTTGTAAACCTAAAGTTGCTCTAAAAATTAAAGTCTATTTTTCTTCAGAAAAGAAAAAAAAAAGAAAGAAAAGAAAAGACCCTGATGCTGGGAAAGACTGAGGGTGGGAGGAGAAGGGGACGACAGAATATGATATGGTTGGATGGCATCACCAACTTGATGGACATGAGTTTGAGTAAACTCTGGGAGTTGGTGATGAACAGGGAGGCCTGGCATGCTGTGGTTCGTAGGGTAACAAAGAGTCAGACACTACTGAGCGACTGAACCAAAAAGAAGAACTGACATTAGTTTAGGATATGGACTACCTGTTCATATTAGAGCATAGCCTGGATTTGTTGGGACGGAGTTGTCACAGAGGGGAGAGTGAAAGCCAAGTTCAGAAAGTGGTTGAATGATGAACTGCAGAGTATCTGATATAAAATCAAGAAATAGGAGTCTTGCAGGCAATGGCAAGCCTCTTAAAGAAACTGAGAATTGGTGCAACAGAAGCAGAGCTGCATTTTAGTACCAGCAGCCTGCGATGCACCCAGGCTGGGAGAGCAGGCATGGCTTAGCTGGTCGTTGGAGGTGTCCACACCTTGTGCGCTGGTTTGGTGTGATTCCATGAGGGAGTGTGGGAGCTAAAAGAAAGTCAAAGGTGACTCCAAGATTTTCATTCTGAATGAGTGACTGAGACCTGATGCCAAACAAATAAATAGGAACGAAAGCTGACATTTGACATAATCACATTCTCCTGTGAAGAGGGAAAAATAGTATTAGCGATGTATCAAGTACTCAATGTGTAGAGAGACTTCCTTGGGTTTTCTGGAGTCTCATATTCCTGTCTTGTAAGTTTTACCATTTGGGGTGACTACATGAACCTGTACAGAACTTGGCTGGATTAGATAGGTGACAGGCTCTATTTTTCGAATGGTTGATTCAAAACTTTCATATGTGGTTGAAAGGACTTGACATCCAACTTTTAATATTTAAAGACATGCCCTAGCACAGCTTCTCAGCGCATCTGAATAATTTGTGACACCTCACACTCATTATATCACATCTACATTTCTGCTATTTCATATAACTCAACCCTAGTTTTGAATATCATGATTTAAATATTCATAAAATATCATTAAAGAAACTTTGACACTCTGAGGAATACAATAACCAGTGTCCCCCAACTCAAGATCATATATAAATAGTTTCTACCCATTTAATTCTTCTTAGGAGTTTGAAGTTAAGTTCATATTTTAAAAGTGAAGTAAAATAGAACTGCTACTTGATCTCGGCTAGTTACTAGAGAGAGACCTGTAGTGAAAACACTGATAAACTGTAAACTACACCTGTGAAATATATTTAACTAATATTATAAATTCTAACATTCAATATTCAAAAAACTAAGATAGTGGCATCCAGTTCCATCACTTCATGGCAAATAGATGGGGAAACAATGGAAACAGTGACAGATTTTATTTTATTTTATTTTCTTGGACTGCACCCATGAAACTAAAAGACATTTGCTCCTTGGAAGAAAAGCTATGACCAACCTAGACAGTATATTGCAAAGCAGAGACGTTACTTTGCCATTAAAGGTCTATTTAGTCAAAGCTATGGTTTTCCCAGTAGTCATGTGTGGATGTGAGAGTTGGACCATAAAGAAAGCTGAGCGCTGAAGAATTGATACTTTGAACTGTGGTGTTGGAGAAGACTCTTGAGAGTCCCTTGTACTGCAAGGAGATGAAACCAGTCAATCCTAAAATCAGTCCTGAATATTCATTGGAAGGACTGATGCTGAACCTGAAGTTCCAAAACTCCAACACATCTCCATCTGATGCGAAGAACTGACTCATTGGAAAAGACCCTGATGCTGGGAAAGATTGAAGGCAGGAGGAGAAGGGGACGACAGATGATGAGATGGTTGGATGGCATCACTGACTCGATGGACATGAGTTTGAGGAAGCTCCAGGAGTTGGTGAATGACAGGGAAGCCTGGTGTGCTGCAGTTCATAGGGTCGCAAAGAGTCAGACATGACTGAGTGACTGAACAGAACTGAAATGATATTCTAAATGCTTTGAGAATCTCTCTTCTCTCCTCACTCGATCAGGCAGCTCTGGAAGTTTTATAGGTCACCTTCTTTACTTGCACTTATACTTAAAAATGATATCCTGTAACAGTTAACTTTTACAAAGTGTGTTTTCATTACAGGGCTAAAGTTTTCAGGAGTTTGGTTAATTTTTATAATTTTCATTCTCATTTTAATATTTATAATTATAAATTAGTTTTCCATAAACTTGTACTTTGAGATTATTTAATATATTATTCTAAGCTATGGGAGTCTGAAATCTAATAGATTCTCATCAACCTGATTCTGAAAGAGTAAATACAATACATACATATGTGTACGGAGAACTGGGTTCCCTGCAGGCTCAGATGGTGAAGAACCCGCCTGCCAATGCAGGAGACCCTGGTTTGATCCCTGGGTCAGGAAGATCCCTTGGAGAAGGAAATGCCAACCCATTCCAGTATTCTTGCCTGGGAAATCCCATGGACAGAGGAGCATGGGGGGCTATAGTCCATAGGATGGGTTGTAAAATTCAGACATGACTTAATGACTAAACCACCACCACCATGGAGAACTAAAGAATCAAAAATGAACATATTCACCTTCTTACTCTATTAAGCTTCTTGTAGGACGCAGATTTAAGCTTTCCTCTTTGGATGTTTGTGTATTAATTAAGGAGACACTAACTCCTTTAACAAATCCAAAACCATACTTTCAGTGAATTAACATAACAATCTTTAATTCTTACTCATGTCAAATAGTCAGGTGTCCTTCAGGAGCTTAGAATCCTGCGCTAGCCCTGTGGTTTGATATCGGCTCAGTGAGAATTATACTACCTTACTTGGCGTATGTGGGAAGGTTTTAGTGATATGGGATGTGCTGGAGTATGTGTGCTTTGGTCTACACAGATTATCTTCCTATCTCAGCAGCCTCTAACAATAGATTCACATTGCCCATTCATGGGATATGTTGACTGCTGAGCCAGTAAGCCTTTGGTCCTGGTGTGTGTTTTACTCTTGGCTCTGGGCTGAAGTGACTCCCCAACATGGGTTGCTAGAGTTCTGGCAAAATACAGAAGACACAGAGTGATGATACTATGACTCTCGAAGGGGTGTACATCTTTCTGCTCACATTTTCTTGGCCAAGGTAAGTCACATAATCAAGCCTGATGCCATCAGGGTACAAAGGTTTGATCTTCTCCAGGACAAGGATGCAAATCCTTTGGCTCCATATGCAACTGGCTGCAAAGGATTACACCAAATAAGACATTTATTTAATCTGTGTTCTTTAAAGATGCAAAAGCAAATATTATCTTCATATCTCAATGGTTTATTACTTGAAATGTTAATACATAAAAGCAATAAGATGAGTTTGTAATACTCCCATGCAATTTTACTCTGTCTTTCATCTATAATGAAAATCCCTCTAGTCTTATAATAGTCCACTTTCATTAGGGGGTAATTCTCGAATATTGACAATGGAGTATTAGGTTTATGATTTTCAGCTTTGAAGTCATGCAGGAAAAATATAACAAGGTAAAATATGACTTTTATCTAAAAAAATTTTGGGGACAAATCCAAGCACATTTCTGTTGACGTGGATATTTCAGGGACACACAAAAAAAATATTAAAATTGAAATACAGGACAGTGACATATGTGTTTCTTTTTCATTAAAGAAGCACATTTGTCAGTTGTGTCCAGACTGCACTCTCAGAGCTGGTAACCTCAGAGTCTGGTGTCATGCTACACAATTCTTTCTTCACAGAGAAAACCGGAATTTCTCAGCTTCCCATATACCCTCCTGCAAATCACGCTTTCTCCATACTATTAACATTGAGATCTGTAACAGCTCATTTACCCTTGCCCACCAAGGGTCATTGTTGGGCTTCCCTGGTGGCTCTGGCCCGCAATGCAGGAGACCCAGGTTTGATCCCTGGGTTGGAAAGATCTCCTGAAGAAGGGAATGGCTACCCACTCCATTCAGTATTCTTGCCTGGAGAATTCCATGGACAGAGGTACCTGGCAGGCTACAGCCCATGGGATCACACAGAGTCGAATATGACTGAGTCACTAACACTCTCAAGGGTCATTGATAGTGGCTTAACTATTTCTCTTATTTTTACCTTTTCCTATGATTATTCAAGTGACACTCTCACCTTGAGAACAAGAACTTCCCTTGGAGTAAGTAATTTTGGCTTTCTTCAAAAATGAGTAAGCATTTTTGGCTCTGGGTCCCATATGGCTTCCACCACCCTGCTCAGCTGTGCTGTCTCCTAGGATCGATGCATAAATTCATAAAAGTGTGGGCTTTCCAATAAGAGTGAATTCACATAAACAGGTGGCCTGGTGGCCCGACTTGGTTGACCCCTTCTCTACTCTCATCCAGTTTCTTTTTTTTTTTTTTCAACTTTTTTTTTTTAGGGGGGGCAACTTTAGAACCTCTATGCAGGTCAGGAAGCAACATTTAGAACTGGACATGAAACAATGGACTCTTTCCAAATAGAAAAGGAGTACGTCAAGGCTGTATATTGTCACCCTGCTTACTTAACTTATATGCAGAGTACATCATGAGAAATGCTGGGCTGGAAGAAGCACAAGCTGGAATCAAGATTGTGGGAGAAATATCAATGACTTCAGATATACAGATGACACCACCCTATGGCAGAAAATGAAGAAGAACTAAAGAGTCTCTTAATGAAAGTGAAAGAGGAGAGTGAAAAAGTTGGCTTAAAACTCAACATTCAGAAAACTAAGATCATGGCATCTGGTCCTATCACTTCATGGCAAATAGATGGCTAAATGATGGAAACAGTGACAGACTTTATTTTTCTGGGCTCCAAAATCACTGCAGATGGTGACTGCAGCCATGAAACTAAAAGACACTTACCCCTTGGAAAAAAAGTTATGACCAACCTAGACAACATATTAAAAAGCAGGGACATTATTTTGCCAACAAAGGTCCGTCTAGTTAAAGCTATGGTTTTTCCAGTAGTCATGTGTGGATGTAAGAGTTGGACTGTGAAGAAAGTTGAGCACCAAAGAATTGGTGCTTTTGAACTGGGATGTTGGCGAAGACTCTTGAGAGTAAGGAAATCAGTCCTGAGTGTTCATTGGAAGGACTGATGTTGAAGCTGAAACTCCAGTACTTTGGCCACCTGATGTGAAGAGCTGACTCACTGGAAAAGACCCTGATGCTGGGAAAGATTGAGGGCAGGAGGAGAAGGGGAAGGCAGGGGATGAGATGGTTGGATGGCATCACTGACTCAATGGACGTGGGTTTGGGTAAACTCTGGGAGTTGGTGATGGACAGGGAGGCCTGGTGTGCTGCGGTCCATGATGTGGCAAAAAGTTGGGTAGAACTGAATGACTGAACTGAACTGAACTGAACTGAACTGAACCTTAGATAAAGATTGTAATGTTCACGGTTTCCAAGATCTCCCCTTCTGTTTTATGCTTCAGAATTCTGCTATCCAATTCCATGTCCCGTCTCCTGAGCCTTTCCTGGTAAGAGTGACTTTCTAGCTGAGTCAGGGCAGAGAGCACACCGCTTGGCACTTGCCACTCTGGGCTTGGTCTTTTCCTCTCCAGATTCTGTGAAAGGGCATGCCCTTGGTTTTCCCCACTTTGTGATACATCCTTTTGTTATCTTTGTTGTTGAGAAACAGCTTTAACTGTAAGTCCTAAAAAACAAAACAAAACAGTGACTAAGGCAAGCAAGATTCTTTCCCCGCTGATATTGAAATCTGGAGTGAAAGAGCTAAGAGCTGGTTTAGCTCTTTAATGACGTGGTCAAAGATCCAGGTACTTCCCGCCTCTCTGCTCCATCCTCCTAAGTGGATTGACCTTTTTAAAATTTTTATTTTATATTGGAATACAGGTGGTTTACAGTGTTGTGTGAGTTTCAAGTATACATCAACATATTCCTGTATCTCTTCTTTTTCAGATTCTTTCCCATATAGGCTATTACAGAGTATTGAGTAGTGTTCCCTGTGCTGTAAGTAGGTTCTTGTTGATCATCTATTTTATATGTAGTGGTGTGTTTATGTTAATCCCAACTTCCTAATATATCCCTCATATATTCGATGGAACATTACTCACAAAAAAGAATGAAATAATGCCTTTTGCAGCAACAAGTGGATAGAATTTATCGTGTCAGAGAAAGACATATATCATATGAAATCATTTACATGTGGAATCTAAAAATGATACAAGTTAACTTATTTGCAAAATAGGAGCAGACTCAGAGACTTGAAAAACAGACTTGTGTTGGGTTTTGTTCTCACGCTTTCTGCCTTGTGGCCACTCTGCAGGGTTTTTATGTTACAGATGGACCTCATATCTAAATCCAAGACAAAAGGAAGGAACACAAACCAGACAAAGTCCCCTCTGCTCTTTTTACCAAGATAGGAGACCCTAAGACCCTTGCAGTAGCTTCCTTAGGTATCATTGGCCTGGATTATGACAGGCGTCGGCATTCTGAGGCGAGAGAGAAGCTAGAAAAGATTATTGTTTTCAGCCAGATGTATTGCCTTCTTTTTCAAAACTTGCTTTTCTTCCTAAAGAAGGAGTTGAATGGACGCTGATTAAAGGATCAACAGTGTCTGCCACAGTGACCTCGAAGGATACTACTCCTCCAGTAACTCCGTAAGTGTTGATGTTCCAGAATGGTGTCCTTTGACCTATCATGATGGTAACCTACTTGCCAGTCCTGGGCATACCATATACTACTTGCCAGTCCTGGGCATAGCATACACTACCGTAGGTTAAAGCACAACAAAGACGTTGTGTCCCTGCTAAGACACTTCAGTCGTGTCCAACTCTGTGCAGCCCTGTGGACTGTAGCCTACCAGGCTCCTCTGTCCATGGGATTCTCTAGGCAAGAATACTGGAGTGGGGTGCCCTGCCCTCCTCCAGGGGATTCTCCTGATCCAGGGATCGAACCTGTGTCTCTTATGTCTCCTAGACTGGTACTCAAGCTCTTTACCACTAGTGCCACCGGGGAAGCCCAACAAACATGCTGCTGATGGTCAGATATGTCTGGCTAAGACTCTAGCATCCTATGTCTATCTTCTATGAGGTTCCTCCTGGTTTTGTCACATAGTTTTCAAACAGAAGATACTATAATTGCAATGCCTCTCTTTAGCTGCTATTCCTCATGTATCCCCATCTTGGTTGTCATATTATAAAATCAGACAGCCAAGAAACTCAGCTTTTCCCCCCTCCAACCCCTGCACGGCCAAGCCCCATCTCGTTTCTTCACCTCCCTCGAGGCTATTAACTTGTGTGCATGCCATGGTGTTTCTCACAACCACTTTCTAGTTAAGGAATATCGTTTCTCGCTCTGTCAACTGAGGAATAAGCTCTTCCCTGGTTGTCTTGCTTCCTGTGAATGGTACCATCCATAAAATCCTTCTAAGATACCAAGTACAAATTATGCCCCATCTTAAAGTGCTGTGATGCTCACCGTAATTAACAGCAGGCAACCCAGACCACCTAGGAATGGTCATCTCTTTGTTCCTCTGTATTGCTGATGACTTCCAGGTCCTTCCCTCTTCCCAGATCCATTCCTAAAGCTCTGTTTGGCCTGCTGGGTGTATTCACCAATATCTACCTGACATTTGTACACCAAGTCTTCTAGTCATCTTCCATCTTTGCACCTTACTCACTGATGTCTTCTTGGCCCTGAAAAGGATGTTCACTTTGGGCTTATGGATCTTTGTATGGTGTGCTGTCTTTGCCCGTGACCTCTGCTTTTCTGGATTATTTGGAGAATTCAAGACAGAAGCATCTGTCATGTCGGAGTAGGAGCCCTAATGGCTGTGGCATGTTTCGCTCTCGCGCGCTTTCCTTGTGCGCTGGGGACCACATGTTTCTAATACATGCTGCACTTTGGGTCTGGATTCTAGAGTGGAGAGGCATGAGGAGCCAAACTGTAGACAACCCACAGCAAAAATGCACAAAGAATGAGAGAGAAATGATTATCGTAAGCCTCTGAGATTTGGGGGCTACTTGACGATGTACCCTAATGTAGGGGAAACTGGCAAAAACAGATAATAATATTTAAATTCAATTTCTACCTCATCTCTTAGCTTTCTGTCAATGCATGCAGGAAATGTCAGCATATTTCCACAGGAAGAAAAAAAAATATTGTTGCCTCCCCTTGGATGTTGAGTAAATTATGAGGCTCGATTTCCTTCCTGTTTGATTCCTATTAACTTCAATAATGCAGCAGTCCCTTCAATTAAAATGAAATAAAAACTGAAAGCCTCACTAAATCCTACTCAGCACTCCATTTACCCTGTGACTGTTGCTTACCAACTGTTGATAATGAGTCTTACAAAAACAATTTTCTTCTCTCTGTTTTCTTTTCATCAGCTCTGGTGGACACCCCAGCCTCCTTCTCATGTCTGTATCCTGGCTGCACCCTTAAATTGTTTCTAATATGCTTGATAATATGCATGCCTCTACAGGCAAGAGTTGCTTTTAAGAAATCATTTTATTTTTAATTGGAGGATAACTACTTTACGATATTGTGATGGTTCCTGCCATATACCAACTTGAAGCAACCATAGTTATATATATACACCCTCTCTCTTAAACCTCTTTCCCACCTCCCTCTCCATCCCACTCTTTTAGGTTGTTATGGAGCATGGGCTTCGGGTTCCTGCTGTCGAACAGCACATTCCCCTGGCTCTCTATTCTACATATGGAAATGTATATATATATCAATGCTACCCTCTCAGATAATCCCACCTTCTCCCTCCCCTACTGTGTCCAAAAGTCTGTTCTCTGTGCTTTCATCTCCATTGCTGCCCTGTGGATAGTTTTCTCAGTACCATCTTTCTAGCTTCCATATATATGCATTAATATATGATATTTGTCTTTCTCTTTTTGACTTACTTCATTCTGTTTAATAGGCTCTAGGTTCATCCACCTCCTTAGGACCAATTGAAATGCATTCCTTTTTAAAGCTGAGTAATAGTTCATTGGGTATCTGTACCACAATTTCTTTATCCATTCATCTAAAACTATGATGAGGTATCATCTTACACCAGTCAGAATGGCTGTCAACAAAAACTCTACAAACAATAAATGCTGGAGAGGGTGTAGAAAACAGGGAACCCTTTTGCACTGTTGATGGGAATGCAAATTGATATAGCCACTGTGAAGAACAGTATGGAGGTTCCTTTTAAAACTAGGAATAAGACTACCATACCATGAGGAAACCATAACTGAAAAAGATCTACCAGGCCAGGGAAGAGTCCTGGAGTGGGTTGCCATTTTCTTCTGCAGGGGATCTTCCCGACCTGGGGATTGAACCCAGGTCTCCTGCATTGCAGGCAGTTGCTTTACCCTCTGAGCCCCAGGGAAGCCCACTGAAAAACACACAGGTACCCCAATGTTCATTGCAGAACTATTTGCAACAGTTGTTTTTTCAGTGCTCCATTTATTAGGGGACCCATTGACATGTAACTTTTCTTGCCATTCCAGCCTTCATAAAATTATTTCCATCCTTGACTTCAATGACCACTATTTCAGCCCCAAGGGGCTGATGGATCATGAGTTACTCAAAAAATTAAGCTCTGTTTTTCTCTTGACCTGCAGTTGTTTTATAAAATGTAAGCTATGTTAAGATAATAGTTATTTACTAAACAATTTTATTTTTTTCTTAACATTTATTTTATTTTATTAATTTTATTTACATTATCATGTTGGTTTTGCCATACATTGACACGAATCTGCCATGGGTATACATGTGTTCCCCTTCCAGAACCCCCCTCCCACCTCCCTCCCGATTCCCTCTCTCTGGGTCATCCCGGTGCACCAGCCCTGAGCACCCTGTATCAAGCATCAAACCTGGGCTGGTGATTGATTTCACATATGATAATTTACATGTTTCAATGCCGTTCATTATACAAAATCTTAATTCTGTCATTAAAAAAATTTACAAAAAAATACAACCACAAAAAATTTACCATCACCTGTTTTGCTCCCATTTAGAAAAAGCCTGCAATTTGACTATGGAATAAACTATTGACTGTAGAGTAGAAAATGTTATTATATTTTAAAGAGTTTCACAATCCCTTATGACACAGAGATACACTACAGACACAATTTTATTTTTTAAAAAATGAGAAAAAAAAAAAACCCACATGAGACAAGGAGGTACAATAAACCAAAAAACTATCAGTTTTCCTGCAAAGAACCCTGTCAAAATGGTCTTGTTTGGAAATGCACATCCATTTGACTATATTTGCAAATCGTGTTTTTCCCCCCCCTAAGAATAATATGGAGTGTAGAAATGCTTTCCTAGGCAGGAAGCTCTTTTTAAATTCATTTTGCTGAGCTTTAGGAAATGTAGTTTAGCAGCTACCTTGCATAGAAACCCCAAGCCACAGCATCCACGTGTTCAGCAGAGTCTGCCTTGGACAGCAGTTTTGATACTGCTGCGTGCAATTGGCATTTACAGCATCCTGCCATTTACACCCCTGTCTAAATGTACAGTGCTTAGAGCATGCCAGCAGTGCACATGAGGGTGATGGACAGCGCATGTCTATCTGTCTCCTGATGCAATTTAGGAAAGGCTTGCTCCTTCACGTTCACCTGGGATGCAAAGGGACAAGGCGGGTGGTGGCCCCATTACCTTGCTTCCTTTCCTTTCTTATAGCCTCACTGCAATTCCTTTTTTAAAAAATTTTTATTGGAGTACAGTTGCTTTACACTGCTGTGTTTTGATGTCATGCTGACATTTGTCATCTCCAAAGGCAACCTTGTATCACCTAAGTATGCTCATAAGTGCCTGTCCAGATAAGGATCTTCCTTCTCCAGTTAACGTTCATCTTTAAATGAGATTAATGCAGTTATTTCATGTATAAATACTAATCAACCATCAGTGGTCTGAATGACCATGTTGAGGGAACTTGCTATGTTTAATATCAGAATACTGGTGTTCTTTGTGTGTGAAAAGGCAGTATTTTTTTTTCAATGTTTTCTATAGCAGAATTCATACAGAATTTGGTCAAAATGCTCATGACAAAAGCAATTAGAGTATTTAAGTTTACAATTACATAAACCCATTTTAAAAAGTCAAGTATTCCCCCATTAAAAAATCTGTTAAGTTAATAAAATGGAAATTTGATGCTTGTTTGTTAAGAATTATGCAGTGTGCTTCATTATTAAAACACTGGATTATCCTCACTGTAGTACCATTTCTGTTAAAACTTGCATATGTCAATTATCCAGGAGACATACAGGAGAGTTTTAAAGCAGTACATAAATACATAAATTATTTTCAAACCCATGTTAGATTGCAAGTTCTCCATTTACTTAAGGAGATTGGGGAATAGAAATGATCTATTGTTACATTTTAATAAAAAACTTAACGCAAGTAAAGATGTATTGGGCAAGCAAAGGCTAAATTTTATGAAACATTTGTTCATTTGTAAAAATTCATTAAATTTCTCTGAATTTAAAATTTCTTCTCACAATTTTCCATTTAAGGTAATATGGGGGTCTAGGCATTCTGACTGACTATTCTTCAAAAAAGCCTAGAGGCCATGGAAATATGTGTTTCATGATTGAATCAATGCACAAGAAAGAAAGTAAAAATTCTTGTTTGAACACTAAAGAGAGAAAGAACCCTAAAAATAAGTAAAATTCTGAACCAGGTTTGACATTGGGGAAATTTGTCAAAAAAAATTCTAAAATCAGTTTTCTTAGCCTTTTGGAATTCAGGAAATAGGAGAGAACATCCAGGGACCAAAAAAGATGAGAGTCTGTTTGGAAAGCTACCTTCCTTCAGCTGGAACCATCGGAAGTCTAACTCATTAGTAAAATTATGAAATGAAACTCAAATCAATCCATTTGTCCTGGTGATGGAAAGAAAACATACTATTCTTCAACTTGATACTGCATGGGAGGTAAACATGTGTGCACAGGCAGATGTACACACACACACACCTCAATTTTTTGCTTAATCCTTGAGAAAAATATAAAACTGGACCTCGTGTGTACTTTCTTTGCATGATAAAAATAAAAAAATATATTTATAACACAAAACCCCATCATCTATTTTAAAGTTGACTTAATATGGCAAAGGCAATAATACAAGTCATTTTGGAGGATTTCACCTTCATTGTTGAACTCAAAGAAACTTTCCTCCAGAGAAAGTTTGCACTCACAGTCAAATTTCACTAAAGAAATAAGATAGAACCATGAGTGATAGCCTGCAAGTGTAAGAAGCACTGAAAATAGCACCATTTTAAAAAACATATATTACTACAATCACATAGAGAATGAAAATAAATATATATAAAGTATACTGGACATATTTGAAAAGACTAGTTTGAAAATATAATCATGGAAAAATAAAATGTGAAGAACAAACAAGATTTTAAAAAGAACCAAGTGGAATTTCTAGCTGAAAGAAGAAGCTAGAGTGTGACAGCAGATAAGGCACAACTGGGAGCTTTAGTGAACTGATAGAGCTGAAGAAGTGTTCTAGAATTGAGCACAAATGAGGAAATGGGGAATGTGGTGGAAAACATAGCCTACATCGAAGAAAGCATGTAAAGGATGAACCTAGCCCTCACTGAATTCCTCAAACCAGAGCTAGAGAATTATTACGGAGATTATATCTGAGAACTGATGAATGGCAATGATCAATACATCCGAGAGCGCCTGTGAATCTTAAGCAGGAGAGTTGAAGAAAAGTGTCCACACCTTGGCACGTGAGAGTAAAATCGCAGAATCCCAAAAAGAAAGAAATAGCTTGAAAATCATCAGTGAGATTTAAAAAGGCAATCAGTAAGAAAAGGCAGATTGAAGTCAAGAGAATGACAATTATACTGATTGTTGACTTGTAAAGTAGTGTCCAAAATAAGTTTCTTGACCTTGGGCTCCTATCCACAAGGGAAGTATAAAGGAAGAGTCGTGGACCACTATATACAAAATACATAAACAACAAGGACCTGCTGTAGAGCACAGGGAAATATATTCAATATAATTTAATAGCCTATAATGGAAAATAATCTGAAAATGAATATATGTGTATATATATATATATATATGTATACACACACACACACATATACACATATACATGTGTGTTTTTATGCATGTATATATGTATATATCCTGAGGAGGAAATGGCAACCCACTCCAGTATTCTGAGTGACTAACAGACACGTACATGTATATATAGGATTCCCTAATGGCTCAGACAGTAAAGAATCTGCCAGCAATGCAGGTAGTATGGGTTCTGTCCCTGGGTTTGGAAGATCCCTTGGAGAAGGGAATGGCAAACCATTCCAGTATTCGTGCCTGGAGAATTCCATGGACAGAGGAGTTGGGCAGGCTACAGTCCATGGGGTCACAAAGAATAGGACATGACTGAGAAACTAACACTTCACTTCATATATTTATGTGGATCATTTTACTGTACACATGAAACTGACACAACATTGTAAGTCAATTATGCTTCAACTAGGAAAAAAATTAAAAAGACTTGCATCCTGTCCTTGGAGAGATTGCCAATATACCCTGAGTCTCTACCCATTTCCCCTCCCAGTTGACAAGAGCTTGAGGTGTGACCTGGGACCTAAGGGGACACAGAAGTGTGGGATTTCCTCCAGAAAGCATTCAAGGAGGGAGGCTTGTACACCAATGGCATGAAGCAAGAAGGCTGCAGCTTAGAAACCACAGCATTCCAGCTGATGGCAGGCAACTTTGCACTTTTCTTATGAATCACAGTTAAACTGTTGTCCAAAAGTTTCTGTGAATGAGCGCACTTCTGCAGACTGAGGCCAGAAGGACGCAATTACCAGATGGTCAGGGCATGGGGGCAGAATCTCAGGAGAGCAACCAGAGAGTGTGCATCCAGTCTAGCTGGGAGAACTGCTCATAGGGAACCACCAGCCATGGGGCAGGGCCTCAAAGAGAATTCAGCAGTAAACTGTCCTTGACTTCCGGAGGAGTCCACCAGAAGCTGACTCCTGGCAGGTCAATCAGAGCATGAGTGCAAGGCTTTTCTTCTCGCCAGAGTATTTCCCACTGCACTCCTGGGAAGAAAGGCAGGAAGCTTACACTTAAACGTGGAGAAGAAAGATGCTTACTGCTTGCTCCCCAGATTGGCCAAACTCATGAAGAGGATTTAAGTAAGTATTGACATTTCCATTCTTGTAGAGGATAGAGGACTGTAATTATCAAAACGAGGTAATTCTTGGGCCTGAAAGTGGCTAGAGCACTCTTAGTTACCTTGGAGCAAGTGGCTGGTACCTGGGGCATCTACTATGTATTTTGTTCAGGTCCAGGGGTTTCCATAAGCAGTTGGAGGAGGGGATGAAATGATTTCTGATTGTATCTTTCCTTATTTTCCAGGTTAAATACATGTTAAGAAAGGTGTTAATTTAATATTGCATAGTTAAATCAATGTTCAAAGAGTTTATTGGATGATAGCTTTGGAAATATAGTTTAAAATATCCATTTATTACCTTTAATGCCTTCTAGCTTTACTATAAGAAAGAATGCTTTGGAAAATAACAAAAACTAAATAAAAATAACTCCGTTTCAACCTCTTAACTGGCTAAATGCACTGTGTCGTTTGGGAGGGGGAAGGGTAAGAAATGGAGAAATTACAGGCCGGGGTGTCTCACTGAGGTATATCAAATCCTATTAGTCCAGGTAATTTCCTTGGCTGAAACAGGACAGGGGAACTATTGTCTTGTCTGCTTCGGCTGAAATGTTTTATTTATCCTCCATGTCTGTTTCATTTGTGCGTAATTCTATTCCCCTTTCCACATTTGCCCTGCTGGGTCACTTTTGTCCCGTGATAAAGTTCCTGTGATGTTCTTAGTAAATATTTAAAATTCTCATAATCATGTTTTAGCTATTACTATGCTGAATAGTGCTAGTTATCGCTGATAGCATCTCAGTAAGCTTTCAAAAATGTATTCCTCCACTCTAGAGGAATGCGTTCCTTTGAAATTTGATTGCCTCCAAAGCTTGACATGAGGTTTATTCTCCTCATGAAATAAACCATTTAATCTGGAATGCATACACATAAAGCGGAAACTTGAAAGGAATATGTCATCCCTGGCTAACAGTTAAATATGACAATCCTAGACAACATTTTAAAACCCAGAGACATCACTTTGCCCACAAAGATCCATACAGTCAAAGCCATAGTTTTTCCAGTAGTCATGCATGGCTGGGAGAATTGGACTGTAAGAAAGCTGAGTGCCAAAGAACTGATGCTTTTGAATTCTGGTCCTGGAGAAGACTCTTGAGAGTCACTTGGACAGCAAGAAAATCAATTCAGTCACTCCTAAAGGAAATCAACCCTTTGATATTCATCGGAAGGACTAATGCTGAAGCTGAAGCTCCAATACTTTGGCCACCTGATGTGAAGAGCCAACTCATTGGAAAAGACCCTGATGCTGGAAAGATTGAGGGCAGGAGGAGAAGAGGGCATCAGAGGTTGAGAAATTGGATGGCATCACCGACTCAATGCACATGAGTTTGAGCAAACTCTAGGAGATAGTGGAGACAGAGAAGACTGGCATGCTTCATTCCATGGGGTCACAGAGTCAGACACGACTGTTACGTGGCTGGGGAGGGGTCTCTTTGTACACCCTGTTCAACGCTCTAGGAACTTGATTCCTAAAGACATACCATCACAGGGCATCTAGATTTTCCTTCTATACCACAGAGTGTCTCTTATTTCTTTGTTCATTTCCTTACTATTTTGTATTTGTTTTTTTTAAATATAGCCCAGATCACAGTATAGCTATTAGAAGTTTGTGGTTGTATACTTAGAGAGTTCCCAGAAAATGATTAATAACATGGTTAGTGGGGAAATTTGCCAACAGAATCCTAAAACTTAGTAACTGAGAGAAGAAAGTTCCAGAAGAGTAGAACAAGTAGGTATGTGTATGTTCTGAGTTGATCAGAAACATAAAAGGCCATTTAGGCTAGTTTTCTTGAAATAAAATAAAAAGTAAATGTACTAACTTAAAAGTTAGAGTTGGAGAGTTCAATGATAAACTTATCAGGTCACGGGTTAGCTGACTAAAGCCTTAGTCTAAAAACTGCAGGCATGGTGGTTCTGTGTTGCTCTCGTGAGTCAGTTGTTTGGCCAAAGGCCTTGTTTCTTTCAGTCCTCAAAATGGTGAAACCCTCAGATGAGATTGGAGGAGCTTCTGCCTTCCAGTGGAAAAGTCAAAGGCAGATCATTATAGATCAGGCATGATTCAAAGGCTACCTCATTTAAATACCTAATTGGATATTGGAAGAGTTGTCCCCCAGCCCCTTAAAATTTCTATGAATTTTGTTTTCCTTCTGTGCCTCTGGAAGTTCTATGAAGCTACATTTTAATCTGTGGTTAGACTGAAAGAGTTGGGCACAGATTATGGGATTGGATGGTATATACTGTAAGTTTGCTTTAGCCATGAAATTCCATGTATTTTTGTAGGCAACTGTATTTTGAAAAGAACTGCTATTGAAATCTGGTTTTAAAGCCCTTATTTTTTTGCTTAGTCAACTAAAAGGATTGTGTGCTATATTTTTAAATTTGTAATATCATTATGTGAGAACAGAAAAAATAAAACTTTTGCATTAACTCCTTTCTCTTTCATTTTTCAGAGTTTTAATCTTGAATTTAAAGTTATGCTTACCTTATGTATCCTTTATGGTCTTATTTTCTATGAAGAATGTAATCCAATCGATCTATTGTTATAGTATGTCTACTTTTTGTCTTAAAAATCTGTAGATTATTAGCAAAGGAGGACTTTCAGTTTTACATGGGAAATAATAAATGTTTCAGAAGTTTAACATCTTAAATTGTATATTATCAAGGATAAAGATAAAGGTATGTAAAAAAGCCTTTCCAAGCTTTTACCAAAACAATTGTAGGAAATTTTTCATCATGCTTCTATTATTCTTCTGTCCTGAAAAGTACCCTCAGAGACATAATGGCCACAACCATTTCATTTCTAACTTATTAAGCAGTCTGAGGGTGAATTGAGAGTTTCAATTCCAGGTTATGGTTATAATTGCTAAATGCAAAAGCCCCTGTTGCCTTTCATTAAGCAGTTATAATATTTAATTGAGACTACAGGGTGTCAATACTCAGCAACATACTGTGGATAATTATCTGTACACATAAAAGAACACTGAGGGTACTTTCAACAATAAGACAGGTTATCAAAAAATTACGTTTTTAATTTAAGTTTTGACTTGAGTTGTTTCAGTGATTAAATACACATCTCCACAGTTTTCTGCAAATGAGGACATAAAGCTAAATAAATGAACCATAAAGTGGGGAAGAAAAAAAAAACAGAACTTTTCACTGTAACATAAATGGATGAACATAGGGTGCATTAACAGATCACATGGTGTCTCTTCTAAAAGCTGTCTCAGGAAGGAGAGCTGCTGACCCAGGAGGGCAAAGACTCCCGCCAGTTTGGCTGGGAAAGGGTCCTCTCCTTGCTGAGCCTGGCACTGCCAGGATCATGGGCCAAAATGTCTGGGTGGCCTTTGCTCCCGCCTTTGGCCTCCACAACTTGGCTTCTGGCAGAGTACTTATCTCTTTGACCACTGACTTGGAGACTACTGAAAAGGGAAGAACTTGAAAGGAACTGGGACTTTTTTCGTGCCTCTCTTTGAAAGTTTGCTTTTAAGGGAAGTCCAAGATATGAGGAACTTGCAAATAAAAGCAAGCTTGTGCCATGAAACGTCACCTGCTAGCAATTCCCTCCTGGGAAATATAAATCTAGAATTCTAGAAAAAAAAATGGCTTTATGGTATCAGGAATTAATTCAAAGATTCTGATAAATGCTACTGTGATGAGTGCAAGGAAGCTGCAGGAAACTCCTGAAATGAAATTTAAAAAAGGTGCTCCCTTGGTTCTAAGGCAAGTGAAATTATTGTTGACTTTTTAAATTTTTCTTCCCATTTATATTTGGTAAGTGCTTTATAAGAACTTCTTATATTATCCATTTCCAGCTTACCTGAGAGGGAGGAAGGGAGCAAGCATTTTTATTGTTTTAGTTATGATTTATTTTTATGAACATCATTTTCCATTTTTGTGATCACAGCCATGTATTTCCATGGGGATGGGAATATTATGCTTGACTACCTCTGCCAATTGCCAGTTGCCCATAAAAAATAGAGCCTAGGACTTCCCTGGTGGTTCAGTGGTTAAGAACCCACCTTGCAATGCAAGGGACATCAGTTCAATCCTCGGTCTGGGAAGATGCCACAGGCCGCAGGGCAGCTAATGCCATGAGCCACAACTAGTCAGCTGTAGCTACTGAAGCCTGCACACATGGGAGCCTGTGCTCTGCACCCCAGGAAGGCACTGCAATTAGAGGGTAGCCCCGCTCTCTGCAGCTAGAGAAAGCCCACCTGCAGCATCAAAGACCCACTGTGGCCACATAATAGGGTCTGGCTAGCCACTTTAGTCCTTGAATTAAGACATCTAGTTTTAAGAGAAAAAAAATTTAATGATATTTGAAATATAAATCTGATATTTATTAAGTACACAAGAATTATAGTGGTGGGAAGTTAGTGTCAGGAAAAAGAAGTAGGATCTGTTCACCTCACTGGGAGCTACGTTTGCAGGTATAACTCAAAAACTGCACAAAGCAACCTCTAGCCATTTTTTTGAGAGGATGGATTTAATTTAAAGGATATTTGGGACTTCACACATCTCCAGGAAAGCCAGAGAGTCAGGTTCTGCACATGACAGGGAGACCAGAAGACCAGGGACAAGAACCAATCGAAGTCAAATTTCAGGGCATCTGTGTTGCCAGTTCGGCCACTGATGGACCACAGCTGGTGCTCCCATCTGAAAACTGCATCTCCAAGGGGTCCTGGTGGCCTTGCTTTCCTGCTTTGCTATTTGGTGGGGCAGCTGATTGGCAGATTCGAGGATGCATCCATGGCCATAACCAGGGCATCCATAGTGGAGGACGGGGTTCCAGTGCAGGGTTGTGAGGTTTAAATTTTCTTTTCATCAGTGAAGATGGTGAGGGAAGGCTGAGAGGAGGGCCCTGGGCTTTCTTAATGAGTCAAATACATGCACGCGTGCCTGCTAAGTGGTGTCAGTCCTGTCCGCCTCTTTGCGACCCTATAGGCTGTAGCCCAACAGGCTCCTCAGTCCATGGGATTCCCCAGGCAAAAATACTCAAGTGAGCTGCCATACTCTTCTCCGAGGATCGAACGCAGGTCCCCTGCTCTGCAGACAGATTCTTTATTGGCTCAGCCACCAGTGAAAAGTGAAAGTATTAGTTGCTCAGTTGTGTCCAACTCTTTGCAACTCCATAGACTATAACCCACCAGGCTCCTCTGTCCATGGACTTCTCCAAGCAAGAATACTGGAGTGAGCTGCCGTACTTATCTCCAGGGGATCTTCCTGATCAGGGATCTAACCCAGGTCTCCTGCATTGCAGGCAGATTCTTTACCACCTTATCCACCAGGGAAGTCCCAAATATATGCATCAGTTCAGTTCAGTTCAGTTGCTCAGTCATGGCTGACACTTTGCGACCCCATGGACTGCAGCACGCCAGGCTTCCCTGTCCATCACCAAATCCTGGAGCTTGCTCAAACTCATGTCCTTCGAGTTGGTGATGTCATCCAACCACCTCATCTTCTGTCATCCCCTTCTCCTCCTGCCTTCAATCTTTCCCCGAATCAGGGTCTTTTCCAAGGAGTCAGTTCTTCGCATCAACTGGCCAAAGTATTGGAGTTTCAGCTTCAGCATTGGTCCTTCCAGTGAATATTCAGGACTGATTTCCTTTAGGATCAACTGGTTTCATCTCCTTGAAGTCCAAGGGACTCTCAAGAGTTTTCTCCAACACCACAGTTCAAAAGTGTCAATTCTTTGGTGCTCAGCTTTCTTTATAATCCAACTCTCACATGACTACTGGAAAAAACCATAGCTTTGACTAGATGGACCTTTGTTGGAAAAGTAATGTGTCTGCTTTTTAATATGCTGTCTAGGTTGGTCAGAGCTTTTCTTCCAAGGAAGAATATATGCATAGGCTCAGGTGAAACCAAAAAGATGTCCCAGCTGTGAGGTGAAAAAGCCCTGAACTCACCCATACCAAAGAAAACAGTTTCTCAAGAAGTTTGTCCTATAGATATATCCTCCTGATGTTTCCATAGTTCTAGAAATTTGCATCATTATTTCTGATGTGTCTGGATTCAGAGGCAAGTCCTTACACTGCATTTTATGACATACAGCTGTCGGATACATCATTCAAATATTTTCCAGCGATGCTAACTGAGACTCCAGAGGAGTCTCCTGAGAATTGTCAATTGAGTTTTTTTTTCCTCCAATGACATCAACTTTCAAAGAGGCATTGCTAAAATGAAAACATTCCAAGAGAAATCTTTTTTATTGTGATATGAACACTTAACGTGAGATGTAACCTCTGAACAAATTATTGAGTGCATGACACTGCATTGTTATTTATCGTTAGTACAGGAATGTGTGGTATGATGAATCTCCAGAACTTACCTTGTGTAAGAGAAACTTTTAGCCATTGATGGATAACTTCCAATTTCTCCCTCCCCAGCCCCTGAGACAACATGGGGGAACCTGGAAGAAATTTTGTTAAGTGAAATAAAAGTTAGGTTCAGACAAATACCGAGGGATTCCACCTCCATGAGGAATGTAAAATGAGCATACAAGTGTTGGTGGGATTTTTTTTTTGCAGTGAATCCCACCCATTTAAAAAAAGTTTTGAGTGAGATTTGCTTTGAAAGTGTTAGTCACTCAGTCACGTCCAGCTCTTTGCAGCCCCATGGACTATAGCCCACCAGGCTCCTCTGGCCATGGGGTTTTTCAGGCCAGAATACTGGAGCAGGTGGCCATGTCCTTCTCCAGGGGATCTTCCTGACCCAAGGATTGAAGCCCGGTCTCCTGTGTTGCAGGCATTCTTTACTGTCTGAGCCAGTGCTTTGGTTGGTCACGATCACAAGTCACTGGGAACTCTCTGTTGCAGCGTATCAGTGGAGCCTACTGCTTGCCTAAGCATTGGGTTGATGCTACAAAAATATGAGCAGTTAGATGGCATGTGAAAAATAGGAAATGTGACAATGAAGTCATGGCAACATTTAAAAAAAAAAGCTTTCCCCTGCATGAGATCTTTGGGCCAAACTGTTTCAACTCAGAAAGGATTAATAATAAAAAAAAAAAAAAAAAATTAAGGAAAATAAAGGTGCCTCATTTGTACTACCCCCTACAAGATTAAGAATTTAAGTTAATCATTGTAAAATTAATCCTTCCCTACATCTAAACTTAAAATTATCCTAGGAATTTTCTGGAAATATGACTCATGTGTATTCCAATAACAATATAAATTGATCTCTATTTTTAAATAGGAAAGATTGCTGGTAACTTGTCAGTTTCAATAGGCATTTAAATGCTTCGGAATCATCGAGTGAAAGTTTATGCTAAACTAGTAACAATCTGCCTAATCTCTGAACCACTGTGGTTATTTATGATAAGCAGAAATTATTCACAAAAACCTAGATTGAAAGGTATTTCTTCACAATCATGGATGAGAAATAACCATAAAACGCAACCTGTATTTATTTTGGAACAGTAGTTTTGATGCAGAGTAAACCTAGGAATATATTTAGCAGCAAGAAGAAAACCAATTTAAATAGCATGCTGATTCCATTCTGTTTGAGTATAAATAATATATATAATAATGATGACAGTGTATTATTATGCAGCACCCCTTAATTTTCAGACCTAGGATATCTGTTTTTTTTTTCCTTTATACTATTCCTATGAATTATTCAGGGGAGATATTACTTTCACTTTGCAAATGGGATAATTGGGAGCTCAACAAATTATGTAATTTATCTCAGGACACAGAGCTGATTAGTGGGAGAGCTACTGCCAGAAACCTCAAGATCACCTAGGATACTCCTTTTCAATTCTGAGATCTTCTGTGACGTTTCAGGATTTATACCCCTCACTGGAAGCTACTGTTGCAGATGTAACTTTCAGGTTTCATCTGGGAGTTCCTCTTAACTCCAGATATCGCTTGTTAAGAGAGGTTTTGATATGAATGTTCAGTTCATTTCAGTCGCTCAGTCGTGTCCGACTCTTGGCGACCCCAGGAACCACAGCACACCAGGCCTCCCTGTCCATCACCAACTCCCAGAGTTTACCCAAACTCATGTCCATTGAGTTGGTGATGCCATCCAACCATCTCATCTTCTGTCATCCCCTTCTCCTCCCATCTTCAATCTTTCCCAGCATCAGGGTCTTTTCAAATGAGTCAGCTCTTCTCATCAGGTGGCCAAAGTATTGGAGTTTTCAGCTTCAACATCAGTCCTTCCAATGAACACCCTGGACTGATCTCCTTTAGGATGGACCTGTTGGATCTCCTTGCAGTCCAAGGGACTCTCAAGAGTCTTCTCCAACATCACAGTTCAAAAGCATCAATTCTTCGGTGCTCAGTTTTCTTTATAGTCCAACTCTCACATCCATACTTGACTACTGGAAAAACAGCCTTGACTAGGCAGACTTTTGATGGCAAAGTAATGTCTCTGCTTTTTAATATGCTGTCTAGGTTGGTCATAACTTTAATTGTAAGGTATTTTCAGATCACCTCTACCTACCCTGGGCTCCTAGAATCATATGTGTTATCACAGCATGAAACAAGAGTCCTTGCATTCCTCCCCCAGGTCACTTTCACTTCAGGAAACCTATGTCCTCACTAAGTGGGTATAGTTGGAGTAGGGTAGGCAGACTGGGGTTGGCTCAGGCCCAGGGTTAAAAAGAACTGGGATGTTATTATAGCTCCATTCTGAAGGCAGTTTTCAATTCATGATGTTGAGCACTTACTGAACAGCTACAATGAGCTGGTAACTTTTAGTCATTTCGTGGTGGTAGTTTAGTCACTTAGTCATGCCCAACACTCTGTGACCCCATGAATTACAGCCTGCCAGGCTCCTCTGTCCATGGAATTCTCCAGCCAAGAATCCTGGAGTGGGTGCCATTTCCTTCTCCAGGGGATCTTAATGTCCCAAGGACTGAACCCAATTCTCCTGCATTGCAGGTGGATTCTTTACCAAAGGAGCCACCAGGGAAGCCCAGACATTTTGGGTATATGCTTAAAGATCCAAGTCAGGTCTTGCCAGGCTTCTGTGCATCAAGGGAACAGATAGAAGGGGGGTAATGTTGGCACAGGGATGAGTGTTGGAGGAAGTGACTGGTCAGGGACGAGGGGTCAGTCTATCTGCAACCAGCTGGGGTGCTGTGTTCTCACTGTCCGCCCTGATCCTCACGGGTGGGTCCTGGGCACTGGTGGCAGCGGCATTGCTGTGAGACTGTCAGAGACAGCCCCACCCTAGACCTGATGAGGCCAAATAAGCATTTTAACAAAAACCTGCCTGACCCTCCTTATGCACGTTGCACTCACAGAAACACTGGTTTATCTAGTGTTCAAGCCGTGCTCCTGGGAACTCAGCTTTAGTCAGTATTCAGGAGATTCTAATGCACATCCAAGTTTGAAAAACAGTGAAGACAACATTTTTTTTTTTTAAACTAATGCCTGGGTCTCATCCACAGATTGGTTTGATTGGTTTGTGGCATTTTAAAATCACCCTAGGTGTGTTTTATGAGAATCACTATTTGGGGAAAAAGTGCTCTAAGTAAAGCAGTGAGCTAGATGTTATTCCCATTTTACAGATGGAGAAACTGAGCGCAAACATGCAAGAAGGAATGAGAAATATTCCATTGTGTATATGTACCACAGCTTTCTTATCCATTCTTCAGTTGATGGGCATCTAGGTTGCTTCCACGTCCTGGCTATTGTAAACAATGCGGCGATGAACACTGGGGTACACATGTCTCTTTCAATTCTGGTTTCCTTGGAGTGTGTGCCCAGCAGTGGGATTGCTGGGTCACATGGCAGTTCGATTTCCAGTTTTTTAAGGAATCTCCACACTGTTCTCCATAGTGGCTGTACTAGTTTGCATTCCCACCAACAGTGTCAGGGGGCTCTCTTTTCTCCACACCCTCTCCAGCATTTATTGTTTGTAGACTTTTGGATGGCAGCCATTCTGACTGGCGTGAGATGGTACCTCATTGTGGTTTTGATTTGCATTTCTCTGATAATGAGTGATGCTGAACATCTTTTCATGTGTTTGTTAGCCATTTTTATATCTTCTTTGGAGAAATGATCCCAATATTCACTGCAGCACTGTTTATAACAGCCAGGACATGGAAGCAACCTAGATGTTCATCAGCAGACGAATGGATAAGAAAGCTGTGGTACACATACACAATGGAATATTACTCAGCATTAAAAAGAATACATTTGAATCAGTTCTAATGAGGTGGGTGAAACTGGAGTCTATTATACAGAGTGAAGTAAGCCAGAAAGGAAAACACCAATACAGTATATTAACACATATATATGGAATTTAGAGAGATGGTAATGATAACTCTATATGCGAGATAGCAAAAGAGACATAGATGTATAGAACAGTCTTTTGGACTGCGTGGGAGAGGGCAAGGGTGGGATGATTTAGGAGAGTGGCATTGAAACATGTATATTTTCATATATGAAACAAATTGCCAGTCGAGGTTTGATGCATGAGACAGGGTGCTTGGGGCCGGTGAACTGAGATGACCCTGAGGGATGGGATGGGGAGGACGGTGGGAGGGGGCTTCAGGATGGGGAACACATGTACACGTGTGGTGGATTCATGTCAATGTATGGCAAAACCGAAGAAAAAAGAAGTGAGAGAACTCTATTTGTGAATGGTAGAATTGGACTTAAAATTTAGACTGCAAACTCATTTATTGTATCTAAAAAGTTGTCTGTGCTCTTATATTACATAGCCTCCTGAGGATTTTCATAAAGCTTATAGTATTTTTTCTAAGAGATGTCTCAACTGAAGAAGAAACTATATTTCTGTTCAGGAAAACAGAGGTACAATGCTTCCAGAAAAATGTAAAAATATAAACATTTTCTAGATCAATTATTTTTGTCACTATTGTTCTAAAGACATGAAAGCAATTATATCCTTTGCTTATATCACAGTTAGTTTTAAGATGACTACATTCAGAAGGGTATTTTATTCACCCATATTTTTTATTATATAAATTATTATTTATATCATTATTATAGTATTTATATTATTAAATAGATATATATTATTATATTATTATATATATTTTAAATATATAACAATATATTTATTGTTCTATTATCTTGCTTTTCTTATAAATGATCTGTATAAATTATGTAAAAATCAATCCTAAAGATTTGAAGACACCCGTTAAAAGGCCATTTATATTTTAAACACATTTTGAAAACCAATTTCACATGTGAACCAAATTAGAAAGGTTAATTGGGAGAGAAAATCTGAGCTATATTCACCATTTGAATTTGGATATTATTTCAAAGGCCTCTCTCTTTTTAATCTTGGCAACTGAACCAATTTCACAGGTCAAACCAGCCAGCTGGTCAGTCACTGAATGGATACCAACAGGATGGACCGCGGGATGGGTGAAAGGATGGATCCATTTCTGAAGCACAGCAAAATAATATTTGAAATTAGAAAGACATGGATGTAAATCTCATCCTAGTAGGAAAGCTTGGGAAGATTCCATAATCTTACATAATATTTGCTCCTCATTTAATAACTAAGGGAAACAGTCTATGCTGAGTTAAGAGGTTAGCCAGTTAGGGAACATGGTGTGTAAAAGCTTCAGAGTATTTTTCCTCATCCTCAGCGGTCTGTGGGCTAATATTACAACACCAGGAAGACTTGGTCTTAAGAATTTTAAGATTTGCCTAGCAGCTACAGCGCTCTAGACCTTCTCTCTGATGTTTATTTACCCCAGCTCATTGAGGCTCCAAGAGGACAGGCTGAATCGGGATTCAAACCCAGGTCTCTGTGCTTATAGGAGCTTCCCAGGTGGCTCAGGTGGTAAAGAGAAGAGTCTGCCTGGAATGTAGGAGACCCAAGTTCAATACCAGGGTCAGAAAGATCCCCTGGAGAAGGAAATGGCAACCCACCCCGGATTCTTGCCTGGAGAATCCCACGGACAGAAGGGCCTGGTGAGTCCCAATCCATTGGGTTACAAAGGGTCAGACGCAACCGAAAAGAGTTTCTTCCAGCTTCGAGATTCCCAAGTTTTACTCAGGTGCTTCCTTCAAGGCCACGTCATGTATGAGCTACAGTAACTCATAGAGAAAATAACTGATGGCTTGGATTCTAGGAGCTGTGCTGGGCACCAGGACACAGAATGAACTAAATGAGCACTGGCAGCCATCCAGAAGGAGTTTTGAGCTTTGAGAGTCTATCAGTCAGGGTTCATCTCCAAAGGAACAGAATCAATCAGAGAGAAAGGGAGGGGGAGATTTATTCAAGAAATTGGCTCATATGGTGGGTGGATGGAACCTAGAGCTTACTCATTTAGTTGTGTTCAACTCTTTGTGACCCCATGGATTATAGCCTGCCAGGCTCCTCTGTCCATGGGATTATCCCAGCAATAACACTGGAGTAGGTTTCCATTTCCTCCTCCAGGGGATCTTCCTGACTCAGAGATTGCGGCTGCGTTTGCAGTGACTCCTGTGGGCAGGTTCTTTACCACTAAGTGACCTAGGAAGCCTTGGGTGGAGACTAGCAAATCTGAAATCCCTAGGACAGACCAGCAAACTGGAATCTCAGGCGGGCTGTCTAGGGAAGTGTCTGGAGGTAGAATTTCTCCTTTTCTGGGAACCCCTGGATTTTGCTTTTAATATCTTCAACTGATTGGACAAGACCCACCCCTGAGAGAAGGACGTCTCCTTTACATAAAGTCAACTGACTGTAATTGTTCATCACATCTACAAAATACCCTCCCAGCCACACCTGTGATCATATTTGACAAGCAACCGGGCACCACAGCCTTGTCACCCTGGCCTAAAACTAACCATCGCAGAGGACAAAGTCTCAGTGCAGTCACATGCTGCTGTTTATAAAGGCTTAACTCAAGGCCCATGCATCTTCCTTGTCCCTTCGGCATGCACAGTCACCTCTGAATTTCTAGAGCCTTTGGAGTCAGTTGGGCAAATGCAACACCTGACAGGCCCTTGGCATATTTTCCAGTGATTTTACACATGTCATATTTTGTTAGGGAAGCGATCTCAATGAACCTCTTTTTTTGAGTTTTCAGTGGGCTAATATTCTGGAGTGTGTGGTTAATGCAGAATGACAAAGGCTCAGAAAACGCATCACAGTTTCAAAAAGTATCTTTTTGATGTTTATTATTTGTTTTGTTCTCTCTGCTTTCTGAAGAGATAGCTTCTTTTCTCTCTAACCCATCATGTATGTCCCTACAAAGCAATTATCATTACTGATTCAGCGGGGGTAAGAATTAAGCTTACTGGCAAAGAGGCCCAGTCTACTTGGTGTTTCATTTAATGAAGAGCTACTTCAGCTGGTTGAGTGAACACTTTTCCAGTCACCAGTTAGCTCACACGGTGCTAGTGGAGATGGAATCCAGGGAACTTCTCCAGGAGAAAGTGGATCAGCACCACTTGGAGGGTCTCTGACGCTTTGCTGCTAGAATTCCATGTTGGTAGATTTTTGCAGGAGGTCCCAGAATCTCAATTTCCAACAGGTCCTCAGATGTTGCTGGTCCGCTGCACTCTGAAAACTGGTATTTTAATGCTTAAATGCAGCGGCAGGAACTGTAAATCCAAGTTCTACCACTTCATAGCTGTTTTCCTCGAACAAGATACCAGACGTATCTTTGACTTGTCTTTCTCTGTACAAGGGGACAACAACAGTACCGTGTGTTGTATGACTATTGTGAGAAATAAACAAAGAAATCACTTACAATGCCAAGAACATGATGATAATCACTCCGTAAACGATGACCATTGTTAATTCAAATGTCACAGTGATTTTACAGGGGAAAGAAACAACTATGAATTCTGTAGATTTTTTTGTTTATGACAGTTGCTTTACAATGTATTGGTTCCTGCTGTACAACTAAGTGGATCAGCTGTATGGACACAACTATGCCCTTCCTCCTGGGCCTCCCCCAACCCCACAGCCCTAGGCCATCACAGAGCACTGAGCTGAGCTCCCCGCGCTGTGCAGTAGCTCCCCACTAGTTGTCTGTTTTACACTCTGTCGCTCAGTCGTGTCTGACCCTTTGTGACCCCATGGACTGCAACACACCAGGCTCCCTTGCCCTTCACTATCTCCTGGAGCTCGCTCAAACTTCTGTCCACTGAGGTGGTGATGCCACCCCACCACCTCATCCTCTGTCGTCCCCTTCTCCTGTTGCCTTCAGTCTTTCCCAGCATCAGGGTCTTTTCTAATGAGTCGGCTCTTCTCATCAGGTGATCAAAGCATTGGAGCTTCGGCCTCAGCATCAGTCCTTCCAGTGAATACTCAGGGCTGGCTGCCTTGAGGATGGACACTTGGCTGCATGTATTTGCCGGTGCTAGTCTCCCAGGTCGTCCCCTTCCCCTTATAATGTTTTGATGGCGTGGGCTGCCCACTCGTTACTGGTCAGCTTCCACCAGCATCCATGACCTAATGCGCCTCCTGTCCTGAGCACACCCAGCCAGGTCTTCCTGATGGCCTACAGCTCTTCTCTGCCACCGCTCATGTAGGTATGAAGGGGATAAAAATCAAGAATTTATGAAAACCTACACAACTCATCTCCTTAAATTTTAAGAAGTAGAATATTCATTTACATCCCAGAGGCACCTATGGATAAATATGGTGCACCATTCCCCCACCTCAGTGAATGTTATTTAACATTTGCTTTTTTACCAGAGCCTTGATGTTTTTCTTTCAAATATCCCTAAGAGTGCTTCTCTGGAGTTGTCCAAACACTGAATGTTCGTAAATATTTTTTTCTTAGGCTTTTTATTTTTTCCTTTAAAACAACAAATGTAAAAATACTCTTAATTATCCTTACTACTTAAAATTACTTTCATCAGCTCAATTTGAAGGCATTCTCCTTTTCATCATACACTTAATTTAAAATCATTCTGAGGTCATCTATTAAATGTCAAAAAACAAAAAAAAAAGTACCTTTTTCTGTCCTCTATTTGCCTTAAACCCTCCTTAAACTAAACAAAACCCAAGGCAAAATCTCCACCTGGAAAACTTGAGACGTTTGATTCGTTTCACCCGTTTCATGCAATTTAATTTGGGTTCCTTTTTCGAGACAGTCTAGAATATAAACTCTCTCTTAAAGAGATCACTTTGGAAAATCCACCTAAACAAGTTGAAATCAATGGTTTCCTTACAGAAAGGACCCCGGGGCAAGAATCAGCGGGAATTACTCCATGGGTATGTCTGCTACTAGTTCTTTATGCTTGATTGCTTGTCAGTTGGCAGAAATCAATGGTTCTCTTTCCACCACAGAGCAGCTGAAGAATAGGGCAGACTACAAGTTATCAGCACCCTGAATGTGGATTAAACATTTCACGGCTGCCTCTGCAACATGTGCCCTGAAAGTACCACTCGCCTCAGAATTACAAAGGACTGAGTTTAGCAAAGCTTTAATTTAAGAGACACAGGTGACAGCTCTATTAGTTTTGCACGTTCAGATGCATCCACAGCTGTTTTTATTTATCTCAGCCGTATATGCTCGTGTTTGTTGTAATTATTAGTCTCGGATGTAGTTAAAGATAAATATCTCAAATGCCTATCCGGCTAAATTAAATTAAGGAAATCACACTTTTCACCCGCACCCCCTTTGGCCCTGCTCTGCTGTGGGTAATGGCAACAATTTAAAAGTTTGTGCCTCATTTCGTCTCCCCCATCAGAAGTGCTTCCAAAGAAGTCCTGGGTTTCCTATCTCCTCCAAATCAATATGCTGCATACCAGCATCGTTCCCTCTACACTCAACACAGCAAGAACAATTTGTTTCAGAGTTTCTTACCTGCTCATAAAATGCTTTTAAATGCATTTTGGTGTCTGGGAATGGGAAAGAGTATTGTGTGCCCAAGAAGTGTGGCTTGACCCATTTTGATTCTTCTCCCAGTTCCTCCTTCAGTTTGGGATTGCAGACCTAACTCTGGTGTTTGTTTACAGTTCACTGGTAGCTCGTTCACCGTGTGCAATGTGTAAAAGAACAGGGCAATGGTTTCATGTAATGTAAGAGTCAGTATGGGCAAAGTAAGTGAGAGTCTGGAAATTTGGGAAAGGAGAAAGAGAAAAGATAAAATGAGAAGGCAGATTAAGAAGATGATGTGGCTGAATTTTTTAAAAGGAGTTTGCTTGGCCAGCCACACAGAAGTTTGCCCATGAAAATGTCAAGAAGATATGGCATTTGCCCCCCAAATGCTGATACACGTTCTTTAGGAAAAATAGCAAATCTGTTTCCAGCAGTGGCACTGAGCTGACTTGTTTTCAGATGGAAAGACAGTTTTATTTACTTATTTAAAGTTTGAAACAAAACCTGATAGGCAACTCTGTTGAGCAGCTGACTGGCTTATGAGTAAGAATGGTGGCCTTAGCAACCGCGGTGACAACACCGACCTCTGCTCCTCTGAGATCTAAGTGTGCTCGTTAGTGACCTGGCTGCCTAGAAGGAGAAACTGCATAGCAATTCCTCTAACAGCATTTGGGAGAATTAGACAGCCTCTCAAGAATGAACGAGAGCAAATGTCAGTCAACGTACTGACACAATGAAGAAATACTGAATAGGTAAACGGGTGATGCAGGGTGGAACTTTGCATGCTTTTGTAACTAAAACCATGGCAAGAGAAGTATGTTAGTTTCAACAGAAGAGCGTTATTAGTACTAGGATTTCTTCTTTACTGATTGTCCTGTTTATTTAAAAAGTATTTCTATTACTTTGATTTAAACTGATAAAATTTCTATTAAATTTCTATTACTTTGATTTATCACTTTAAATCAAAGGGATCCTCTCCAAATGTATCTCTGAAGTGGATATCTAATAATGACCATTGAAGAATTCTGAGTGGATGGAAGCCAAGTCCTTTTCGAGAAAGACCATCAGATCGACTTTGTCTGGCTTATGGTCCTGGCTACCGTGGACTGCCTTGCATTTTTTCTAATGCAAATCTTTTTTGGCCTTTTTTCCCCCTTTCATTTAAAGGGACTCTCTTCAGAAAGACTTATGATTTTCCTCAGCACAATAAACTTTGCCTGACATTCACTCTCCTTGAATAAACGATATTAAACCCCAGTCCTGCTTCAGGTACTTAACTCAGCAAGTCAGCCTTTGTGATAACCCCCTGGAGGTAAGATAGATTTCTGGATTTGGATCTGCTGGCAGTGGGATCATTAGCTTAGTCACTAATTCTTTGCCACCACTTCATTAGTTAAAGTACACTGTTTTAATTCTTCATTTATAAATTTGAGGGATGGGGGTGGGGTGGGTACATGACAGGTGATAATAGAGGTTCTTAGCTGCAATGCTTATTGAAATATCTGAAGCTATACTTTAACACATTTTAATAATTATTGGGGGTCCCCCTAAATAACAATAAGTCTTTTCAATGAAAGCTTTTGAAATTGCAGGAAAGTCAAAACAAGGCCTTGTTTACCATCCATTGTATCATAAAAGCTGCCTGGTGTATTCAAACAGGTACTAACTTTCAGTTTTAATTCAAGATAAACATTTTAGGATGTAATAAACTGAGTAAATTTCAGATTTACATTCATGCTGAGTTCTGCCCCTTTACGAATGATTAAGGGGATGAACAAAAGTCTCCTTTGTCCTATACACCTCTATTTTCCCTTCTCCTCCCCTTTCATCTTCACTGTCTAGAAAAGCTTGATCTTGACCTGGGAGGAGAAACATAAACATCATTTCTCTTGTCTCTTTTCCCACTTTCTACCAAAAGATATGTCTCAGCAAAAGTTACAAAGCCCACGAATTTCCTTAATCTTGTAGCTACTGCAGATCTTCTAACTCCTGAAATAACCTGCAACATTGCGACACTGATGCTCTCTCCAATGTCTAAGTAAATCACAGTGTCTTCTTTTCGATATTTCCCTTAAATTGATGCTATCTGATTTGTGGGCATTATTGAAAGTAAGTCTATTTCATACATTGTACAGATCTTTCTTCTGCCAACGTGAAGTGTTTATAATTTTTTTTCCTGACCAAATCTTTTAGGGTAAAGATCACAAGTATCTCCTTTGAAAGGATTAGAGGCTCTAGATAGATACAAAAGATAAGAGGAAGTAGACACATGTTAACTCATGGCACAGCAAAGGGGATAGTTTATGGAAATGAACTCACGAGATAATAATTTGGATTTGACAAGGTGATAATTAAAGTCCCCAGATAGATTTCTTCTACATCTGCATGCCTTTCAGAAAAGTTGGTTAGCATATTAACTACTGCTGGAGAATACTAAAAAGTATTCACGGGATGCAAAACTGCAAATTATTATTCATTTCAATTTGTATAATAAGTGTAACAAAATGCAATGCATACAATATTACACAAGAGGTACTAAGCTCTTTTATAGACATTTTTAGAGTATAGGCTTAGATGACAACATTTGTCTTGAAATATTCAAGACATCTAAGTATAAACTGCCACTTTTTACAGTTTGAAAGAAATTTTGTAGGCCTTCAATATTCTTTAGAGCAAATAACTTCTAATTTTGAAGGACTAGTATTAAGTATTTGGATATATACACGTAAACATACACACACACATAAATGCGACTGTGCTGAGTCACTTCAGTCATGTACAACTCTGCGGCCACATAGATCGTAGCCTGACAGGCTCTTCTGTCCATGGGATTCTTCAGGCAAGAATACTGGACTGGGTTGCCATGCCCTCCTCCAGGGGATCTTCTCGACCCTGAGAAAAAACTTGTGTTCCTTAAGTCTCCTGCATTAGCAGGTGAATTCTTTACTACTAATGCCACCTGGGAAGCCATGTATATAAATATGTATATACATATACATATATATATATATGTAATTATATGTATATTTGATTTTGTTATTTTTTTCTTCTAGAGTAAAATGAGATTTAGTAACCAGAAGATGAGGGCATACATGTCTGATTGAAACAATTCAGTAACTTTTAGAACTCTAAGTTCTAATTTCAAATAACAGTCCAACATATCCTCTTCCTCATGCTTGAGTTCGACTGTATACACATTTTATTTAGACATTCATATGAGAAAACATTTTGAATATGATGACACTAAGACACTATATGAAAATTGGGGGGAAAACTGTTGGCTGTGCCCCCACACTGTGGGTACTAGCTGTCACACTTGAGAGTTTCTTTGGATCTGGTGATCTATGCAAAGAATATTTTCTGTCGTGGACTGTAAATACAAGAAATGAATCACTGCAGAGATGTTTTACCATTTCCCACCTATGAAGAAGCACCCAGAGAACCAGGAAGAAAGACTGTGAAATATATCATCACTTACATTGTTGACATTTTATACACACAACATTATGATCATGGCCTTGAATAAAATGATCTGCTTCAAATATGCCCAAGAATATGCCGATGAATAATGCAAGGACCCTTCAGTTCATGGTCAAGGTCCTTCATGGTCAAAGCTGATCAGGTAGATGTAGAACCCATGGTCTCCATCTGATATGTTACCCAGGGTAGGAGAGAAAAGCCACGTGTCTGCAAAAAAGGACGATCACTTGGGAGACCAACTTGAGTGTGAAATTCTGTTAGAACAGGGGAAAAGGGTTTCTAAAATATCTTTGTTAGTCCCTTAGTGCCTACTTGAAGAAGCTTAATAAAAGAGAAAGAGAGAGCAGTCAGGAGAAGAAGAGCATGCGGAGAGAAATGTCAAACATGGACTTTTTGGCAAACAAGGAAGAATAGGAATTGAGAGTGTCACAATTTAGAAGAATCTGTTCTTGCAGATTAAGTGATATCTTTAGGCACCCTAAATAACACAATCATACATGCATTTCTGTAAAATGTCAGCCCACACAAGCAGAGGAAGGCCGCACGTTCTCTGCAGGTGACCGGAATAGTTCCCTCAGCTTCCTAGACTTGGGGCTGTGTTTAGGAGGCTGGCATATGGAAATGCTCTTTGCTTATCCCCTTGGTGAATTCACAGGAAAACAGCCTCTTTGCTTCTGCGTTTTGCAATTCATACTTCATGTCTTTTCACTTTTCTGCCCAAATGTATTTTTTTCACTATGCCAGGCATGACTAATTATTCATTTTCACCAAATTACCGCCATCATCCAGTGACCAGCGCCTCTGAGCAGGCAGCCTGTTACAGTTTCCCCAGCAGACAGAAAGGAAAAACCAAGCGTCACTCATTTTAGGAAATCACACCTCCCTCCTTGGCGTGGGCATGGCCGTCAGATACCTGTCTCTCTTCGAGCCGTGAGTTGTGCACCGATACTGCTGAAGGGGCGTATATGGTCTGTTGCATGAAGGAGTCTTAGTTTTGAAGAGGATCTGGTTTTGGAGAAAATAAAACAAAGCATGGATCTTTTTTTTCCTACATGGTACCTCAATTTCCTTCACCTCCATTCTCAATTTTTTTTCTACTCAAGATATCATTTTCCCTCAACTGCAGTCTATGCATCTCTGTTCTGTGCTCCTTTTGTGAAATATAATCTGAGGTTACTTCTTTATGCTTTAATTCCCCCAGTGTCTCCCTCGTTGGTCCCACTTAGGGACCCTTCAGAGACCAGCTTTGCCTCTTTTGCTGAAGCTCTAATGGCCCTCAACCTCCAGCCCTGTTCCTGAGAAACAGAGATTTCAGCGGATCTCAACCACACTTGGAAAAAGTTGTAAGAACAATCTTCAGAAAACTTACAATGTTTTGGAGCCAAAAGATATTTACTTATTTTCCAAGGAGTATATCTGATCACTGGAAAACCACCTGTGAGTGTACCAGTACTGAATGGTCTCAGAATTACCTGTTTTTATGTTTTAACAAAAGCAGAAATTATTGCTGATGGGATAATTAAATATAAATATAACCACATGGATAATGTAAATATTTTTCTGAAAATAATTTAAACTTTCCTAAAAGTAATTTTTAATAATTTTATCTGTATGAGATATTTAAATTTTATGTTACATATTTATTGCTTTTAGTCCACTGATATTTTAAAATCTTAAATATTGCTATTATTCACCCCTGGCTTTGTGTTCCTAAACACCTCCTTTGTTCACTTACACAAATCTTTTCACCTCTACCTATCTGACAAAATGAAAATAAAATTCTTCTATTTGGCTCTGAATCTTATGCATTTCCCATTCTTTTTTCCATTTGTCTGGTTTGTCTTTAAATATATGATACAACCATTGTGTTTATTGTAAATTTGACTGTGACTCAATGTGATACAACTCAAGGCGTGATTATCCAAGGTATTTGGGTAGCACTGCAAGTTTCAGGAAGAACAAACCCATGGTAACAGGGATTTACTAGTCTGAGAATCCACAAACTACCAAAATCATAACTGGGTACCTTTGAACATGTTCTCCGGAGATAACCTCCTCTTAGCAAGGACTGATGCTGAAACTGAAGCTCCAATACTTTGGCCACCTGATGTGAAGAGCCAACTCATTGGAAAAGACCCTGATGCTGGGAAAGACTGAGGGTAGAAGGAGAAGGGGGTGACAGAGGATGAGATGTTAGATGGCATCACTGACTCAGTGGAGATGAGGTGGAGCAAACTCCAGGAAATAGTGAAGGACAGGGAAGCCTGGCGTGCGGCAGTCCAAGGGGTGGCAAAGACTCAGACAGGACTTAGCGAGTAAACAGCAGCAACAATAGGCTATTTCTGTGTTTCACTGAAAGCAGCTATCACCCTCAAAGCTGCCCTTCCTTGATCTATTGCTGTGTCTCTGCTCGCATGGTTTTGTGCAGACAGTCCACCCATAGAAGTGACTTGGCTGCAGACGGGCTCACTTCCTAATGGATCCGGAGAAGCACAAACCCTCCAGCCCTGGAGACTTGGCAGCAGCATATCCATGTGGCGTTTGTTCTCACCTACCTTTGCTGGCCTCTGTCAGCCTATATGCATCTTGCTGCTCAGTCGCTCAGTCGTGTCTGGCTCTTTGCAATCCCGTGGACTGCACCCTGCCAATCTCCTCTGTCCATGGGGATTCTCCAGGCAGGAATACTGGAGTCGGCTGCCATTTCCTTCTCCAGGGGATCTTCCGAACCTAGGAATCGAACCCAGCTCTCGCATATTCCCTGAGCCACCAGGGAAGCCCGCATGCCTCTTGAGGTTTCTTAACTTCTCCAGATTCTTGCAGATCTGTTACTTGAAACATTTTGCAATGGGAAATCCTGGCTGAGACTAGGTGTTCCAATATTTCTTGGACATATCAAAGACCAGAATTAAAAAAAAAAAAAGACAATGCAGTCAGCCAACAAGATATCTCTCCTTGAAGTAGCTTGAATTTAGTACTGCACAGTCACTGATTCTTTGTTTCAGAAAGAAAGGGAAAAAAATGAGTTATATGGTTGCACAAAGCAAACACTTTTTTTTTCCCCAGAAACAAGTCAGTTTGGAAAAATCAGGCATGAAATATGCAACGTGACCTGTTAAACATTGCAAAAGACTTTCTTCATGCTCCATCATGCGTTCCATCATGGGATGCATCTTCTTTTAGGAAAACATTTACCCTTCTCCAGGAGCGTCCATGGTGGCTTAGATGGTAAGGAACCTGCTTGCAATGCAGGAGATATGGGTTCAGTCCCTGGATTGGGAAGATCCCCTAGAGGAAGGCATGGCAACCCACTCCAGAATTCTTACCTGGAGAACCCCAAGGACAAAGGAGCTTGGTGGACTATAGTCCTTGGGGTCACAAAAGAGTTGGGCGTGACTGAGCAACTAACACACTTTACTCTTCTATGGACACTACAAATAGCTTTCTGTCAATAAATCTATTAAAGACACTTCCACTGGTAATTTGGGTCTTAAAGTTTGCCCAAAAAATGGGGTCAGGGGAGATATGACCATTATTTAAAGCCCTGTAGAAGAGGTTTAGCCTGGTAAGTCTTAGAATGGCCAGAGGCAATATTCACTTTACTGGTCTGGACTCCTGACTCTCTACAGTGATAGGATGACCCTGGCTCCTTTGCTCTGTGACTTCATAGACCCTCCAGGAGGGCAGGTTAATTGCACGTCCTTTGACTCAACTGTTGCTTCTGGATTTGTTGACTGAAACTTGCTTCTGCCGATTTCTATTTGGCAAACGTGATGAGACAAAGGCTTTAAGTGAGCTTCTGTGATAGCTCATGGCCTCCCGTGTCTCTGCCAGGCATCACAAGAGGAATATGCCCTGTGTCGCCCGGGATCCCGGCAGGAAGAGAATCATGTGGGTGTGTCTGTGTGTGCTAAGTCACTTCAGTCATGTCTGACTCTTTGCTACCCCATAGGCTGTAGCCCCTCTGGCTCCTCTGTCCTTGGGATTCTCTAGGCAAATACACTGTAGAGGATTTCCAAACCCTCCTCTAGGGGATCTTCCCAACTCAGGGATTGAACCCGTCTCTCTTATGTCTCCTGTATTGGCAGGTGTGTTCTGCACGTGAGTGAGTTGGATCTAAATCACAGCTCAGAGCCAAACCCCTGCAGCCTCCACGTGAGCCATCTCGGACCAGCAGGGCCGCGAACAAGAACTGAGTAGTCATTGTGGCCAGCCTCTGAGCTTCCCGGTTGTTTATTAAGCAGCATTATTCAGCAGACAGTTGACTAGTGGGTTTTTTTTCACCCCCTACTTGGCTGTGTTTTCTGTGTCCTGCAGGCTTCAGTGAAACTCGTGTCCAGTGAGAGCCTGATTTTACCTGTGCTGCTGGGGACCATGGGACAGATCCAGCCTTGAAGTGATGCTGCACAGTGCGGTGTGTGTGTGTATGTGGGGGTGGGGGGTGGGGTGGGAGCATCCACCAGAGGAAGCCAGAACAAAACGAAAGGATGAGCACTGAGAAGTGCCCAGTGGGCATCTAGACACAGATGCTTTGCCGAAGGGCAGTGGCAACTACGACATACAAAGTTGTGGGATATGTAAGCATTTTCTAGAGATTCCTAGGAAGACGTAGGGACAGAAACCCCATAAAAGACTCGATTTTCTGCCGTAATACACAAAGGGACACGGGCTATTACTATTTAGGCATTAAAGGGAAGCATGACCCAACGCTGAAGGCGGAATACGTGTGAGACACCTGGTTTACATTTGTATAAATCTTTGCACAGGACAATCCAACCTTCTAAGCACGATACAAAGGAGCATATCCAATCTATTAAGCACAGCGTCTCTTAACTCATAATATATAGCATATAGCAAGCCTGCCACAGCCGCTAACAGTTAGAGGTCTTTCTGGGGAACTAGGCTGGATTGAAAGATTCCTCAGATTTTAGCTTATTTACAGATGCGTGAGATGAATCATTTTACTATCCCTATTTCATAACTGAGTAAATCGTGGCTTAGGAAAGGTTAGTATCTAGACTGAAATGCAGCAGCAGAAAGACAGACTCTTATGGTTTATTTCTTGTGTAATAAGCCTTTGTTAGTTTTTCCTTTATCTTTATTCCCTAAATCTGTGACTCCTGAAACATTCTAGAGTCCAATGTTGATAAAATATTTATATATGTAATCATATTACATGCATTAAAATTATATATGTATACATATATGACTGTCAATAAAAATTGGTGTATGTTTGGAAATTGCAGATCGTATGGCACCCCATCTTTGGAGTGAGATTTACACTTGATTGTTGCAGGCTTTGCAGGTGGTGCTCTTTGTTAGGAACCCACCTGCCAACATGGGAGACGTAAGAGATGTGGGTTCCATCCCTGCACTGGGGGAAGATCCCCTGGAGGAGGGCACGGCAACCCACTCCAGTGTTCTTGCCTGGAGAATCCCATGGACAGAGGAGCCTGGTGGGCTACAGTCTGTGGGGTCACAAAGAGTTGAACATGACTGAAGCCACTTAGCACACACTTAAGGGCCAAGTACAGTATCTACAAATATATATGTCCCACGAGGACAGAAGACTTCCTTTACAGCTACTTACTGACACATCATCTATTTTTCTATTTCTTTTTCCCCTTAGAAAAATGTATCTAATAAAAATCTACCCAAGCTGAAGCAACGTTGCCAAGGTGAGATAAGCAAATTGTCTGTGCCATGCGCACTCGCAGGGGGCTCAACTATATCGTCAACAAAAAATCAGTTGTTAACCTCGAGGTGCATTAGAAAAGACAAAATAAGAAAGAAAATCCACAGGCCACTGGGTGCGTAGAAATAGTGTTTTATCACTTACTGACCAGATAGTTGCAACTACAATTCTATCACCTTTAGAAAAAACAGAAAGGCTTTAAAAAAGATAGTTCAGCTTAGCATCTAAACACATGAATTCTGTCCACTTTTTTTTTTTTTTTTTTGGTTTACCTCGTCAAATGCTGAGTTACTTACTGTTCTTTAGAAGAAAAGGGGATCGAGTCAGAAAGGGGATCAGAGCCTGTTGTCTGTTAATCTGCATCAGCAGGCAGACTCTGTACCGCTAGCACCACCTGGGAAACCCACACCATCACCTGTAGCTCTCACTCCAAGGACGGGATGTCACATTGTCTGCAGTCTCTCTTTTTATTAACAGTCTTAGAAAACCACAGAGTGCAGAATATTTCCAGAGGAATGTACAAAAATTCATAAGCAACATTTTAATCATCAGCCATCTCCCTGAAACAGTAACTCGAATTAGGAAAAGGAGGGGACGGTCGATCAGCAGTTTCAGTTGAAAATACAGTGTTCCATGTAGCATATTATAGATTTGTAACCATAGTGATGGAGCCGTTCATCCCTATCTGAGAGAAATAAATCTTCAAATACTTCTCCGCATAAGTTCACTAACAATTCAAAACATTCCACAGGACTCTTGAAGTTCTAGTATTTGTTGTGTTACCGATGAAAACAGTTCATAAAGTAGTATGTTTGTGACCATATAACTTTCAGACATAATTTAGAGATGCAATATTATTAAATCAAACAGAGAATTCTGATTAGTTAATGTATCAATATTTATTGATGAGTAACAAATCACCATGAAACTTATGACTTAAAAGAGCATCCTCTGACATTGATGGGTCAGGAGTCTTGGCTGTCTGTTGCTTAGATGAATTCAAAATGCTGATGTGACTCTTTTCATTGGGAAGTTTGGTTGGGTGGCAAGAATACTGGAGTGAATTGCTAATCCCTTCTCCGGGGGATCTGCCTGACACAGGGATCAAACCCACAGTTCCTGCATTTCAGGTAGTCTTTACCACTGAGCCACTGGGGAAGCCCATGTTAGTATATTACCCAAAAGAAAAATCTCAGTAGATCTAATTCAAACCTGATGTAAACACTGAGTACTCCAAAACAATTAAAATAAACTATTCAGCCTTATTTTTTCAGATGAGAAAACTGAGGTCTTGGAGTTAAGTATCTCTCACAAAGTCACAATGAAAATGTTGGAGCAAAGATTCAAATCCAGGCAGCTGACTTTAAAGCTTACGCTATTAAGCCTGACATTAAATTTTATGCATTTACATGCAAATGTTTATCTGGAAGAAATCCATTTTCAAGAAATATTTGCTTCTATCAAAGAAGTCCTAGACACACCCAGGGACCACGGTCCTCAGGGTACTGCCCACCATTCCTAAGTACTGTCACACTCTAATGCGATGTGTGTGTTTATACTGTCCATCTCTCCTGGTAAAGAGTTCACTTATTGGAGCGTAGCTGCCTCTTAAGTGTCTCACTATCCCTTACACATGATGTCAGGCAACCTGCAAGGGAGGAAATTAATCCTGATGCCTTTTCAATTCTATCCCAAATAGTCAAGCTATGCTAACGGAAAAATGGCCTTTCCATTTGAGAAAGGACCATCATAGCATCTGAAACAGGCTCATAGCCTTGGGGTTCCATACTGAAGACATTTATTTCATCATACTCTAAGGACCAACGGCTTGGCCTGACCCTAATCCTTTAGAGAATGGAATTAAATGTTTTCCACTTTTCCGGTGGAGTAAGCAGAGTTTTATTGTGCTTCCTTAATCACTGCCACACTAGGAATCCATTCTAAAATGAGTTTGTTCTGGAAAAGAATGGGTCGGAGGCCTCTGTGGAAGAATACAATAGTAGAATATTTTGAAATGATTGTAAGCAAAACAGATAATCGCGTTTTCAAGCTCTTTGAAATATATATGTAAAACGTTATATGTTTGAGGTTGAATCAAAAGATAAATAGTTATAGTCATTACTCAGTAATGTACCAATTACAGACAGCATTGTGTGTATATGCTCCCTATTACTCCATCAGAAAGGGAAGAGAAAGGATTATAATCATTGTAATAAGTTGATTGGCTTCATTCATCTTTGGAGTTATCTTTTCATAAGATTGGATGCTGTGTTATTCCTTTCTGGAAAGTGAAATGGTACAACTAAAAAGAACACTTTCCTGTTAATCATAGCTGACAAGGATATTATAGCGAATAAGAGTAAAAAGGAGGCAGGTTTGGGGTTGGGGGAGAGCTAATGAAGAAGACCTGATTTAAATTATTAGTTGCAAGAAAAATATCTATTGACTTTTTGTGTTTTTAGAAGTACCTCTATTAACTTCCAAAAATACAGCTGTTTATCGTGATTGATAAGTTCCTTTGCTTTTAAGCTTATTCACATCCATTAGTTCTGGCTTTTCCCCTGTTAAAAATCTGAAGCTGTCAAATTGAAGGAGCATGATCAGCTAATGTTCTTGCCAGACTCAAAGCGTGTCCCCGGGGGTGGCAAAGTATTCTAAGTCTCAAAGAAATGGCTTTTTAAATGTTGCCGTTGACGTTGGTCACTCCATTTACTTCATCGGAAATGCCGAAATAGATAGCAGGCAATTATAGGGGCTGTGTTTAACAGGGCTTTGATGATCAATTTCCTCTGAATATTTCATTGTAGACCAAACAAAAGTGTATATTTGAAATTCACTGCATTTTACATAGGCTTTTATTAAAAAATAGTACATAGCCACATTTTCAAAATTGGTTAAACCATTTTCTAGTTTTCACTTCATATTTACTGATGATTACGTTCCCATTCCCTCTACTATTTGATTATCATCTTGCAGACTGATTTTTTTTTATTGCCCCTGTAATAGTTTCACAATTTCCTCCTTACCACACCTGGATGTATTTTGTATGAATAAAAGGGAGAAGTTTCAGGGGGAGTAAATGATTTCTAAAATGTGTATTTCCAAAAATACTGAATAATTAGACATGCTTACTAGTATGTCTCTTACAGGGTACACAATTCAGAAGTTCTTGTAATAAAAATGGTAGAACAGATCACATTATTCCTTGGCTCCATCAGAATATTATAGTATCAATTAAATTAGGTTTATCAAACAAATGACCCCCTCCAAAGATGGCCTGAATAAAAACAACAACAACAGAAGCCCCTGGAGAGGAGAGGTGTCCAGCAAGGACTACAAATATAAATATACTTATAAGGAACCAATCCATTCATTGATTTGTTAAATGTGGTAAGTGATTGATGAATAATTGAATAAATGTAAGACTGGCATTTTCTAAGCCAGCTGGCAAGTGGTGTCATTCCCAACATGCTGCTGTCTATCATGGGTTTTCTGCTTCTATGTCTCTCTTTCATTGTGTTCTCACACCCTGATTCCTTCCCCAGTTTTCAGTTCTTCCAGATCTCTTGGGCTTGGGTGACTAATTTTACCCTAGCATAGACTAGAAATGTAGAGCTGGGTTGAGAGGAGAGAAAGTTAGGAAAAGAAGGCATATGGAAATCATTGAAACTGAGGTTGCTGAGGCGGAGGGCACAGTTATATCCATGGATGGGAGTCCCATAGGTACTTTGCACTTACATCGAATCCATTTTGTGAATTTAAAAAAAAGCAGGCACATTATATTCTGAAAGTATGCCCTTGTATTAGTCCATGAAGAAAGAGCATGGGGGCATGGCATTGCTATCAGGTACCTTGAAGAGATTTCTCTGAGGGAGCAGTTTTTCAGCAGGTCTCAAAGGAATGGAAGTCAACCAAGGGGCCAGGGTGTTCCTAGCAGAGGGAAGAGCCGTGTGTGAAATCTCAGGAGCAAGGTGAGCATGGCTCGTTGAGGGAGAGAAAACACTGAAGGCCTCTCCTGTGGCTCAGCTGGTAAAGAATCCACCTGCAATGCGGGAGACCTGGGTTCCATCCCTGGGTTGGGAAGATCCCCTGGAGAAGGGAACAGCCACCCACTCCAGTATTCTGGCCTGGAGGATTCCATGGACTCTGTGGTCTATGGGGTCATAAAATGTCGGACATGACTGAGTGACTTTCAGGTTCAGAGAAGGTATTGCAGAGAGGAGGCTGGGTTGGGGTGGTGATGCTTGGGCGACATTTAGACTGTATTTGCTAAGAGTCAGACACGAATGAGTGACTTCACTTTCACTTCTCACTTTCATGCACTGGAGAAGGAAATGGCAACCCACTCCGGTGTTCTTGCCTGGGGAATTCCAGGGATGGCAGAGCCTAGTGGGCTGCCGTCTATGGGGTCACACAGAGTCGGACACGGCTGAAGTGACTAGCAGCAGCAGCACCCCTCAGCTGCATCCTGAAATATGAAGGAGGCACTAAAAGCTTTTAATAAGATCAACAATGTGATCAGATTTGCCTTTTTGAAGCCCACTCTGACTTATGCATGGAGGGTGGTATATAGAGAGGCCAAGAATGATGCCAGGTGACACAGAAGAGATTGTCTGTGAAACTTTTATCAAAATGAGGTAACAGGGTTTATTGCTTTCCTAGGGCTGCCATAATGGGGTACCACAGACTGGGTGCCTTAGAACAACATGACATTCAGGAGACTAGAAGTCTGAGGTCAGTGTGTCATCAGGCACCTCTGAAGGCTCTAGAGGAGAATCTGTTCCATACCCTTCTCTTGGCTTCTAGGCTTGCCAATGATCTTCACATCCCTTGGCTTGTAGACACCTTGCTCCATTCTCTGTCTCCATCATCACATCATAGTTTACTTGTGTGTCTTCACATGGTCTTCCTCACGTGTACCTGCCTCTGTGTCTCTCTTCCTCTTCTTATAAGGACAGCAGCCATATTGGAATAGGGTTGACCCAAATCACCTCCTCTTAACTAGTTACATCTGCAAAAATTCTGTTCCAAAGGAGGTCACATTCACAGGCATCAGGGGTTAAGACTTTAACACATCTTTTGGGGAGACATAACTTAACCCAGAAGAGAGGGCTTTGAAAGGAAATGACATGATGGGTAGCTGAAAGGAACCACAGAAAGTTTTTAAAATATATTTATGGTGGTAGACTCAACAGGAGCTGGTGATTGAGTAGGATTTGAGCAATGGGGTAGAGTTACGGTTGACTTCCAAGTTTCTGACATGAATAATAGATGATGATGCCATTTGTTGAGACAGGAAATTCAATAGATCAAGTAAGTGGCAGGGTGAGCATGGGTTCATTCCTGACATGCCATGTCTGACCGGCCTGTGAATTTTCATGTGAAACTGTATGCTGACTCGGTGACTGAACAATGCCCTTGAAATTCAAAATGAGAGACCTGGGCTGGAGATATAAACGTAAGAGTAATTTGTGTATAAATGACAATCAGAGTTCTAAAAGTAGATAACATCCTCTAGCAATGTAATATTTATGAGAGAAGAAATTCTAATATCAACATTGTTTAACATTTAAAAAGCCAAAATGGACTTATATTTCTGGCCAAGATGAACAAATAGGAGCTATATTTACTCTGACATATAACAAAAAAAAAACAGACAAAATATTTGAAACAATAGTTTGTAAGATATGGGATGCCAGTCAACCTAGAAGAGACATTTTTGAAAGCCCAGGAGATAAAGTAAGCAAATCGAGCCCTTTAACTGCTTACTGAAATTCAGGGACAAGACAAAGACAACCACACTCAGAATTCATAGTTAACGTATTGCTAGAGAGTCCAGCCACAGCAGCAAGGTAAGAAAAATAAAGAAAATGCAGGTTAGAAAGGAAGAAGTAAATTGATTTTTAAGTGCAGATAATATAATCAACTACATAAACAACTTAATGGAATCTATAAATATCTACTAGAACAAATATGTAATTTTAGCAAGGTTGCAGGATACAAGCTCAATATACAAAACTCAACTATATTTATAAATAACAGTAATGAGCAGTTTGAAATGTAAAATAAAAATGCTACTTATGAATGAAACAAATACTTAATAAATCTGACAAAATATGTGAAAGGCTTACACAGTTAAAAATATAAAACATTATAGAAAAATTAAAGATTATCTTAAAAATTGAAGAAAGATATATTTCCATGTGTCAGAAGACAATGTTTTTAAGATACCAGTTTTCCTCAAATTGAGCTACAAATTCAATATAACCCTAGTAAACTATATGTAGAAACTGACAAGCTTAATTGAAAATTCTATGGACATGCAAAGGATATTGTATAGTTGTAATAATTTTTTAAAAATAAAAACAAATTTAGGAATAAGAATGATTTTATTACAGATATTGGCATTAAGGTAGACAAAGAGATCAGTAGAGCAATATAGAGAGTCCCAAAATTGACTTATGTATCTATGGACAATTGATTTTGGACAAAGAGTAAAGAGGATATGAAAGGAAAGTGTCATCTTTTCACCAGATGGTGCTAAAACAATTGGGATTCATTAAAAAATAATTGAATGTCAATCTATATCCATTGCTATATATAAAAAGTAATTCAAGGTGAATCATTGACCAAAATATAAAACCTTAAGCTATAAAACTACTGGAAGAAATAATAGGGTACTATATTTATGAATTTGAGTTAAGTAAAGATTTCTCAAATGAAACACTGAAAGCATAATTCATGCAAAAATAGATTGACAGATTGGACTTAAGTTCTAAAAACGAAATAAAACACAACTTTTGACTCTTCAAAATTCATTGTAATTGAATTAAAAGACAAATCATAGCCTACAGGAAAATATTTGCAAATGATGTATCTAATGTAGGATCTCTACCTGGAATGTATAAAGAAATATCAAAATTCAATAAGAAGAAAGCAACCAATCCAATAAAAAGTGATCTTCACCAAAGACATGTGATGGGCACTCTGCAGGGAAAAATGCTTGATAGCTATTAGTCACTAGGGAAGTGCAAACGCAGGACAGCAGTATCACCTCATTATATTAATGACCAAAGTCCAAATCACCAGGTACTCATGAGAATGTGGAGGAACTGGAATTCCTACAGCCTCCTGATATCACAAAATAGTTCAATCACTTTAGAAAACAGTGGGGCAGTTTCTTTAAAACCTAAGCATAAACCTATTACATGAGTACACATTCTTAAAAAAAAAATCACATCAAAGTAGAAATGAAGGCAAAGAAGATTAAGAAAAAGGGCAGTGTGGTATAGCACAAGGAGTGTGAATTATAACAGAAGCCAAAAGTAAAGACCGGGAAACTTTTTCTAATGCTATTCAGAAGGACCTTTAGACCTTAAAGCTGTACGTTGGGTTCCAAATATACATTATGGACTAAGGTAAAATGATTTAGTTGAATGATTAGGCATGAAACAGATAAATTGATAGAGCAATAATAAAATAGAGATAGCAAGGGCATTTTACAGGTTTGTCTTTTAGAGAAAGAGAAAGACCAATGATCCCTTTTGCGTTAGGCAAATAGTTCACTTATTCTTTTGTCTACTTTATACAGTAATCATTACTTTCTTATGTGAATGAATATTTCTATGTCTGCATCTTTCTTTTATTGCCTGAGTGATTTGATGTGATTAGGGCTCGGCTAAACCCGTGTTTCCATCCACAGAAAGAGAGAGAGAGAGAATGGGAGAGAGAACAAGAGTGAGAACAAGATAGACAGACAGAGAGAAAAAGAGGTTGCTAGCTGAAGGGTAAAGGTTTCTTGTCATGAAGTTGGCTCAAGTCCTAGCACATTAAATATTGATGATGGGAGTCTATGAAGAGGAGTAGTTGAATCAGTAGTTTTTTCCATGAGCACAGAAAAGGGTGGGATCAGAGATTTGGTGCATGTGTATGTTGCCCATAGGGAAGAGATGGAGCAGAGAGGTCTGAATACTGGGTTCTAATGGTGGAACTAAAGAGCTTCTTGATGAAGGTGTCAGAGGAGAGAGAAAGAGCTGGCTTAAAACTTTCAAAAAACTAAGATCATGGTGTCTGGTCCTATTACTTCATGGCAAGTATGAGGAAGAAGTAGAAACAGTGATAGATTTTATTTTCTTGGGCTCCAAAATCACTACAGACTGACTGCAGCCATGGAATTAAAAGATGCTTGCTCCCTGGAAGAAAACCTGTGACACACCTAGACAGTGTATTAAAAAGCAGAGACATTACTTTGCCCACAAAAGTCCTTATAGTCAATGTTATGGTTTTTTTAGTAGCCATATAGGGATGTGAGAACTGGACTATAAGGAAGGCTGAGTGCAGCTGGAGAACTGATGCTTTTGAATTGTGATGCTGGAGAAAACTCTTGAGAATACCTTGGACTGCAAAGAGATCAAACCAGTCAATCCTAAAGGAAATCAACCCTGAATATTTACTGGGAAGATGGATGCTGAAGCTGAAGCTCCAGTACTTTGGCCACCTGACGGGAAGAGCTGAGTCACTGGAAAAGACACTGATGCTGGGAAAGATTAAGGGCAAAAGGAGAAGGGGGCAACAGAAGATGAGATGGTTGGATGGCATCATTGACTCAATGGGCGTGAGTTTGAGCAAACTCTGGGAGATGGTGAAGGACAGAGAAGCCCGGCGTGCTGCAGTCCACTGGGGTCACAAAGAGTTGGACACAACTTACTGACTGAGCAACAATGGTGGGATATTAAGGGAGCCTTTCTTTGGTTTTATTTTTTCTTATGTAGGAGTAGTAGATATCTGCCAAGAGTTAAGGAACTGAATAAAGAGTCAGAGTTTTAATGCACAGAATGTTTGGAATAGTCTCTTCAGAGGGTGGGCAAGCAGTATGTGGGGTGGTGTAGACCTGGGTCTCTGGAGATAAGGGATCTGAACTCTAATTCTAAGATCAGAACAGTAAGTAGTAGTAAGGCCGAGCCAAACCTTTGTGTCTTCATCTTCATGACTAAATGATAATGGCACTTGCTTCATAGGCTTCTTGGGAGAATTAGATGAAGTGTTTCAGTTGAGTTCTGTCTCCACAGGAATAGATTCTTAGGGAGTCCTAAACAAACCCTGCCTATGATCATTACACCTCTGAAGGAGACAAGAGGAAGACAGGGGTCATATTAACATGCACCTTTACTCCCGATCAAGAATAATCTCATGTTTTCAATACCAAGAAGCTCCCACAGAAGAGTCTTCCCAGCAGTGAAGGTCAGCCTCATGGAATGAACCTGTAGAGATCCTCCTTCAAAAGGAAGCTGGTTGAGATGCTAACAAGTCAAAACCATGTAGCAAATACCTACCACTGATGCACCTTCCTTCTTTCCTAGTGATACTTAAGAACTGAAATTAAATGTCAAGTTCTACATAATGCCCAAGTCAGAAATAATAAGCAACATTATATGTGCCAGTTCATACAGTTTAGCTCACTATCACAATTATTCAAATATTGACAAAAAAAGAAAGCCCCCCAAAAGGCTAAAATCATTAATTTTCATTCAGATAAAAAAGATAAAATTTTAATGACAGGCAATATTAATTTTATGATTTTAATTTGTAAAATGTCACTTACTAAGCATTCTCATTTACTAAAATGATAAATAATATGTGTTATGGAATAATTTTTATACTTGCAAGGCTATTTATTATTCCAACTTGCTTTATTTTCACAACTACTTCTGGAAGAACGAGTTCATAAAGACTTTTGCTAAATAAGACATCTGGAAAAATAAGGAGATTAGAGGAACAGTTTTTATGGATTGTTTAAAGTTCTGGGAAATGGTCTGTACTAGGTTGAATAGTGTTGCTTTTCCAGAACCTCAGAATGTTATTTGTTTGGAGATAGAGTCTTGCATATGTAATTAGTTAAGATGAGATCATACTGGAGTAAGGTGGGTCCTAGACCCAATGTGACTACTGTCCTTATAGGAAGAGAAGAGAGAGAGACCCAGAGCCAGGAAACTCACATGAAGACACAAGCAGAAGTGGGAGTGATGGAGATACCGGCCAAGGATACCCAAGCAGCAAAGCCCTCCCCAGAAACCAGTAGACAGGTACAGGTCAGATTCTCTTTCAGAGCCTCCAGTGGGACCCATCTACTGACATCTTAATTTTGAACTTTTAGCCTCCAAAAGTTCTGCATAGTCAAAGTTATGGTTTTTCCAGTAGTCACATAGAGATGTGAGACCTGGACCGTAATGAAGGTTGAGTGCTGAAGAACTGATGCTTTCAAACTCTTTGCAGGGATGTGGCTCTGTGATGGGGAAACCCCATAAAAATTCTGTAACGAAAGTAACAGACTGTGGCTTCCCATTGAATCTGAAGGAATGATCTATTGGAAAAAAATGCACTTGTATACATTTGCATTAAAAAAAAAAAAGAGTCCTTTCAAATAGATGTGCTGCTGTTTTGTAATGGTGTCCTTCAGCCTAAGATCAACTTAGAGTTGAGTTTCTAATCAGTTGCTTCTGGTGTATCATCTTCATCTAACTAGTTGGTCAGAGGTGACCCAGAAACTGATTATGTTTCTTGGTCTGAACTACCATCATGGACTGTTAAATAATCTTGATCAGTAGAAATCTTGTGAAAATTATTTTGAGTGATAGATTCTATTTCAGTTTGGAGCAAAGCTGAAATATAAGCAGCTAAATTGATTTTTAATGAATTTTGACAGGCAAAGGAATTAATGTCCAAGGCACAGAATTAATTCTGAAATGATTCTCAAAGCCCTCTATTATTGTAAATTCCATGTGCCTATTTTAGGAATTAAAATTGTTCTGATGTTGCCAGGTATCTATCTCAAAAGGTGTTTTTCTGTCATATTTAATTTGTTATTAAAACATTAACTAATCTTTTCTTAAAAATAGTATTTTCCCTTAGAGCCTTCACTGGTGACTCAGCGGTAAAGAATCCGTCTGCAGTGCAGGAGATGTAGGTTCTATCCCTGGGTTGGGAAGGTCCCTTGGAGGAGGAAATGGTAACCCACTCCAATATTTTTTTGCCTGGAGAATTTCATGGATAGAGGAGCATAGCAGGCTACAGTCTATGGGGTCACAAAAGAGTTGGACATGACTTAGCAACTAAACAGCAACACATTTTCTCTTAAAATACCTTATGAGAAAAATTAAAGATGTTTTTATGATTTTTATGTTTACATTAGTTTATTTTTATATGAACTTAAAAAAATATTTTTGTATTAATCTGAGAACAATTATAACCACAACATTTTAAATATGTAACCCAGAATTAAGTCACATATCTCCGTGGACTGGAGGAAATGTAAGTTAGGAAAGTAGTAGAAATGACAGCTGACAGACTACGCCAAACCAGGGTATCTCTGTTTGGATGGATGACTGTGTTTTTGGAATAAGCATCCACAGGCCCCAAGTCTGGAAGAAGCGTGATGTTATGTCCTGTCAGATGCAGGTCAGAGCTTCTGACGTAGATGTGTACTTTATCACCAAGCGGGACTGCATGGATGGGAGGAGAATGGGAGGAGGTGGACAACAAGGAAGCTCGGAAGCATGGTTCTTCAACTGAACCTGGGAAATGGAACACACATTTCATGCAGATGTTGCTGGTGGTCCTCAGAAGCATTCATAGAAAGCATCCTGAGTGGTAGAGGGATGCTAATACATCCAGCGGTGCTACCCCGAGGTCACGGCAGCTTGGGGATGCCTGAGCTCTGCTGGGGGACGGGGCATCGGGCACCCATCAGCAGGCACCTGATGTAGCGAGGCGGTGATGACTCAGGTGGTGTCAAGGCTCAAATGCCTTTGGTCTCCCCAGGTAATGTAGCTGAATAGAGTGAATTGAGAGGAAGGAAATTGGGAGTGATCGAGACTGTATCTAGCCAGAGTTCATTCTCCGTCTACAGCCACTCACCAGACTTAGAGAAAAAGAAAGGCCTCTTTTTTTTATGCCCACTTCCTTTTTCACACCCACATCATAAATCACCCAAAGAAAGAAATGAGCCTGTTGACCTCCCCCACTAATTTTCTGATACCTCATATGTAAAAATTTTTAAAAAGACCCATGTGTTTCAGGACAGGTGAATGTTTCAATGTGAGGAGAACCCATCATTTTCACTTTCTGTAAAAATACCAGTGGATGAAAAAAAAAAAAAGAGAGAGAGAGAGACGTATGTGTATGTATAACTGATTTTGCTATACACCTGAAACTAACACAGTATTATAAATCAACTATACCCCAAATTAAAAAGCACTGTATGAAAATGATTATGGATATTAAAAAGATAGCAGTTATGGTTGGAATCACGAAGCAAGCTGATCGTTGTATTTTCAGAGTTACAAATGTGATCTATTTGAAAATTCAGAATGTAGACATTTGGAAATGTCTTTATCCTTTCAGTATTTAAAGTTGAGAAGGAAAATAAAAAGTGAGAAATTCCAGTGCCTAGATATTCCCAGGCTAATTTCTAGACAAGTAAGTTTTGATAAGTTCAAGTTTCAGATAAGAACTTTTTTTTTTCTTGTCTTGGTTTCTCTAAGTGGTAAGTAAAAATATCCCTGGGAGGGCCAGAAAAGATTAGTAATAGATTGTATCATTGTGGAGAACTGTTGAGATAAGGTTTTAGTAAATTGGCATATTGGTGAGAACTTCCAATGATCATTATTTAGGGTTGATTTAATTGAAAAAGTATATGTATATATGTACGTGTTTTTCTAAAAGAATTAGTGTAAGAGCTCTTAATTATTTTCATGAGAGATACACAAAATAAGTGTAATTAACTGAACCCGTTATTCAGACACTTTTCCACCAAGATTCTGTAAGTAGATATTTCAATAAAAACAAAATGGATAACCTACCTTCTGCCCTAAACATAATAGGTAGTATCTATATGTTTCACTTTTTTAAAAAGGAAAAAGTTTGGATTTCAAAATATCTTAAAGGTTCATGAAGTAATATTTTTCAGCCTAAATTACTCAGAATACTTTTAAATCAATTCTTCCCTTTACTCTGCTTACTACATACTGTTTTTTTTTGATTAATATAATTTTAGCTGCTGATAAATCTGAAACACTTCAATCTCCCTGCATTAGAGCACTCCATGGAATGAAAATTTACATTTTGGTTCTCAAATGTACCAAACACAGTTTCCGTGGTCAATTTCCTCTTCTTTTCTAAACTGTGTTGGGAGGACCACATAGGACATAAGTCTCTGACAAGGCGACCATTTTAGCACCAACATTACAAAAGCTCTTCTGTTCATAAGGGGAATATCTCTCCCTGAATTAAATTTAACCTCTTTAGTACCCACATTTAGCCACCTGATAAATCCACTTGAGCTATCTTTTGGGGAGAGAGGGGTACCTGGGAACAATAACACTTCCTTCTTGAACAGCTTAATAAAGCTTTGTGCGATTTCAAGATGAAAGATAATGTGTAACGCTGATAGCACCCTCTGAAGCTATGCATTCATGGATCCAATTACTTTTTTTGTCCTGGTAAAAGCCACAGTGGATATATTAAATGGGAGTGTGGCTTAAGAATTAAGGCCCAGGAGCCTGGGTATCTGGTTTCTGAGGTTGACTTAACTTCTACTTTCTTATCTAACGGTGGGTGTGCAGCTTAACGTCTTTGCCTCAATGTCTCCTTCCACAAAATACCTAGCAAATATCTAAGAAATGCTTTTAAAATGACAGTGCAAATTGCCCTGTAGGCTCATGCTGGAACTGTCCAGAAAAAAATGAGGTGAGTGTTAGCAAAGGGAAATACTATCTCCTGCTTAATTTTAGATTTATCATAAGTTTTACTTTTTAAAAGTCATGAGATTTCTAGAAGATGAATGACATTTTCAAAGCCTTTTAGACACTTGTAAAAGAATGCTCTTTCAACTCTTTTTTTTTTTTCTCATGAAAGTTTTGACTCTGGCATCTTTCCAATTTCCTCTCCTCCCACCTTCCCATTCCAAGTTGAAGAGAATAATTACAATGTTAACTTTTCCAATTCAGGAATATTTTCTTGTGACTGATTCTTTCATTTTTATAAATGGATCATTTTTATATGGATGCATATCAGATTTCATGATATTTTATTTGTATATGTGGTTACTGATTCAGATATTCAGTTCTAAAACCCTCAAATTGATTCATCTATGAAAGAATTAATTAAAATTTATAGAAGTATCCAACTTATATTACAAAATTGGACTGGTTAGAAAATTGTCTTTTATTGATTAATCTCTCGCCCGTTGTCTGAGACCATCTTGACAGCCAAAAGATGGCTATAAGACATCTATGAACTATTAAAAGAAAAACTGATACTTACTACACATTTTAAGTGTTCCTTTAGGCAAATCAATTCCAAATTAGGAGCACCAAACATGAAGTAGTTAGGAGCACTCCATGGGTGCTTGCTGTGCTGTGCTTAGTTGCTCAGTCATGTCCAACTCTTCATGACCTCATGGACTGTAGCCCACCAGGCTCCTCTGTCCATGGGATTCTCCAGGCAAGAATACTGAAGTGGGTTGCCGTGCCCTCCTGCAGGGGATCTTCCCAATTCAGGGATCGAATCCAGGTCTCTCACATTGCAGGAAGATTATTTATGATAGCCCACCAGATTCCTCTGTCCATGGGATTCTCTAGGCAAGAAGACTAGAGTGAATGGTCATTCTCTTCTCCAGGGGGCCTTCACAAGTCAGGGATAAGAACCTGGGTCTCCTGCATCGCCAGTGGATTCTTTACCATCTGAGCCACCTGGGAAGACCCCCAGATGGGAGCTTGGGAAGAGACTTTTAGATTCAAGAGGTGGAAGCAAAGCCAGGAAATTATTTACTTGGCTGTAGCACAAGGAACTGCCTTATTTAGGAAAACGTAGCTGTTTGTGGTTGGTTGTCCTTAGGTTTTGATTTCTTAACTTTGAGACATCTACATTTGGTTTTCCTTCTGTAGCTACTAAGGCTTCTCAGGTGCCTCAGGGGTACAGAACCTGCCAGCCAATTCAGGAGACACAAGAGATGCTGGTTCAGTCCCTGGGTCAGGAGGATACCCTGAAACAGGAAAGGGCAACCCACTCCAGTATTCTTACCTGGGAAATCTCATGGACAGAGGAGGCTGGCAGGCTACAGTTCCTCGGATCACAGAGTCTGACACGACTGAGCTTGAGTATAATGGAACTACGAAGGTATTAAATCCACCTTGGTCTAATTGTTTCATTAATTATGGTACTAAATTCACCTCAGCTTCGTTGTTCTTAATTAATTTAACACTCAGAATGACCATGCTCTTAAAGTACGCATGCTGACTATGTATTTTACCAGCAATAAGCTTTGTAGTGAGTACACATGTTTTGAAAGATGTCTAGACAACTAAATCAGGTTCTTTTTATAGAAATCCTGTGATGCTGTGGGTTAGGTATTTTTGGAAGAACTCTTGTGAATCTTCACACAGACTATTTTCTCAATAAATCAAAGATGCAGATGTTAATATTTGGCAATGACAAAGTTATTCAGTATTTCTGAATATTTTCATTATTTACAGTGAATTAAATAAGATATCATGGAAATATGCAATGCATATAAATTAAATATAAATATTTTAAAAATTAGACTATCTGTTCTAGAATTGAGAATCATAACTTGAACTCTTCTTACCAAGTAAATTTCTAGCATAGGAATGATTTTCATAGGATTGTATCTACAAGGTGTTCTGGCCTATTTCCCTGCTCCAGAGAAAATTTTGGTGAGAAAATTGGAGAAATTAGCTTCATTTTGGAGACAAAGGAATTTATTTAATTTGTATTCCTGTAATTCAAAGATTAGATAGCTCTGATTAGAACTCTAGACAGAACAAAGAATAATCTCTTATAGAACTCATCTAAATTTAACTTTGCTTCAAACCAATAACCTATAGCCTCACTCCTTTGTAGCCAGACTATAGCTCATCAGTATGACTGAAAAATCACTGTGTAATTGCCCTGTAACAGTTCTGTTGCTGTGCCTATAAATATAATTTCACCGAATGACTCTTCCACATTCTAGCTGCTCAGCTACGCTTTACTGTGGCAAACTAAAGCGCCCCAGGAATACTGTAAATGCCAAATTACAACAGCCGCAAATAAAACATGAAATGTCAACACTAAGTTATCAGTAGGTAAAAAAAAGGAACAAAAGTGGATCCCTGAAGTTCAGAAGTAGTTTTAAAAATCTTATTTTGCCATTGATTCAAGCTTATCCTTTTTTTATATACAAGTTAGAAAGATGAAATTATTTAAACTTTTAATCTACTATGACTAACTTACAGAAAAAACTTTAAAATGTAGGCAAAAAACTGTCCCTTTTACCTAAATAAGAAATTATTAAAAAGTTGCCATAAGGAGATGGGAAAGATAAAATCAGACATTGCAGCTGGGCAGACTTTGAGTGTAAGTTACTCAAAGTGTTGAAAAGAATCTGAAAAAACATGTTCTACATATTTTCTATTAAAACAGGTAAAGGATGAGAGTAGCCAATCTGAATTTCATCTTTTCCCATTTTCATATTATCATTGTGATGCTCCTTGTCTACTTATTTCCCTTGTTGTCTGTAGCTTTGTAACTCACTGTGTAACCCAGCATTAAAATCACCCTAAAGTGCTTGATAAAGATGGTGACTTTATAGACAATCCAAATTTACTCCTGCTGCATAGGGCCTGACAATTTGCAAAATTAACCAACTTACCAGGCAATTCTTGGAAGGAATAAAATTTAAGAACAATGACACACATTTCCTCAGAGATTTTTTAACACAGACCATTTAAAAAAAAATTTATTGAATTTGTTTCAGTATTGCTTCTATTTTACTTTTGTTGTTGTTGTTGTTGGCTGTGAGGCATGCAGAATCTTGGCCCCCAGACCAGGAATCAAACCCTTACCCTGTGCATTGGAAGACAGAGGCGTAACTGCTGTACCGTCATGGAAGTCCTTCAGTTCAGTTCAGTCACTCAGTCGTGTCCGACTCTTTACAACCCCATGGATTGCAGCATGCCAGGCCTCCCTGTCCATCACCAACTCTCAGAGTCCACCCAAACACATACCCGTTGAGTCAATGATGCCATCCAACCATCTCATCCTCTGTCATCCCCTTCTCCTCCTGCCCCCAATCCTTCCCAGCATCTGGGTCTTTTCCAGTGAGTCAGCTCTTCGCATGAGGTGGCCAAAGTATTGGAGTTTCAGCTTCAACATCAGTCCTTCCAATGAACATCCAGGACTGATTTCCTTTAGGAGAAACTGGTTGGATCTCCTTGCAGTCCAAGGGGCTCTCAAGAAAAAAAAAAAAAAATCAATTCTAGGCTCTCAGCAAGAGCAAAGGGAAGGTACAAAGATTCCCCATGTATTTCCTGCCATCACGCATGTCTTCTCCCATTATTAACATAACACACCAGAATGGTGCATCTTTTACCAAAGGGAAACCTACATAGACACATCAAAATCACCCTTAGTTCCTACTTGACGTTAGAGTTCACACTTGGTGATATGCATTTCCTGGGTTTAGATGAGTGCATCCCGACAAGTATCCATCATTAAACCAGCATACAGAGTCTCTTCACACTCTTGAAACTGCTCTGTGCTCTCCCTGTGCATCTCTCCTTGGTCCCAACCTCTGACAACCTTTTCCAGAATGTCACATAATTGGAGTCATACAGTATGCAATCTTTTCAGATTGGCTTCTTTTACATAGTAATATGCACTGAAGTTAGACCCATTCCTTTTCTTGGTTTGATAGCGTTTGTTTTGTTTTTATTTTAATGCTTAAAATTATTCCCTTTGGTCTTCCCTGGTGGCCATAGAGGTAAATAATCTGCCTACCAATGCAGGAGGCACAGAAGACATGGTGTCAAAAAAAGATTTGACTTAATGACTGATCACAGATTATAGAAATTATCTAATTTACCTTTTTTTTGAGAAATTTTTAGAATAAAATTTCTACAAATAAAGACTTCAATCAATGCAGTGTGTTGCTTAAAATCCCCATTTTGGAAGGGATATTAGGTAATTGGGGCATAAATAACTCATTTAATTTTGATGCATAAAGGAAATGAGGTATAATGTATGCAGGAATAAATATTAAAAAAAAATGACATGGACTGAAAAGATTAGGAAGTGATCTTTCCAACACAGTCCTCCAAGATGTCACTGCCTTTCATAAGTTTTTGAGGGATCTTATAACTTTGTAAGTCATAAGCACACCATGTTAATGAAAATATGTTTCTTTAAAAATTGTGCAGCTACTGTGTCAAGTGTGATTATTACTGCCCTATGAATAGAACTGTTTTACCTAAAATGTAACTTCAAATTTCACTTGAAGTTACAAATGGTTGCAACATATTGTTTCTCCCATTAGTTAATGATATAAGTTGCTTTCTATGAGTTCATTTTATATACATATGAATTTATGATGAAATATTTTAATATATTTTCATTTATCATTAATTTACCTTTTAGACAATAAGGACTCCTTCCTTTATGTTCTCAGTCAGTTCAGTTCAGTTCAGTTGCTCAGTTGTGTCCCACTCTTTGTGACCCCACGGACAGTAGCACGCCAGGCCTCCCTGTAAATCACCAGCTCCTGGAGTCTACTCAAACTCATGTCCATTGAGTCGGTGATGACATCCAACCACCACATCCTCTGTCATCCCTTTTCCTTCTGCCCTCCATCTTTCCCAGCATGAGGGTCTTTTCAAATAAGTCAGCTCTTCGCAAAAGGTGGCCAAAGTATTGGAGTTTCAGCTTCAACATCAGTCCTTCCAATGAATACCCAGCACTGATCTCCTCTAGGATGGACTGGTTGGATCTCCTACAGTGCTAGGGAATCTCAGGAGTCTTCTCCAACATCACAGTTCAATAGCATCAATTCTTCAGCACTCAGCTTTCTTTATAGTCCAACACTCACATCCATACATGACCACTGGAAAAACCATAGCCTTGACTAAATGGACCTTTGTTGGCAAAGTAATGTCTCTGCTTTTTAATATGCTGTCTAGGTTAGTCATAACTTTCCTTCCAAGGAATAAGCATCTTTTAATTTCATGGCTGCAGTCACCAACTGAAGTGATTTTGGAACCCAAAAAAATAAAGTCTGACACTGTTTCCACTGTTTCCCTATCTATTTGCCATGAAATGATGGAACCGGATGCCATGATCTTAGTTTTCTGAATGTTGAGCTTTAAGCCAACTTTTTCATTCTCCTCTTTCACTGTCATCAAGAGGCTCTTTAGTTCTTCACTTTCTGCCATAAGGGTGGTGTCATCTGCATATCTGAGGTTATTGATATTTCTCCCGGCAATCTTGATTCCAGCTTGTGCTTCTTCCAGCCCAGCATTTCTCATGATGTACTCTGCATATAAGTTAAATAAGCAGGGTGACAATATACAGCCTTGACGTACTCCTTTTCCTACTTGGAACCAGTTTCTTGTTCCATGTCTAGTTCTAATTGTTGCTTCCTGCCCTGCATACAGGTTTCTCAAGAGGCAGGTTAGGTGGTCTGGTAGGCCCATCTCTTTAAGAATTTTCCACAGTTTATTGTGATCCAGAAAAATAAAGCAGAAATAGATGTTTTTCTGGATCTCTCTTGCTTTTTTGATGATCCAGCGGATGTTACCAATTTGATCTCTGGTTCTGCCTTTTCTAAAACCAGCTTGAACATCTGGAAGTTCACAGTTCATGTATTGCTGAAGCCTGGCTTGGAGAAATTTGAGCATTACTTTACTAATGTGTGAGATGAGTGCAGTTGTGTGGTAGTTCGAGCATTCTTTGGCATTGCCTTTCTTTGGGATTGGAATGAAAACTGACCTTTTCCAGTCCTGTGGCCACTGCTGAGTGTTCCACATTTGCTGGCATATTGAGTGCAGCACCTTCACAGCATCATCTTTTAGGATTTGAAATTGCTCAACTAGCATTCCATCACCTCCACTAGCTTTGTTTGTAGTGATGCTTCCTAAGGCCCACTTGACTTCATATTCCAGGATGTCTGGCTCTAGGTGAGTGATCACACCAACGTGGTTATCTGGGTCATGAAGATCTAGTTTGTACAGTCCTTCTGTGTAGTCTTGTCACCTCTTCTTAATATCTTCTGCTTCTGTTAGGTCCCTACCATTTCTGTCCTTAATTGAGCCCATCTTTGCATGAAATGTTCCCTTGGTATCTCTAATTTTCTTGAAGAGATCACTAGTCTTTTCCATTCTATTATTTTCCTCTATTTCTTTGCACTGATCACTGAGAAAGTCTTTCATGTCTCTCCTTACTACTCTTTGTAACTCTGCATTCAAATGGGTATAACTTTACTTTTCTCCTTTTCTCCTTTACTTTTCTCTTTATATCTTGGCTTTTTGCTTCTGTTCTTTTCACAGCTATTTGTAAGACCTTCTCAGACAGCCATTTTGCCTTTTCTCATTTCTTTTTCTTGGGTATGGTCTTGCTCCCTGTCTCCTGTACAATGTCATGTACCTCCATCCATAGTTCATCAGGCACTCTGCCAGATCTAGTCTGTTAAATCTATTTCTCACTTCCTCTGTATAATCATAAGGGATTTGATTTAGGTTATACCTGACTGGTCTAGTGGTTTTCTCCACTTTCTTCAATTTCAGTCTGAATTTGTCAATAAGGAGTTCATGATCTGAGCCACAGTCAGCTCCTGGTCTTGTTTCTGCTGACTGCATACAGCTTCTCCTTCTTTGGCTGCAAAAAAATATAATCAATCTGATTTCAATGTTGGCCATCTGGTGATGTCCATATGTAGAGTCTTCTCTTGTGTTGTTGGAAGTGGTTGTTTGCTATGACCAGTGTGTTCTCTTGGCAAAACTCTATTGGCCTTTGCCCTGCTTCATTCTGTACTCCAAGGCCAAATTTGCCTATTACTCCAGGTATTTCTTGACTTCCTACTTCTGCATTCCAGTCCCCTATAATGAAAAAGACATCTTTTTTGGGTGTTAGTTCTAAAAGGTCTTCATAGAACTGATTTTACACGTTTGTTTGGCTTTATCATCTTCATATAGACAGTATCTCTTAATGAACTTTGCTTCAACACATCTAGACTTTATAATTCATGTTCTGAGTCACTCAGCTGTGTCAGATTCTTTGTGACTGCATGGATTGTAGCCTCCCAGCTTCTCTGTCCATGGAATTCTTCATACAAGAATAATACCATGGGTAGCCATTTCCTTCTCCAAGGGATCTTCCCTACCCAGGAAACATAGACATCTAATAAATAATATAGTCAACATTAATGAATGTTACATTTGATATTTTGTTGGTTGATTTAGAAATGAGAATAATAAAAAGGCATGTAATTAAAAGCATCTTTTATTTGTTAGTCATGGTGACTATCAAAAGGAAGAAGGAACCTGAGATAAATTACCAGAATTGCTACAAATAGAAACTTTAATTTCCTACAAACTTGGAAATTCAAAACACTGTAGTCTACTTAATATGTAACAATTTGCTGTACTGTCAGGGAAGTCCTTTAAAAAAACAAACAAACCAGTTTTGGAGTCTCAGCAGAGCAAAAAGAAGGTACAGAGATTTCCCCTTTTATTTCTGCCATCATACATATATGGCTTTTCCCATTATCAACATAACACACCAGAATGGTGCACAAAGATACCAGATTTGTATTTAAAAATGATTTTTGATAATCCTTAAGAGATTACTTTTCCTCTCCATAGTTTGTTCTGATTTTAGACAGCCCCAGACTCTCTCCCCCAATAAACATCTCTAAATGAGCAAGAGGATTAATTCAGCAAAGAAAGATGTCAAGCCTGAAGACAAGAAAATGGATCAAATTATAGTTAGACAGATTAACCAAGTGAAAATCTGGCAGTTGGAATTTATAATAAAAGCAAATAATGAGAGATCATCCAGGAAATAGGAAACTTAAAAATAGTTTTCAATGTGGGATAAAGGGGACGTGAAGAAGTTTTCTTTGCATTTAACAGAAACTAGGAAAACACAAATGTCAGAAGATTAAATGTTAACTTGTGAGTGTTTAGAAATAGAGTGAAAAATAAATTAGGTAATTAGAGAAAATTTTCTTCAATTGGTTTCTTCTTTACAAACGTAAGTCTTTTTTTTTTTAAAAGCTATGACAGAGAGAGGAGGAATGTTACCCCAAAATCAATTTAAACCTATACTGTTTTTGGATAGCAATATCATAATTAGAAAGTAATTTATAAACTTGAGTTTGTAAAATCTGTTACTTTTCATTCTTTGTCAACATTATACCAGAGAGTCCTAATAAAAATATGATATGAAAATTAGTTTTAATGCAGGGAAAGTTTGTAAGATAAAATACAGGAAATGTGGCCAGGGCACACAGCATGATGCACCTAAGTTAAGACTGGGTGAATGATAAGAGAACTTCAAAGAAAACTTTGCCCTTCAGGTATTTTGGCTTCAGGATTCTGTCTAGCACTAATGTTATTGAACTATATGGTATCGCTCTTAAAAATCTAAACAGGGTGATAAACACATATAAATGTGAGCTGTCTTACCTATTTCTTTCTATAGATACTGAAGCATAATGACTTGGGTGCCTGCATGCACACTCAGTTGCTCAATCACGTACGACTCTTTTCAAAACTGTGGATTGTAGACAGCCAAACTCCTCTGTCTGTGGTATTTTCCAGGTGAGAATACTGAGGTGTTCCCTAATTTTACACTTGTTTTTAAAGTGAGGATTGATTGGATGAGAATATATATGTATATATATTTTTCCTGATACATTTGGAAAACATTTCTCTGTTATCCCAACACTCCTTATTCATTAACTGGTGCACTGATCAATATTAGTGTGGCAGATGTATTTATTCCAAAATCTCTCTTCCTTTCGTGTCTGGCTTCACTCTGTTTATTCATAATTATTTTCATAATATTTTATTGTGATGCCACAAACTAAGAACAAGTCTCTGGAGGGAATAGTGTTCCAAGGCATGACCATCGTTAGATGACAATAAGCTTGTTTTCATGCCAACAATCTTAGCTTTGTTAAAGGCTAAGTGGAAGAAATTAACATACTGCATGCCTTACAAAGAAAATTGTGTCTAATTATTTTGCTTCTCAAATCATCCCGTGAGGCATTGATTGGACTATAAATATGTTTTATTTCAGTTACCCTTGGCTAACATTTATAATTTTTTATTGTTGAAGATAGTTTATTAATTGAAATAAGATTATTCTACTAAATAAAGGCAAATAAAATTACTTGGAGGAGCGAGGATATTCAAGAAACTATTCATTTTGGTCAGAAATTAAAAGTGGAATATACCAAATATCTAAACATATAAAATGTAGCATTCAAACATTGCACTTTTCAGAAAAACGAAATCCAATTTAGAAAAATCTTAAGGAAAAATCTGTGTGTTTATTTTGCTTGTCAAGGGCTGTGGTAGGCAGAGTAATAGCCCCCCAAAGATGGCCAGGTGTGAGTCTCTGTAAGCTGTGGATATATCACTTAGCATAGAGGGTTTTACAAGTACAATTAATATTCAGACCTTGAGGTGAGAGGCGCAGGCTGGTTATCCAGCTGGGGCCAATTTAATCACATGCTTTCTTAAAGCCAGAGAGCCTTTCCCACTTGTGGTAAGTGTGGGAAGATGGCAGAAGGGCGTGAGAGACTCAACATGGCCGACTTTCAAGATGGAGGAAGAGGCTGGGAGCCACGGAGGGCAGGTTGCCGTGAGAAGCGGGGAAAGTGAGTGAGCGAGCTCTCTCCTCCTGCACATACCTTTGACTTAACTGTTGGGGCATATATGGAACTCGTGACGTACAGAACTGTGAGAGAGTTACTGTGCCGGTTTTTGGGTTTTTTTTTCAACTATGAACTTTATGGTAGTTTGCTTTGACTGTGAGAGAAAATTAGCACAAGGCTTTATTGCTGCATATGGTGTTTTAAATTAATCATGAGAGTTTAGAAATGCTCTATGAAGCAGCCATAATTAACTCATGTCTTCTCAGAAAAAAACAATCATAACTGTAGGAATGTTAACCAAATTAAAAGTTGATAGATAATTAAAAGAGGAACTATAGGCTTAGGACTGGGTTTGGTTCTGTAGGTATTTACCAGGTGTTCTTTTCCAGTATTTTCATGGGAAACGAAAGTCACTACCTTAAGTTCCTTAATTTTTCTGCTTTTGAGGAGTCATGTGGTTAGATTAGCCACACCTGGGTAATCCAAGTTATTCTCTCCACATCAAGAATCTTAACAATAATCACTCCTGTAGAAGTCCTTTTGCTATGTTAAGGTAGTATTTCACAAATAAAGCATGAGACTGAGAGAAAGGATTTAAATTTTGGCTTTTCATGGGGAGATACTGGTTTATATACTTTGAAAAAGCTTTTGTATGTTTCACAGTGTGCTTTCCTGAGTTAAAAGTGTAAATGGTTATTAACACCCCAGAAACAAAAAGTTATATTTTAATTGGAAAAACCAATTAAATCTGTATCTTGCAAAATAATTGAAATCTCTCTACTCATGGAAAAAAGTCAAAACTATTGTATAGTTTTACCACACTATAATTTAATTTCTGCAAGAATCTAAATATGAAAGTTGAAAGTAACATAATAATGGAGTTTAAAGAGATTTCAGATTTTCCCAGAAGACCAGAGCTTTGGAAATCTGTGAAGTACTTTACTCAATTTACATTTGAATTAAAAATTAAAATACTTGTACAGATTACTTGATGTCCTGCAAAAGGAAATAAAAATTTAAAAATTGAAACATTAATGACTTATATAATATCAGGTATGTCACATGTGATATTCTAATTTTTTTAAACAAATCCAGTCAGGAATTACATTTTTCTGTTTTTACAGATGAGAATATCTGAAATGTGAGGTTCACATTTTAGTTATAACTGTAATCATGGAGCTGATAAATGACAGAATTCACTGCAGGTTCTACTGACTCTGAAACTTTTGCTTTTTAAAAATCTCCAACCTAGTACCTCTCCTTTTTAACTGGAAAATAAGCGCAAAAATAACCCCCATGTCTGCACAAAGCCAAACGAATCCCTGTGAACAAACAATACAGGCAAGCCGAGTGGAAGCTTACAGAATGGAATTCGGTCTGTGGTGGACTAAATGTGGTCACATATACTTTGATGCTCCTCCCAGGGAGAGGTGAGGGGCTAGGTCTCCTCCTCTTGATCGTGGGTGACCCTTGGGCAGCTTCTGTTTTGATTCACAGGATACGGGAGACATGAGGCAATGTCAGATACTGGGTGCAGGCTTCTTCCTCTGATAGCTTATGAACCTTGTCCTCGGGACAGTCGCGCTTGTAGCCATGCTGAGGCCTCCATGCTGTGAGGAACCCCAAGCTGACTTTCGGAAGATATGAGTGGGAGGGAGGAGGGTGAAGCCCAGCAGTCATCCATTCTCCAGCCCTCCCTGTCCTCCCAGCTGAGGCTGAGTGTGAGCAGAAACGAACCTTCCCTGCTACATCCCATCCAGATCCCTGACTCTCAGAATCATGAACTATAATAATTACCTTTGACTTTCAGCTACTACATTGGGGCATGATTTGTTACACAGCTGAAGGCAATCAGAACACTGATGTATAATAGTTGATTATTTTGTTCTATGTCTGTATATGACAATCATAGACACATCCATCCTGCTTTCTGGTTTTCTAGTAATTCTTAAGGAAAAGAAATGCTGTTCATGACTTCATCTTTGACTCTTCTTTCAAACTAATATTCATTCAAATATCAAAAAGTCTTAATGATTGGAATCTTTTGAGCCAAGCACTTTTCAGTTAGGAATCGCCACACAGTTAATTATTTTCATGTTTTATCCCAATGGCTTGGCGGTTGCAGATACACATTTTAGGATAACTTTAGGTATGCTGGTGAAAATAATATAGTGTCTGATATATCCAAAAATCTTAAACTGGAAAACAGACTCAAGGTCAGTATGTTCTGGTCAATCCCCTTGCGAATGGTAAAATAGTATATGAGTATTAGCCATTTTCACTTAAAGCTGTTTGATTATTGAGTACCTACATTTAAGACTGGGGTGATGTGTCTTGTCCAAGTTTCTAAATTTTTAAAGTGATAGCTTGTTACACCTTATGCCAGCATTTAGACTGTGTATCTGTGAGAAATAAGGAAAAACCAGGAAAGATGAAGTCTACAGATTTTGTAAGTAAGAGATTGTTTTCTGACTGGATGGGTTTATGTTGTTCACAAGAGTTTAGTAGGATTTGCAGACACAGCAGTGGGGCATCTTTGTATGGTTCCATACATCCCAGTTAGCATCTTACTAACAGATGTGGGGGGAAAAAAACAAAACAGGTATCCATGTGGACTGGAGCCTTATCCAACAGAAGGAGGATCTTCTAAGTTTCACAGAATGTGGAACTGTTAATGGAATGTGTTTTACAGAAAGTCAGCATCATAAACATAATAGGAGGCAAGGCCAGTTGGTTTGGTAGTATCATAAGACATGACTATGATGAGGGAAAAATAACTCTAGAGCTACACTGTCCAATATGGCAGCTCCTAACAGTACCTGTTTATTTAAATTAGGTTATTCAGTTCTGGTGCAGTACTGGCTCATTAGCCACTTGTGCCTTGGTACCATATTGGACAGCCCAGATATGGATCATTTCCATCACCGTAGAAAGCTCTGCTTCATACTACTTTTTCATAACCAAGTTGGGCTCTTTTGGAACCTAGAGGGTAGAAATGCTAAATTTCCATGTGATACTTATCAAGCACTTTCAGTTGGAAGGTCTGCCAGCCTGTGTATTGATCTGGAGAATCCTAAAAGGATTTTTAGGTCTAGAATGGACCCTACAGATGCCCCTGGGCTTTGAGATGGGATAACAGAACACTTGAGAGCATCCTTGTAGTGACCCCCTCATCTATCTGCTTTGTTTAAACTTGTCCTGCGACTCGCCCCTCCATTCACAAATGTTTCCTAAGACCTGACTTGGGCACCAAGATTCTGTGGTGAACAAAACATGGGCTCTGCTCTCATACAGGTTTCTAAAGGAAATCAGTCCTGGATATTTATTGAAAGAACTGATGCTGAAGCTGAAGCTCCAATATTTTGGCCACCTGATGCGAAGAACTGACTCATTGGGAAAGGCCTTAATGCTGGGAAAGATTAAAGGTAGGAGGAGAAGGGGATGACAGAGGATGAGATGGTTGGATGGCGTTACCGACAGGATGGACATGAGTTTGAGCAAGGAGTTGGTGATGGACAAAGAAGCCTGGCTTGCTGCAGTCCATAGAGTTGCAAAGAGTTGGACATGATTGAGTGACTGAACTGAACTGCTCTCATGGAGATTACATTCTATGTGGCTGAAATGTTTTTTTAAAAAATCAAGCACATTAAGATAATTTTATACTTTATTAAGTTCTATGGTGAATATTTTTAAAAGGCGATGGAGTGGGAAAGGCTGGTGTTCAGGTGACCAGAAAAGTTCTTGTTGAGAAGGAGCTTCATTGGTCACACAAAGCACCAATGAATCCTTTGAATCATAAGTATGTTAATATATGCACCCTTATTATTATCCAGCTAGTGTACTAGATTACCAGTGGGGTGTTTTTACTACCACTAAAACACCATAAATTGTGTTAGAAATTTGGGACCCATGGCCATTCCCAACATACTGTATTGAAATTTCTTGCATGTGGTACAAAGATTAGTATCTTTAAAAATCACCAGAAGTAATTTTTAGGCACAGCCAGAATGATAGTAAAGACACCTGAATGTTCTCTTGAACTTGACTTAGTAGAAAAGAGAAACAGTTAAAATGAAACAAATATTATGATCAATGTTGGCTTCAAAATGAATACGGGATTAGAGAGGACAGAAAGTGAATTGCATGAGATAATTAGGAAACTAATTCATATTAAAAGTTACAGAAGACTGAACAAGAGAAATGAGAGAGAAAAAAGTGACCTTTTTTTCCCACTGTGAAATTAGAAAAAAAATAAACAGACAAAGAGTCAGCAGGAACCCTGAGATTTTCGATTTCATGTCTGATGTAAAGAGAATGACATTTTGAGATATAACCAAATCATAAATATTAGGAGAAGGAGACTGGAGTTGTTTTCAGACATTGTAAATTTGTAATTTTTGTGCTTGCTTGCTTTTCGTTTTTCTAAAGTTCTGAGACAGGCAAAAGTAACAAAGGAAAACATGATTTCATGCCAAAGAGTCAGCTAGATAAAAATTACTCATGCCCAAGAAAATTTTAAGCCTCCCATGTTATCCAGAATACATATGCTATAAATTGGGATTTTTGAGTTAGATCCACCTTCTCATTACAGATAAAGTTGAAAAGGAAACCAGGCTTTTGTCTTTTCCAGAATCAATTTCAGAACTTGTATGATGAAGACTATTCTTCCAAAACAAAGTCACTTAACATCAAAGTCCAATTAAAAAGTAAACTGGACTAAATGTATTCACATATTAGCTTGACCTAAGTCTGGGAACTGGGCCAAACTTTTCGAATTATAGTGTCGTCATTTACAAAAAAAAAGGAAATGTTAATTAACATTATTAAATAAAAGCACCATATACACACACACATAGGGACCAAAATAAATGCTAATGTTCATGATGCATATACACACACAGTGAAGATAAAACACCTCTTGAACATCGCTGGGAATAGTAGCTATGCCGGGAGAGAATTTATGCAGTCTCCTTGGCTGTACGGCGCACATTTATTGTGTTATGCAAATAGACAAGAGTCCCTTCCACGGTTGCCTAAAACGAAATTGAACTCTAACACTTTGCATTTTAAGGTTCTTTCCGCTGTTCCATTTCATGATAAATGGCGGTTCATGAAACGGAGGTGTTTTCAAAAATAAATGTAGTATAAATGATACCTTGGTCTGTGAAATAGAAACTTTTTGTGTGCATTTCAAGAAAAAAATGACATCTGTTGATAGTTGATTTTTTTCATAATCCCACTTTTATCTTTTAATGGATGTGAAATAAATGAAATTCCTTTTTCTTTTCTGCCTTTCTACCCCAGCTCTGTAGCACCATCAAAACATCATTTTATATTTTTCTAGATTTTATTTTTCTTTTATTTTAATTTTACTGAAGTATAACTGATTTAAAATGTGTTAGTTTGGGGTGTACAGCAGTGTTTCGTGTATATTTATTGTTTTTCCTTATAGGTTATTAAAAAGTATTGACTATCGTTCTCTGTGCTGTATAGTAGGTCCTTATTTGTTTTCTATAGTGTGTATATGTTAATCCTAAACTCTATGCTTATAGGAAGATACAATTTTGTTGCTTTTTACCAAATAAAAATGATTTTGCAATTTGCTTTTTTGGTTTACTTACAGTGAATGTTTTTCCAAATCAGTACTTATGAAATTATGTTTCTTTTTAATTACTCCATGAATTTCCTTTAAGAAATTTTCTATCATTGATTTAAGCATTTTTCTGTTAATTGAGAATTCTCCTTCAATTTTTGATGAGTAAACAACACCATACTAAGCGTCCCTGGACATATTTTTGTTTTTTGTTTGTAAAAAGGCCAGTATTTCTATAGGACAGACCCCTTAAAGTAGAATTTCTAGTGACATTGCTGGGTCAAAGATGATGCATATTTTCATTGTGACAGATAGTGTTAATCTGACTTTAAAAAAGCCATCCTCATGCCCATCAATACCATTGCAAGAGCTCATTTTCCTTTCACTGATGTTATCAATTTATGGAAATGTTGACAATCAAGTAGGAATAAGTTAACTTGTTTAACAGAAAGCTGATATTTGGTATTCATGATGGACTCTTTAAATTGTCTTATTGGCCGCATTCCATTTGGTCCTGGGCAGATATTTTTGTATTTTGCTTGAATGCCATATTCAGGCAAGTGCGTAAGAGAGTTTTCCTAATCTGACCAGACGTTTAGGCCACCTATCTAGATAAACATGCCCCTTTTGTATCTAAAATATTCGATCTCTCCTGCCCTGTCATAGGGTTTTGTGTGTGTGTGTGTGAGACGATCACCTCTGTGTGGGGTCCAGATTTTCCCAGGGACTTTGAAGCATGGTAACTTCACTGAAATGTTGATGAGCCCAGACATGAAGGAGGTGATGATGACAGAAAAGGGTAATCGGGAAGTTCTGCCCTGGGGAAGAAATAGTTTGTGTCTGGGAGAGAGGGGCTTGACCATTCTTTCTCAAATGACATTTCTTTTTGAAAGACAGTGTTAAAAGTGTGCAGTTCCAGAAACAACCTGGTTATTGCAGAAATATCTACCATGGCATGCTTGAACTCGTTTTCTTTCAGGGTTGAAAAAATAGAAAAATGTGCATCTCTTGAAGAGATTTCTAAACCGTCATTGTGAACAGTAATCCAGTATTTCAATTTATAAATTGAAAGGGTTTTAAATAAGAAGCAATTATTTCAGGCAGAAAGCAAACATAAATGCCAGCAGCCAAAACAAATTGTGAAAAGATATGCTTAAAACTGAGATTTATATATATATATATACATTTATCTGTAGTTCTTGACTTTTAAATTCCACAGACATTTTACCCTGAGAAATGAATATGAAACATTAAAATGTTGAAGAAAGGCATAAGAACACTTTAAAAAGAGTATTTTTAATAAAATACCAGTATCGTATTAGCAACTCCAAGGCCAAACAGAAAACATTCCTCAACATGATTAGAAGTTAGAGGGAGAAGAAAACCATAATAATAATAATAATAGTAATAATAATATTTTTTATTACTTGTATTTTTGGAACACTGTTATTTGCCAATCACCTAATACATAAAAATAGATTCACTCTTGTTATGCAAGAAAGTTTGTACTCTTTAATTTTAAGGAAAGATTTCTGCCAAACTGTCTGATTGCATGTTGTAAAAGCTTAAAGAGTGATGCAAGTCATGCTTCATTAGAAAAATCTCAGGACCCTTTAGCTCTACCTGCCATGCTGATTTTTGTTTGTTTGTTTGTTTTTAAGAGGCCCTGTCAGCTTGGCCTCTGCTCAAAAGCTGTGTTTTTCCTTAAGTTGAGAAGTATTTTGAAAAAAAACAAATTCAACATTACTAATTCAAATATTATCTTAGTCTGTGAAAGTAAAGAATGATATAAATTGCATTAGATGCTTGTCTGTACTTAGGAGGATCTCTCTCTGTGGCAGATAATATATTTTATGCCTATATATATAGACTCTTTCCTTTTAATGACTATGTAGTATTTCCACATTGTGACCCTGTGGACAGGAGTCTCCCAGGCTCCTCTGCCCATTGGATTCTCCAGGTAAGAATATTGGAGTGGGTTGCCATGCCCTCCTTAAATTACTCTCAGTAGTTATTTAATGTTTACATTTTTCTCCCAAGACAAGGAATCCTTAATGAGCATTAACCATGTTTGTTTATTGGTCCATGTATCAATCTACCACATTCTCTACCCATACATACGGATACTGTGAAAATCATTTGCGACAGTGTATAGTCCCATTACTTCTTTTCTACAAATATTGCCACATAAACTCAATAGCACACAAAAAAATATTTACTTTTTTTTTTCACCTAATTTTTGTCAAAACTAGCACTGTAGCATTTTTTTCTTTTGAATTTGGCATTCGTAGTATGTTTTATGGTATAAAATTAGTACTTAAACAATATTTGCTGAATGAAAAATAAACATTGACTATTTTGGAGTGTTTTTAAACAAGAGAAAACACATTGATAAAATAAATATTTGAACATTTTGTGCAATATGAACAGACATATTAATGAGGATTTTTTTGATATTTGTGAAATTTTTACAAATAATTTTATTGTTAATCAAATGATTAAATAATAATCATCCTTTAAAGAATCATATTGAAATGGGCAAATTGGTTTCATGTTAGTCATGCTTTTAAAATTTTTTAGCACAATAATATATTAAAAAGCAGAGACATTACTTTGCCAGCAAAGGTCCATCTAGTCAAGGCTATGGTTTTTCCAGTAGTCATGTATGGATATGAGAGTTGGACTGTAAAGAAAGCTGAGTGCCGAAAAATTGTTGCTTTTGAACTGTGGTGTTGGAGAAGACTCTTGAGAGTCCCTTGGACTGCAAGGAGATCCAACAAGTCTATCCTAGAGATCAGTCCTGGGTGTTCATTGGAAGGGCTGATGTTGAAGCTGAAACTCCAATACTTACTTTGTCCACCTCATGTGAAGAGTTGACTCATTGGAAAAGCCCCTAATGCTGGGAAGGATTGGGGCAGGAGAAGAAGGGGATGACAGAGGATGAGATGGTTGGATGGCATCACCCACTCGATGGACATGGGTTTGGGTGAACTCCGGGAGTTGATGATGGACAGGAAGGCCTGGCATGCTTGGGATTGTAAAGAGTCAGACATGACTGAGTGACTGAACTGAACTGATATTTTCTTTATTCCAAACTGATTTAGATTGAAGTATAAACGTTCTGGAGAGATTAGATACTACTACATTAGTTTGCCACATTAGTATAAAAATACTTCACCTATTAAACTGGTATACGTGGTTCAGGATTTTATCAACCAACTCAAGTTCATTAAATTTGCTCTGTTTCCTGTCCATCTTTTTTTTTTGCTTTTCTTTTTTTTTTTTATTGGTTTTGCCATACAATGACATATCACCATGGGTGTACATATGCTCCCCCTCCAGAACCCCCCTCCCTCCTCCCTCCCACTTCCCTCCCCCTGGGACATCTCGGTTCACCAGCCCCGAGCATCAATCCTGGGCTGGCGATTGATTTCACATATGATAATTAACATGTTTCAATGCCGTTCTCCCATATCATCCCACCCTTGCCCTCATCCACAGAGTCCAGGAGTCTGTTCTATACGTCTGCATTCCTTTTGCTGTCTCGCATGCAGGGTTCTCGCTGCCATCTTTCTAAATTCCATATATATGCATTAGTATACTGTATTGTTGTTTTTCCTTCTGGCTTACTTCACTCTGGATAATAGGCTCCAGTTCCGTCCACCTGAGTAGAACTGATTCAAATAATTTTTCTTTTAATGCTGAGTAATATTCCATTGTGTATATGTACCACAGCTTTCTTATCCATTCGTCAGTTGATGGGCATCTAGGTTGTTTCCATGCCCTGGCTATTGTAAACAATGTGGTAATGAACATTGGGGTACACGTGTCTCTTTCAATTCTGGTTTCCTGGGTGTGTATGCCCAGCAGTGGGATTGCTGGGTCATATGGCAAGTCTATTTGCAGTTTTTTAAGGAATCTCCACACTGTTTTCCATAGTGGCTGTACTAGTTTGCTGTTTGTTTTTTTTTTTTTTCAATAATGCAGGCTCCCTAAATTTCACTGGGGCTTTCCATGTACTAATTTGTATATCATTAATATTTGGTCATTTGATTTAAAGTTTCAGTGTTCTTTAGTTAGTTTTAAATAAATTTAAAATTTGCTCTTAGTTCTCTGTGTGGACAGCCAGATTGTGGACAGGGAAAGTGTCTGGAGTAACAAGTCAATATGGTTAATACCCTTTTTTTCTTGAGCACGTAAAGGAAAATTTTTTATAAATAGCCTTTTTAATGCAATGGTTCTCTTAAAAATCACACCAGTAATAATTCTGTGCAGAAATAAGGCAGCCAAATGTGTGGAAATAAATTCCATTTGTGTATAAAATATCTAAGATAGGAAAAATTATACTTGTAAAATTTAAAGCTAGCTAAGGATTCATTGAAAAAAAATTTCATATACCATCCCTCCAAATCTAGTTTTAAAGAGGCTGTAACATAATTCTAGGAATAAAAACCTTCTGTAACTGGGGTCTGTGGAAAAGAGATTACAGCCCCCATAACATTCTAGAAATGCAAAGAGCCTGCAAGATCATTTCAGAGAAGTTTCTTTCCTTTCCTTGCTATAGATTAAACAGGTTCTGAAAACATTGCTTTCCATGAGCATATATTTCTTCCATTGATGCTGAATTTTGTATTGATTAATTACACTTTTTTTCCTCTTTGGAAAGAAAACTTTTAAGGATGAAAATCACTGTTCTGCTCACACGAAAACTTCCCATTGACTTTGAGAGGTAAGCATTTACTTTTGATGGGAGGGTCCAACTTATTGAAGACAGAATTTGAACCCCTGGTGAGATGGCATTTCTAGGGTATAGTTTAGTTATCTAAAAAGAATGTGTCTAGTGTCAGCCTAAAGAATTGGATGCCTTTAGATTTTTATATGAGTAAGTTCAGTAAGACATTTTGACATAGAAAATTTCAACTTTGAAAAGGAACTTTAAAAAAAATGCTATGTTTGTTCATTCTTTTGAAATATATCTGAGTACAGGAAGAGTAACTAATGGCAATGAATGCTGGGCACAGGGTTTTTGACCACTTTGAACTGTCAGATAGTTTCTCAAAATGTGTCAGGCGCTGGGAAGTCTATGGAGGCTTTAGAAAGTAATCAAACAATGGCTGACGATGCATAAGCCTGAATCGTCTGACGTGCTATTCCGCGTCTTTTGTAGTTATCAGATGCTGACTCTGATGGGGGCTGGGTGGCGTAGACTTTTAATGCTCTCAGCATTTTCCAACTCGCATTTCAGGCCGAGACTGTAATAACAAAGCTCAGGCAGCTGCCTGCGTGGAGTTGGGTCCTAACTCAGGTGAGAACCTGAGGTATCGTGTCTCTGTCTTTCATAAATGCACATGCACGCAGGTTTTCAAACATGAAGTCAAAAGACATTTCAAGGTTTGAATAGGATTCTTCAGACTTAAAAGTAATCCAAAAGAGCAATGGTTTGAAACTTTCCCAAGGATTAAACAGATGGCAAGATCTTATCTGTTTAATGTGTGTCTCTTCAGGCCTGTCAGATCTCATAGAGTTGTATTTTCAATACAAAAATAGCAGGTTAAATTTAAACTGTACAGGGTCATGCAGACTCCTGACTAAGTTCTTTTACTTGTTTGTCCTAAAATCTAAAGTAAGAATGATTTTGCAATTTTATTTATAGTATAGTATTGGAATAATAAAAACCCAGTGTTTCTTTAATATATTACAGTCTTCTACAAACCTTTATATATATTCAGTATCTAATATGACATTTATGGTTAAGTAAGTTAATTTTTGCAGTTTCATATAAGTGACTTATTTAGGACTCCATTAAGGATTTAGAGGAAGAAACTATTATTTCATAATGTTATTACCCTGTGCCATTTCAATAACATTTAATAGATGGTTAACATTCTCCAACATTAAGCTTGTGGTATGAGAGCTTTGAAAACATCACATATATTTGGATTTCTCTTTAGCACTTTAGAAGGATCATAATCATAATTTAAAATCAGATTTGAAATACTGCTTTCTAAAAAAACTGATATGTGTATTTTTCCTTAGGTAGAGAGGCAAGGAGGGACACTCCTTTGGTATGCCCTGTTCATCTTTGACTCATTGGTTATCAATTCAGTCACTGTATTTCTGAATATGAGAGTAAATATGTTTATTGAAACAAATCAACCATAGTGTGACAAGTTAACATTTGTTTTCAGAGATAAAGTCAGTTCCTATGTAAAAGCATATAATTAAAATGGTATAAAACCCTACTTCCTCATAAGGAAAACCATTGGTTCTTTGACAGAAAAAGTATTGATTAAATAGCCATCCATTTGACACAATAACTTCCCCAGACTCTGGATTTACAGTGATGATTGAAATTAACAGGTTTCACAGAGACTTCACAACCCTTTACCTGGGAAAAGACTCTCAATAAAATGGTCATAATAATAGATGTTTTCTTGATTCTGATTCAGATGAGGATTCTGAAGGAAAGAGACCCAAGTCAATGAAACTGGTTTACAGTAGAGACCAGTGAAAGTCTCCCTCTTCACAAAGAATTACTGATTGAGCTGAAGGAAATCTTCCAAATAAATGGCTGGCATGGCAGTGTCTGGGGGCATTCCAGGAGACATCAGAGAGGAAGAGACCGGGAGAGGGACCTACTCAGGGAGTGGCAGGAAGCTCACGCTGGAGCAGGATGCAGGGGTGGAGGACCACAGCTCAAGATGAAGTCAGGAACCTGATGAGGCCAGGAGTCTGAGACTGAGGCAAAAGGCACTGGGAAGCCATCAGCACAATAGGTCCCTTCAGACACTCAGGAGGTACTGTGTAGCACAGGGAACTATATTTACTATCCTGTGATAAATCAGCCTGGAGAAGAATATGAAAAACCATGTTTAGATGTCTGAGCCACTTTGCTGTACAGCGGGGGTTAACACAACATTGTAAATCAACTATACTTCAATTAAAAAACAAAGTCTGAGAGAGGACAGTGGCAGGCATGAGTGGGGGTAAGGCTTGACAGTCACTTCTCTGCTGTGTTTTTACAGGCAGAGGACTATTTCAAAGCAGTATCTGGAGCTAGGATGCAGTAACCAATCAGCATGGGGGACTCCTCAATGAAAAGCCACTGCGGTACCTGCAGATGACCATCAACTCTGCATGGGCATGTGACTCTGAAACACTGTTTGAAATTGACATATATATACACTACAATATGTAAAATAGATAGCTAGTGGGAACCTTCTATAAAGCACAGGAAGCTAAGCTCAGTGCTCAGTATGAATTGGGGTGGGATGGAGGGAGGGCCAAAACTTTGGGAGTGGAAATATGTATGCATATTGCTGATTCACTTTTTTGTACAGCAGAAAGGAAGACAACATTGTAAAGCAATTATACTCCAATAAAAATAATACAGAAATAAAAGATCATTTTATGTTGCTGTCTGTCTGAAGGTTAGACTTCTGGTAGCATCCATGACTCTGCATGGAGAGTCTGCAGTGTGAAAGCTGCTTTTTGCGGCAACTCTTACTTTTCTTCACATAAGAAAATGACAAATGATACATGTCCTTCTTAATAAGCAGGGCTAGGTTAGGAAAGTCAGTACTTAAATCAAAGAGAATGTTGCCACCAAACCCAGGAAATTCCATCCGATTTGCTAAAGTGAAAAGCTCCTCCCTGATTGTCTGGAAATCTCATTGTCTCCCCACTCTGGCTGTTTTATGAGTTACCATAACTCAGTGGTAGCTGTAATGTAACTGACCAGCACTGATGATGAAATCAATAACCACTAAAACAAAAATAAATGGTGTTTGGGGGGTAAGAAACACTTAGCCATTTTTATTTTAGGGAAAGTACAGCTGACCGAAGTGTGCTCCAACTCCTAATATTTCACATTTTTTTTTTAACAAACTCCAATTCTGCTAAAATTTCTGCAGTGTCTAATCAATATACATAATGGTTGCCTGTCTCTCTGGGCTCAAATAGAATCAGTGCGTCATTTAGGGAGGAAGCGCTATGTCATTTAATTCCATTAAAAATCATTTCCTGGTGGGAATTTATTTAAAGCTCTCCCTACTCTTCAGCCCAAAAGCTTTCACACAAGTAAGCTTTTGGGAGGAGACAATGGAGAACTTAGTTTCAAGTCTCTCAAAACTTAGGATGTAAGAGGTAAGGTGATGCCTCTTCATCCTCCACATAAAAATAGCTTTAAATATGTAAATATTTTAATACCACTTTTCAGTGAAATAAAGTGAGATGACACCACTTTGAAAGCCTCAAGGTCATCAGTTCATTTTTAAGGGTCACCGATTCTAAAGTTTCTACATCCTGACCGATTCACCTGTTAAATGGATGGAACCATTTGAGAATATTGAGATGTCATGGTAGATTGGTCTTCTTGCAGGAATATGGTGATTTCTCCATTTCTATTTAATACAGCTGAACATGCAAGCTGCAATGAGCTCTGTATCTGAGCTAGGAAACCTGCTGGAATAGGTTGTGATTTAAGGAGGCGGACTTATGGAATCACCAGAAACAGACAACACAGTTTATTTAGCAAGAGGTTTCCAGAGGAGAAGATGGTATAACTTGGGACCTTGAAAAAAGCCATAGTAAGCCTCTGATAATAAAAAGAAAAAAGTGTATGCTCTAGACAATGTATGTGGGTATCCATAATTTACATTAACTCTATAGACATATCAAAATTGATCTATGAGCTTCTACTTGCATCTACTATCTTTTCTATGTACTATTTGCTTAAAATATATAGGGTGACAAGGGAGGCTACCTCTCACATTGTCTATTTTGGTTAGAGCGTGAAAGTACGAAGAGATTGTGATTAGAGACATTTATGATTCAATCAAGTAGTAAGCACTGTCAAGATGATGTGTCTAATCAGGTATTATGTGGAGCATATGATTGCGGACGATTAGTCTGCTGTCTTAAGAGTCAGGCTTTGGATATTTAGGTTATGATTTTAGAGTTTAAGAGGGCAAAGTTAATTGCCTGCTGAACTCAGAGCCCCATTCAGAAGAGACTAACAGGCAAAGGCAAAAATGCGTGATCATCCAGGTTGACTTGATTGGCTCTGATGGAACCACAGCAGGAAAAGTTCGTGACCGTCACGCCTGGAACTAGGTTTTGCTAACTCATGGGGCACACAAGTTTTGAGGGACACATGCTGTGAATTTGCAAAGTAAGTGAATAAAGCCACATGTAAAGTATAGCTATCTGGTCCTTTTCATAGCATATCTATTAACACTAAAATAATTTCAGATAGGCTATTGACAAAAAAAAAAAGCACTTAAAAATGACCTGAATATGTGGTCGTGCCGTCGTCTCCAACTCTGTGTGACCCCAGGGACTGAAGCCCGACAAGCCCCTCTGTCCATGAAAGTTTCCAGGCCAGGATACTGGGGTGGGTTGCCATGCCCTCCTCCAGGGCATCTTCCTAATTCAGGGATTGAACCCAGGTCTCTTACATCTCCTGCATAGGCAGGTGTGTTCTTTACCACTCTCGCCGCCTGGGCTGCCTTATCAAATAACAATTTGTCAAGACTCTTCATCTGCAGTTTTCCCCTCCCTTAAAAGGATCATTATAGTTGCTTTCTTTCCCCACTTTTTTTCCTCTTTGTTCACTGAACAATACTACCTCTTCTGGCCCATATGAGACCTGTTTCATGGAGCAGAGCCTGTTACAATAGCAGAACTCTCAGAAGCATTTCCTGTGTTAGAAATCCATCCCTTACTTCCTTCAGACTATTGTCAAAGTTGATTAAATCACCTATATTTTAGACTCTTGGTCTCTGACTTCCTCTGATTTACGGCCGAAATTGTTGCACAGCATGTGAGTAAACAGGATCCCATTTGCTCATCTTTTTAGGGCAAAATAAGTCCACTGATAACAGTAGAGAAGGAATAAGAGAAGAGAGGAGTCTTTTATTTTTTGAATCCAAAGAGCGCAGTACTTATCTTGGGCCTCTCAGCTCACTGCTTGCTTAAATTTGGAGACCCTATTCATACACTGCAGTTTGCAGTCCAAATAACCGGACTTATTCTGTATAATTTATTTGAACATAAGTGTCTTCTTTGTCAGGTTCTTTATCCATTTTGACAGAATTATCTACAAGTAGAAATATTGAAATAAGATCTTTAGCAACTTACTCTGGATGTCAGTTTTCTTTTGAAGGACAGTTATTAAAAACCTCCTAGAATGGCTCACTTGCTTCTTTTTGGTACAAAGCAATGTCATCATTTTTTCGAGTGTTATATTTCTCCTCAATAATTGATATGTTACATTAAAGGAACACAAAATGGTCTTAATTATACAATAATGATCAAGGCAAAGAGTGTTTCCTGGGAACTAATGGTGGCCTGAGAGGACATGATGGCTTGAGGTCCAGCTGGTTAATAAGCCGCAGGAAATGCTTTGGGCCAAGATCTGTATTATTTCGCTGAGATGAAAATGAACAAAAAAAGGGCGGGGGGGGGGGGGGAATGGACTTCTCTCCACTAATGGGTAAAATGGCCTTATTTTGGATGCAGAAAACATTTCAGTAGAAAGAATGTGTTTCATAACAGCTAAGTCATAATTTCCAGTGATTTTTACTTTTTGTTTTTAACACAGTACAGGATAGGGGATATTCTACTTTTGATTGGAAATTTTAATGCAATTGAAAGTACTACACAACTTTGGAGTTTTGCCTTGTCTTGTGTGTACCATAGAATGTTATATCCAACGTTTGTTGTGATAGCTTTTCTTTTCTTAATGTGTGTGAAGTAGATATTGATTTTATAAACTTTTAATGTTAAAAGGTTACTTTTGAAAACATTCAGAAAATAGTTATCTAATAAAAATCAAAGAAAGTACAGGCTTTGTTTTCTTTTGTTTCTGAGATTCTTTCAAATGTTAGGGAAAGATAGCCAACTAAAAAGATCACTTTAAGGTCTTAAGTAGTTTTACTTAAATTATAAATACAAGGTTTGGTTGTTTTTCAGTCACTGAGCTCAGTCCTGTACGACTCTTTGAGACCCCATGGACTGTAGCCCCTCAGACTCCTCTGTCTGTGGAATTTTCCAGACAAGAATACTGGATTGGGTTACCATTTCTTTCTCCAGGTAATCTTCCTGACCCATGGATTGAAACCACATCTCCTACATTGGCAGGCAGATTCTTTACCACTGAGTCCATAGCAAATGTAAACACTGTCTTTTCATATTTATTACATGACAGTAATCAATTCTGGCTCAGTTCATCTATAGAGATTTTGTGAAAGGAGTTGGCATTTGAACATTGTGAGAGAGATTCATCTCCCAATGAATGATACTCAACATATTGAGATAGACTCTACCCTGCTTATCTAACTTATATGCAGAGTACATCATGAGAAACGCTGGGCTGGAGGAAGCACAAGCTGGAGTCAAGATTGCTGGGAGATATATCAATAACTTCAGATATGCAGACAACACCACCCTTATGGCAGAAAATGAAGAGGAACTAGAAAGCCTCTTGATGAAAGTGAAAGAGGAGAGTGAAAAAGTTGGCTTAAAACTCAACATTCAGAAAACTAAGATCATGGCATCTGGTCCCATCACTTCATGGGAAATAGATGGGGAAACAGTGGAAACAGTGGCTGACTTTATTTTTTTGGGCTCCAAAATCACTGCAGATGGTAACTGCAGCCATGAAATTAAAAGACGCTTCCTCCTTGAACGGAAAGTTATGACCAACCTATACAGCATATGAATAAACAAAGATATCACTTTGTCAACAAAGGTCCATTTAGTCAAGGCTATGGTTTTTCCAGTGGTCATGCATGGATGTGAAAGTTAAACTATAAAGAAAACTGAGTACCAAAGAATTGATGCTTTTGAACTGTGGTGTTGGAGAAGACTCTTGAGAGTCCCTTGGACTGCAAGGAGATCCAACCAGTCCACCCTAAAGGATATCAGTCCTGAGTGTTCATTGGAAGGACTGATGTTGAAGCTGAAACTTGAATACTTTGGCCACCTGATGCGAAGAGCTGATTCATTGGAAAAGACCCTGATGCTGGGAAAGACTGAGGGTGGGAGGAGAAGGGGACGACAGAAAATGAGATGGTTGGATGTCATCACTGACTCAATGGACATGGGTTTGGGTGGACTCTTGGAGTTGGTGATGGACAGGGAGGCCTGGCCTGCTGTGGTCCATGGGGTCACAAAGAGTTGGACATGACTGAGTGTCTAAACTGAAACTGAAATTATCAGAGTAGCTAAAGGGAACATTCATGTGATTAGAATCAATATGTACAGAAATGCTGATGTCCGTGAAATAATTGCTAGGTGCTTTATGTTTTTCATAAGAGTAAAACCGTTTGAATAAATATAACAAGTTTAGAATGAACATTTAGACCCATGTCGCCATCTGCTGAATGGATTAGAACCCAATTGCACGGTCAGATTCACACCTGAAAAGGTGCTCCCTTGCAGGGGTAGAAGAAAGAAATCCAGAAGTCTCTATTCCAGCAGAGTAGCTCCACCTTCCTTAGGAAATTCTTCCAGATAGAGATTTATTGGAATCTATAAATGTCCTCGTTAAGCATTGGACCCCTTGGTATATCAATAGCACCAGAGAAAAGTCACCTCCATTTTGGCATGAAATGGCTTAAAATTCAGATTAGTTTTCTCCACATATCTGGTATAATTTCCATTATGGAAATACAGATTTTGGTAGTGGTTGGTAAGAGGAAGTTAGTTTGAATTAAAAGGAAAGTGTGCTAGGGAAGAACAGCAGAGCAGAGAGCTGTGAGTCATCAGATATGTTTTAGGGGAAGAGAGGGAAGAAAAGGGAGGTTAGAGAGATAATGGCAAACCAGACAGAAGAGTCTGGCAGCCACTCCTGCATGTGTTTCTAAAGAGCTGGACGGGACTTTGTCACTCAGCATGCACACACGGGCACACACACACACACAGAGCCAGCGTGCGTTGTAACCATTTTGAATGCCAGTGCTATTTGGCCCGAAAGAGTTTTTCTGATGAGATGAGTCCTGCTAAATGGTAGTTTTGGACCCAGTTTGAGTCTTCAGTGTATCTTAGATGTTGGTTTTCTCAGTCACGTGGCTACAAAGATCAAATGCAGTATCTCTCAAGTCCAGCCCTCCCATTCAAGGAATTAACAATGAAGGAATGTGGGAGCCCATGTCTGCAATGTGGCACTGACCTTGTGCTTGAGGCATATTTGAAACTTTGTGCTTTTCATGGAAGACTTAGAACATGGCAGGTAAAATGTGTTCTTTTTTTTTCCCTCTTGATATTAAGTAGCTGAGACAGGGACTGGAGACCCAGCTTGGCTTTCCACGCATGCACCTGCAATTCAGGTTATTTTTAAAAGTTTATCTACTCCTCACTTGATGGCAAAACTTTTGAGACAACAGACGCCTTCATTCTTCACTATCGTGTGTGTGTTCACACATGCCCATGCCCAGTCATGTCTGACTCTTCCCGACCCTATGGACTGCAGCCCACCAGGCACCTCTGTCCATGGGATTTTCCAGGCAAGAATACTGGAGAGGGGATCTTCCCGACCCAGAGATCAAACCTGCGTCTGTTGTGTCTCCCACAGTGGCAAGTGGATTCTTTACCACTGGCAACAGCTGGGAAGCCAAATACATTAACATTGAATGGATGAGTGAATGCTAAACGCACCTGAATATTTTGGGACTAGTCTGTATGTTCCTTTAGCATTATATTTACATACAGTTTTCCCATAGATTATCAAAGCTTTTTTTTTCTTTGTGTTTTGTTAGTTTTCAAAAAAAAAAAAAAAAGTAGGCCTTGGACACCAAGGAACACCACTCTTCTGGATGTAAATATTCTACCTCTTGATCTGTACTGGAGGTAGGGATAGATTAGAAATTAATCAAGCCGGAAATCAAATATAATATCTCATACCTCCCAACATTCCATAGTTTCAGTAGACTCAATCCCACCCTCTATCCCATGAGAAATGATCTTTCAAAGATAAATCAAAGAGCCACGTGTACCCCAATGTTCATCACCACATTGTTTACAATAGCCAGGACACGGAAGCAACCTAGATGCCCATCAACTGACGAATGGATAAGAAAGCTGTGGTACATATACACAATGGAATATTACTCAGCATTAAAAAAAAATTCATTTGAATCAGTTCTACTCAGGTGGACGGAACTGGAGCCTATTATGCAGAGTGAAGTAAGCCAGAAGGAAAAACAACAATACAGTATACTAATGCATATATATGGAATTTAGAAAGATGGTAACGAGAACCCTGCATGCGAGACAGCAAAAGGAACACAGATGTATAGAACAGACTCCTGAATTCTGTGGATGAGGGAAAGGGTGGGATGATATGGGAGAATGGCATTGAAACATGTTAATTATCATATGTGAAATCAATCGCCAGCCCAGGATTGATGCTCGGGGCTGGTGCACCGAGATGTCCCAGGGGGAGGGAAGTGGGAGGGAGGAGGGAGGGGGGTTCTGGAGGGGGAGCATGTGTAAACCCATGGCGGTTTCATGTCATTGTATGGCAAAACCAACACAATAAAAAAATAAATTAAAAAAAATAAAAAAACAAAGATAAATGAAAAATATGCTGTTGTTTTGTCACTGCTTAGAACTAGCTGGGAGTTTGCTAGGCCAAGCGATAAAACCTGACACATGAATATCATTCTTCAATAGTTTTATGCAACTAACATTGTCTGTATATTTTTGGTAATAGTGAAAAATTGTTGATGTTTGGCTTTGGCAGGAGTTCAAGATAGTGTAACTGAGTTTTCCTTTGTTAAATCTATACATTCAAATTATATGACCAGTAAGACTTGGGAATTTTGTTTCTACCCAATATATGCATATACATAAACATATTACAGGCAAAATGATAATTAACAAAGTTCCAGGAATAAGTACAGAGTATATTCTAGTGTGACAGAATTTTTTCTTCACAATATTAATTTTACGTGCATCTACCACATGTCAGATACTCCATAGTGTCTGTGGTAGAAACAAAAGCCTTACCCAACATTCTTCCACAGAGAAATTATATTAGCAGTGAGCGTGTGTGTGTTCAGTAGCTTAGTCGTGGCTTACTCTTTGTGACCCCATGGACTGTAGCCCACCAGGCTCCTCTGTCCATGGGATTTCCCAGGCAAGAACATTGGAGTGGGTTGTAATTTCCTCCTCCAGGGGATCTTGTCCACCTAGGGATGGAACCCAGGTCTCCAGAGATTCCTGCCTTACAAAGATAAACCAAACACACGTAAAAGGTTTCTTGAGAAATGAAAGCAAGTAGTAAAGTGTTGAGTGAGGGAGACGAGAAAAATAATGCCTTCTGCCTTTAAAGGAATTGGAGACAATGATTGTGGAGAGCAACTCAAGACTTAGAAATGCCATGACTCAGTATAATTTGTATACACAAAGGGAAAGAGCAGAGTTTCAACCCACAAAAGGATCCCTTTGTTTAGTTTGATTTGTTTCTTTGTCTAAGTTTACTCAGAATGACCTGAAGCTTTCTATCCAAGAACAAGCCTGACAAGTTTCACCTCTTATGATTGTTAAATCCCTTTTCTTATTAATTATTAATTGGAGTCATTACCTGGTAGAACCCAGTCTGCATATTTGCCCTACCTAATTCATGCTTAGGTGCCGTGGGATAAAGATGCAGTGTTCCTTCAATGAATCTGTAAGCTTCATCTGTGGCAGAATCTCTACAAAAGTATAGTCAAGGGTGTATAGTCAAGTGTGTTGATGGAAAATTAGGAGAATATAAATATGTAAGAACTGGGAAATATATAATCTTAAACACTCCGCATTATTTTTATTATCTCTCTTTCTCACAGCCTTATGAGGCCTTAGATACTAATATAAAGACCAAAATTAGAAATTTCTCTGTGGAAGTTTATTGCTCAGTCTGCAGTGCTTGCAGAGTTGATTCTCAAGCTCTAACTCAAACAGTGATACTGTTTGAACCTCTGACATGTCAAAACCAGGACAGGAACAGATTCACAGATATAGAGAACAAGCATATAGTAACTGAAGGAGAAAGGGGGTGGGGACGAATAAATTAGGAATATGGAGTTATCTAGTGGCAAAGAAAGTGGTAAAGAAACCGCCTGCCAATGCAGGAGACATGGATTTGACCCCTGGGTCTGGAAGATCCCCCGGAGAAGGAATGGCAACCCACTCTAGTATTCTTGCCTGGAGAATCCTGTGGACAGAGGAGCCTGGGGGACTACAGTCCATGGGGTCACAAAGAGTTGGACATAGTTGAGAGACACACATACACACACATAGAAACCAGCAGATGCAACCTACTGTATAGAAAATAGATAACACAGTTTTACTGTACTGTACAGGGAGCTATACTCAATATCTAGTAACCTATAATGGAGAAGAATCTGAAAAAGCATGTAGATAAGATACATACACAGGTAGATAGATATTGGAATAATTTTGCTCTACACCTGAAACTAGCATAATATTGTAAACCAACTAAATTTCAATTTACAAAAACAAAAGCCCAGAACCTAATTGTTGCTGTGGTTGTGAATTACGGACAATTGCGTTTTCTAAGATGATGTATTTTTCTTTTAGTTGTCATTCCTAGCTTCACCACAATGTATGCACGTAGGAGTTACCTCTGATTTTAACATGCTCACACATACATGTGCACAGGCTTTCAAACATAAACACACAAATACATAAGCATATTATATATGAAGATTTGCTATGATGCAACTCACTCTCAAATCTCTTTCCTGTTATGCTGATAATTAAGATGTACGACTTGCCAGTATTGATTTAACTTTTTCTCAAGATTGAGTTGACCTTAAGACACCAGAATATTCTGTTGTTTCTAAGATAAGTAGCTTCTTGAAAACTTTGAGGCTCTGACATCCTATCCTTAAAACGTTCCGTGTTGAAATGTAGATAGAAAGAAACATTAGTTACATACAAACGAAAATATGTGTAACTTGCAAGACTACTTCTCGTTGAGTACATGGTAAGGGCTTGGTCACATTACAGGGTGCCTGGGTGAGGGCATCACCCACATATTGTAGATGATGAAACCCTCGTGGAATGAAAGTGATTGGAACACGTTGCACAGAGAGTATGAGAGGGAGGTCTCAGCTCTCTCTCTTCGATTCCAAAGCTACAACATCAGCCATAAAAGCAGAAACAGCCCCACTCTTTTTACATGCCAGCTCCTTCTGCTATGCTCATTCAGCCTTATATATGTCTTATGCTTGACGTGAAAGTCACAAACTTTCAGTGCCAGAATGGACCTTATTTTCGTAACTGGGTGCTGGGCTGCATTTGTAAGTTCCCTTTTCTCTGAAAAATCTATAAATATCAATAGGACTGTCCCTTGACTTTCAGGTGGGTTTTAATTTTCATAAGCTTTTAACCTCAAATCTTATTCATAACCCATCTGGCTTAAGAATCAACTACATTCCAAAGGCATAGGTAAGGTCAAACCCGTGGGAAAGTGGGCTTTTCTCCTCGCACCATGAGCCTTTCCCCTGACCTCACATATTGTAGAATGGCCAGGCCTTCCCAAATTATCTCTGGGGAAGAAGCAGGCTTTCTATTTGCGTCTATCTCCACTGTGTTTGAGTCGACATAAAGCTCCTCGATCTGGCACTCACAGCGTGTTTGCAGCTTGTAGCACGTACGATTCACCAGGTCCAAGCCAACACTTAGTCTGCAGTCAGCTCCCCGAGATGAATTCACCAAGGCATGGATGTCATGGCAATCCTCTGTCTCTATTGCTAGCTTAAGTCACTTCAGTCCTGGCTGACTCTTTGGGACCCCATGGACTGTAGCCTGCCAGGCTCCTCTGTCCGTGCGATTCTCCAGGCTTGAATTCTGTAGTGGATTTCCATGTCCTCCAGGGGGTCGTCCTGACCCAGTCTCTCAAGTCTCCTGCATTGGCAGGCAGGTTCTTTACCACTAGAGCCACCTGAGAAATCTTACTTTCAAGTTCTAAATTCACATCAGCAATATTTGTTAACAGTCTTTGATCTGGTATTACTAAGACATTAGGACCGCCCCCCCCCCAACAAGAACTTTTTCGGTAATTCACAACATCCAAGCTGCCAGTGCACTGAGAAGAACTGAAGCTAGTACAACATTTGCTGGGCTGGAGATGTATGTTATAGTTTGTACATACTGGGTTAATATGCATTAAATATTTAGATAATGAATGAGGATCATGTGGAGTTTGGAAGAAGCTTTACACCCTCTACCCTTAGAGTACTTAAGTTACCAGAACACATCAGAGAAGCAAACATCACCACTCACCTGAGCCAGAGAATCAGGGCAGATTCTATCCTTCACCCCCAATAGGAAAATGAGCTGAGAAGTAACAGAACTCATCAGCAGTGGCCAGAGAAGAAGGAAAGAGCATGCATCCAATCAATCAAGATGATCGACAGCATGTATGAACATTACAATGAAACGTGACGTCTTGCTACATGCATCACTGGAAATGGCCTAGCCTGGACATTAGCAGCTAGAGGAAGTCAAGTTTCATAGCTGAGTAGAACCAGTCTTAAAATCTGTATAATGCGTGTACTTCAAGTAAACCAAAAATATTGAGAGGAACCAGATATATCTGAAGACCTGCATAAAAATGACAAGTGGGATGCCTCCTGCACTGTGTTAGTCCTTCAAAACTTTCGATAGCATTTAGGGCTGATGCTGAAGGTGAAACTCCAACGCTTTGGCCACCTGATGCAAAGAGCCGACTCAATGGAAAAGACCCTGATGCTGAGAAAGATTGAAGGCAAAAAGAGAAGCAGGTGACAGAGGATGAGATGGCTAGATAGCATCACTGACTAAATGGTCATGAATCTGAGCAAACTCAGGGAGATAATGGAGGACAGAGGAGCCTAGCATGCTGCAGTCCATTGTATTGCAAAGAGTCAGACTCGACTTAGCAGCTGAACAGCAAGTACATTTTAATCCAAACTTTAAATATGTGTATGTCTAACTGTTCAGGGCCATTGAGAACATGCCTGCTCACTACTTTTTCATTTGCACTGTGACGGACACCTAGTCACTCCTAAAGGAAATCAGTCCTGAATATTCATTGGAAGGACTGAGCTGAAGCTCCAACACTTTGGCCACCTGGTGTGAAAACACTGACTCAGAAAAGACCCTGATGCTGGGAAAGATTGAAGGTGGGAGGAGAATGGGATGACAGAGGATGAGATGGTTGGATGGAATCACTGACTCAATGGACATGAGTTTGAGCAAGCTCTGGGAGTTGGTGATGGACAGGGCAGCTTGATGTGCTACAGTCCATGGGGTCACAAAGAGTTGGACATGACTGAGCGACTGAACCGAACTGAACTGAGACACCTAGTGGGGAGCCAGTTCCCTGTGACCACAGTCCAGGTGAAGATGGTCATCGTCAAAACTATCTGAGCGTTCCTGTTTCATCCCGAAGGAGACTGCTCGGTCTAGGTGCTCTTGACCTTGCTGCCGCCCTCATTTCTTGGTTACACAGTTCAGAGGGGACAAAGAGCATCTACATTTCCCTCATCACCAATCTCGTGTGTATAAAATCAAAGATCACTCCTGCTGATTTTGATGTTTTCTAATTACTTCTGAGTTAGAGAGTCTCTCCGTGTACTTATAAGCCTTTTGAGTTCCCTCTGTTTCTGAATCCCTTCTGTATTGTCTCCATCTGTCCTTTGTTAGTGTTTGCTATTACAAAGATATTTTAAAATATGCTGATTTTGACCTTTGTTGACTAGAAACTCCTAATTTTGACAAAATTATATTTACCCTGTGCTTTGTGTTTTTAGGATAAGGAATTCCAAATCTATGCTACTATAACCATCATTATTATTTTAATTATTCATAGATGTATCGTGTGTGCTCAGTCGTTCAGTCATGCCTGACTCTTTGCAGTCCCAAGGACTGGTAGCCCACTCGGCTCCTCTGTTCATGGGATTCTCCAGGCAAGTATACTTCAGGAGGTTGCCATTTCCTACTCAAGAGGATCTTCCCCGCCCAGACCCAGGAGTCAACCCTGCATCTCCTGCATTAGCAGTTGGATTCTTTACCACCCATGCTACCGGGGAAGCCCAACAATAGTGGTAACAGGCTTTCAATCTAGTTTTGCCTCCGCACTTTGGTTTTTAGTCCCCCTGGAATTCAGATTTGTGTATGGTGCTGTTGCTTTCCTCCATGTGTGGGAAGTCACATGTCTCTACACCCTCTTCTAAGCGCCCTGGTCTTTCCCCATCACATACAGCCTGCAAGGTAACCACTTATCCTTCAAGGCTAGGTTCAAAGGCTATTTCTTCTAAGCAGAATGCTGCCCATTGCCAAACTCGAATGAAAATGAGCACCTCTCAAAATGTGCTTACAATGATTTGTCTCAGAATGTAACCTAAGAACATCCTGGAAAAGCCCTGATCGGCTTCCTTCTGTAGGCTCCATCAGGGTACCGGATTCAGACTGAATTTTGGATCAGAAAACTGTTCTTATTTTTCACCTGACAACTTTTTATTTTATACCACCATTTTCAAGTAATAAGGTGTTTGTGTCTCTATACATTTCTGACATGGATCTTACTCTGCCAAATCACACCAAAAACTGTTGACCATAGCACTTCTGAGCATCAATCATTTATAGACACAAGATGCAATTAATTTAGGTACAAGGAAAAGTCATTATAAAAAGTTTGGCTTTTTTTGTAAAGACTTGACTTCTGGAGATTTCACTTCTTTTATGTCCTGGTATAAGCATTTCTTCTTAAGACATATTGATTTAACACAACATTGTAAATCAACTGTATTTCAGCTTTTGAAAAATTAGAAAGAAAAAAATATTTATTTAAACCAGTATAACTGTATTAGATGCTGATTTTGTGTGTATGTGAGATATAAACTTCCATATACACCTACATTTGCAAGAGTTCAAACCTTCTCAGGGATAAATGGATAGTAATCCAGAGTCTGACGTCACTGTTGAGAGACCTTACTGAGACCTGAGGCTTAAGTCTCTGCCAAAACAGTACCTGATTAATCTGTGTCAAAGAGTGGTGAATGCTTCATCATTGCTCAAGTGGGAAGGACTTGGCTGCTTGCAGCCTTCCTGAAGCCCATCTCAAAGGTTAAGGAGTGATATATGGGTTCTAAATAAAGACTTATCAGGTTGCTATACATCAGAGCACCGATAAGACTGCCTCAGGAAATCACCAAATGGAACAAGGACCTATTCAGAAAATGTTGGTTTGTAGATAGACCAACACAATGGAACCCATCTCAGTGACAGCATGGCTTAAGTGTGGAATTTTGACTCCCCAGTCAGGAAATTCTAGGGCAGGAACCAAAGCCTGGCTCAGCTCTTGAGACATGGCCAGCATCCAGGGTGTTTTCCTGCTGCATGCTGGTTTTCTGAGATGCGGGAGCTCTGGAAGATAAGAACAGAACAGCCCATTAGCTCTAATATGTGGCCCTTGTCTGATGGACAAAAGGAGCGGGAGGCCGCTCACGCGGTTCCATTTTCCCAGATGTCCTTACAAGCTGAGCACAATATGATGCTCAAACTTGAAATCCGGTTGCGAGAATGGGAGCGAGAAAGAAAGATATGTGAGCCACAGATGCAGAATCTAAGCCCTTCTTTTCATTTTTTCTTGAGTGGAATAAAGGTGCTCTTAGGGCTCATTTCACGTTCACAAGACTGTGCTTCTCTATTTTGCTTTCCATTTCAGCCAGTGCTTTTCATTTTTGAAGTATAATTGATTTACAATGCTGTGTTAGCTTCAGGTGTACCTCAGAGTGATTCAGTTGTACATATATATATATATTCTTTTTCAGATTCTTTTCCCTTATCAGTTATCACAAAATATTGAGTATAGTTCCCTGTGCTAGACAGTCCTTGTTGGGTATCTATTTTATACCTAGTCGTGTGTCTATGTTACTCCTAATCTTGGGCTTTTTCAAACTATGTTGTGTATCATCATTTAATGATGGGACTCTTTTAAAATGTAGCTGGGTTTTATCATAGACGTAGAAATACTAAGGCACAGAATTTTGTGAAAATCACCCCAGATAATGGAACCCCTTAAGTTAATTGTCTCTTTCTCACTAATTCCCTTCAAGGGCGTGAAAGCCCCTACTTCAGTCTTTGGGACAGTGGTGTGAGCATCCCGGAAATCCTTTCCCTTACCCAATCTAAGTCACTCTGGCTATGGGTCTCCTCTTTTGTTTTTGACAGAGAACTTGAGCCTATTTCCACACCATAGGCAGTGGCAGTAGAGTCGTAACACTGAAAGCAGACAGAGATGGCAACTGGGTAGCATGTTTTCAGTTATTATTTTAGTACCGGCGTTATTATATGGTGGGTGTGTACTGAGGACACAACTTTTTGTAACGTAGTTGGTAGACTGTAATTTGTAGAGTCTGGTAAATTGTGGACTTCAGATTCAGACTTAGGCCTGACCAGTCCTAAAGTCTATATCCATTTTTTCTATGTTACATAGTTCTTCAGAAATAATGAAGAAAGAAAATCCTGGTTCATAAAACCCAGACAGATATTACGGCATTTATATGATACTTGGGGGCAGAATATTTAAAACAGACTTCGTGAAAATTCCATAGTTGTACTGAGGAACACCATCTGAAAGGGTCAGGGAATTGGAGGGTTAGGCAAATCCACAAGCTCAATAAATTGTATCATTGGAGTTTCCTTTGTGCAAAGGCATGCTAACTGAATGTGATGCATATAAACTTATGATACTCAAAATTTATCACAAAAGATACTGGAACGCTTAGAAAACAGTTGTGATTTGCATGAACATATCCACATTTAAGCACAGAAGGAGTCAGTGTTCCAGATGAAATATCCATTGTCGCTACATAAAGTGATTGGAAATAACTCAGTCCAACCTTAGTCACCCTTGTAATCATGGTAATCATGGTAGCCTCAAGTTACATTGCCGTCATCATCACTCATTCTCGTAACCACACGATCAATCTTTATGGGCTTCATCAAAGGAAAGCCTGCGCCCAGGCTCAGCTGTGTCCTGAGTGGGGGAGGTGGGGGTAGATGCAGAGATATGGTGGACCCAGCTGACATGCAGAACCGCAGCCAAGTCAACACTGACTTTGTCTCCAATTGTTGCTTTTTGACTCCTCTGTAGAACACAGCATCATTTTGTCTCTGAATGCCTCTGTTTCAGGTTGGGATGAAGTTCTGAGAATTCTTCAGCTCTTTATATTTTTAAAAGTTTTTCGTAGCAACTTGCATTTGATATTGTCATAACATGGGTTTAAAAGAAAGATAGTGCACAATTTTGTCTTGGAGAAGATTTGAATATCATTGGTAAGACAATAAATGGAAAAAATACATATATAAGCAGAATTGGAGTCATTCCTCTGTCATTAACTTATTAACTTGTTGTATTAGACAAGCCCATTCTTAGATCTGGACCAGTGTAAAGTGAACAGGTTTGACTATACCGTGTCCTTCCCAAGTTACATTTGAACTTATTCTATCATTCTTGTAAATGATGCAAGTGGATATGGCACAGTGGAGAGGTCAAGAGGTTTCAAGGAAGGATAAAGAAAGAGAGAATCAGATGGGTCAGAGAAGTTTTGTATTGGACAAGCTCTTGGCTGACATTAAAATCAAAGATAAGAGTCAGCTGAATGGAGAAGTCAAAGGAAGTGGGGGCATTATAGGAAAAATAGAAAGAGTAAGGAAAGCAAAAGTAAAAAAAAAGAAAGAAAAATGAGATAGTCATCTGTCATTGGGAAGTTTGGCTTAACTGCTGGGGATGGAAGATAACTTTGTTATCAGAACGTTATAGACCCAGGTCTGGATTTGATCTTAAGGGCAAATGAGAAGCCTTTACAAGCTTCAATTAGGCATCCTTTCCTATCAGACACAGAGGGAGGGGGATGTATATCTGAGACAGTTAGACCTCGAGATTGAGCTGTAGCCACCATTTCCAGAGATGAAAGTGTTAGTCACTCAGTTGTGTCTGATTCTTTGCCACTCCGTGCACTCTAGCCCAACAGGCTCCTCTGTCCATGGAATTCTTCAGGCAAGAGTGGGTTCCCATTTCCTTCTCCAGAGATGAACTGGATCATCAAATGTTTGACTCGCCTCCCCCCACCCCCTGCAAATAATCAGGTGACATAACAACAGAAAAAGTTTGCAATCACTTGAAATTACAAATACCTGGTAAAAAAGACTCTACAATTCTACACAGCAGTAATTAGCAGGAGCTGAGTATTTGCCTCGACCTTCAATACAGCTTATAAGCTCCACATTTTTATGATGAAGGCTGGACTGGTGCTCATCGTGTCCCTGATAAAGGAGGGAGTTTGAGTTTAGATAATGGAGTTTAAGTCTAGATGGGAGGATGCTTTAGAAAACCCTTGTAGATGTCTCTTCATCAGAGGAAAAGGGTTATCCATGAGTTTTGCACAGTAAATATAACTGTGACAGGGTGAGTTGACATAGGTTAAGGGGAGGACCAGTTCACAAGATGATGAAGCTTAAAAATTCTTAGTGTGTATATTAATTACCAGTGATACTTTTTAAAGTCTTCAGATAATGGACACTTAATTATAGAACATATGGTGTGTATTCAAATATGCATTTGTAACTTCTTCAAATGTTGGCATTACTTTGATTGACCCTGAATAGATATGAACATTAAAACAAAGTAGACTGTCCTTCTTCATGCTCAGATTATTTTTGAATACACAGACATCTTGTCTAGCACATTGCAAGGAATTTTTACAAAATATGATGGATGTTCCTAATAACCAATGTTGAACATCTGGCTGAAGTGAGACTTTATAAATGAAACAGCATGTCTTATGGCTATGTACCAAAGATGGTTCTGGAACATCATATTTGAGTATGAAGAAGCCATACAATATAACTAACCTGAAGCAAGGAAAGCAACAATATAACAATGATCCAACAAGACACTGGTTAATGTATGTATTTGACCTAGGTGTTTACTCGGAGAATTGATGCTTAGCTGAAGATGAATTATATTGCTTACTCTAGTTGTGTTTTGTGTTAATTTTGATTCAGGTGAATTCTGAGGCCCTTGAAATCAGAAAATTGTTTGTTACTTTTTGTTTGTGTCATTATATTTAATTCACAACTGTCTGCATGGTAAGTACTTTTTAAAGTCAAGTCAGTTAATATACATTTAGTAGTTTTTAAATTTTTTTTCTTATTTATTTTCCAACTCTAATCCCCAAATCTACAGATAGCATGGAAACTTAGAACACATTTGTAAACCTGAGTAATTTGGCATCAGTTGGCTGTTGAAAACATTAAAAGTAAAATAAGACAATTGAAATGGTAACAACAGTGAAATATGTAAAGGGGGGAATTCAAAATCATGTTGCTTCTTAGCTTCCTGTACAATTCTGTATTTGCAGCAAATTTATGGAGACTCAGCAAACACACAATAGCTTCAGCAGACATTCACAGCATGGGATTCCAAGATTATTGCAGGATTTGGTTCGAGTTTATTTTCTAAGTTGTCCTGGAAGCTGTCCTTCTCAGATATGTCTTCTCTCTGGTCTCATGCATCATGTCCTATTTCAGCTCCTCTGACAGCAGGTCAGGCATTAGCAATGGAATAATCTGTACACACAGTGGGGGAGAGAGACAAACCAAATACACATGGAATAGGGAACCAGAAGTTTCCAGCAGTGGATACATTTATTCTCCCAAGTAAAGGAGCAGGTCTGCTCAGCATATGGAGACATGCTCAGGGACCAGTGGAAGAACTTCTGAATATACAGTCATCCTGTGAAAATTTATATCTGGGCTAGAGGATGTGTTTGGATAACATAAGTAATATTCTTATAAAATTTTTGGAGTGATACATGAGGAATGAGGGAAACCATAATATGAAAAGCACATGTGAGTTCCTTGCCAATAATTGAGCTATCCTTCTGCCTCATAAAGACACTGATTTTCATCCCATCCTGATCTTTCCAAGTAGCTCAGTTTAGTGTATCTTGAGAATTCCTATGATAATAAAACGCAACTGAAATTGGTGTAATGATCTCAGGATGGGGGAAGGCACAACCCCCTGGATCTTGGATAAATACACTCAGTTTAACAAATTTGTCAAAATGTACCCACTGAGGGTATCATGTTCCTTACAAAAATAGGATGCGTACCTTTATTTATTTAATATTTTTTCTTAATCTCAGAGCCTATAGGATAAATGCAAAAGTGAAATTATGCTAGACTTATTTCTTTAGTACTGCCTTAAATTCTAGAATTTCTTTCACATATTTACCCCCAAGACTTGTTTTAGATCTATTTGTCGTAGGAGAAGATTGAGAAAAAGACCTTAGAATAAAGTTCTCTCTCCTCTTCCTAATCTTCTTAAAATAGGAGAAATGGTTTCTGAATTATCAAATGGTCCACTGAGAACTCAGCAGGTGGCTCCAAAGTAAATTCACAAACTTCCAGAATGACATTTTCCTTAGAAAATCCCAGGCTTTGATTTTACCAACTTGATGGGATTCAAACCCAAGCCTCTTTGCTAGGAGATAAAAATAGAAACCACTGAATTTTGAAATTGAAAATAATACTTGCAAGGAAAATGTAATTATTAAGAACGAGGAACTAAAGTACCAACATACACTGGATTAGAAAGAGGTTAAAAGTCATGTGACCTTGAGGAAAATTCCTCCCAGTTTCAAGTTCTGTAGTATTAGAAGCACAATCTTGCTATAATCTTTTGATCTCAGTTAATGGATAGTTATAATATTTGACTATTCATACTTTCATATTTATCTTTGGATTATTATTCTTCACTCATAACCATCTTTAGAATCAGTGGACCCAGTTAGAATATCCACAATACAGAATAAAAAATATATAGAATTTTCTAGTTAGCAATTTTATTGATTTAGAACTTAATTTTTCCCCATGAATTTTGGTTTTGTTCAATTCACAAAAAACTACTTTAAAAATAATCACAATGACTAAATTTTCAACAAACATTAATGAATTTAGTTTCTCACAGATTTGCTGACTAAATCAAATTCAGTAGTAAAAGCCACAATTTTATCGTTGGTCTAAAAATAAAATAAACTTAATCTCATAATTCATTTTACTCTAGCATGTTCATTGCACAGGCATGTGGTGAATTATAAAATGTATAATGACCATTTATTATATTGAAAGCATAGAGATACATGAACTCACAGAGGATGGAATGAATGTCCTATTCTGGCTAGTTATAATTTGAGAATAACTGGCACTTATGTTTCCTTGATATTGAACTTAGGGGCAGAGCTAGTGGTAAAGAATCTGCCTGCCAGTGCAGGAGGCAGAAAAAATATGGGTTTGATCCCTGAGTCAGGAAGATCCCCAGGAGAAGAAAATGGCAACCCACTCCAGTATTCTTGCCAGGAGAATCCCATGGACAGAGGAGCCTACTGGGCTATGGTCCATGGGGTTGCAGAGTTGGACACAACCGAAGTGACTGAGCATACACTGCTATAAATAACTGAATAGTCTTTGTTGTTATAGTTTCCGAATATTTGAAATAATCAGATGGCCTCTATGCCACATAGTAAAAATTATATAACATTGTTAAAATTATGATGGACATGGGTTTGGGTGGACTCAGGGAGTTGGTGATGGACCAGGAGGCCTGGTGTGCTGTGATTCATGGGGTTGCAAAGAGTCGGACATGACTGAGCAACTGAACTGAGCTGAACTGAACTGAATATTACAAAACCTTACCAAAAATTATGATAGTATGTGCTCTTTTGACATTTGCTTCTTTTACATAAAAATCAAAAGTAAAACTTCAACCATGAAAGTTTCTAAGCCCAGTGGACTATACAAGGGTTAAACATTACCAGTAACTTCATAGAATTTTCTTCAGGAAAGTCAGGATACTAGTGTTAGAATTCTTAAAAATTCTAAAATTTCTGATTCTTGCACAATCCTTTTGTTCCACTCAAGATACTGGGCAAACACTGTCATTCAAAAAAAACTATAAATTTTTCCTTTCATTTCCATTGTAGGGTTCAGTATCAGTGAATGGAAAAAGGATAGTGAATACTTCACTCAAATAATATATTAGGAGCTGTAACCTTCATTTCATTTCCCAATTCTACTTCTAAGACTCATCAGCTGTTTGAAATTCTTTTGTACTTGATATGGAAAATAAGAAAGTCATATTCCTTCCAGGTGTAATATTCCATGTTTCTGTGAGGTAGTATTTTGTAGTATTTTGTTCTGTGCCAACTAAATGTCAGTCCCTGGGCTAAGACTTCTTTACATTGATAAAACCATTCAGTTTTTAAAATACTCATTTAAGGTGGCTAGGTGTGTAAAAGACTGACAGAGAAGTATAGGCTTTCTCCAAGAACATAGAGCTCAGTCAGTCAAGGAAAGGGATTACCTCATTTATGGTTCTGAAAACCCAACTTTTAGTACCAGGTCAGATATTCTCTGAGGAACCACTTAATTCAAGGCTTTCTTTTCACAGAAAGCTTACAAGTTTCATCAGATAACTCACACATCTTGGTCTTTCTGGGGCAAACTTTGTCTGAAGGAGCCAGATGTAAATAGTATTGGCTTTGAGGGCTGTAAGATCTCAGGAGAGACTCCATGAAGAAATGAAGCAATGGATGGGTCTGTATTTCAATAAAACTTTATGGACACTGTGTTATTTATATATTTATTTATGGATACATATTTATAGACATTGAATAAAGTTAGAATTTCATATAGTGTTCACCTGTCATGAAATTCTAGTCTTCTTTTTCATTTTCTCCTCCCTTTAAAAATGTAAAATCAAAGCTATCTCACAGACCTTATAAGAACAAAGAGCACCCATGGGCCAGAGTTTATCAGCCCTTATTCTAGAGTAGAACATTTACATTTCAATGTCTCATACCCCATGGAAGTTCTCTAATATCTACAAGTCATGGGCAGACTTTCTACTAGAGCATTCTTATAACAATGAATTATTGTTGTTCAGTCGCTCAGTCATGTCCAACTCTGTGCAACCCCATGGACTGCAGCACACCAGACTTCCCTGTCCTTCACCATCTCCTCGAGTTTCCTCAAACTCATGTCCGTTGAGTCGGTGATGCCATCCAACCATCTCATCCTCTGCCTCCCTCTTCTCTTGCCCTCGATCTTTCCTACCATCAGCATCTTTTCCAATGAGTTTTGACTCTTTACATCAAGTGGCCAAATACTGGAGTTTCAGTTTCAGCATCAGTCCTTCCAGTGAATAGGCAGGGTTGATTGCCTTTAGGATTAACTGGTTTGATCTCCTCACTGTCCAAGAGATGATAAGTGGACACGGTTTACCCAAAATATTTGCCCAGAAAAGTTTCATACATATTATTGTGGTATATCTCAGAGCAGCCCCATGAGGTAGGTATGATTTATTTACATAGAGGAGGAAAGGGGGACTTGTCTATTGCAGTGACACCACCGGCCTCACACCAGAATGTGGCAGAATGCAGATGTTTACCTTTACACTTGAAAAACTTATAATTCTTTTACGTCTGAAGAGTAAGAAAAAAAAAAAAAAAAACAGTTTTCATCCATTTCAGGAGGAAGAAGTGACCTAGACCATACCATGCAACACTAAAACTGAGCCACGCGGTTGTTTCAGGGATATTTGGAAGGAATTCTGATGTCTTAGTAATGAGGGAAAAAATACCTGTCCAAGTGCCATCCAGGTTCTAATTACTTGATGCCTTGCTCTGCCTTAAAATGTGTGTTTTAATGGCTCCCTATATCTAACACAAACGATAGCGTAGGAATGATATATACAGCCACCATGTTTTTGATTAGTGCAGTCGCTTTTTTTTCCCCCTAACTCTCATATACATCTTACACTTAAACTGATAGCTCCTTGGGTTAATTTTGTGAGCAGAATGAAGACAGATGGCAAGAGGAGCCTCATGTACACATGCTATATATTTAAGTGCATTGTGCTAAGCAGCCACTCTTCGGGGTGAAAATTGTCTGACCTTCCTTTATAGAACAGTTAGGTTTTTACAAGAAAATGAGCTATGCCTTTTGTTTTTACAACTTTTCCTTTAGGACTAACTGGTGAAATTATAGCTTATCCGTCACTGGTTGGACAAAACTCCAACTGTGTTTATTGCTTTACATTTGTTTTATTTAACACTTGACCCCAGAAAACCTTGTAAAGTGTCTTCAGTTTCTACAAAATTTAGAAACTTTATGCAAATATATCACTATTTTCTTATACTTCAGGGAGAAGGTCATTTTTCCCTGTCAAAATTTTCAAACTCTGGGCTTCAAGTAATTGAAGTGAATAAGTATTTGTATTTTAATATTTGTCTCATTGGTTTTTTAAATTCAATTTACTAAATGCTTGCATCTGCCAATGTCATTGTAGTACAAAGTGTATATACTACATGTTATTACAGATTTAACAGCAAAAGGGAAAAATCCTGAAAAATACCATTAATATTCTTAACCTCAACTCTTTCCATATTTCATATGTTTGAAAAAAGATACACACACAATATATGAGGTTATGAAAATACAGAATTTGCTTTCTTAAGTAACTTATAAAGTTAGTACATTGTGTAAAGAGCCAAAAACTCTAAGAATATATATTACAAATGAATTAAAACTATTTTAGCAGAAATATAGCAAATCCATTCCTCTCAGGGTAAAGAGAGGCCTTTCATTGTTGCCACTGAGTCTCTTATAACTGAGATGAGGGGCCTTCCCCAGTGGCTCAATGGGTAAAGAATCAGCCTGCAAAGCAGGATACACAGGAGACATTAGTTCCATCACTGGGTCAGGAAGAACCCCTGGAGAAGGGAACGGCAACCCACTCTGGTATTCTTGCCTGGAAAATCCCATGGACAGAGATGTCTGGCAGGCTTCAGTCCATGGCGCTGAAAAGAGTCTGACATTACTGAGTGACTAAGCACACACATATGTGAAATAAACTATAGAAATCACCAAGTGATCTTATTCCATGTATGCCTGGTGTTATCAAATCTGTTTTCTGTGATTTTAAATTGTAATCAATCATTTTTCTAAAAGGAAACAGTGTTTACTTTGAAAAAAGCCCATGTTGATAACATTGTAGACATTATTGATTATATTGTAGATCATTTGTATTCTAAGAGGGTCCCCACCTTAAGATGGTTCAACTTATTCTTTGACCTGACTATGGTGCTAAAGTGATGCATACTCAGTGGAAACTGCACTCTAGGTTACGGATTTTGATCTTTTCCTGGGCCAGTGACACATGGTCCCGTCCTCTGGGGATGCTGGGCAGTGACAGTGAGTCACCATTCCCCATTGGCCCCGGGGACCACGAGGGTCAACAGCCAATATGCTTCTCACAGTTCTGCACCCAGACACCCATTCTGTTTTTAATGTTCAGTATGATATTCAATAAATTACATGAAATGTTCAACACTTTTTTGTAAAATTGGCTCTTCATTAACTGTTGGCTAACATGAGTGTTCTGAACACTTTTAAAGTAGACTGCATTATGAAGTCAGGTTAGATGTGTTAAGTGAATTTTCAATTTGGGCTCTTTTTAACTTATGATGGATTTATTGGGATGTAACTTCTTCATAACTTGAGGAAGATCTGTTTCGTATCATGTAAAGGCTATTAAGCGGGCTTCCCTGCTGGCTCAGTGGTAAAGAATACGCCTGCCAATGCAGGAGATACAGAAGACTTGAGTTTAGTCCCTGGGTTGGGAAGATCCCCTGGAGAAGGAAATAGCAACACATTCCAGTAGTCTTACCTGGGAAATCCCATGAGCAGAGAAGCTTGGAGGGCTATGTAGCAGTCCATGGGGTCACTAAGAGTTGGACAGGACTTAGAGACTGGACTGTAAGCCCGCCAGGCTCCTCTGACCATGGGGATTCTCCAGGCAAGAATACTAGAGTGGGTTGCCATGCTCTTCTCTGGGGAATCTTTCCAACCCAGGGATGAAACAGGGATCGCCTGCACTGCAGGCAGATTCCTTACCAACTGAGCTACCAGTGAAGCTCCAAACAACAACAGAAGACCGTTAAATATCAGAAGTATCTTACTGAGAAAACTAGCTCTGCTTTCTCCAGTGTAGGAATAAGTGATTGTAAGACAGCATGGCACAAAAGTATTTGAATTACTTTAGCAAAGAAAGATCAATATACCCAAATAAAAGATTAACTGACACCTGGCACCATCCTTCTAGCACTTGTCACATTGTGTTGAAATAATCTCCATGCAGGTTTCTTGCTCCCATCGGGGATTTATTCCATTTTGGGTCTTTGTACATGTAAACCTTAGCCAAGTACTGATAAATTATTGGCACTCAATAAGTGTAATATTTCTTTCAACTAACAGAAGAAAGCAGTCTTTGCAATTAATGATAGAATTATAAAATTTGCAGAATTCCACAAATAATTAGAATCACACACAAAACACACAGAGCAAAGGAGGAAGGGAGGGAGGAATCTCCCTTAAGAACATCAAACTTATTGATTGACTGAAGGTTATATAAATACATCGACTGATTTGTCCTAAGTTGTTTGGTTCTGCTAATTCTCTAGGGAGAAAGAGAAAAAGCTCTGGCATCTATTTAGTGCCTCTTAAGCAAAACACATAGTGTGAGGGCATTTCCATTAAGTGTCCCCTTCTGTACCAACAGATTTGGGAAAGCACACACAAGCTGTATGCAGTGACTGATCTGTTTTTATCCTAATACTTCTCACAGCATTTTGAAACATGTTACTATGTGACAGCAGTAAATCATAGCAGTTTGAAGTACTTTACCATAGGACAGTGGCAAAAGTTGTTTCCTATTGTTAAGGTTTCCATAGTATTTTTTTTAAATATTCATCCTCTCATCTCTTATAAATTGTGTCATTAATTTTTATGACAAAGTACAATGTCTATGAAGTTACAATCTGATACTTAAAAGACTTTTTAGTAATTTATTATCAACATTTTTAGGAGGAATTATACTATGGGCTGAAAAAATCATACTATGGCAGGGATGAAAAATTGTGATTTGTTTTAACTGTTAAAGTAGCAATTTTACAAGTAACAGAAACATTTCTGGAAAAAACCAAAAGGCCAAAGAAAACAAGAAATTGTTGACTGGAGCCCTGGATTTTTTTATGTCTGGTTTCCATTCTTCTTGCAGTTCTTTAAAACCATCCTTGAAAATTTCAGAGGAGCTTTCAAACTTATTTTTCATAGTCATTTTCAAAGTTTCTTCCAAAAAATGGTCTAATATGGAGATTTTTGTATGGCATGATTCTCCAGCTGTAGAGGCATAATGCATTCACTCCCAAAATAGAATAAAGATACATATTCTTTTGTCATGTGACCACATCTTTCAAAAAAAATCCCTTGATGTATTTCTGCTCACATAGAACTTTAATACATTTATGTTGGCTTATTATCCAATGCTATCCTATGTTCCAAAAGTGTTTAAATAAAGCAGTATAATATACTACTTAGAGCTAGCATCCACCATGTTTCAAATGGCAGTAAAAACAAGTTACTCTTCCAAAGATTATGCTGGCACAAAAAAATTCATTAAATTTTAAAGCATTAAAATTAGAAATATGACTTTGATGTTTAAGCTGATGGCTGTCCTTTTTGAACTCCTGAGAGTAAGTGATTATTTATGAACTTTTTTTTTACAAGTCCATAATTGAACGATTTAGTCTAAAGAAAGTAAAAATGAGTAACTGTTGCATGACTGTCATCAGAAGGGGAAAGGCCTTGATTGAACACTACCCGCCAAGCTGTGAGTTTCAAATAATGCGTAAAGAAATGTTGCTTATTATGCAACATTCACTGTTCCCTAACTAAAGGCCTAAGTACACATGCGGATGGGCTTTTTAACATTCACATTCATAGATTCCTGCCATATGATTGCATTTTACAATGTAATATGGCTATATTCATAACAATTTCACGTGAATCTATTCAGCATTTATATAAATGCTCAATGAAAATGCTATGGTTTTAATATCAGTTGTATGAAAATCTCAAATCGTCATTGAATATTCTGGCCAAAGGTTAAGAGATATTCCTTACTCTTGACATGAATTTCTGTCTGTAATAACAACAACAGATATTTAGAAAGCGATTTGCCACATTATTGCACATATCTTATTTAAGCCAGATCACCAACCTATGGCATATTTATTGCTATCCATAGTTTATTAATGAGAGGTATGAGATTCAGAAAGGTTGAGCCATTTATCTGAGATTTCTTAATAAATGACCAAGACAGGAATTAAATTCTGTGTCCAAAATCCAATATTATTTGTATTTGTATTTAATAGCAGCCAAAATGAACAAGAGGTTTTACATAGAGTTAGGATATATGTAAAATCTGACTTCAAGGAACCTAGTCTATTGCTGTTTATTTCAATTCCTGAGTTATTAGTTAACACCAGAAGTATTTAATTTCAGAGGGTAAATGTTATTTTCTCATGTTATTCCACAAATGGTATGATTTTTTTTACTTAGGAATATTATAACAATAAGATATAGGCTTTGGCTAAAGCAGAAGTGGTTTGACGTACATATAAAATTTATTTAGATGGTGACTCTTTTGTTTGAGGTATCCTCTTTCTTTAAAGTCTTTAAATATCAGCTGACCCCCTGGTGTTTATGGAAGATATATGTTTTGCACTTGATAATGAAAAATTAACTAAACTATTTTCAATATTATAACCATAAGCTTCTCTAGGGAACTAAAAATGAGTCTGCAACCACAATTTGATTGACTTCATAGAATAATCATTTTGGCTTCCCCTGTGGCTCACCTGGTAAAGAATCCACTGTCAATGTGAGAGACCTGGGTTTGATCCCTGGGTTGGGAAGATCCTTTGGCAAACGGAAAGGCAACCCGCTCCAGTTTTCTGGCCTGGAGAATTCCATGGGTTTGCAAAGAGTTAGACATGACTGAGTGACTGTCACATAGAATAATTTTTGATGGCCTCATAATTAATTTATAAATATAGAAGTATATTCAAAAGCATCCATTCCATCTATGTCAAATGAAAAGGAATTGGGGGCAAATGGAAAGTGGTCTGCTAAACCACCCCTTAGATCTGAGTCACTCTATCCACTCCCAGGAACCAGCTGAAGGGAGTACTTGGGAATTTCCTACCCTCACCCAGAAAGTTGTTTTATTAGAATCATATGGTTATTAGTCATTACTTACCAGATGGAAAACATGAAGACCAAAGGAGTATTTATGCAGGAGCTGGCTTCTTGAATCCCTGTGCAGTCATCATTCCACTGCTGAAATCTGTGCTCCATTCCTGTTACAAACCAACACAGTCTTTATCCCTTCACCTAATCTGCACGCTTTCATTCCTTTGAAGATTTTTAATATTTTATTTAAAAGCATACCAGAATGAACAGAAGCATTAAAGGAGCAAAGAAAAGGAGTAGCTTCTTTCTCCACTCATCAGTGAAGGACACTTGGCCAATAAATGAGTTTCCCACAAGCCCTGCCTCTCTCTCTTAGTCACTCAGTCATGTCTGACTCTTTGTGAACCTTTGGACTGTAGCCCATCAGGCTCCTCTGCCCATGGAATTCTCCAGGCAAGAATACTGGAGTGGGTTGCCATTCCTTTTCGAGGGCATCTTCCTGGACCAGAGACTGGACTCACAAGTCCTGTGTCTCCTGCTAGGAGAATCACAGGTGGATTCTCTGCCCACTGAGCCATCAGGGAAGCCCTCCCTCCCTCCACACAACCTAAAAGGGCACATGTGAAGTAGGGCTTATAGGGACTGTACTCCTCGGCATGTCCCAAGGATTCTGCAAAAGCCAATACAATCACTCTTCTACTCAATGTAGTGTTAATAAAGAACATGACTCAAGATAGTCATCAGATAGCAAGTCACATAATATTAGGCAAGTTCAGTTCAGTTCAGCCACTCAATCGTGTCCGACTCTTTGTGACCCCATGAACTGCAGTACCCCAGGCCTCCCTGTCCATCACCAACTCCAGGAGTCCACCAAAACCCATGTCCATCGAGTCAGTGATGCCATCTAGCCATCTCATCCTCTGTCGTCACCTTCTTCTCCTGCCTCTAATCTTTCCCAGCATCAGGGTCTTTTCCAATGAGTCAACTCTTTACATGAGGTGGCCAAAGTATTGGAGTTTCAGCTTCAACACCAGTCCTTCCAATGAAAACCCAGGACTGATCTCCTTTAGAATGGACTTGTTGGATCTCCTTGCAGTCCAAGGGACTCTCAGGAGTCTTCTCTAACACCACAGTTCAAAAGCTTCAGTTCTTCGGCGCTCAGCCTTTTTCATCATCCAACTCTCACATCCATACATGACTACTGGAAAAACCATAACTTTGACTAGACAGACGTTTGTTGGCAAAGTAATGTCTCTGCTTTTCAATATGCTGTCTAGGTTGGACATAACTTTCCTTCCAAGGAGTAAGTGTCTTTTGATTTCATGGCTGCAATCACCATTTACAGTGACTTAGGAGCCCAGAAAAATAAAGTCTGACACTGTTTCCACTGTTTCCCCATCTATTTCCCATGAAGTGATGGGACCAGATGCCATGATCTTAGTTTTCTTAATGTTAAGGCTTAAGCCAACTTTTTCACTCTCCTCTTTCACTTTCATCAAGAGACTTTTTAGTTCCTCTTCACTTTCTGCCATAAGGGTGGTGTCGTCTGCATATCTGAGGTTATTGATATTTCTCCTGGCAATGTTGATTCCAGCTTGTTCTTCTTCCAGCCCAGCATTTCCAGTGATGTACACTGCATATAAGTTAAATAAGCAGGATGACAATGTACAGCCTTGACGTACTCCTTTTCCTATTTGAAACCAGTCTGTTGTTCCATGTCCAGTTCTACCTGTTGCTTCCTGACTTGCATACAGGTTTCTCAAGAGGCAGGTCAGATGGTCTGGTATTCCCATCCCTTTCAGAATTTTCCACCGTTTATTGTGATCCACACAGTCAAAAGCTTTGGCATAGTCAATAAAGCAGAAGTAGAGGTTTTTCTGGAACTCTCTTGTTTTTTCAATAATCCAGCAAGTAAAGAGTGCCACTTTTTATGAAACCAAGTTTCAGAAAGGTTTCATGGATTGTTTAGCATTCTATACCAAAACTGTGCAAAGACTTCCTGGAATTCAGTTATCCATGAATTGAGTTGGCTGATGGAAAATTGTATATGAGTGTGTTTTCTCCAAGATGCCCTGGTGCTCAGTCACCTGAGAGGTGTTAAAAAACATTATTTAATTATGGAAACATAAAAACACAGATCAAAGCTCTTGGCACATTAACTGCTGCATCACTTTGGGTCTTTTAGCTAATAATAAAAGATATCAACTGTGCCTGGCTGATTTAAGCAAAGCAATAAAGGATGAGGGGTAGCTTAGAGAGTCAAAGATACAGTTATAGGGCCTGACTCAGAAAGGACAGGAGAAAGAGTGAAAAACAAAAGTTAAATAAAGATAACACCTGTAAGGATAAAGAGCTAAAGAGTATATGAAGTGACTTTTTCCCAGTCCCCTGGCTCCAAAGTCAGATGCAAGATTCAAACCCAGGTCTATTTGTCTCCTGTGTATTTTATGTTAACCACTATGTTCTTCTGCTTCCAGACATTCATACAGCAATTTGCATTCGTTTTTCCTTGATGGGAAAGTGGGTTCACTCCTCTTTTTCTTATCTTGAAGGCACCTACTTTCTACTAACCAATAGATTTAATTATTTTACTTACAATGTTTACCTAAATAATACTGTTAAGTTTGGTCATATAGGATTCTGTAGATACTATTTACATGCAGATTTGCTGAAATCTCAAAGTATTCATGATCTGAATTTTTTAATCTAGTGTCAGTAATTACAAATGATAATGAAAATGTTATTTCATCTTGGTGAACTAAGCATATAAAGGTAAAATGAATGAAAAACTCTTAACATAAAAAATTTGAATATCATGGAATAGAAGGAAATATTCAAGAAAGGTATATTATAGGGACAGACAGACATTTTATCTTCGTAAAATGTCTTTATAATGTTTTAATTTACAATGTAGAGCCCTTCTTTTCCTGTTTATTTTTTTATCTTTTTTCCCCAAGGAGTATGCATATTTCAATCTGACATCTTTATCTTTTTTAGAACCTTTACAGAAATATTGTGAGGCAGGATAGATATTTTGACATCTGCTTAATGTATGAATTAATTGTGGATTGCAAAATAATAAATAATTTACCACAGTATAGACCTAGATGGCTCAAACAGAAATTTAAATGTGGAACAGCTGGAATGACCCTCTGATGTAAGGAGTTTGTCTTATTGGCACAGTTAGTGTTTAGCGGCTAAGTTGCGTCTGACTCTTGTGTGTGTGTGTGTGTGTGTGTGTGTTTGTCTGATTCTTTTGATACCCCATGGACTGCAGCCCACCAGGCTCCTCTGTCCATGGGATTTCCCAGGTAAGAATACTAGAGTGAGTTGCCATTTCCTTCTCCAGGGAATCTCCCTGGACCAGGGATTGGACCTGCATCTCCTACATTGGCAGGCAGGTTGGTTACCACTGAGCCACCAGGTAGCCCTGCTTCGGCATACTGATTTCTCATTGTTAGCAAATGCATTTTCGTTATGGGGTAGATATCATTCTCCTATGAGATTTGTTGGTGTGTGTCCACCCAGAAACTGACACCTGGGTTGTCCACAACAGGGAGAGTTTTTAACCTAAAAAGCTGACAGCAAAGCCACCGCATTCAGATGTCTCCCAGGAAGTCCTCCCCACGGCATGGTGTGAAGCTGCTGTGCTCCTCTGGACCTTTCTAAATGTGAGCACCGGTACCATTTCCCCCACTGATCATCACTTGAAATGTTGCTGTCATTTCAGGTGAGGTCATATGTCATGTGGATTTAAGTACACACATTTCAAATAGTGTGATCAAAATTAATGGATTTTTAGCCTGTTTCCAATGTATACAGTAATGAGATTCTCTCAAATTAAAAATGCATTGAGATTTCCACAATTTTTTAACCAGTGGACCAAGTGAACTACAAATTGGGTCTGTTGATGCTGTATGATATCATTTCTGCAGGTAAATGGTTATACTGGCCATCTCTTTTGAGAACCTGCCTTGGCTTCTGAGTTTAGAATAGTTCTAGGTCTTGAGGAATGTATATGTCATGTAAAATATGAACATCCTATATACTGTCTTAGTATTAATTTTAGATATTCTGCAGACCTGAAAATGTGATTTAATATCATTCTAAGCTTTGTTGCTTCTTTAAGCAAAATTATGTAAACTATATTTAAAATAATTTTGACTGGGTTTTATTTCATTAGCAATAGAATGTAAAGCCTTTAGTAAAAAACAAATGTCTATGCTATCCTTAAAATGCTATTTAAATAGTATTTTTATTAATCATAGGTCAGCTAATGATCAAACAAATCAAATTGTACATATTTTATACCCATGATAATCTATAATACTCTAAATGATTTTTGTTTGCTTTGCCAAGCTGAATGCTTTTTAGCTCTTAAAACATTATAAAAGTATAAATATTCTCAGATATTAAGCAACTCATAAAAACATTTGTTTAATTTAATAATTATGACCAAATTGCTTTTGTAGGAGCCATGGAGTTTGGGTATAGTGATTGGGTTCCATTCCCCTTAATTTTTCAAAATATTACATGATACAAAAATCATATGCACAATTTATTCATAGCCATTTTTAGAAACTGTAATTTTTGATTCAAAAGAAATCTGCAATCTTGCAAAAATGAAACTCAGTTGTTTAACAGTGTTTTTCCAAAGAAACTGTAGCTGTTTTTCTTGCCTTTCTTCTTAGACAAGAGACTTGTGATAAGGAGCTAAAAAAAAAAAAAAAAGAAAAGAAAAAATCACTGGGCCTATAAATCTAGGAAGTAGTCTTACAGTTGTAAACATATTATCTGGAAGTGAGAACAAAACAGGTTCAGTAGTCAAACTCCATTTAAACTTACTGCTGATGTGTCTACACAAGTCACTAGCCATGTGCTCTTGGACAAGTCACACGGGTTTTACTTTTGACTCCTTCACTAACTTAGAGTATGGATTTCTCTTTCCATGGGGCTTCCCTGATGACTTAGTGGGCAAAGAATCCATCTGTAATGCAGGAGACACAAGATACCCAGGCTTGATCCCTGAGTCGGGAAGATCCCCTGGAGAAGGAAATGGCAACCTACTCCAGTATTCTTGCCTGGGAAAGAACTTCATGGACAGAGGAGCCTGGCAGGCTACAGTCTGTGGGATTTCAAAAGAGTCGGGGACAACTTTAGGACTAAGGACTTTCTCTTTCCAGATTAAATTTAAGCAGACATGGTATCAAATCTGGGTTATTTTCTTTTTTTTTTTTCAGACAAAAAACATGAAAGTGTCCGCTATCAACCAGATTTTATCTACTTTTCCTACACAGTGTTCCAAATGCAGACTGGAATTTTTGTGTATGTCTCCAGAATAAAGTGAAAAAAGTAAGACAATGCTTCAATAGGACACATCTGTTTCTCGACTATGACACTTGCACTTTTGGAAAACTATTTTATGAGAGAAACCATTTTATGAGGTCTGGGCCTGAATTTGGGATTTGGTTCTTCAGGTTTTTACAAGTTTCATGAATATATTACAGTTTCTCTACACATCAGTACTGGTATGGTTCATGATAGTGGCTAAGCGGCAGAATGGCTACAGCTGAATCTCGTGTCTCCGAGATTACCTAAAAGCTGGATGATGTTCGCTTCACCCTGTAAATGGTTCATAGCCAGATACTCTAACAAACATCATGCCTCATTTTTAATGACAGAGAATGTAATCTTATGCAACCTGCCATTTCTTGTGTACAGATCATCCCAATAGGACTGCAAACGTGAGAACACTAAGATACTACCTAGATGACAGACTGGGAGAAAAGCACAGGATCCTTTAAAGGAAAAAGAAAATGGGAAATGTGCTAGGCAGCCAAAAATAGCCACCACAGAGAGTTTTCCTAGGATCATTCATCCCATGACAAGGGAAAAATAATGAGTAGGCATTGAACTAAATCACTTGCAGAGGAAACTGTATATCCATCTACAAAATAGTAAAGATAGATCCTTACCTTATTTCATATCATACATTTCATACCACACACAAGAGTTAACCAAAAGTGTATCAAAGACCTAAATGTGAGATCTAAAGTCATAAAAAAATCTTAGAAGAAGGTAAACATGACAATTTGTGTGTCTTTGAATTAGTCAGTGGATCCTTAGATACAGTGCCAAAAGCAGGTGTCACAAAAGAAAAATAGATGGGCCCATTGAAATGAAAACCTTTTGTGCCTCCAAGAATACTATATGAACGGGAAAGACAATCAAATAATGTTAAAAATGTTTGCAAATTTCTATTTGATAAGCATCTAGTGTCTAGAATCTATGAAGAAGTCTTACAACTCAACAATAAAAAAAGACAATCCAATTTAAAAATGGCACAATGTATTTGAATAACTCACTCTTCAAAGAAGATATGTAAATGGCCACAAGCACATGAAAAGATACACAGCATCATTAATCATGAGATTAATTAAACCCCAAGGAGAAACTCCTTCACAGCTACTAGAATGACTATTATAAAGAAATGATAACAAAGACTGGTAACAATACGGAGAAATTGGGACCCTCACATGCTGCAAATGTGATATGGAACAGTAACTGTGCAGGTCACCTTGGTAGTTCCTCAAACGGTTAAACACAGTACTGCTGTATGACCCAGCGATTCCACTCCTGCGAAAATGCCTGAGAGAAGAGAAAACCTATGTTCAGACAAACACATGAGCATGAATGTGCATAGCTGCATACTCATAATAATTGGTAGAAAAAAGTAAAATGTCCATCAAGTAATGAATGGGTAAACAGGTATGGTATCTCCATAAGATGGAACATTTTTCAGTATAAGAATGTCAAGGTATGACAAAAACCACCACGATGCTGTAATTAGCCTCCAATCACTACAGATGGTGACTGCAGCCATGAAATTAAAAGACGCTTGCTCCTTGGAAGGAAAGTTATGACCAACCTAGGCAGCGTATTGAAAAGCAGAGACATTACTTTGCCAACAAACGTCTGTCTAGTCAAGGCTGTGGTTTTTCCAGTCGGCATGTATGGATGTGAGAGTTGGCCGGTGAAGAAAGCTGAGTGCCAAAGAATTGATGCTTTTGAGCTGTGGTGTTGGAGAAGACTCTCGAGAGTCGCTTGGACTGCAAGGAGATCCAACCAGTCCATCGTAAAGGACATCAGTCCTAGGTGTTCATTGGAAGGATTGATGCTGAAGCTGAAACTCAAATATTTTGTCCACCTCGTGTGAAGAGTTGACTCATTGGAAAAGACCCTAATGCTGGGAAGGATTGGAGCAGGAGGAGAAGGTGAAGACAGAGGATGAGATGGCTGGATGGCATCACCGACTTGATGAACATGGGTTTGGGTGGATTCCGGGAGTTGGTAATGGACAGGGAGGCCTGGAGTGCTGTGATTCATGGGGTTGCAAAGAGTCAGACAAGACTGAGCGACTGAACTAACTAACTAAAATAAATTAATTTAAGAATTGAAAGGAATGAAGTCCTGTATCATGTTACCACATGGATGAAACTTAAAAACATACATGAAAGAAATCAGATGTAAAAGACCATGTTTTGTATGATTCCATTTATATAAAATGTCTACTATAAGCAAATCTTCAGAAGCAGGAAATAAATCTGTGGTTTCTGGGGGCGAGTGGAAGAACAGGATTGGCTAAACTGCTCATAGATGTAAGGTTTCTTTTGAGGGTGAGGAAAACATTCTAAATTTAGATAGTACTTATGGTTTTACAACACAATGACTATACTAAAACAACAGTCGAGTACGCTTGAAAATGGCCAATTTTATGTTGTTTGATCTGTCTCAATAAAAAGTGAGTTTACTGAACAGTCAACTCAATATAGGCTTATATACATGTGCAATTGGTTATTAATAATTTATTCTTGTTAAAAGACTATTAGCAAGGGTTTATTAGAGAAAACTGAACCAATGTTTAATTACTTCACTTGTTAAATATTTCTTGAGTACCTACTATGTGCCATGCATGGTCATGAGTTCTAAGGAAGAGATGAGATTCTTTGAGGAAACATTTGTCCTCAACCACTTTTATTTCAGGATCCACTGTACTCTTAAAAATTGTTGAGGACCCTAAAGAGCTTTTGGTCTTCCCAGGTGGCTCAGTGGTAAAGAATATGCTTGCCAATGCAGGAAACACAGGTTTGATGCCTGGACCAGGAAGATCCCCTGGAGAAGGAAGTAGCAACCCACCCCAGTATTCTTGTCTGGGAAAGTCTATGTTCAGAGGAGTGTGGCAGGCTATAGTTAATGGGACCACAGAGAGTTGGACACAACTGAGCACCCACACACACAAAGAAGTTTTGCTTATGTAAGTCCTATCTGTTAATATTAACAATACTATAAATAAAGCTGAGAAAAGTTTGAAAAATATTCATTAATTTAGGTGTAACAGTGGAAATCCACTACATTTTAATAGAAATCAGATGTTTACTAAAATGTTTTTCTAGAACAGATCAGTGTAAGAACAGCATTATTTTACATTTTTGAAAGTGTTTTACTATCTGGCGTAATAGAAGTCTGCTGTATTTTTACATCTGTTTATGCAGTTAATCCATTGTAATCTATTGTTCTGTTTTGCTTGAAGCATAAGAGGAAAATCTTGCCTTCCAGAGATACGTGAAATAGCTGAGTGTTTAAATTACTTTTTCTGATCATCATGAATATTCTTTTTTGGTATTATATCAAAACTCAACAAGTGCTCATTTGTTTAATGTTGCAAAGTAGAATCTGAAACCCTGTCAACCAACTTTTTATAACGTTACATTCAAATCGATTGGTTGGTCTCACACTTTGAATAGACGTTCTACTAACGAATGATTTTGAGGCATCCACCATTGGTCACTTAGAAAATATTTGCTCACCGAATTTTAAGATTTCCACCTGTTGACTCATTTCATCATACAAACGCATGGTGATCACTGCCGATCTTACATGGGGCTTTAAATTGGGAAATTGCCACGCTGGTGGTGGCAGATGCGCAGTTTCCTGCTTTTCTCTTGAAGGCTCAGATTTCACCTTGAGCAGGCAACACCTACCGTCAGATGTTTTCCTTAATATGAGACTCAACTTTCTGATTTTAAGAACCCGTGTACTGAACACCCTCTTCTAAATAACACAGTATGTCACTCCTCCTTTCAAGCAAAAATGAAATTTCACGAAAGGAGCAGCCAGTTAATTTTGCAACTGAAAGAAGTGAATGAGCTCTCTTCTTGGGAGTCAAACATTCCCCTTGGGTGTGCAGCCGGAGGGCGCCATTTGTCACATAGGATACAGAAAAGATGTGTACTCAACACTTTCTTTGGGCTTCGCTGGTGGCTCAGATGGTAAAGAATCTGCCTGCAGCGCAGGAGACCCAGGTTCAACCCCAGGGTTGGGAAGATCTCCTGGAGAAGGGAATGGCAGCCCACTCCAGTATTCTGGCCTGGAGCATCCCATGGACGGAGGAGCCTGGTGGCTACAGAGCCTGGGGTTGCAGGGAGTCGGACACGCGCTTTGTTTAGGACCTTTCTTAGGAGCTTGTCTTGCGCGTTTGCTTCCAGTGGCCGTGTGGTACTGAAGACAGCCCTGCCGGCTAACCCAGCAACCCCTGGACCTGGATCTGCACTTCTGGGCAGTGGTGGCCAGTTACTGTTGCTCCAGTCAGGTTGATGTCAACAGCCGGGGGAGTGATGTCTTCATACTATTATGATAAAAATAGATCTACCCTCACAGCCCTCCTAAGAGGATCTCAGCAACGTCCAGGGATCCATGCACCCTACTGTCACAACTGCCACTTCAGGCTTCAAATTTTTGCTTTCAGTGCTCCTTCTAAAATTTTCTCTACTTGCTAGAGTCTTTCTCATTGTTTCTTGGATTTTTCCTCCCATCACAGTCTCATTTAGGGCTTCAGTGGGTATGCTCATCCTTAGATATGTCTTTTCTCTCTGGAATATTCTCTAGCATGTCCTGTACTCTGTATACACCATGAGAGTCATCTCCACCTCTGTTCCTCTGGCCAAGCTTGCCCTGGCCAATCTCACCAGCCTCATCTCTTGGGGATGCAGGACATCTTGTGAGCCTGGAAATCCAGGCAGAGCTGCTGGCGCAGCCCAGCTCTGAGCTCATATCTGCCTTCATTTTCCTGATGACATGCCTTAGTCTTGCATGGCCATTTCCTCTAAAAGCCCTTCCCTGAGATATCGAGGAGGTATGCTGGCCTCTTGGGTGGTCTTGTTAAGTACCTGAATGGTGGGAGGGATACTTTAATGCCTTATAAGCACACCCCAGCTCTTCAGGAGAATGGAGCCGGCTTCCTGACAAAGGGGCATCAGAAAAGCGCCCCCCTCACCCTCATATCTGTGTGTCCCCTTTACAATGCTTAGTACATCCTGCCAACACTGGGGCAAAATCCTGGGAGGCACCTGTCCTGGGAAGCAGAAGCTTTAAAAGAAATCATGTTTGCAAGTAAAAGACTACAATTTCCTTGCAGAATATGAGCTTCCGCTGACAGTCGTGATTGTCAGCTTATCTGTTCTGTTTGGTGACAGTTATTATCATCAAAACTGGAGAAGTGAATATACCTTGTCTATGACCTAAATTGGGGTGGATCTGAATGAAACCCTAACTGTCTTGTATCTCTCATAATTAAGGTTGTCATTCTCAACCTGCTGTTCCTTGTGGCTCCACAGGTAAAGGTACACTTTGATAGTGCATGCAAGATTTCCAGAGACTGTTTTCTTCCCAACTACTTGTGATTTTTGGGGGGCAAAGTTTTCAAAACATCTGTAAGCCTGTGGTGGTCCAAATATCAGTTAAGAATCACTTCGTATTGATAAGTTTCCAGATAGATTGATAAAAATTGTATAACAATTTAATGTATTTCATATTAATGTTTTTGCAATGTAGAACTTACGATTAACTTATCTATTTTCCACTTTTCCTTTTTTTTTTTTTCCTTCCAACATTATGTGAAAGCCGTGGCTGAACCACAGCATTTCCTCAATAGATGCTTATTAAGACTCCTGAGGCAGAAAAATGAAAGTAATTCGTTAACATATATTGTGTGGGTCAAAATTCACCCTGATAATTATTTTTGAGAGCTATCCTTCTACCGTGTTATTCTACTTTCTAAACTTACTATTGATGATGATTAAAAAAATAAAATTGGAGACTGAACGATAAAAAGTAGAAGCAGACTCACTGTTGCATTCTAAACATAGGCTCTCATGCCATAAAGCATCCTAAAACATCACAGGTATTAGAGGGAAAAATAAGCTGTTGTTGCCCAAAGAGGATTCCTCTGTGAGTTCATCCTGCTAACCCTTAGGGTACTGACAGCCTATTATTTTCACATGTGCCATCTTTCTCTAGGAAACTGAAAGAACGGCTAATTATATCTTTTGCAAATGAGTGCAGCAGAATGGTTTTTGTTCACCACAATTTCAAGTCTGTTCAACAGGACTGTGGAATGACTTAAGAATTTACTATGGAGTGTGTATGTGTGCGTGTGTGTGCGTGTGCACCCACCATTTTACTGGCTTGGGCATGCGATTGTGCATGATGATTTGTTAGGAATTTAACCAGTTTCTTTGGATCACCTTTGGAGGGCGTGTGTCCCTCTGTCTTTCCTTCAGTTTCTATATTTCTGGTATGACAGGCACAATAATTACTACCCTTAAAGTGGGTGCAAGTGCTCCTGGGAAAGGGCAGAGGAGCAAACAATTAACAGAGAAGGTCGTGAAAATAAGCCTATTAACAAAAGCCTAATGATTTCTGGAATAATCCTTTCATCTCTTCCCTACATCACCATAATTGCTCTAAAGTAATTGTATAAGCAAGTCCAGACAGACCGTAGTTCTATAGACTCACACTGAAAAACCCGTGTAGCTGCCTTCAACATCAAGCAAATCTTGAGTTCCAAAAACTTCTTCAACTACGATTCCCAGTTGCTTCCAGAGGAGGAGAAATGTGTTAATATGCATGTGAACTATTAGCAATAGGTCTTATTAGGAGAACGTGCAATAAAGCGCTGATGAGGGGGAGGGAGGCGTCAGACTTAACATGTAAAAGTGAGCTATATGGTCATTAGACTTAATTTCTTTCCACACGTAATCCTCATCTTCCCGTGTCTTCAGTCCTTCTTCCCCTCCCTCTGCTTCCTTTCCCTTTAGCCCCAAATCAGTGAACTGTATTGCGTCGATGGCAGGAAGAGAGCCAAATGTGGGACCAGTGTGTATCTTTCATCTGCATCTTTGTCAGAGCGGTTTGGCCAAAAAATTCGTTTGTGTATTCTGAACGAACTTTTTGGTCAACCCAATACATCAGCTCTTCTAAACATGGTGTCATCATCCACAAAACCTTTCAAATGACTCTTAAGCCACCAAATCACTTTGCTGGGCAAACATTTGTTCTTTGTGTCACAGCCAAGAAAGTGGGGCTTCTTAGGACAACTGAGGAGGCAGCTGCGTACTTAACTTTGGTCCTTTGGTGTCACTCAGGGTATAAAATGAAGATTGCAGTTCACTGTCATACCTTTGCACGAAAGAAAGTATTTCATGGTACTGTTAATATTTGTTTGCTTTGCCGTAAGGGGATTGTATTGCTCTTGGCACTATTAAGTATAACCGGTTCCCCTTGGCCAAGGTATGCCTCAGTATTTTAAAAGAAGTAATGTTGAAAATGTTTTAGTGCTTTCAGGTACACTGGAATGCTTATAATTTTAGATCTCTTGATTGTATTATTATCCTTACACTGATAATCTTAGACCTGTTTCAATAATGAGCCATAATTCTATATTTGATTAAGATTACCCTTCCCACTGTGAGAAAGGGGGCTGTTTGGGTGCTGATGTCATTCTCATCAGCGTGATTTGCATGCAGGATCTAGATCCCACACCAAGGACTGAACCCAGGTACCCTGCACTGGGAGCACGGCATCTTACCCGCTGGGCCACCAACTGAGGGACAGGACATGCTAAATTATCTTTTTCTACCTCAAACTCCTTGAGGGCGGGGCTAGACTTTTTTATATATATTGTGTCAGCCTCAATTTATTTTCTACCTATGTTGTAGTAGTCAGTCAAAAACTATTTGCTGAATGAACATGTAATGTTTGATGCTCAGGCAGTTTTGGCTTCCAGTACAGTTCATCATGAGAAAAATGTACCCCAGTACTCAAAAGTTCTCAAGACACCATCTTGTGTAAAACAAAAAAAGGAAAAAGTATGTGACTGCTTTGAAGACTGTCTCTCTTTCTGTCCCATGACTATATTTGCAGTGATACATCTGTATGTATATCCATGTGAGTGAAGTCTCTCCATCACGTCCAGCTGTTTGTGACCCCATGGACTGTAGCTAACCAGGCTCCTCCATCCATGGCATTTCCCAGGCAAGAGTACTGGAGTGGGTCGCCAGTTTCTTCTCCAGGGGATCTTACCAACCCAGGGATCTAACTTGGGTCTGATCCCTTTACCTATGTATACCCCTATACCTTTGCCTGTAGCTGCATGCTGGTCCTAGCCATCTTGTGGAGCATATGGCTGGTTTATATACAGCTGCTGGTTTATATCAGTCACAAAGCTGAACACACACTCCTGCTCTTTCCTCACAGTTAGGGGCATAATGTGCTCTCACGTCCTTGAGAATGGCGCCCAGTGAGGACAGCTATTTTTCTAAGCCCATGGGTTATGATAACAAGGGCATCATCATGCCTTTCAGACCTTTTTGGTTGCCTTGTGTCTGCAGCTTAATGGGTTATTAGCTCTGGAGTGGCATCCAAAGGCCAAGAGAAACTTGTGGAAGACAACATAGTATTTGCTGTTGTGACTGCAATTACTCAGACTTTTAGGTTTGAGAAGTGATTGAAATTTACTTGCCATACCCTGCTGGTCTATATTACACATCACAAAATACCTGTGTTGTTATGAATGTACATTGGGTGTGTGTGTATACATGTATACACACACAAGATACATGTAAAGATAAATATATATATATATATATACACACACACACATATTCTGTAATGTGTACAATATCTCCACCTAACATCTGTAGATTGCTGACTAAATATGGTACTCTTTGGGAAAGCATCCCAAATGCCACTATTCTTCAGCAAAAACCTCACCGGCTTCAATTTAATCTGAATTCTTTTCCTTCTTCAACAAGGCATTGCTACCCTAGTCTTTCCAGTTTCCCTTCCTCTCAGCCTCCAGAACTGAAGGTTGCTCGCTGCGGTCTGCATCTGCTCATTACATTCCAAATAAAGTCTTAAGCCCACGGTCCCTGTTGGTGTACATTCAAGGAAGGGAGATGGCTGCCTTTAACCACTGAGCTGTGAGGGATGGTGGAGTTTATTCATGTAATAATAGAATATATTAATTATGCATCATGGGCCAAGTTGCTGTACTTTAATTATTTTTTTTCCCTCTAGAAAAAAAAAAAAAGGAAAAACTCATGGTGTACAAAATCCCACAGGATTAGACCCAAGAAACTCAGACCAGGGCTAAGCCACTTGTAGTTCAGTGGCTGAAGTGGGCTTCAAGTGCCTGAGGATTATCTCTATTAATTTGGATGTTTTCTGGCTAGAAAGTTAACAGCTGAGTGCATTTTAAGTAAAATACTAAAGGAAATGGCTGATAAAAATATCAACCTCATATATCTGCCTTACGGAGATGCATATCTGTTCTTTCTCAAAGCACTGTTAAGCTGTCACCCGTGGGCTTATCATAGAAACAATTATCTCACAGTAGTTTTATCTCCAGACATTTTCCTGACCAGACAGAAAGAATCTGTGGAAGCAGTCATTCCCCTCGTTTGTTTAAAGGGAGACCGTGGAGGTTCTCAAAAGAGGAATCCACTTAGGCATGATGGGAATATCTGCAAACACAGCCCCTGAAGTCGCTTGCTCTGTAGAGCTCAGCTAGAGAGAGAGAGTTTTAAATGGCTGAAGCCAAATAAACACAAAGGCAAGGGGGTGATGCTAAGCTTCCCTTTGGGTATCAACTCCCTCTTTTTGTTTATAAAACTGTCAACTGACAAACTCCTAGCGAAGCCATTTTTTTACATCTTTTAATTACTCAGCGTTCCCTCATGAAATGTTGGAGCCCGGTGGTGGGAAGGGGCGTGTTGGTTGGAGATGAGGGAAAAACGTGTGAGGCGAGGAGGGTGCTGGAAAAGTCTGGCCCGAATCAGGTGCCAAAAATCAATTGTGAGATAAGGGAGCAAATGTGATACAAACAGGAAAGAAAAGATGGAATTTTGATATGAAGTCAAACACATAATTTGTGGATTGTCTCCTGCGAACCACGCATTTACATTTGGAGCTTTCCAGGCTTCAGTGGATGACGCCAGTCTTTTCTTTTCTGTACATCATCTGGCTACCCAATTTTAAAGACTTTTTATGGAAATCAAATGAATATTTAAAGCCACAGAGAGGCCTACGAAGTTTTAATGCACCGCTGACTTCTTTCCTGGTACATTATGGCTTATCATTATTCAATTAATTTTCCTTTTAGTTAACAGAAAAGACTTTAGAAGAAATGTAATTGCAAATAACGTAATGGACCTGCACCTTTATAAAAAATCTGTACAGAAGATCCTGGGTATTTATAAAGTGTTTATGTACTTGGTAAATCACCAAATGTGTTGAGAACATTAGGGCATTTAATTTACTTCATAGGGACTTCTCTGGTGGTTCAGTAGTTAAGACTCTGTGCTTCCAATACAGGGGGTATTGGTTCAACCCCTGGTCAGGGAACTAAGATCCCACATGCTGTGAGAAGCAACCAAAAAAAAAAAAAAAAAAGTACATCCTAAATGCAGTAAGATGTGATTAAAGTTTCAAAACAATCCCTTTACACACTCGGTGAGTGTGTACAAGTACAAGTTGAGATGGTGCTTGATTAAATCTAAATGTCTGTTTTCCACCTCCAAAGCAGTACTTTCATAGAACATTTTACTTTTCCTTAACTTTAATCACCCAAACTAGCAATTTATATTTTCACATGACCAAGAAACATTACTAGTACATGTGCCATTATCACAAAGACCAACTTTAAGATCTATAGGGTGAACTATAATGGGAAACAATCTGAAAAAGAATTACACACACACACACATAACTGAATCTCTTTCTATGCTGTACACTTAAAACTAATACAATATTGTTAATTAACTACCCTAAAGAGATAAGATCTTTGAGATGGAGAGTCACTCCACTTCTTGGTGGTGTGACTGACTTCCATACATCATCTCACAGAAGTTCACGCTCAGCCACTGACAAAATGACACATCATTGCACAAAATGAACCTTCAAAGTGGATTTCTGAGAGAATGAAACTGAACATCCAGCAGCGTTAGCTTTCTACCCAACGTGTATTTAAACCAGGTAAGGTAGGCCCTGGCCTTTGATGTAAGATTGAGTCTTCCACCCTCTCCAGCATCTCCCAGATCAAATTCCAAATGTGTGTATGTCTTTGTATCTCATCCAACACTGCCCATGGCAAGAGATGTTCATTAGCTTGAGATTCTTGGTTTTGATGAAGGAAATTGATCTTGCTGCAAGATACAGAAGACTTGGAGGAGCCAGCCCTGGGCTCCTGAATAACTGTAAAGTAGTAAATGAAGTGGGTTTTTTTTTTGGCTGTTCTATACACTCACTGGAATAATAGCTGTCTCCAGAATCAAGGGTTGTTGACTTTCTTCCAAACCTCAGCATGGATTTCTAAGGGCTGATGGCTGGAGGAGCATGCCCACATGAAAAGGAGCTGGTGTTCCAAAGCACCCACGCGCGTATGATTTGTGCCATGGGAGCATCGTTGACTCCCACTGTTTTTCAGAGCTTACAGATGCCATTCCAAAGACATTTTCCCTGGAGGGCCCATACCATGGTCTAGTACCACTCCTTACACAAATGGTCCTCAGAGTCTGGTGAATTATTTGTGTCAGTATTACCTGGGAATATTTGGTTTCAATTCAGAGAAAACAGCTAGAGTAGGATGTCCCAACCTGTGTGGAATTCCTAGCAATACGTGGTCCACCCCATGAGGATGGTGGCCATGTCTGCTGTTGGCTTGTCACCATTGTCACCCCAGGACTGAGCACAGTGCCCGGCAGTACTGTGTTTGCTGACTAGACAAACTGTGGTAATAATTTCCATCACATTACCCCAAGTACCTCCAGATCCCAAAGGAAATTTTCTGGACAAAGACTCAAGGAGAGAAAGTTACATAAAAAGGGTGTCAAAATATCTCCATAATTCTTTTTCAGAGGAAAAACAGTTTGATCATGTTTTCATTCATTGAATACTTACTAACTTATCTTTGATTCTTACTTCTGGTGGTTTTAGGAATTCTACTATTGAGGCATTCATCATATGTAAATTTTTTGAAAAATCTTTATAGCAGAAGTGAACCTGATAATTATCTGTAGCAGCACTATTTTACCAACTTTCTTAATGTTCTAGGTATATTTGTTAAGAACATCACTTGAGTAAAAAAAGTGAAGTTGCAAAACCTGTTGCAGATGCAAAGATGTATCTTTGATATATTTTCTTAATTAAAAGAACATATAGATTTTTTAAAACTCATTGTACTAAAATTATGAAAAAAACATTTTATTTTGACGTATCTGTTAATCTTAGGATTTAAAGTGGATAATAAATCATGGTTATAGTATCTTGCATTACTCATTCATAAAATTTATTTTCTGTTAATGCTTCCAACTTAACATTTTTCCCCACGAACCACAAAGAAAGTGTTTTGGAAAAGTACATTATAGTAAGCTACAGATTAATTAAAATTTTTAGGATTGGGCTTATAGATTTTACACTATCATGTTTTGGGGGGTTCTAACTGCATGGAGGAAGAAAGTGCATTTCAGTTAAGACTGCCTGCCTGCAACCTTGATGTTTCACTGAGTCTGCTGCAGCGAACTCAGGAGAACGCACAAGACTCTTGTGCTTAATTTGACTCTAAAGTCTCATTGTATCTGGCAACTGAAGACATGGAATAGTAATGCTTCCTCAGTTAAGAGAAACTTTCGGTGTTTGGATGATGAATACCCAGACAGACAGTGTATCGAAAGTGCAGGAGATTGGGAATTCACAGACCCCAGGTTAGATTTCACGTCTTCTAATTATTAGGTATGTCAGTTCAGGGAAATTACCTTAGTTCTCTGAACTCAATGTATTGATCTGGAAAACACAGGCAATAAATTCTAGCATGCATGGTTGAAATGAGCAGTGAAGTAGCTAACACATGTGAAAATGACTAGCCTAGTGTTTGACCACACGACACATCATTTGCTGTCTTGTACACTTTGTGCCAGGGAGTGTAACATCATTTTATAGGTTCCCACGTTACAAGTGTGAATATGAACACATTTGTAGAACACCTATCCATGTGCACTCACGCATGCACACACACACACACACACACACACACACACACACACACACACACTCCTTTGTAACAAGTGGTCATGGCACTAGAATTTTATAAAATGACTTGTAACCGTGGGAAGCAACTTCATGTAGTAGGTAAGAATTTTGCAGACATTCACCAATAAGATGAGCTTCTGGTTCTGCTTCTTTTCTGCATTTTTTGGGGGGTGAGTTATTAAATGTTTTCCTGACACATTTTCTTCATAGGAGAGCCCATACCTTCATCATAGATTTGTTGTGTGAAATAAAGGAGATAATTTATTAAAGCACTGTTACACAGAATCTCTTGAAAAATATATTTAAGTTTTGGAAAACCAGAGTCCCTTCTTGGATGAAATGATAACACCCGTGAACAAAGGGAAGGATCAGTGGTGAGAATCCAAATGGATTTTCAGCTTCAACTCTTTGACCTTGAGGTTGAAACTTAAACTTCCTTACTTACCTTTTTGACATTTCCTAAATTTGTTAATACTAACAATAATACTCTACATAGCAGGGTACCTCTCTCCTAACTCAAGCTCTTTCAAACTTTGTCCGTGTGAAATTTGGAAAGAACTCTCTGAATTTGAAAGCTCTCTGAATAAATAGGAAGTATTAGTATCGCATTTTATTAAAAGTTGCCTTGATGATTTATATTTTGTGTTTAATATAAATATTTTTTGGCTTCCCTGGTAGCTCATTGGTAAAGAACCCACCTGTCAGTGCAGGAGGCAGGGTCAATTCCTGGGTCAGGAAGATCCCCTGGAGAAGGAAATGGCAGCCTACACCAGTATTCTTGCCTGGATAATCCCATGGACAGAGGAGCCTGGTAGACTACAGTCTATAGGGTTGCAGAAGTGATGGACACTAATTAGCGACTAAACAACATCAATATTTTTCAAGTTATTGAATTGAGTGATATTAATTAAATTAATGAAGTCATCAAAAGGTGACTTAGCAGAGAAGGATTTTAATAATCAAGTGGATAAAATAACTATCCCAAGGATACAATCAGCCTTATCCATGGTTACCAGTGGGCTTAAGGAACTAAGTTTCCATGGTGGGAGGGAAGGAGGTTACCCTGGGCCCAGTCACATGGAAATCCATTTACCAAGACAGACTTGGCTGTGGCCATGGCCAAGTGCTCTATCTGCAACCACGGAGACCAAGACTGAGTCCCCAGTATGGCATCACTGCTGAGACTGATCAGCCAGCTAGCCGGGGGCAGGCTGATTAAACTGGACTTCTTGTGTACTGCCCATGATATTCACACAGCATTGCTTCTGATGCAGAAACTCACATCCCAGCAAATGAAGTGTGATGGTGGGCCCATGTCCCTAGAACTCACCTGTCTTACCACAGCCCCCATCATGCTGAAGCAGCTGGCTTGTAGAATGGTAGGTTCAATTCCAGTAGCAACTCAGGGCTACTTTGCAGAGTTGGGTACCGCCAGAAGGCTGTATATGCTCTGACTAAGCATCTGTTATATAGGGCAAATAATTTTGTCAAACTGTCTTTACATTGTATGCTAAATAGAAAATCATTAAAACTGTCAATTTATTCTCACTTAGAATTGAACAAGTCCTTTTAATTTCAGTTTCAAAATGTAGTTCTTATAAAACAGCATGTATAAATTATATATATAAAGAGAGAGTAAGGAAAAGCTTAAACAGATGGTTGTTTGGCAGAAACTCATAAAACTTACATTGCACAATAAATTCTCAAAATTACAGTACTGTCAATATTTTTGTTTCTTTGGGGTATATTCTAATGGGTTTGGGGGGATCTCTGCAGTTTAAAAAATTAAACAGAAATAAAACTTAGAATAATCACATACTATGGCTGAGTTAATGTTACTCAATTTCTTTTTCTTCTGTTTATAGCCATTTTGCTGTAATTGTTTATTTTACATCAACTGCTGAAACACAGGGATATATAATAAGTATAGGTACTCTGCTGAAAGCAAATTTAAGTGATCTCAAATATCTATGAACTTTTTTTTAAGATAAATAACTAGCTGAGTCAGTGCTTTTTAGAATCATGGTTTTCAAATTTAACATCCATGCAGAATGCAGTATTTGTTAAATAACAAGATATACATGGAAGCTAATGTGATGTTTAAGCATATATTATTAAATTCAAAGGAAACAATAAATCATTTAAAACGTAGATAAATAAAATATTTGGGGAAGGAGGATTATTTTAATCATGAGCTGGGAAAATATCCATGCCATACTGTGAAGCAGAATTAGAACAACTTCTTTGTCCTTTGAAATAAATGCCATTCTTCTTTGACTGTAGATTGACAGAGGACCCTGGTTTTCTCAAAATTAAAATAAAGCTGTATCTAAGGTGTTTCTTTCCTCTAGTACACAGTTACTCTGGTATATGAATGCAAATACCTTTGCAGAGGGCTAGAAAATATGTATTGGATTAACTTTTAATATTCTCATAATATCTTTATTTAAAAGCATAAGGCTTTTTATTTTATTTAAAGGATTTTCCAATTTCGGGAATTGTTATCCTAATTTCATTTTCTGCTTATGTTAGCAAAAATGCTGTAGTTGTGCTTCCACTCAAGGACCCTAAGATAAAAAAATATAAAAGTTATTTAAAGCTTATGCCATTGAAAGAGAAAAATGGAAAACTGATCAATGAAATGGAAATATATGGAAAGATTCAGAGAATGCAACTCATGGATTCAGCCTTCCTAGTACATCATGTGGCAGAGGCAGACTGTTGAAACCTTGGATGCAAATATAAAACTTTTATCTTTACACCATGCACTAAAGTTTCAAAATTCTTGGTGGTAATGTACTGTTGATAGTATTCAAAATCCATGGTGGTGATTTTGAGACACATGGTTTCATTTTGAATGCCAAGGCACTGTGGCAGGAAAGGCTGCACTCTTTGACTTTTGTAAAGAAAAATGTAGGGAGAGACTCCACGAAGCACAAAGTCTTATGAAAAAGTAGGGAGCAGCCTGTTAGGACTGGTGGACAAAGAGAAGGAAAGCAACAGACACCTAGAAGCAGCCAGATAATTTTATCACAAATCAATGCTACATACCCTTTTTTTCTTTCCAATTCACAAAGGGCATCTACACACTAATAACTCTACTACGAAATTATCTTTAAAATATAGATGGATTATTATTTGAAGCTTGAGTATTTAGCATAGGTTCATTTATCCTTCCTCCTTTAACTTTCCCTTTGAGTTTTTAAAATATTTCTGCATTCATAACATTTTCTTCAGTATGTTAATAAAACTATCCCTCCATATTAATCATCTTACTTTTTATAAAGGTAAACATAATTCATGCCTTATTTTTGAAGACTTGAAAGCAGCAGTTACAATTTTACCATCCTGATTTTGTTGTTATTTGGCTACTGAGTCGTGTCTGACTCTTGTGACCCCATGGACTGTAGTCCGCCGGGCTCCTGTGTCCATGGGATTCCCCAGGCAAGAATACTGGAGTGGGTTGCCATTTCCTTCCCCAGGGGATCTTCCTGACCCAAAGACTGAACCCATGTCTGCATTGGCAGGTGGATTCTCTACCCCTGAGCCACCAGGGAAGCCCCTTAATATCCTGATACTTGTTGTAATTCTGTAGATTTGTCCACTCTACTTATTTGAAAGAAAACTGTTGTTTAATAAATGTGGTCAATTATAGAATCTTGAGCAAGATCTTAAAAGCAGTTTTCCAGTTTTCTTCTGTTTCTCGCAGGAGATACATTTTGGTGAGAGCTGTTTTCTCCGACTCTTTCAGGTGGTTTATTGTGACCGTCTTTCATAAGTCTAGTAACTCTTCTGTGTCATCTGTTCGTGCTGGGAATTGTCTATTCTGGTGGGTTTCAACTCTGGCACAGTTTGGCTTGCCTGAGCATCTCTAACAGCATATTGCTGACCAGTTGGACCAGATTCTCTAATGTCCTGGTCCTGGCATTAGCATTTGAAATGAAGATCTTTGCGAGGTATTTTAATATACAGTCAAAATTGATAGTCACTGTTACAGGTAGCACTGAATTCAAGAAGACATAGATTGTGACTCCTGGCCTCTGTGAGAGAGAGATGTTCACAAACTGGAAGAAAAAAATAACAAAATCTGATAACACAGTTGACTCAGAGGGCTCGGACCAGCGCAAGATCACAAATACACTTTAAATAATGAAGCTTACTCCCAGTATAAGTATCTACAACAAGAAGAGAAACGTACTCCCTGCGGCTTGCATTCTCTAATGCATGGCTAGCTGTCTAGTGGGATCTCTGCCCAGATATGGGTTTTATTTCAGCAAACAATGGTTTCAAGCAGGACAGAAGATGAAGCATGCAAATATCAACTATTTTAAGAATAGCACTTGCTGTGTCTGCCCTATGACTTGATTTTTGGATTAATTCCATTTAATAATTTTCCATATACGTTTCTATTAATTTAAGTCCCTGAATAACTGTAAGGTCAAAGGTATATTTGGTACTTTTCTACTCCGTACATAGATGGATCGAGTACTTTAGAGGAAGATGTTTTATGAAATTAAAACTTAACTTTGTTATAATGTACTTGCTATAATAATTAAGAGACTCATAACTTTCGGCTTTCATTCATAAGATAATCAGTGGCAGCTTATATCATAGTGACTTCATTTTTTATTGCATTCACTAGGTTTCTGGTGGCATAAGCACTGCCCTACAGATATAAAAGGATACTTACATTAGATTTCTTTAAGATCCTTTTGGCTAAACTTAGACATAATGTATGTGTTTATATGTATATAGATGTGATCATTGATATATTCAAATATTTGTTTTTAATAAATATGATAGATTTATGTTTGAAGACTACCTATACATATGGATTTCATGATATTGAACACAGTGATTTTTCCTCTGTTCCTCTTAATTTCATAATTAAGGTCAGAGTCCTATGATACACAAGAGTTCCCCTTTATACTAGAGTTTTCTAAGTAGATGTAAAATATACTGTTGTAGGAAGGGGGAGGCCCCCCTTCAGGGCCCCAGGAGCAGGCTCTTCTCTAACACTCAGAAAAGGATTGTCTGAGGAGACACGTGCTGACAAAGCAAGAGATTTTACTGAGGAGGGGCATCCGGGTGGAGAGCAGTAGGGTAAGGGAACCCAGGAGAACAGCTCTGCCACGTGGCTCACAGGCTCAGTTTTATGGTGATGGGATTAGTTTCCAGGTTGTCCTTAGCCAATCATTGTAACTCAGAGTCCTCCCTGGTGGTGCACACCTTGTTCAGCCAAGATGGATGCCAGAGCAAAGGACTCTGGGAGGTGGTCGGACATGTGGTGCCTCCTTTTGACCTTTCCCAAACTCTTCCAGTTGGTGGTGGCTTATTAGTTCCGTGTTCCTCAACAGGACCTCCTGTCCTAAAACAACTCATGCAAATGGTTACTATGGCGCCTGGCCGGGGTGGACAGTTTCTGATTAGTGTGCTTCCCCTAAAATACTATGAAGTTACAATAAATTTTGAAAATGGATATTTTTGTGTTTCTCTTCTCAAACCAGTGTTTAGTCGGTGCCATATTTTATTTCAAATTTGTACCTTGAAATTGGCGCACTGATTTGACAGACTTGAAAATAATTATAGAATGGACATTTCGGCTTAAGATAGCTTAACTATTCTAGAATATAAATCAACTTTATGTTTGCTGAAAAATATTTCAAATATTTTTAAACAGTGTTTGTGTGTGCTCAGTCATGTCCAACTCTTTGAGACTCCATGTGCTGTAGTCCACCAGGCTCCTTTGTCCATGGAATTCTTCAGGCAAGAATTCTGGAGAGGGTTGCCATGCCCTCTTCTAGAGGATCTTTCTGATCTAGGGGTTGAACCTGTGTCTCCTGATTTGCAGGCAGATTCTTTACCCACTGAGCCTCTTGGGAAGCCCATTTTTAAACAACACTGTAAACTAAACATTTGTTACCAGTGTGTTAATGTTTCTTTTCCCTTTCTGTCTTAGTTTACAAATACTCCTCAATGTTTAATGTTTAATAGCCTTTTCAGAAATAAAGTGTGTTGGGGAAATAAAATCTTTGGGAAAATAATCTCTTATGATGATTCTTCATATAGTGATTTGTAAAGCAGTTTGAAATAAATTGCCAAAATCTATGAAAGGACAATTACTTTATGAATTGTCATAGTTAACATAAAACAAAAGATACCTTTTAATTTTTAGCAATGTCTTAGATGTCTAATTTTACATCTTAATCGCTTTCTGTTAAACATTGTCAGACTTAAAATAGATATTGAATCATAAAATAACTTTCTGTGCATGCTGCATTATTTCCATGTATTCACTTGAAAGAAAATATGAAAACTCTGCTGGGTTCAATCAACCTTCTGTAGCATTCACACTTTGATTTTGTTAATGCATCTTGGTAAGCTGCACAAGTGATGCAATCAATACACATCTAATACCCATTTGTAACACATCTAGCACTTCTGAACTGAACCTAAAGATCATTTTGTAGGATACTGATACAGGAAGGGTAAAAATCCTGCTAATAATGCAGAAACACCTTTCATGAAAAGAGAAAAATTGAGAAAATAGAGAGACAGAGAACTTGCCACTGAAAGGCTGGAATGATAGGCACTTTAGGCCATGAAGGTCTTGCTTTGTCTCAGCCTTACTCACTTACCAGGATGTTGTTCTTGTTGATCTGTTAACATCTATTATCCATGCAGTTTACTCATTTTGTGGCAAAGAACGTCAGCAGAATTCTTGCTTATGTGACTCTGATATTTCAGATGATGTAAATAAACAGTAAGACTCTCAGATCACATATGATCTCACTACTTTGCCTTTTTCCTGTTCATTTAGGTTGATTCTTCATTTGTTGCAAGCTTTCCAAGATCTATTTTCTATGTCTTAATGTTTAACTCATGTTGTGCATGCATGTTCAGTCAGTTGTGTGAGACTCTTTACAAACCCCTGAACTGCAGACCGCCAGGCTCCTCTGTCCCCGGAATTCTCCAGGCAAGAATACTGGAGTGAGTTGCCGTTTCCTTCTCCAGGGACTCTTCCCAGTCCAGGGATTGAACTGAAGTCTCCTGCATTAGCAGACTAACTCTTGAACACTGAGCCACCTGGGAAGCCTCTTATTCATGTTATCTCAAGCCTATTTAGGTAAATAAATGTCTTGATGCCTTATTCTGGTTTCCTGAAATTCTCATGGGGGCATTGAGATTAAATATTAGTTTATTTCTCACATTACTAATTTGGTACAAGTGAATTACATATGTAAAGACAAATGCTGAAGCTCATGCATCTATAACTTATGCACATGACTACGTAAGCAATATAAGGCACTGACCACACTAAGTGACATGCTAGAGGAGAGAGAGAGAGAGAGAGAGAGAGAGAGAGAGAGAGAGAGAGCATCATACTCTGATTCAGGAAATCTGAACATGCATTTTATCTGCATATCCATACAAGGTGGAAATAGCCAAATGGGATTTAATGGGCATCATTTCTGCTTTCCATCTTCCTGGATCACGGAAATGATTCTGATCAGGATGCACTGGTTGATCTGGCTTAGAAGTAGTGAAAAGATGGCCTCGTGCATCATGCAAGGTCATAACTCAAGTTCAGAGATGAAATCAGGTACCCGAGATGCAGGTTGATTTGCTTCTGCTTCTTAAAAACCCAGAAAACGCATGGTGGTTCTGCTCTGTTGGGACTGCGGGTCCTTCTACATTTACCTTCCTGCTTGTCATAATGCCCCGGGCACACTCATGCTACCTCCTGACTTTCTCTCTCTCTTTTTTCCCCCATTTCAAATGTCAAAGAAGGATTTGAGATAAGAACTCAATCATTTCTAAAATGACTTACAAAATAGTAAGCATTCCTTTGACTCTTTCACAAACATTGATTTCTGATGGATAAGATATAAGATAAAAGAAGCAGTGATTTAACTCAGTGTAACTCATAGTCATGCAGCAATTTGGGTGAGTTGATATTGATTTCAGTACGAAACAGTTTTCAAGAATCCTCTAGTTTGGAGTCTGAGATAAAAGAAGAAAGGAGAAAACAAAGTAGAGAAATCCAATATACAGTGAGTTTGTTTTGCCATGAAGGAAGTAAAATGGGATAGGATTTTGATGAAGTAGGACACAGTAGCATGGATGTATCAGGAAGAATTTCATAGAGGTGGATCTTTCGGATCAATGTGATCTCAATAATTTGAAGTGTGATTAAAAAAAACTTTAAATACAGTGATTATTAATAGTATACATCCCAAAGCATAAAGCCTGAAAAATGTTTTACAGGAAGTGTATCAATTTGTCTGGGACTTCCCTGGCGGCTCAGTGATAAAGAATCCACCTGCCAATGCAGGAGACATGGGTTCGATCCCTGGATCAGGAATATCCCCTGGAGAAGGAAATGGTAACTTACTGCAGTATTCTTGCCTCGGAAATCCCATGGACCCTGGTGGGCAAAAGTCCATGGAATTGCAAAGTCAGACATAGCTTAGCAATGGAGCAAATTATATCCTAGGCTAGGAATAGTTCACCCTAAATGAGTGGATTTGTAGGTATTAGTATTTTTGGAAGCTTTAATATAGAGTCATGATATTACCAGACTCCCAGTAAAACATTTCAGAAACCAGAGATGCTCTTGAAAATGCCAAGAAACCCTGAGGATGTGAAGTATAATAAGATTATAAAAGGCCACACCAAGTCCAAAAGGTAAGCACTAGTGAGAGATGGGTTATTGAGGAGGCAGGCAGCATTTATACACAAAATCTGGAGCATTGATTGACTGTGAGCTCAGTCTGATCCAGTGGAGAACAGCAAAGGCCTACAGCACAAGGGCCATTGATGCCAACCTCTGGAGAACCCATGAGTCAGCTTAACACATTATGTCCACAACCTGTGTCCCCTTTTTAAGAGGGACATTGACAAATGAAGGTACATCCAGAGGAGGAGGGAAAGATGGGTGAGGAGAGCATGGCCTGGGAGAATCATTCGAAAGAGCTGAGTTTGATTTGAACAGGAGATAAATTGGTGAAGACAGATTGGCACGTGTGGAAGGAGCTATTTTTACAGCCTTTCAGAGCTGTTATACGAAAGAACAGTTAGACTTTTCTTTGGCTCTTGCAGGCAGAGGGAAATCCACCAGGTACAGATGTCAGTGCGATGCCTTGCCTCCCTTCCCAGGAATATTCTATCCATCCCACTGTTGAAAGCACTGCTTTTTAAACTGCTACATGAAACAAGGCATTGACTGGCGCTTACTTCACCTTCGATGCTCTCCCAAAACAGGTATTGGAAAGTACTCTTGCCTGGAGAATTCCATGGACAGAAGAAGCTGACGGGTCATAGTCCATGGGGTTGCAAAGGGCTGGACATGACTGAGTGACTAACGCACACACAGAGAAGCAAAAGCTGTTTGAACGAACAAAAGCAAGACACAGTATTAGCGTCAGAAGTAGGATGAGCAGCTCAGTATAAGCATTTTGATTGCATTTTCTTGATAAACATCTGCTCCACAAATGGATGTATGGATGAATCATGAAACAGGCAGCTTGTGTTTCATTCACACTTGCAGACATTTCTAAAGGGACAGCTCGGTGTAGTATAAGAAAAGGTCTAGTGATACTGGAAAGCATGGCCCTAGGCCTCAATTTCTCCTTGACATGGTCCCAAATCCTTTTTGTTAATGGCTTTACCCAGGTCCTTTGCCACTGTGAAATGTCCCAGAGCCCACGTGGAAGAAGTGGAGATTTTTGATCTGCAAACTCAGGCTCCCAATGGGAGGCAGCTGGTCTGTAATAGGGAAGGAAAGTCTGGCTATTCAGGGTGTGGGCCTTGTTCTTATAATTGCAGCAATGTGCTGGCTTGGCATATCATCAAATATTCTTTTTGAACCTGTCTGATCACTTCCAGAGAGGGGAGGTTCTATTTTGTTATGGTTCATTGGCAGTCATTTAGAAAAATGTGTGCATTTTAATGGAATAGCTTCTAGTCCTGGGTGTTTTCGGTCATGTGTTGTGAAGGACCCACTAAATAGGGATGATGCTGAAAGCTAGCTTTAATTCTCTAGCAATTAAAAAAAATAACAGAAAGAAATGGAGATTTTTGAAATAGAGGTTACATTTGAAATGGTCCAGGGTTAAGAATCATATATAGAAGCAGATTAAGTTTTGAGAAAGATCAAAAGCTTGAATCGTATAAATCCTATTTGCTGGAATCCCTGTTATTCCAGGGGTGAGTCATGTTCAGTGAACAGAATTCTCTTTCCTCATGACATTGTTTTATTCATCCCATTACCCTGAAATCTGAAAAGTCTCATGTATAAAATGTTTATAGAAATTATAGTATATAACCTTGCTTTTTAAAGGCACTTGGCATCATAAGGCCTACTAACATGAAAATTCCTATTTTCAGTCTTTAGTGTTGAAAAATAAATATATCCAACTGCATAATGTTTGACAGTCAGCTATTAAGGAAAGCAAGGGAAGTATTTATCCCCCAAGGGCTTCCCTGGTGGCTCAGATGATTCCTGAGTCAGGACGATTCCCTGGAGAAGGGAATGATAACCCACTCCAATATTCTTGTCTGGTTGCCTGGGAAACCCAATGGACAGGAGAACCTGGCGGGCTGCAGTCCATGAGGTCTCAAAGAGTCAGGCACGACTGAGCAATTAATGCTTTCACTTTTCAAGGTTCTGGAGTTGAGACTTAAAAGGACATTAATGCACATCCATCAAGTCCTTCTCAGTAAGCAGAATCCTGAGATACGGTGAAGGTGCCGAGACCGTCTCCAGTCTGCAAATCTTTCATGATCGTTTCATCTTTTTTTTTTTTCATCCCTGGATTCAAATATCTACTGTATTTAGGGTTTTTCTCCTGTCATCATTTACAACTCAGAGTAGAATGCAAACTAATGTTTCTCCTCTTGAGCTTTGTGTTGGTTAGGATTACTTTCAGTTGCCTATAAAAACAAATCAGTCCATAGTGCTTTGCATAAATAGAGAGCCATTCTTTTTTGCTCATGTAAAAAGGAACACAAATGTAGGTCCTACAGGGCCTGTGCAATGGCTTGATTAAATTATCAAGAAACAATTGCAGCCAGTTGAGAGACTGATGAAGGAAATCAGAAATCTGGAGATCCAAGCTATTTGTGATAGAGGTTATCCTGGAGAAGAAGCCTTTGACTATAACTATATCAGCCTCCTAATGTTGCCTCCAACTATTCAGACTTATCCACTTCATGCCTGACAGTCTGGACAGCATTGACTTTATCACATTGTACAAAAACCAAACTTGTGAGCCACGGTAGAGGGCCCAGGGAAGGCTGGGCAGTGCGTCTGGTCCCCGCCCACAAGCTCTCTAGTGAGGGTGGGGGCTGAGGCCAGCCTGTGTCCAGTGAGAGTCCCTGTATGTGAATATGGACCCAGCGGCCCTGGAATCCAGTGTCCCCAGCATCTACCACCAGGTCTATCACTGCAGGCCTTTTAACTTCCTTTAGAATTCACTTTCTCAAGTTAAGCTGAAAATACTGCTACTCACCATAATAATATATTTCTAAAGATCTAATAATGCAATAGAGAATACAAAATGGATCCTAAGACTCATTTCTGAGTTTTGATCCAACAAGACATTTTTTTAAATGTTTAATAAAGAATTAAAGATTAAAGAACCAATGTCAACCCAAAGACTATTTGGGTAGTTTTCTTAATGGCAACCTACTCCAGTACTCTTGCCTGGAAAATCCTGTGGACAGAGGAGCCTGGTAGGCTACAGTCCATGGGGTTGAACAGAGTTGGACATGACTGAGCGACTCCGCTTCATTTCACTTGAAGCACAATGAAAAATAGTTGGTGTTACGTGTAAGGTATCAGTATTAACTTTAAAATGATAAAATTTGATATGTAGACAGATCATTTGACAAAGAGAGTTTTGCATTTTCTTTGCAGTTTAACACATTTCTCAGTTTACAGGCCAGTGGGTGTCCTTTTGGGGAAAGCATTTTTATCTGTTGGTTTTCAAGAAAAACATCTAAATGTCTCATATTAACTTTTCTCTCATGACACAGATAGAAAGTAGACATATAAGTGACATTCTATGTCATCAGCGTGTTTGGTTGTGGGGAGAGGTGGGGGTTCCCTCATCAATGCAAAGGCCTTCGTGCTCTTGTCAAATTTATGAAAAATGTTTATTATTTTTCCATTTCTTTTGATAGAAATGATAGTGACTGAATTATTCCCTTTGTAATTTTGAGAGATTTCTAGGAGGAAAGCAGAAATTTCAGGGAATTCCACAGTAGCTTTGGGGTCTCACAAGACAAAACACTTGGCGGAAGGTCTAGAAGCCCCCCATTATGATCAGCAGAGGTGCCCCCAAAACTCCTGGGCAGAACTGCCTACCTCACTGAAGACCATGGAGAACGGAGCTGTCTTTGGCAAGAGGCTGAAACATATGAACAATTAACATGCTCTTGTACAGTCACATATCGTAAGTTGAAAGACTTAAGTGCAGAGAACCAAGATCAGGAAGGGAAAGTGACAAGAAGCTTTGTCTGCACAGCACGGCTGGTGAAAGACGGCGTGCAGTGTTAGCTGACCTTGTGACCGAGTGCCAGGCCTGGAGTCTGTCTGGGGTCTGAAGTGCAGGTACTAAAAACACTTAAAGCACAAAGATGCCAATATGAATGGTTAAAAAAAAATTAAAAGGAGGGATGATGCAGAATCCATAACCTAAATATAATCTTGAATTGCCATAGAATTATTAACCCAAACACTAAAACCAGCTCTTAGAAATGACTTACATACTAAGTAGCATTTATCCAAGCAGGCCATACGCTGTAGATACAGCCTGTAGAATGCAGAGTTAAGGTTCAAATTAGAAGTCAATATCTTAATCCATCCGAAATGTGAACAGATTTGATAAGATCCCTTTTTGTCTCTTTTATCTCTTTCGTCTTTTGAAAATTAAGTTGATCATAGAGGAAGCAGCAAGTAAAATAATAGCTTTATGCCACAGGAATAGAAATCATGTCAAATTTCATTCATCTTACTTTTTTGTCATCTCCACAAGTGAGGCAGGCTGGCGAATAATTTGAATGAGCTGCTATGACTTTTATTTATTACTAAAATTTATTACACTTTCCCCCCAAATACAAATGGCGTTTAAACTTGATAGCACTTATCTTAAATCTGTTATGGTTATTCCAAGTTCTGCTTTGCTAAATTACCCCTTTCTTTACTCTCTTATCCATAAAGTCCTCGTCTAGACCCTGGCTAACTAATATATTTAGATTAATGAAATGTCTTTTTCATAGTGCTCTGACTTTCTGCTTCCAGCCTTTCTGACTTTCAGCTAATCCTGCTCTTAGGCATGATACAATCCAGAAGGGATAAATGATCACAAAGACTCAGTTTTATTCCTCAGTTCTTACTTAGCCTGACTTGATTCCAAGTACCTCCTTGCCCTTGCCTTATTTCTGGCTGAAATATTCCATTAAAAAAAAAATCTTATTCATTCATTCCTCATTCTTTCTTCACAGTCCCATTTGATTTGATCTCCATACATAGAATTGTTCTCCTTAACCTCTCCTGTATTTTGCTCCTGCTCATGCCGTGACACTCACCACCAGATACCTCCAGGATAAGGCACTCACTAAAGAGTGTTTGATGAGCTCACGTGGCATCTTGGCCAAGGATTTTGCTGCACTGGCCTCTTGTTGCAAATTCTTTCTGTACAGCTTCACACTTCCAGTGGAGTCACATTTCCATATGCTTGTCAAATCCACAAAGGTCGCTCTGTTTCCTCTCTGGATCTCTTAACCCCATACTAACTCCTCACATTACTGGGATCTTCAACCATGTGAATCTAGAAGATGAACCTCATAGCATCTATAAACTATGTGCTTAGCAGTTAACAACAACAGCTAACTCACATCTCCTCCATTTTAAGAATTTGTCAGTTCAGTTCAGTCGATAAGAAGTGTCCAGCTCTTTGTGACCCCATGAACTACCGCATAATAGGCTTCCCTGTCTTTCACAGTCTACTGGAGTTTTTTCAAACTCATGTCCATTGAGTCAGTGATGCCATCCAACCATTTCATCTTCTGTTGTCCCCTTCTCTTCCTGCCTTCAGTCTTTCCTGGGAACAGGGTCTTTTCTAATGAGTTGACTCTTCACATCATGTGGCCAAAGTATTGGAGTTCCAGCTTCAGAATCAGTCCTTTCAATGAATAGTCAAGGTTGATTTCCTTTAGGACTGACAAGAATTTAGCAGAAACTTTTTCCATACAGGCTCATGAAGAGTGTTTAAAACAGTTTTAAGTAATTCTCCGATGATTGGGACTGAGTACTTAGGATCCAAACACTAGTGTGAACTTTGTAACCTTGAGAAATTTCTTATCTGTAAGATGCAGATACAAATAAACGTGTATCTTGCACTGCTGTTTTGAATATTAATTAAAATAACGAACATAAACTGCACAGCCCTGCCTGGCACACTGTGGAATCTCCATGGACGGCTTTCAGAGTCATTTAGAGTGCAATTATTATTTACAGTTTAAAATAATGGTACGTAGAGGTAGCGTGATAAGGTGGAATGTGTGAGCTGAAGATTTGTCTTTGGTAATTTCTGGAAGCAGAAGTTTGAGTAACCCATTTAACCTCAGTTGTAAATACAGGTATTGATGAGCTTATCACAGAGTTCTTTGTGACAGTGAAGTGATTTTTTGAGTATGGAAATGCGTCAATAGCTGGTCAACTTTATGGAAAAAAGTTACTGAAATATGAAGTCATTACTGATCTCTTAACACATATATGGATTTTATGAATAATTTTTACTTTATATTTTAAGTTCAGTCATAGATGGAGAAGTTGCCACTACTAATAAAAGGGAAAGAAAAAAATACTGAAAAGCAGTTAGAAGGCCTCTGAATTTTAGAAGATCTTTCATATATTTTCTTTTTTTTTCAGTTCTTTGGAAAGTTCACTGCATTGGGCTATATGATACAGGTAACTGTGTTAATTATAGTGAAGTTTTAGTTGTTTAGCATGCTTTATGATTTTGTGAGGCATTATAAAACCATTTATCATTTTTGAACTTATTGATAAAATAGTTTTGGAAGGTGATTCTTTTCTATTCTGATAACACCAAAAAAATCTATGTACTGTGTCATATTTTGACAAGCCTAAAAACAAAATCAAACTTAGCAAGATTCTCTCAGTATCACTAAACTAAATTTTCTTTGACATTTGTAAACATGGTGGCTTTGTTTTTGTTTTTAGTTCTGGCAACAAAAGGTTGCTAAGCATCATCTGAGTTCACTGTTGCTTATGGCTTTATAAGTAAAACAGAACAAAATAGAAAGTAGTTTTCTGGTTATTTAGTTACTCAGAGCATGCACTGAGGAATTTTTCAAATGGATATTCTGTGGTCTTTGACTCTTTAAGAATGCGTGACTTTGAAGAGATTGAAAATTGTTTGCTAGAGTGGGTGACGTGGGCTGTGGGGTGGGTTAGCAACGTCACCCCGTTTCTCCAGCACCTTCTTCAAAGGCAAGCTGTTTGGGGTCACAGCAGGTGACTCCAGTGAAGTGACCTCTGCCTTGCTGTTCAAGTACAATCTGTGGCCATTTGGAGTGATGGGTATGCAGAGGTGGTTAATATCTATTTTGGTAAATTCAAAAAGAAGTTTTGTGTGTGTTTGTGTACTATATATCTTACCCAGATCATGGGAATTAATAGACAGGTGTATCTAAATAGAAACATAAGTAATTAAGAAATGGGAAAACTTCTATGATTATGACGACCGGGTTTAGGTACAGAATTGAAGCTTTCTGGGCTCTTTTTATTCTTATTTAGTAATCACAGTAGTGATTGTATCATTAATGATGGCTAGCGTTTGTTGAGGACATTTTCAATCACAACTCTTCTGATTGATTTCTGCCCATGATCTTGAGCTTCACAATCATCCAAGTAGGCAGATGCTGTTACTTTTTTCCTATTCAATGATGAGGTACAGAGAAGTTAAATAATTCACAGAGAGTTTGTCCTGAAATCACTTTGCACAAAATAGGACCACTATCAAGAGCCTAGTGCTTTAAATTCTATTATACTATCATTTTTCTTGTTTACCTTAAGTTACTCTTGGTTTTATGAGTGTATCTTTAAAGAGAAACAAGTGTGGGGGATTCCCTGATGGTCCAGCTGTTAGGACTCCTCACTTCTCTTGCAGGGGGCATGCGTTCAGTCTCTGGCCAGGAAGCTATGATTCCACAAGCCATGTGGTAGGGACAAAAATATATTAATTAATTTATTAATTGATTAATGTTTGGAAGGGCTGATGGATTCAGTCATTAATTTAGTGCTCATTAATTAATTGATCATAAAAGATATCCCCAGAGAAGCTCAGAACACTGAATGTCTGGAAGAGGCAGAGAACTGTAAGAGACCACATGGGCTAGGCTCCAGCGCTATATTCACTTCTTTCCTACATGTGATATATTTCTGATCTTTCTAGATTAAAGAGAAAAGTCAAATTAGTCCAGATGAAGAAGCCATGCATGGAGGTGTTGTACCAGAAGCAGCACATGGGCTCAAGGCTGTCTGGGTTCAACATGCTATTTACAAAGTACAGCCATGTTAGGAAAAGTTGCAGTATCTCCACTTATAAATTAGCCTTGAACTTCTAATATTTAGTTGGGGCTTTACTAATAATTTTTGGAGACAAAATGATAAGTGGAGAGGGATGCACACCTCGGAGCATCCAATTCAAAAAAAAGAAATTGAAAAACTGAAATTTTGTGTCCATGTGTTTATGCTTTAGTATAATAGGCATATAGCAAGAAAAATTTGGGTTTTCAATTTGGATCTTTCATTCCAGCTTTTGAGCTTGTTCCTCAAAGGACTAGTCACAGTCAGATGTTTAAATTATAGAAGTCAGCTCCTCATGGTTTATTTTTTGGGTAATAATTCTTATGGACATATGGAAAATGATTTTCTGAGTCATAGAAGTCAATATCTGATAAAATGGATTTAGCAGAAACTTTCCAAATATTCACCTTTTTGGCTAAGGCTAAACCCAGAGTGTTTAAAGCCCAAAAAGAGATTTTTTTTTTTGGAAAGTTATGAATGAATGGATACTAGTTTATTATGGAAATACAATTGTAACCAACCACTATAATGTGTCTAGACATAGAGAGCTTGGTTGCCAAAAATGAAGTTTTGTAGCTTTAAGAGAAATCTTCATGGAAAGAGCACATGACGTTACTCGGTGAGAATTCTACCAAAGTCCCATACATGCTCCTGGCACCACCTGGAAGACTCAATGGACTTGAGTTTGAGGAAACTCTGGGAGATGGTGAAGGACAGGGAAGTCCACGGGGCTGCAAAGAGTCGGACACAACTGAACAACCACCACGGTCTTTAGAGTGGGATGGGATGGACCAAGAGCTTAAATACTGCTTATCAGGCATATGCAAAGGTCCGGGAGAGAAAAATAATGTCTAAAGAAGAACGGTTTTAAGAAGCTAAGGATTATTGTCATTTGCTATTTAAGTAGTATTTCATGTAAGAGTATTTGAGAAAGCCATTACTATGTGATGATTTGGGAATAATCAAGTCATTGATCAATGCAGCAGTTCATTTCCCATCCCTGACACATTTGGAGGATTCTATTGCATTTCTCTAGATTTTTAAAGGTTTGAGGGTAAAACCAAAGTAGACTGCTCTCTTAAGGCCACAGACATGGCAAAGGGCATATAGAATTCCTTATGATCTAAAATAGAAACTGAATATTATAAAGAACGTTGTCTCTGATGGGAAAAGAAAACCACAAATTAGCATGCACCTTCCGAACTTCTCATGCCCCTAATCAAGTTCTGATTAATTTTGAGAGCATCAGTAAGGTATATTTTGGAGTTTGATTTCCTGGTAGTATGTTCTCTGTGGTCACAAACTGTGTGTGTGTGAGTATATGTGTGTGATATCCATCTCATTCACTTCCAAGCATGGCTTATTTTTACAAATGACTTTATAAGACCCGAAAGAAGAATTATTCTCTAGCATTCTTCAAATCACTTCCAGCTCTGTGTCTCCAGAGTCAAATGGAGCTGTCTTCATCATTTTTACATAGAGACCTCCTCAAACACTAAAACGAATGAAAATCACCTAATTCTAAATTCACTGTTAATATAGCCTTAGAGATGAGAACATTTCACTCCAGCAGTTAATTTAGTCCGTGGTAAATTCTCACTGTTATCTAATGTCATTTATCACCTGCTGTTTTGTCTTCCTGAGAGCATCCTGCCTGCCCCTCACTGTCTACTGTACACGGACCTTCTGTGACTTTAATGTGCTCAGAACAAAGGCCCCAAAGTGCTTCTATCAGAGGGTTTTGGCGACTTGCCTTCGATATATTCAAGCCATTTTGCTGCCTGTCACTCAGGGCTGTACAAATTGAACTCAGAGGAGAGGTAAAAGGGGTCTAGGAGGCATTTTTTTTTTCTGGGAAGAATATGCTAATAAAGCGTCATCAGCAGGAAGCAGGCTGTGGCTGAAAGAGTTTTGTCAACTCTGAATTAATTTTGTGTGTTAAGAAGCACGGGGGTGCTTCTAGAGCTGGTCTGTGGTAATTAATCCTTCCTGTTTCTGGAAGAACAGAACTGTAATAAATGCAGCCCAGATTTAACAGATGTGTGCACACAATGTCTGCTTTATGAGGAGTAAAACAAAATGATGGGTACAGAACAAAAAAATATTGATTTAAAAAACTCAAACAGTATGGAAAGCACGGAGCTTGGAATTCCCAGAGTTTATGCAAATATAGTATTCCTTTAAATGTTCACAGACAACGTGGTTTTCAAAACATCTGTCCACGGAGTTGGATGCTGTGAAGAGACTGAAAAAGACAGATGTTTCTTGTTCCTTAGAAAATTGAGTAAAAAAAGAAAAAACTGCATGCAGACGTAAGCTATGGGACGGAGTTGGCTATACCTAGGTGTGGTTGGATTTAGACCCAAATAATCAAATGATGACCTCATTCTGGGATAAAACTCTCATAATCTTCCTCCTCATTTTTTCCCCAAAATTCTTTTAGAGGAAAAAAATTCAAATTTCTTTATCTGTAACTATGAACCCAGGGCTCTTGTGGCAATTTGAATGTTGTCATGAACAGAAAAGTTTGCCTTTCAAAACTGGGCATGCAAATTCCACTGCCAGTGCTGATACTTGATATATTCAGATATGAAGATCACTTAAAAATGAGGAAGGGCAGGCTGACACAGTGTTCATTAAAACAAATCTATATTGAAAAAAGCGTTTTCAGTCCAGAGGTACCAAAGCAAAGCAGTCTGCCCCATTAGCTCTTTCTCCCTCTTTCTTGCTTCTTTCTTTCTTATTATCTCATTAAGCTTTCCTTGCCAAATGGCTGGGAGGCAGGAATTTGACACGGTTAAGTTAAAGTGGACTAATAGAGAAAATTCCCAGCCAGGAGCAATCGTTCTGATAAGGCATGCCTTCAACAGATTTTTACATGCCTTTTTCTTCTATCATGAAGATATCTTAAGTGTATGTTTAGAGAGTCAAAATCAAAATTTTAGGGCACATAATAAAACCCAGCTCTCTCTTCGCCTGGCCTATAGCTTCTTATGAGTGCAAATGCTAGAAACACTTTAGCTCACTGTTAATGAATCATATTACTTACTTCCTGCAAACTGGAAGCTCTTTTAGGTTTTGGCACTAGTACCATTTAAAACTGGTTTTAAAAAGTCAATTTTGGTTAACTCTCTACATTTCACATCAATTTTATGTAGAAGCCTTCCATTAATACTCCAAAAAATTGCAGCTTTACCATAGTGGGTCTTCGCCAGGTTCCTTAGTATGTTATGTGAAAGGTCTTTGAGTAGCTGTCTTTTCATTATTTAGGATGCATATCAAAGTCAATCATTTAATTCTTGTTCAAAGCTGCTCAATATTTGGTGAAACAAAAGACTAGAAGTGACCTTTGATCTTCATGGAAAGAGTAATACAGCTGAACAAACCTAGTCATTTTATAAGTGTATTCTTTTTAGAATCTGGTTGATGCAGGCATTCATGGAGAATATACATTTCACACCAGGAGTTATCTATAGCTGATCACAGTCTAAATGAGGACTCAAACCTCTTCCAGAGTCAACTCATGGACGATTTCTTTTTTTTTTTTTTTCAAATTAGATATTAGATCACTGAAATAAAATGAAGTTCCATTTACTGCATTTAAAAAATAGATTTTGATAGCTACAAAAGTTTTGTTTTAAAGAATCCAAATCTCTCAATTAAATGCCTGTCCACAAAAACGACTTTTGCACTTTACTGTAGTCTAAAAATATTATATTACTCTTGAAAGCTCAGTTTATTCATCCAGTAAGCACATTTTGAAGTTCTACTTTGTGCTTAAAGAAATAGCTTGAGAGACATAGGTGCTACAAAAATAAATAGAATCAGTGCCTGCCCTTGAGGAAGTCATGGACTATTCTGCCTCCTCTGTATATTTTACATTTCATTTATAAAATATATTAAGAGGATTCAAGGCCCAGGAAAAATGATTCGGATTCCACCAGCAGACAGGGCAGAACTGATGGAGAATTGTTCCAAATGGAAGGAACAGCATTTATGAAAGGCCTGAAAAATCATGGTTTCTCAAATTAATTTAAAGATGTGCTTGGCTAGGAACTCAGTCTGCAGATCTTTATCCAAAGCTCACTTCTTTACTTTGTGCAAAAGTGAAAGTGAAAGTCGCTCAATCAGTCCAACTCTTTGTGACCCCAGGGACTGTAGTCCACCAAGCTCCTCTGTCCATGAGATTTCCCAGGAAAGAATACTGGAGTGGGTACCCATTTCCTTCTCCAAGGGATCTTCCTGACTCAGAGATCAAACCCTGGTCTCATGCATTGCAGGCAGATTCTTAACCATCTGAACCATCAGGGAAGTCTCACTTAGTGCAAAAAATTCCACAAATCAGAAATAAATGTCCTAGAGTTTTCCTTGCACAGAGCAAGGATGCTAATCACAAGGCCTGTTTTGGATCTACGTGGTGCCAGATGTAACCATGGACCCATGCATCTCAAAAGTTCCCAAGGAACTTGAAAATACAGTCTAATAGTGGAGAAGTATGTGAGTCCAAGGTCATACAAGAAAAAAAAAATAATAAAGTCTTCCATATTCTTGGGATCTGCTCTGTGATTTGTTTAAAAACTCCTGTGGGTTTGGAAGAAAATGGGCCAGGTTTTTCCTGAGCCAGCACTAAGCCATCTACTCACTAGTATACAGGTCAGGAAACAACAGAACTGAGCCTGGAACAATAGACTGGTTCAAAATTGGGAAAGAAGTATGACAAGGCTGTATATTGTCACCCTGCTTATTTAACTTATATTCAGAATGCATCATCCAAAGTGCCAGGCTGGATAAATCACAAGCTGGAATCAAGATTCCTGGGAGAAATATCAGTAAGCTCAGGTATGCAGGTGATATCATTCTAATGGCAGAAAGTGAAGGGGAACTTAAGAACCTCTTGATGAGGGTGAAAGAGGAGACTGAAAAAGCTGGCTTAAAATTCAACATTCAGAAAACTAAGATCGTGCCATCTGGCCCCATCATTTCATGTCAAATATAAGGAGAAAAAGTAGAAACAGTGAGAAATTTTATTTTCTTATGCTCCAAAATCACTGTGGACAGTGACTGCAGGAAGGAAATTAAAAGATGCTTTCTCCTTAGAAGAAAAGCTATGGCAAACCTAGACAGCATATTAAAAAGCAGAAACCTCACTTTGTTGACAAATGTCCATATAGTGAAAGCTGTGGTTTTTCTAGTAGTCATGTACGGGTATATGGATGTGAGAGTCGGACCATAAAGAAGGTTGAGTGATGAAGAACTGATGTTTTTGAACTGTGGTGCTGGAAAAGACTCTTGAGAGTCCCTTGGTCTGCACAGAGATCAAGCCAGTCAATCCTAAAGGAAATCAGCCCTGAATATTCATTGGAAGGACTGAAGCCGAAACTGAAGCTCCGTTACTTGGGCCACTTGATGCGAAGAACTGACTCATTGGAAAAGATTCTGATGCTGAGAAAGCTTGAAGGCAAGAAGAGAAGGGGGCGACAGAGGATGAAATGATTGGATAGCATCACTGACTCAGTGGACCTGAGTTTGAGCAAACTCCGGGAGATAGTGAAGGACAGGGAAGCTTGGTGTGCTGCAATCCATGGGGTCACAGAGAATCGAACCTCACTTAATGATTGAACAACAACAACAGCATTCACCAGTAAGTATTCACATTCAAGATGTGGAAACTTAGTTGGAGAGTAATGTCACTATTTTTTCTTTTTTTTTTTTTTTTCTCTTTTTCAAACCACAGTATGAATTGATGAATTGATGCCACACCTGGAAGGTGCCAAGACCTCACCTCTAGAAATTCTTATTTTTGTCTTTGGGAGAGATTGTTTGAGAAGTGGTTAGTGAAAAACTTAGTGGATGCTCTGTAAATGTAACTGTGATTATTGTGATTATCAGCATTAACAACTCCTGATGCTAATTTTGATGCAACTCATGTTCAAGAACCACTCTCTTGGGAAAAAAAAAAAAAAAACTGAAGCGTGGTCCTGTGAATGCCTTCAGATTCATATGTGAGGAGGGGGAAAGGATAACTTCCAAAGTCATGGCTGAAGGCAGTGTTTGTTGCTGTTTGATTGTTAAATGTGAGGCTATTACAGCCTCTTCAAGCCATTCCCAGGAGTCTATGTCGAACCCAGTGGAATCACACATCTCCAAATTTTCCTGATACTTTCAAGTTTAAGGATAACAATTATGTTCATCTTATCCTTGCTTCACTGATGATATTTGGGGATTGAAGACAGGATGGGAGGGTGAAAAAGTCTAGAGCTAAACGTATTCAGAACGGAGCAGAAGTTTAAAATTTGACCCTGCATGCACCTTCCTCTAACCGGTACCTACTCAATATTTATCCGGCTCCCACAAGTTCAGAGATTATAGTTGGCTTGTACCATCTCCCCTCTCAATGCCGTCAGTAACATTTCAACTAATATCGCCTAGAACATAAAACTGAAACAGCTCTGGCTTTTCCAAATGGCTGGTACAAATCTGTGTCTAAACACCCTGCTAATTCTTGCATCGTCTTCAGCTCGTGATGAGCGGTGTCATGTGAACCCTCCGAAATGTTTAGAGATGGAGCCAGAAGATGTCCTGTCCGAGTTGTTATCAGCCAGGCAATAACGATGTGGTTATGAACCCTCACAGGACATTGGGGAGGAAGAGAAAAGGAGTCAGTAAATCTGTCAGACGGTCATTATCCTGGTCGTCTGCTTAGGAGTGACCCTGGGTCCCCACGTGGCCCTGCTGGAATACCCGGGGCGATTGCGTTAAGTAACGGTGATGATGAGGTGTTTGGAACCGTGCTTATCTCTCTGCACGCGTCGCCCCGGAGCTGGGGTAACCGGAGCTGGGTGAAAACGGGATCTTTGGGAGGTTAACGTTTCCCAGATACACAGTTCGTGAGGGCATCGGCAGGGTCTGCTTGGAGAAGCAGACACCAGGCGATCCCGCGCAGAAGGGAGCCTGCCGCTCTGCCCGTCCCGGCGGCCTCCAGCCCACTCGCTGGGATGCATCAGCGCGCATCCTATGCGGTGGGATGGACCGGGTAACGAGGGCTGGTAACTGCAGCTGCTTTTATATCTTGGCTTTCTAACCTTACGCTCGTGGGGGTAGCCATCTTTAAAACATCTGGGTGCCTGGCTGAAACAATAGCATAGCTTCTGCAGTAATCTTGTGTAATTTCTGGTGAATAGTAGGGTACATTTAAACAGTCCTAATGGAGTGAACAATACTGTTTTAAAGGGCTTTGATCATTACTTATCTCAGCTGATTATAGGAATCTTGTTGGAAGCGTTCAAAGGATTTTTAATTTTGAATCTCTTTATGTCTTCAACCTAGTGATGACACTAATTTCCCCCGTTGCCTGTGAAAGGAAGTCTAGATTTGTCCTCAGACGTTTTATTGTTCCCTGTGTCATGTCTTTTGTGTATGCAGATGGGGTGCTTAATTCCAAGGCCTTTGCCACATTAAAAAAATAATTTAAATAACTAGACATGGTAAAGACACCCGAAGTGTTTCTGCTTAAGGAGAAAAGCACCGCCAATACAAATATACAGTCAGGTTTGTTTCTTCCAAACAAAAATGAAGCTGCTGTTTACCATTCATGTATCAATGATATCTCTCTCCTGGAATTTATAAGATGTTCTGAATTAATCACCTTTTTCCTTTTCCTTTTCTTTGATGTTCACTAAGAAGAGAAAAAGAAATGTTCATTTAACAAATCTGAAGTCAGTAGAAAGTGCTGTAAGAGGAGACAGTGCATCCAGACCCGTGTCCATACAAGGTGGGACAGAACAGTTTGTAGAGAAGTCTCAGAAGAAAAGGAAGCATTTGTGTGTGCTGTAATTGTTGCAAAATAAAAGTAACTAATTAAATGTTTTACATAAGTTAGTTTTCCTTAATGTGAAGACTTGCCTCTGTAACATTTAAGCAGGTGGCTACAATTTGTTAAAATTGTGTGCTTCCTGAGGCGTTTGTTTAATGACAATTGTGTGACCACATGGCCCATTTTAATAGAACATTTGATTACCTGGGCGTAGCAACATTTGTTACTGTTTCTGTTGCTGAGTGTCCAAACTCACCCCCTTCACCTGGCAGCACTGCTCACTTGTTGGGGGAACATCTTTTCAATAAACTGATTCATTCAGTTGAGTCAGTGAGATTCAACTTTTGGGCATTTATGATGTCAAAAATACCTCTCTACAGGAAACTGAGCTGTTTAGAAAAGGATTTTGTTCTATCAGATAGCTGTTTCACAATTGCATTTTTCGAGGTATTGCTTGTAACACAAATTAGTAAAATAGAGCATAATGAGAATTTGGAAGTGTTTAAAAAATATCCTCCGAATGGTCTGTTAACCGCAGACAAATCTTGACAGCAGCAATGCCATTGATCTCCTTGGTTTAGCACGGCGATTACAGAGAAGCTGACGAGGAGGCAGACTGGGGCGCCCAAGGAGAGCGAAGCTCAGGTCTAAGAGCTGGAGATGAACTGACTTTGTTTCTAGAAATGTAACCTGTGGACCAGCATCATCAGATCCTCAGCCTTGTTGGACATGCAGACTCTTGGATTCTACTCTGCATGTACAGAATCCGTAGCTCAGTTTAACAAGATGCCCGGTTATTTGTGTACCTTACAGTTTGAAATGATGGTGTGGATCAAGTGGCCTTATTGTTCGGTCACTCAGCTGTGTCTGACCCCTTGGGACCCCATGAACTGCAGCACGCCAGGCTTCCCTGTCCTTTACCATCTCCCAGTTTGCTCATGTCCTTGAGTCGATGATGTGTGCCCTACATCACCTGATAACACCTAGCTAAAGCTATGGTCATGTGGCCCAAGCCAGCATGAAATTGTGTATTTGGATCTTAACTCTAAAATTAAAAATTGAATCTATAATTTATAGTTTTATTTTTCTGGCTACATATAAGTGATTCAAATTCTTTAATATCTAAATTCTATTGTATTAGCTAACTAAGAGTTACAGGTATAGAAAGGGAAAGAAAAAAGTTATGATGTGGCTTTAGATGAAGTAGTTGAGACATTTCCTTCACATTTGATCAGATATTTCCTTCAAAACATTGACATTTTTCTCTCACCACTGACTGGAGTCTCAAGCAGAGAGACTTTTAGTGCAAATATGGATGATGACCCAAAATAATTTCCACCATTTGTGGTGCTCTCAGAGGTCAGATGTCTATTGATCAAGACTGATCCCAGGAAATTGGTGGTTATTTTTATCTTGTGGCAAAGACAAAAAACGTTATTTTAAAGTTTCCAAAATACAAATGACCTTCTTCTTTGCAGAGTGCTTGGATAGGTTGGGAAAAAAGTAATTTGAAGAGTTTTTGGGATTGTGTTGAATAATATATAATGCTTCCTGCATGTACAGGAAAATAGCAAAGTCATTAAGATCCTAAATACACAGGTACAAACATTTAAGAAAGCATATACTCTAGATTTCTCCCTATACAAAGGTAAAAAATTTGTTTTAAGATAGATCTCTTTTCCAGTTCTCTATTCCTAGCCAATATTGACTCTGATTTGGAAAGAAGCGAAACACATTTATTACAACTCCATTTTTCAATCACTTATATTTTTTCCAGTGGATCAGATTTTACAAAACACATTCCCACATAATAACATCTTCTTTGGTCCTGGTATAGCCCTATGAATTGGACCAGCCAGGCATGAATCAATTCCATTTTCCATCACAGAGAAATAGGTAGGGTAGCTTTTTTTTTTTTTGACTGCTTGTAAACTAACCTGGGTTTGAATTCTGGCTCTGAAATTTATTGCCGATTAAGAACTGGTGCAAATAACTTGTCCACTGAAACATTCAAAAATATCTTCCAAGCATCTGTCATATGGCTGGTTCCTTCCTGAGCTCCAGGCAACTCAGACACTCAGGTGTGGTCCATGAGCTCCTGGTACCTAGATATGCATGTACCTGGAAACTGGTTTACCTTTTAAAACAGAGTTGTTGTTGTTGTTCAGTCGCTCGGTTGTGTCCGACTTTTTGTGACCCAAGGACTGCAGCCTACCAGGTCTCCCTGTCCCTCACCAACTCCTGGAGTTTGCCCAAGTTCATGCCCATTGAATTGGTGATGCCATCCAACCATCTCATCCTCGGTGGCCCTCTCTTCTTTCTGCCTTCAGTCTTTCCCAGCATTAAAGCAGAGTCCACCAGCCTAAAAGGGTGTGTGCTTTCTATAACATTAAGCCATCTGTAGCACCTCAAATATTGTTAATATAGAGCATTTTAAAGGGCTTTTTTTGTTATTGTTTTTGTTTTTCTGAATGTTAGCTAGAATTTTTCTGGAGATCATTTTGTAGTAGATATGAGTACTAAATCATTCTGCTCTATATCTGAAACTAGTATAATCTTACTGGTCAATTATATCATGATGAAAGTATTTTTTCAGAGGTTTATATTTTATTTCATTTTTAACTTAATGGGATTTTTAAAAAAATATTTCTAGTTCAGATTGAGTTATTTGTAATGGAGATGATAGTGCTGCAAACAACTCATCATGTGCCCTTAGTGTTCTGACAGGCCTGTCAAGAGAGCATTGTTGGAGGTCACTTTCCTGTATTTTGTAAGAATGGTACCAAGAGGCTTTCCTAGGAACATAGAGAAAATGTTTTAGGCTTTTATGTTGATGTCTGTCCTCGCTACCTTCTTAATTCTTGTGGGTTACTGAGCTTTGCTCCCTTCTGTGCTTACATGCATAAACTTCTAAGGCCCCATGCTGGCTTCTGGCTTGAGCTCTGATTTTGCTCTACCTACTTTCATCAACCCTGAATCTTCGCTGGAAGAACTGATGCTTAAGCTGAAACTCCAACCCTCTGGCCACCTGATGCAAAGAGCTGACTTATAGGAAAAGACCCTGATGATTGGAAAGATTGAAGGCCAAAGGAGAAGCAGGTGGCAGAGGGTGAGATGGTCAACAGTATCACTAACTCAGTGGACATGAATCTGAGCAAACTCCAGGAGATAGTGGAGGGCAGGGAAGCCTGGCATGCTGCAGTGCGTGGGGTCACAAAGAGTCAGACAGGACTTAGCAACCGAACAACAACACTTTCATCAGATTCGTGTTGCTACAAAATTATTGCTTCTCCTAAAGGCCCTTAAAGTGTTACACAGTTCTGTAATGCATCACTTAGCATCTGTAACGTCATACTTAACTGGGTGGGGTAGATGATACCAGCCTTCCTTCTCACAGCTTATTCTTCATCAAAACAAACAAACAAAAAAATGCTTTTAACTCAACATTGACTCCACAAGCTCGGAGCATACAATGTGGTATATATTTGTGGATGGAGTTTAAGGGAAATTCATAACAGATTCATGATTGTCTCTCTGTCCTGTTTGGACAGAATGTTATAAGATTTATGTGCTGATTCAACTGTTAGTATGTCACGGGGCAGGTGACTTTAGAGATGCATTAAATAACATTCAACTGACACTCCCTAGGCCAATAGTTCTGTTAGGGGGTTAAAGTTTTATTTGATAATATGCTTTGAGTCTAGAAGTGTACAAAAGAGAGATTCCTAAATCTTCTTAATTATATATAGGAAGACAGTGATCAAAGTTTAGTTTATTGTGAAGCATTTAAGCATATTTATTAAAGTGACTACAGCTTTTTTTAAAACATGAAATCTAATTTTATATTTTTAAATCTTATATCCTTTTATTCCAAAAAGCAAACAACTCAACTTTATGCTGTGGCCAATTTTCCAAAGGCCTTAAAAATGCTTTGAAAATGAATTTATCAGCAGTCTAATAATCTACCACATAGGCTTGCTATAATTTTTTTTAACTATACCCCCACTGGCATATAACTTACAGTGACTATAGTTTAATAAAAGTTGGCTAACGTATTATGATGGGAGGAAACGGCAGCCCACTCCACTATTCTTGCCTGGGAAATTCCGTGGACAAAGGAGCCTGAAGTGCTACAGTCCATGGGATTACAAAGGGTCAGGCATGACTGAGCACACACACTTGCTTGATCATGGTGTCTTGGAATGAATGCATTAGCTTTTTTTTTTTTTTTTCCCTGTTGATTAATAGACTGATTCTACAGATTAAAGTCCTTCTGCTTCCTTCTAATGGAATATACTAGAAGCACATGTTTGTTCACTGAAAACCAGAGAGAAGAGTTAATGGAAGCAAGACATCATGTACTTTTTCATGTATTGATAGAAATGCTCATTAAAATTTTGAACAGAGCACCCAGTTATGCATTTCCCAATGAGATAACTTATTGACTGTATCCTGTAAAGTCACACAGTATCAACGGTCATTCATCAAGCTAATTTACTTTTGTTTCTGGCATAGTGGCCATCAAGTGTGATTCTAAACAGGGAATTTTGTCAGTCATTCTAAACCATATTAATATTTCAAAATGTTACAAAAATGCTCATGGATGAAAACAACCAAAATATCAAACAGATATATTAAACAGTCAGAAACACTAAACTATAGCTCATAATATTTCTAGATATTCACATTGTGAAGGACAATTTATCTTTGGACTTAATCAGTTTATTGTTTAATAAATAACTTGCTAATATAATTGACTTTTATATGCCAATATGTAATAATTTCCTTTTGTCTTGATTTTTTAAATGATATTTTTAAATTCTATTATTTTAGGCATAGAGTGAATATTTTCTTATAATTTAAATATTTGGATCTTGCTTTTAAATATATAGATTTTCATAATATTTTTATATAGACATGGCTAGTACAAAAATAATGATTGCAAAAGTTTCTGATATTTTGGTAATATAACTGTTATTTGATTGGTAATTCATTTTCTTTTGCATTCATTGTTATTCTTTTTTATATTCTTGAGAGCTCTCCTTGGTTTCTCCTCTTATGTTGAGAATATTTCTTCTTAAATTGATTGAATATGTAGTTGTGTTAAAATATAGGTAAAATATTTTAAGTAGCATGTATAAAATAAAATTAGGTAGAAAAATCAATGTTTTTTATTTTTAAAGTTCACTTGAAATGCTCCAACATAAATGTCTTGTACTTGTTTTAAAGTGTTTACTAACTCTCAGAAAAAAAGAATTCTCACTGCAAAAATTATTTGCCTTGTATTGTATATTGAATAGAACAGGTAGCAATCAGAATTTTGAGATATATATTGTTCTTTCTTTTGAAAGTGAAAAAAATTCTCATAAAAAAACAATAGAGGTGCTAACTGCAGAGTCAGGGGGTCCTAGAAAAGGGAAAAATGGGTGGTGGAGTAGAAAGTGAAGGGTTTTGTTTTGTTCTCAGACTGGGGATTTCTCTGAGGCATCCCACACAAATATCCAGTCAGTTGTAATTAAAAGTCTAGGCTAGGAACAAGCTTCTGAGCTAGAGCAACTATTCAAGATAGTTGTATATGGAATAATAGTATATGGAATGATTTTACTATTAATATAAAAGATACAGCAACTGGTTTTCATAAGACATAATGATATCTCTGTGTGTGTGTGTGTGTAAATATATATATAGAGATATATATATATATATATTTTTTTTTTTTTTGCCAGAAACAGCCTAGGAGTCCTTCTTGAACTTTCCTTCTCACATCCGCTCTTATAATACCTTCCTGTTCTTCTCCTGATCCTTTTCAATCCAGTAACACTCTGATTATCTAAGAACAATATGCATGTGGTCCTGACCCTTGTTCATGTAATGCTCTTCAGTGACATCTTAGGATCAAACCTAAAGACCGTTCAGTTCAGTTCAGTTCAGTCACTCAGTCGTGTCCGACTCTTTGTGACCTCGTGGACTGCAGCACGCCAGGCCTCTCTGTCCATCATCAACTCCCAGAGTTTACTCAAACTCATGTCCATTGAGTCGATGATGCCATCCAACCATCTCATCCTCTGTTATCCCCTTCTCCTCCTGCCCTCAATCTTCCCCAGCATCAGGGTCTTTTCCAATGAGTCAGCTCTTTGCATCAGGTGGCCAAGGTATTGGAGTTTCAGCTTCAGCATCTGTCCTTCCAATGAACATTGAGGACTGATCTCCCCCACCTGACTATACAGCTGTATGATTCATGCCTTTTCCTACTCAGTGTGTGTGTGTGTGTGCCCAGCTGTGTCTGACTCTTGGTGACCGCATGGACTCTAGCCTGCCAGGCTCCTCTGTCTATGGGCTTTTTCCCAGCAAGAATAGTAGAGTGAGTTGCCATTTCCTCCTCTGGGGGATCTTTCTGACCTAGGGACTGAACCCACAATCTCCTGCATCTCCTGACCTGGCAAATGGATTCTTTACCACTGAGCCACCCAGGACACTAAACTCAGAATGCCCTTGCTTTAGTTCTTCAGGTCCTGAGCCTGTTTCAGAATCATCATCTTCGTGAACATCTATAGTGGTTGGTTTTCCTGCCTCCTTAACCGGCTAACTTCTGTTTATTCTACAAATTAAAGGTTCAGTTTCACTTCCTGGACAGGCTTCCATTAGGCGCTTTATGTTTTCCTTCACTGCACCTCTTACAAATCCTGGTTCATTCCTACACAATTCATTGGCTTTCTCCTCCAGTGACCAATGGCAGCAGGAGACCCAGTCTGGGTTGACCATCATAGATCTAGTGTCTAACTCCACTAAAATAAAAGTATTGTTTGTGAACTTGTGAACTGGCTTTACTTAAAGGGCTACAGGAGACATAAGAGACACAGGTTTGATCCCCGGGTCAGGAAGGCCCCTTGGAGAGGAGGACGCAGCAACCCACTCTAGTATTCTTGCCTGGAGAATCTCATGGACAGAGGAGCCAGGCGGGGTACAGTCGGGGTCGCAATGACATACAGTCCACAGTCGCATGAGTAAAGCTACTGAGCACACAGGGCTACATCTTTGCTTCTATAGCGTTTAGCTGTATAGCTATTTTTCAGTTAGCTCTTGAAATTTGGGTCACCTGACTCTGATACATGTGGTCCACATAGCTGGAACTAAGAGCTTTCTTTGGTTTTATGCCACGACGTTGGCCTCATCCAGATACGTGCTGAGAGCTCTAGACTCTGATTCTTCCTGATTCAGAGCAAGTAAAACAATCTTTGATACCACTTCAGAGTCACAATATATTGATAGATAGACAAGGAAATTGTATTAGTAACATTCTGAAGCAGTGACAAACCAAAGGCAGGACAGTGGAAACCTCCCTTCCCTTTGACTATTGAGAACTGAGAAGCTATCATTGTCTGTAAAGACTTAGGAAGCAAAAATAATACCACCTAAAAGCCAGTCCACTTTTCATTATCATCCTTGTCGGGCAATTCTAAACAGTGTCAGTGATTAAAAAAAAAAAAAAAAAGCTTCTGTCAATCTAAGTTCTAAATAATGCCATGAGTAGGGCTGAGTCTTTATTCTAAATGCGCATCCTTTAAATTAGCAGAATTATTAGTTATCATTTAATAAACACAGTTGTCTACTTGAAAATCAGAGTAAATAATTCACCATCCCCTATTCAATTTCTGCCACAGTGGGACTCAGCTCCACGCTTGTGTTTCAAGGGTTTAATCTGAAATTATTTGAAATCCCCTGGGCCTACATTGGGCAGAGCTCCTGTCTCCACACACGGCCTATTTCCACATTTAAGCAATAGATTTGACGTAAATCATGTCATCACAGTGATTATAAAGATGGAAAATCAGGACTTGAGCTGCTTCTTTTATGTTGGCACTCAGACTTTTATTTCTGCTTACAGCAAAACAGTGAAACAGCTGTTCACAGCAAGGTATATATTTTTGTTTGAAAAGTTCAAATTTTAGCGCATGCCTGAAAATTTTTCATGAAATTATCTTGAAAGTTTAAATGTACCCTCCCTATTTTATTGTGACAGTAAAGAGCCAATTAAGAAAATGAAAGGCTTCATCAGCAGCATTACTTACTAGCTGCCTAAGTTGTACCTTTTGCAGACATCTTAGTTTTATTAAAATCCATTTATTAGTTACTGGATAATTATTTGCCCTATGTTATTATATCATTATTATAGCCAAAGGATCCAATTTTAATCTATTGGGGAGATATAGAAACTATTAAAAATAATAGCTATGCCTCTTTATCTTTTTTGGTATTATGATTAAATAAGTACATTTATTATTTTTACTGAAACAATTATAGCAACTATGTGCTCAGTCAGTCATGTCTGACGTTTTGTGGCCTGTGGACTATAGCCCGGCAGGCTCCTCTGTCCATGGAATTTTCTAGGCAAGAATACTGGAGTGGGTTGTCATTTCCTTCTCCAGGGGATCTTCCTGACCCAGGGATAGAGCCTGCATCTCTTGAGTCTCCTGCATTGACAGGCAGATTCCTTACCATCAGAGTTACCTGGTAAGCCCCATAATGTCTATATGAAATACTATGAAAGACAAAAATCCCCTCTCTGCCTCTCCTTTCTAGCTATTTTATCAACTATCAGTGATTTTTTGAGTATGTGAAAAACAGTTCATGATAATTCATGTGCCGTCAAGATGTTAGGGAATGCCCTGCTCTGGTGTCACAGTCCCTAGGGGTGTCACCAGTGTGAGTTAAGTGTGTCCTCACGGCGACAGATGCAGCGTGGCGGGCTCCTCCTCTGTGAGTCTCTGGGGCCCCAGACACCTCTGGAGACTGTGGTTATCACAGTCACGGGACGTGTATGGAAGTCACAGGCATCATCACAAGGCCTGTCCCTTCCACAGTCTTTCTCTCTTTACAATCAGATAACACAGAGGGTCCCCTGGAGGATGCCCTGAGCGGAGCTGTAAAGATTATGCACAGCGGGTCTCCCCAAATGGCCTCACCGCCCCAGCAAGAAGTGAGTCTTCAGTGGGTGAAACCAAAGGGATTTCAGACTGATATGCTAACTGCAGTTCAATCCGCCTAACCTGATCGATACAACTAACCTCCAAAGAAGCGTAAAGCTTGTGCAAGGCAAGGAGGAGGCTGGGGAGTGAGATTTAGGCAAAGCTTTATGATGAAGCGGAGTTTGCTGTGAGCAAAGGCGGAATTGCCACCAACCAGCTCTTAAATGCTCTCAATACTCCCCACATTTTCCTATCGTAAAGCAGTGCTTAGATTTTTCCTGAAGCCAGGTGTGCCTTTTCCTGTATTTAAATATCAAAACCCAGAAATAAAATGTCACCTTCTTAAAAAGGTTTCTCCAGACTCCCAGCAGTAGTGTTTCAGACTAACTTCACATATTCGCCTTTGCGATTATGAGATTTACGCATTTTTAAGTTTTTAATAATAGTTTTAGTTGTACATTATTGTCTTATTGTCTAGCTCATGAGTTCCTGAAGGTAAAAAATTCATATCCTTTGTATCCTTCCATGTTCTGGGCACTGAAGAAAAAATATGTGATCATTTCATCGTTTATTTACAAATGCAAATGTGTCCTATTAATGAGTCATGCTCTGTAATGGGCCTGGGGATCAATATATGTGTGTTTAATTGAACTGAAAGGTGTTAGTGAGATACAGAAAGGCATCATAGGCTGATGAAAGCCTACCGAGTTAGGACTGGCATTGTACAAGGGCTAGGCTTGAGTGTGGGCCTAGAAGTTCAAGTGCATTGGGGGCTGTAGTGGGAGGTGAGCGTAGAGAGGGCAGGGCACTTTGGAAGAAAGTAGTGAAGGCCGAATGGAATGGACTTTCCTTAGAAAGAGGAGACAACTAAGTTCAGTAGTGTAGCATGTGGTCATCAGAAAACCCACAGAAATAATATATGTAAGACAAGTTTTGTCTTGACTTTGTTACAAAATGTATGAAAAATGCATGATGTCTAGTCTTGGGTTATTCCTCTATGACAGGCCAATAAGTACACTTCAACAAGCCTCGAGTCAGCTGCTAACTTGCTAGGTTTTTCTTCTAAGACTGCCTAGATTTCCAGATTGGGCAAATATCTGATATCTCCTGCTGCTGCTGCGAAGTCACTTCAGCCATGTCCAGTTCTTTGCGACCCAGTGGCCTACCAGGCTCCTCTGTCCGTGGGATTCTTCAAGCAAGAATACTGGGGTGGGTCGCTACTTCCTACTTTAGGGGATCTTCCTGACCTAGGAATGGAACCCATGTCTCCTGCGGCTGCTGCATTGGCATGCAGGCTCTTTACCACTAGCACCACCCGATTGGGCAAAATGATATCTACAGAGGTTAAAGAATATTGAAATTAAAAACACATTAACTTTCAATGCACTGGGATGATGTGTGCCCCACAGGTTGGACTACAAGGAAGTCTCTGGCTTGATGCCTAATTGCCTTGCATTACTGGGCATTCCACTTAACACCCTGCCACGACCCTTTGAGGTCTCCACAGCTGTCTCAGTCTGGGTGTTTTTCACACCAAATGGTACTCTCAGTCCAAGTGGCCCTCTAAGGAAACATAATACCTGCGTCCCAGAGAGCTACGTGACTTACACTGGTACTGACCGGCTGCAAATTCGGACCTTACCTGCTGTTTCTACAACAGACAACTGTGATTGTAACTTTACTTGCCAATATCATGACCATTATGAAACAAATGCTCCAAGGCAAATATTTTGAAGGAAAGCATTCCTTATGGTAACATGAGTAGTTTCAGTGTTTAAATTATATTGAATATGTTTTCATGCAAATGTGTAAGAGATTTTTCACTGATAGCAGGCATCTACAAAATAGAGAATGTTTAAGAGGATCATTTCATACTGTAGTGTTGTCTACACTGATAAATTATTCTTTGAGCCCCATTCAACCTAATTGGCCCTACACGCTGGGGAAATCAAGACTCTCCCCACCAGCCATCTCAGCACCAGCTTCGGAATTCACTTCAGGAATATGTCATTTTATATTGAAATGATACAACTGTGGCCTCTTGAAGATGTTTCCACATAGGCAGTGATGTTGTTTTGAGGACCATGTGATACAGGGATCGACCTTGATTCTACTCTCTGACTTATTGACATTAACCAGATCCTTCCCATTAAACACACAAGCCTAACGCTGCTTACTTTTGTTTTGCTATGTTTTTAAAACATTCTATTTTATATTGGAATATAGCTGATTAACAGCATTGTGATAGTTTCAGGTGGACAGCAAAGGAACTCAGCCGTACATATACATGGATCCATTCTCCCCCAAAGTCCCCTCCCATCAAGGCTGCCACTTAACATTGAGCAGAGTTACTATGTTATACAGTAGGTTGTTTATATATAGGTTGTTTATATATTTTAAATATAGCAGTGTGTACATGGCCATCTCACATTCCTGAACGATCCCTCTTCCCCTGACACCATAAGTTTGTTCTCTAAGTCTGTGAATCTCTGTTTGTAAAGTCATTTCACTTGTATCTTTTCTTTTTTGATTCCACATATAAGAGATGCCATATGATATTTCTCCTCCATCTGACTCACTTTGCCCAGTATGACAGTCTCTAGGTCCATCCATGTTGCTGCAAATGGCACAATTTCATTCCTTTCTATGGCTGAGTAATATTCCATTGTATATACGTACCGCTCTTCTTGGGGAAGGAAAGAAAACCAACCTTTTGATTTCATTATGTGTGTTTTGGGTTGTTGTTATGAGATAGAAGTGGGATTACAGAGCATGATCTTCCATGGGTCTGTCATTTCTAGGGAAATTTCTATCAGATGGTCCCTTTTGCTAAGCAGCGGTAGCTTAATTTTACTGTGATCAAATTAGCAGTCATGAGTAAGCAGGAGGTGGGTAACGTCACAACTGGGCACCTCGGTTTTAAGACCAGGAATGCTCCACGACCAAGGCAGGTCTGCCTCCTTGGAGAAGAAGTGTGAATGTCACAAGACCGGTACACTGGAGTCCCTTCGCTCCGGTCTTAGTCCCACTGTGATCCCGGCTGCTCTGCTCCCCTACACGAATCCAAACGCCAGTTCTCTTTTTGTTAGAGCTCACTCATATTTCTACTTCTCCTCTCTGAGGAGCTGGCCGTCTGCCACACCTCTGCACATTAGCTCCCGATTTGGTTTTGGTATTCTCCTCTTGGCTACCCACCTTCATTCCTAATCAGTCACATTCAATCTGTTTTTCTTGGTACCAGCTCCAGTGAGAGAGGAAAAATTGAGTGGCATTTGCCCAGGAAGGAAAAGAGACTGCGATTTGCAAATGATGGTCTGCCAGTTTGTGTGAGGAAGTGTATGTTATCTACGATAGTTATGATGAGGGTTTAGGGTAAAGCTTTAAACATTTTTGTCCCAGGTGTCAAATATTTCTGTCTTTGGGGCAACTAAAGAGTGAATTTAGGATTTCCCCATTCCAGAGCCTTGCTGGTGAATTGGCGATGCACCTAACTGTATGTATTTGTTTAGGAAACAATTCTGAGCACCTGTTATATGCAACGTCTTGGGGTTAAAAATTTGAGCATAATGATCTCACTCTTGGATTAGATTTTTTTTTTATTGTGCAAAAATATTTTGCTTTGTGAAAGACTTTCACATGCAAAGAAAAGACAATGTTTATTATGGAATTTTGAGGCATTATCTGTGAGCCCTTCAGGAATAAAGAACCAAGTCACTGGGGATGCTGTTAAGGTCCAGAGAGTCACCAGTGCTCAAGATTAGCAAGAAAGCACAGCATCTCTCCAGTGTGGGAAAATGTACAAGAATCCAGCACAAGGCAATGGACTGTGCACACACACAGTGTAATGCACACTGAAAACTCATGGAAGAATCAAAAATACCTTCTGAGAAAATAAAATATCCAGACACCCTTACACATGGGGTTGGCATCAAGGCATCTGGTTGCCCCTTGGAAACATGCTTGACTTAGAGCCTGACAGCACAGTGAATTCATCTGAGTTATAGGTGATAAAGGCATTGTGAATATGTATGAGCCACATAGACATCTCAAGGATGAAGTTACTTAGGGAGCCAATCATGAACTACATAGGAACACGGGAGCAGAACTAGAGTTATATCATTTGTGTTTCCAAACCAAACCAGCCTATGGAGCAATTATGGTACACATCACATTTCTCTGGTGCTACCTGTTATGCTGCTGACATTCTGGGTTCCTGCAAAATCCTTCCAAATAGTCTTGGAACTTCCTCACCAGAATAGGTGTCTTTGTAAGGTCTCTAGCACTCCTCAAGCTAATTCTCTTCTTTCCTGCTTCATGTTTGCTATTTTTCCTCACTCCCTTTGAATTGCTGTCACAATGTCCTCTCTTGATTCACATGTCTGAATTGGAAGCTACCCCACTAATATCCACCAATTATGCTTTTGTCACTGCACCGTCCTGCAAAAGAGGCGCCATTGTCCACGCCTGGTCTAATTACGGCTGCTGGGGTCCATTGGAGAGGTGCTCACGCCAGCTGATGCCTGTTTTGAGGCTTCTCGTGTTTGACGTGTGGATCTGAAAACTTTGCTGCTGATGCCAAAATGGTTGCTGCCAAACTCACAGGCATTGTCTCCTATGTGACAAACACATCTGGCGGGGATACAGTCAATGCTTTTTGTGTCCCAGAGAGATTTCTGTAAATCTTGCCCCTTACTTTTCACTCTCTTTTTTTATATCTCTGTAGTAGGCTGAATAGTTAAGTAGCATTACGGACTCAATGGACATGAATTTGGGCAAACTCCAAGAGATAGTGGAGAACAGAGGAGCCTGACTTGCTACAGCCCAGGGGGTGACAAAGAGCCAAACATGACATAACGACAGCAGAATGAACAATGTTCCCCAAAGATGTCAAGTCCTAATCCCTTGAACCTAGCAGTGTTGGGTTATTTGGGAAACAGATCTTTGCAAATGTGATTAAGGAACTTGAGATGCAGAAACGAACCTGTATGATCCAAGTTGGTCTGTAATGATAGGATGAAGGCAGAAGGAGATGTTGCTGAGAACACAGAGGCAAAGATTACATGCAGCCTCCAGAAGTAAGAAGAATGGAGGAAAGGAGTCTCCCTAGAGCCTCTGGAAGGACTACAGCTCAGGGCTCAGGATCAAAGGATCCATCCTGAGAAGAGATCATTCATCCTGTACTTTAGGGGCACTAGAAAAGTACCATGGAGATATTATGGGGAATTGTGAGGTTTTAATGACAGGTCCTTGCCTATTTGGGGCTTCCCTGGTGGCTTAGGTGGTAAAGAATCTACCTGCCATGCAGAAGACCCAAGTTTGATCCCTGGGTCAGGAAGATCCCCTGCAAAAGGAAATGGCAACCCACTCACTCCAGTATTCTTGCCTGGAGAATCCCATGGACAGAAGAGCCTGGTGGGCTGCAGTCCATAGGATCACAAAGAGTCGTATATGACTTAGTGACTAAGAAACAAACAACATTTGCCTATTTTAAACATCTTCTACATGCTATTGTTTCGATATAGAATTGAGTAATAGAGTCAATCACCCTTTAATGGACTTCTCCTAATTGATGCTGGTAAATGGGAAGTTGACCTTGTTGTTTGTTTTTGTTTAGTTGCTATGTCATGTCCAACTCTTTTGTGACTCCACGGACCGTAGCCCAGCAGGCTTCACTGTCCATGGGAGTTCCCTGGAATGGGTTGCCATTTTCTTCTCCAGGGGATCGTCCTGACCCAGAGATCGAATCTGCATCTCCCATGTTGGCAGGAGTGTTCTTTAGCACTGAGCCACCAAGAAAGCCAAAATTAACCCTAAAGGACATAAACTTAATGCACTTTCCACACTGGTCCTTGAGATGACAGGAGTCATAGGGTCTTAGCAGCATCTGGGTTATCGGAGCCCACATCACCCCCGACAGAAAGGAGACTTCACCTGATTGATGAGGGCTCCAAGGAGATGGGTAAAAGTAGGAAATAGGGAGTGAAATACCTTATTTTCTGTGCTCAGTCTATTCTATGCCAACTGCAGTCAAGGGACGTGTCCCTGGGAAGCTCCTGGAGAGACCTGCAATTTCCCCCTCTGGTCTCCTTTTAACCCATTACATTTTAGCAGTTGGAAATGTAATTCATTTAAGAATATGAGCAACCTGGGCACCAAATGGTGGTTCTGAGAAACTCAAAGGTGGTGACTGCCTAGTTTAATTTCCTACTGTGCACATGAAAAGTCAATCTTTGTACAAACACCTAGTATCCTGTTGATGAAAAGTAAACAAAGTTTGTCTAAAAAAATGTCATTAAGTCCACAAAATCTATGGCAGTGCTTGAAGGGGGATCGAGGAACATCAGAGAGCTGACAGCACCATGAGCTCCAAGTCATTTCTTGTTGCTGCATTGAGCTACATGCAAGGGGAAAGTCTGGCAGCTTCTGTACTTAAAAGACATTAAGTGATCCCCCCTGAATATTATTCATTAACTATGTGTAGAATTCTCATTGATGATGAAAACTGTGGGCAGAGTCTATGTGAGTCTGGACACCTGAGAGGTGTCATTCAAGTGAGCGCTTCGATATGGTCAGCCTGAAAGTGGACTTTAGAAACAAATGCTTAGTTACCTACATTTATTTCTGCTTAATGTGTCAAGACTCTTGAGAGTCCCTTGGAAAGCAAGGAGATCAAACCTGTCAATTCCAAAGGAAATCACCCCTGAATTTTCATTGGAAGGACTGATGCTGAAGCTGAAGCTCCCATATTTTGGCCACCTGATGCAAAGAGATGACTTACTGGAAAAGACCCTGATGCTGGGAAAAATTGAGGGCAGGAGGAGAAGGGATGACAGGGGATGAGACTGCATCACTGACTCAATGGACGTGAGTTTGCGCAAACTCTGGAGATACTGAAGGACAGGGAAGCCTGGTGTGTTGCAGTTCAAGGATCACACAGAGTTGGCCACAACTTAGTGAATGAGAAACAGTGAACAACAACATAATGAGTCAGAGGAGAAGGAAAAGCCAAAGTCATTTTCACCTTTGAAAATGACTGGGTGTGAGCTTCCAGGACCACAAATGAAATAGTTCGTGATTGAAATGCAGATTAACTCTGGGAAGATCGTTAGGTATAAGTGTCCTCCTAATCCAGTCTTACTGGATAGTCTGGAGGTGTCTTAGCTCATGGCTTGATCATTCACTCTTATATTAAATATTTACTGAGCTTTTATTTATAGCAGAAGCTAAACCAATGCTATATTTGACACAGGGGATATTCAGCATTGAGTAAGCAGAGCTTGCCTTCCAGGGAGTCACTCTCACTTAGAGAAGAGACAACAGTGATGTGAAATTAACTAGGGTTCCACATGGTAGTTTTTTATCAGGTGTTAGGTACTATCATGATAGGTACGATGCAGGTAGAGACGATTGAGAAAGCACATCTCTGGGCTCAAGTGTGGAAGGGACAACATGGATACATAGACAAGGGAAACTCTTTGACAAAAAGTCTACAATCAATCAATGCAGGAGATGGTGTGGAGAAAAAAGAACCCTCTCATACTGTTGGTGGAATGTAAGTTAATATAACCACTATGGAGAGTCCTTTAAAAACTAAAAAGAAAGCTACAATATGATCCAGCAATTGCAAATCAATTGCAAATCAAACACAAAACTGCAAATCAATTCTACTCCAATATAAAATAAAACTGTTTTAGAAAAAAGGCAACTAGGGACATTCAGGGCAATGGGAATCACACATATGAAGGTCCTGAATAGAAGATGAGCTAACATGTTACTATTAAGTGTATTTCAGTGAGAAAATGAGGTAAATAAGGCATGCCAATATTTATGGATATGTTAATAAGGCAAATAGAATATTTTATTATGACAATTCACAGCCTGATATAGGTAAAAATGCCCCTCAGTTCAGTTCAGTCACTCAGTCGTGTCCAACTCTTTGTGATCCTATGGACTGTAGCATGCCAGGCTTCCCATCACCAACTCCCTGAGCCTACTCAAATTTATGTACATCAGGTCGGTGATGCCATCCAACCATCTCATCCTCTGTCATCCCAGATTCCTCCAGCCTTCAGTGTTTCCCAGCATCAGGGTCTTTTCCAATCAGTCAGTTTTTCACATCAGGTGGCCAAAATATTAGAGTTTCAGCTTCATCATCAGTCCTTCCAGTGAATATTCAGGGCTGATCTGATTGATTTCCTTTAGGACAGACTGGTTGGATCTCTTTGCATTCCAAGAGTTTCTCAAGAGGCTTCTCCAACACCACAGTTCAAAAGCATCAGTTCTTCGGTGCTCAGCCTTCTTTACAGTCCAACTCTCATATCCATACACGACTTCTGGAAAAACCATAGCTTTGACTGGACGGACCTTTGTTGGCAAAGTAATGTCTGCTTTTTAATATGCTGTCTAAGTTGGTCATAGCTTTTCTTCCAAGGAGCAAGTGTCTTAATTTCATGGCTGCAGTCACCATCTGCAGTGATTTTGGAGCCTCCCCCACAGTCTTTCACTGTTTCCATTGTTGGGAAATTTTTAAAGTTTCCTTAAAAAACTAAAAAAATGCAACTGCTTTACACAGGAAGTATTATTGTATTAGTTCATAAGTCCTTCTTTGATACCTGATACCTGAAATTTTCTTCCATCAGTACATTTTTTTTTAAACGATTTCTCCTCCCACAGAAAAGAAGTCATAACTAAACATACCTGGAGATCCCTAAGGGAGTCAGGTATCACCCACTTCACTTTATCCAAATTATGTATTGGTTATATGTATTAATATTACGCTGGGGGTAAAAATTGAAATTAACAGCAAACTTTCTTTCACTTGATTTAATGCAATTTTCATATAACTTCTTTCTAAAGCATGGTATATACATTTTAAGGTTATATAAATGCTAAGTAAGTAACTATTAGTCACTCAATCCTGTCCAACTCTTTGTGACCCCATGAGACTTTCCCGGCAAGGATACTGGAGTGGGTTGCCATTTCCTTCTCCAGGGGAGATTCCTAACCCAGGAATCAAACACAGGTCTCCTGCACTGCAGGCAGATTCTTTACCAACTGAGCTACAAGGGAAGCTAAATTGAATTAATTCCTATATATCTTTATTTGAGCAAAATCTTACTTCTTGAAAAACAAAAGCAGATGAGTGTTCTTAAAAGCATATTGATCTTGGAAAAACTTTTTCCAGGCAAGAGGAACTAAACAATAAACTTTTACTTTTGACAAAAATAAAAAACAGCCCTCAACTCTCTAAATGTTTTTCTCCACATTTTTGAAAGAATTCCAAACATGGCAAAGGACTTACTTCCCTCCCAGTCAAGGGACCGTGATGTTAGGAGCCCGTTGATGTAACTTGCCTCTCTTAGCCAACCCCTGCCTCTTATCTTAGCTATGTTTTCTGATTCATGATGCACATGGATGTTTGCTTCTTTTAGTCCCTCTCATTTTGGGGAGAGGTTGTGTGAATCTAGTAGTGTTGTCTGAGTGTACTAGATTTAATAGCATGTAAGAAACTCCTATAAAAGTTCATTAGTTAAAGGAGAAATATTTCAAAGTACTCAGCTGAACAGAAATTATATCATCAAACAGAACACAATGGTGCTACATGATTCAAGGGTTCCTGACTTCCAGAGTTTGAGCTGAATTTTTTTCCAGTCTAATGCCAGGTGTCACCAATCCTGGTTCTCCCATGTGGTTACTTCCAAGTGATGCGGAAGTTCTAGGCAGAGCCAGGGTGTGGGAGATGGGGATAAGAAAGAGTTCCTCACCAATTCAACAAGAAATTGTTTTAATTAGAGGGAGGGATGATGGGAGAAATCATCAAAGCTCCAAGTATACACTCTTTGTCAGCAAACTATTTGGAAGAAAAAAAGAGGAAAGAAGAAATAAAGTAACTCATCTAATTCTTGGCAAAGAAAGTAGAACCTCTTAGCTGAAATATGCACAAATAGAAGGGGGAAAGAAGGAATCAGACTATTCTTGGGTGGTTTAGACTGTCAGTCAGCCTTCACACAGACCTTATGTTCTAAGTACAGTTCTTTATTATTAGCTCCTTTAACTGTACACACTATAAGATAGTTTATTTTATTAACCTTTGAAAAATGAGAAAACTGATGCACAAAGAGTTTAAATAGCATCAAAGCAAGTGAGCTAACCAAGCTTGGAGATGGTCATAAGAACTCCTATTCACTGCTGTTCAGTCACCCACCTGTGTCTGACTCTTGAACCCCATGGACTGCAGCATGCCAGGCTTCCCTGTCCTTCACTGGACTGCAGCATGCCAGGTTTCCCTGTCCTTCACTGTCTCCCAGAGTTGGCTCAAACTCACATCCATTGACTTGATGATGCTCTTCAATCACCTCATCCTCTGCCTCCCTCTTCTCCTCTTGCCCTTAATCTTTCTCAGCATCAGGGTCTTTTCCAATGAGTCAATTGTTCACATCAGGTGGCCCAAAACAAGTATAGAGGTGTAATTACTCTCTACACAGCTTCAAGTTGTTTAAGCCATTCTCTTAACATTCTATACAATAAATAAAAGCAATACTCTTAACTGAGACGATGCTATTGGTCCACTGCCCATTGTTCCGTGGAATGTAGTTTTAGTTATTTTGTTGGCAATGGTGATTTTTCTTTCACTCATCCATTTATCTACAAGCAAGTGTCCTTGTGATCTGGCTTACCTGGTGCCTCAGTGATAGGTAGATAATCTGCCTACCAGTGCAGGGGATGCAGTTTTAATCCCTGGGTTAAGAAGATCCCCTGGAGAAGGAAATGGCAGCCCACCCCAGTATTCTTGCCTGGAGAATTCCGTGAACAGAGGAGCCTGGCAGGCTACAGTCCATGGGGTCACAAAGAGTTGGATACAACATGAGGGTTAAACAACAACGTCGTGAGGATGAGTTTTTGATGCTCTGATTTATCCAGATTCCTAGGCAAAACTTCCTCTTTGTAGAAAATTAGTACATGAACTTTTGATAAATAACATTACACTTCAAACAATTGTATCAGTTATTAGTCATTAAGATTGTTTACGGGTAGATATTACTTTTCATGTGGACACTGTTACTGTAATGTTCAAACTCAGTCCAAATCCTTGAAGCTATGTGCTATCTCAACTGCATAAAGATGGCTGGAGAAAACGAAAATGGCTTTAAAAATTATTTACAAAATTAGTAATTTTTGCCTTAATCTAAAAATGCAAAGAACTAGGTGGCATGTTTATGATGCTTTGATTGAATTTTACTCTGATCTGCCTCATATATCAATAATAGCTGTGTTAGAGTCAAGAAGGAAAAAAAAAGATTGAGAATATTTTTGGTTTGCTATTTTTCCTTTAATTTCTGGAACTAGTTTTCTCACAGTTTTAGTTCTAGTCATTGAAATATGTTAGTCTAAGGACATGCGAAATACAGAGCAGCAAACAGCATGATGAAACCAAGAGCTTAGATTAGGAAAGTGAATGTCTAGCTTTCATTTTAATTGTGGATAAACAATGCTTTGAAACATTATTTTCTTCCTGATCATTTTTATGTTTTCTTTCTCCATATGAAAAGTGTGCTAAGCCTTTCTGTGAATGTAAAGCATCTGAAGAGATGGAAGAGGAAAAACAGTTTTCTTGGAAAAGCAGACTGACTTGGGACAAGAAACCCGGAGAGAGATGCACCCCTAGGCAGGGGAAAGAGAAAGAGAGGGCTGAGCCCTGGAGCCTGGTACGGCTTGTCACTGGTGGCCAGGGAGGACCCTGAATAGGTAATCAAAGCAGAGGGGGCCTCACCAAAAAGCGTTTGGCCTCCGGTATGGCACATAAAAATAAACAACGATTTAAGAGATGAAGGAGCCATAGATACAGAGCAGTAAGCATTACTCTGATGTTATTATGAACAAGACACCAGTGGCCACAGCCCCCCCTCATCTGTGGTTGAAAACACATGTACATATGTATCCATATTTTGCACTTTATAAAATTCTTTAAATTAAGAGCAAGACTTGAGTAACATCAAAATTAAATCGATACCACTGAGAACAGAAAAATGGAAAGTTCTTGTACATCTCTGATTTTGGATTGAGATTCACAGCCTTCACATGCCACTTTATATAATAACACCAGGTCTTGAGAGGTGATGAATGACAGTGATTTAGCTATAATTTACTGGCCTTTGGATTAGCTGAAGGAAGCCTTTAATTTTTAGTAGTTGTATAACCTACCACTGAATTCTGAACTCTCAGCAAGGTCCTGGGCATTTTAGTATTAAAATAAAGCAAAAGTAATTTAGCCATTAAGAGTACTACAATATGATTTCACATACAAGCATCACTGTATCTGAGTTGATCACTTCTCTTTTCATTAAGGTGGGTCTCTTGCCAATTCTTGGATCTGATAAAGTGAGGTTTTTTGTTTTTTGTTTTTTTTTGAGAATATACCTTTCCAATCTCTCAGAAGGCATCTCTGAGATGATCACAATGATAATATGAATCTGGAAAATAAGCTGAAGAAATTGTTTTCCTCTCTGGTCTCTGTCATAGCCACTTTGAAATAAACATTAAAATAAAAAGTAAGAAGTGGTAAAAACCACCCATCCCAAAGTATAAATAAATACAAGTTTCAGTGGCTCATCATGGCCTCTGTCTTGAAAATTACAGCTCCCAAGAACCCAGAGAAAAGGGAAGAGGGGTCTGAATCTTATCTAGAGAGAATGAGGCCATTGCCAGAAGCCACACAGGATGCTGGCGACACAGTCTGCTGTAGCTCATTCTGCAAATATCCCCTGGCACTGTTTCGATTTTTTGCTCAATGTTAGATCCTGGAGATGCCCACATGGAAAATTGTGCTTTCAAACTAGAGATGCTAAAACAATGTCTGGCATATTATAGGCAACTGATAAATAAGTAATGTAAGCATATTCAGCAGCACTATTTGAGTAAAATTAGTATATACAGCATATTCAACTAGAGTGAGTATATTTAGCAGTGGCCTATGCAGGAAAACATATATTCAATATGAAATGAGAAAAAGAACATAAATCATAACTGAAAAACTTAGTGTTTTTCACTTCCATGAAGAGGAGATTTTTAAAAAAGGGGGGGGTGGCAATGCCATGCTAATAGCAGAAAGCAAAAAGGAACTAAAGAGCCTCTTGATGAAGGTGAAAGAGAAGAGTGAAAACGCTGGCTTAAAACTCAACATTAAGAAAACTAAGATCATGGCATCCAGTCCCATCACTTCATGGCAAATAGATGGGGGAAAAATGGACACCATGACAGACTTTATTTTCTTGGGCTCTGAAATGACTGTGCATGGTGACTTCAGCCATGAAATTAAAAGATGCTCGCTCCTTGGAAGCAAAGCTATGACAAACCTAGACAACATATTAAAAAGCAAAGACATCATTTTGCCAACAAAAGTCCATATAGTTTAAGCTGTGGTCTTTCCAGTAGTTGAATATGGATGTGAGAGTCGAACCATAAAGAATGCTGAGCCCCAAAGAACTGAGGCTTTCAAACTGTGCTGCTGGAGAAGACTCTTTAGATTCCCTTGGACTTCAAGAAGATCAAACCAGTCAGTCCCACAAGAAATCAACCCTGAGTATTCCTTGGAAGAACTGATGCTGAAGCTCCAATACTTTGGCAATCAGCTCTTGGATGTGAGGAGCTGATTCATTGACAAAGATCTGATGCTGGGAAAGATGGAGGGCAGGAGGAGGAGGAGGGGACAACAGAGGATGAGATAGTTGGATGGCATCACTGACTCAGGGGACATGAGTTTGAGCCAACTCTGGGAGACAGTGAAGGACAGGGAAGCCTGGCGTCCCGCAGTCCATGGGGTCATGAAGATTCAGACACTACTTAACAACTGAACAACAAAAAGAAGTTATTTCCAGGTAAATATTCACAGAAGACAAAATGAAAGGGAGGGAGAAAGCATGGTGAGTGTTGGGAAACACAGAGTATTGAGTTACTCTGGATGAAGAAGGGGCAGGCATATTGGGGCTCCTGGGGTAACTGTTGGCTGTGTCCTGCTCTGCTCACTAAGAAAGTCTCAGCAGACACACAGGTTTTCTTATGGGAACTGGTGAGAGCTGATGGAGCTGAATAAGCAACATCAAGCAATAATGCCCAGCATCCATCAAATGCCTCCCAAGAAAAGGGTGAAGTTACAGCAATAACCAGAGTCATGGACTATGGATAAGATATTCAGCCAGGAAACAAGAACACTTGGGGATACTCTATGCCCTTTCTCCATCTAACAAGACTGTTCTTCATAGAAAACGATGCCTAAGGCTCAAACATCCTTGATGGGAACTCAGGCAGCCTGTACTCAGCTTCAGGAGAGAAAGAAGGTTGACCAGAAATCTCTCCCCTTTCCCTTTGCCTTTTAGTCTAATTAGTGTAATGTAAGCTGTCAAAATGTAAAAGAAACAAACCTTCAGACCTCACAGCAATATATGTGGCTCCATTTACAGGAAATGGCAATATCCCAAGCTTTAAAAGGTATTTTCTGTGCCTACCTAGGCATTCAGGGAAGAAGCACTTAAGAACAAGCTGAAAATAGCAAAATTATTCTATCAGTAAATTCCCAAAGTAATCAACTATAGAACAACAACAAAAGCTTCCTTTTTGGCTTAAAAAATTGTTATTGTCTTTCAAAGCAAAGTCAAATTAATGCAGGACCTATAGTCTGGTTGTTTTGTCCTCCACAGTTATGGAATTAATCATACTATGTTGTCTAAACTCCCTTACAGAGGTAAAGCCTTGGCAATTATGATTCATGGAAAAACTGAATATTCTTTTTAAACATATTATAAAAGTAATAATTTTAAGGGTAAGGCTATTTGTTCACTGGTTAGAATGTTCTTTTTTTTTTTTCCTTGTTCAAGTTTCCCCTTTAGCTTGATTTTATCATTTAAATTTGTAATCTGATTAGCACTTAGCACAAATTCTGGGAAAATAAAGTGAAACTATTCTTGCTAACATTCTACAGCTGTTCAAGGGGGAAAAAAGATACTTCATTCATTAGAATGAAATTTAAAGGAAATTCATCTATGCAAAACTTTCCAGTTAGGTTATGGGCTACTTTTTAGATGCTGAAGAGGATACATGAACACATCTTCTTTCCAAACATTGTGGAAATTCTCAGAATCCTTTCATTTAAAAAACCTGGCCATTGGACAGGGAACAGGTAGGAATTAGGGAAGCAAAGGAATGTTCTTTGATGCCAGAATAGTTTAATACAGAGGAGTAGATATTTCAGAGTTAATTGAGTGATTAGACTCATGAAAACACACTTTCCTGTGATCCTTTAAAAAAATGCCACCTGCTTAATTTTCTTCTATGGAGAAAGGCATGTTTTTGAGACTATCATAGATTCTATTTGCAAAGCTGTCAATACATTTTAGGGTTTCTTCTTAAGCATTATGCTTTAGCCCTTAAAACTAAGTCACGATTATAAAATTTAAAGTACTACTCATAGAGGTTAAATAAGAATCTTAATGAATTTCAACAAAATATCTCTATAAACTGAATGCTACAATACTTTCCGCTATATATTTTAAATAGCCAGAAAATAGAGATTCAGGAATAATCAGCTTTTTATGTCCTTTCTCCTCTTTTTCCTTTACATCCTTCTTGTCTTTCTCCTTCTCCTCTTAATGAGAAACTACAGGAAAAAATCAGAGTATGGATGGATGGTTTCATTTTAAAATAGTGAGGTCAAAGGAGGGCTCATAACAATGGTATTTGAAATAATAAGACAAAAATATTATTAAAAGGCAAAACATATGTATGCATATTTATTTCATGTATATATGAAAAAGTTAATAAATATGTATGTAGTTCTTACTTGATGTGCAGAATGTGAATATTTAATATGTGTATGCATATGTATTTTTCTGTTTGATATAGAAAACAAGAATGCGGAATTCTCTACTGTAGGCTTCTAGAAATTGTAAACATCACAGAAACCCACATGATAAATTAAGCTCATCAGTAGAGTAGATGGTCTGATGTGGTTAGGATGCATTTTTAATGTAGAGGTACAGTTGCCATTGGCACAATACACAGGAAGTTAACACTGAGTAACCACACTTTCTTCCTATGCTTTTTAAACTTTTCTTTCCTTCAGTAGCTCAACTTTACAACTGAATCAGCTTTCTCTCAGCTCTTTGTTCCCTGTATTTTCCTGTCGCTTAGACATTACTGATTTTGATGGGTTATTTTTTAATTCTTGTAGCATTGGTCTCGGAAATGTGATCCTAGGTAAGCTGGCTTTGAAAAAGGCTCTTATTCAGGAAGATCAGTTCCCTGCTTCTTTCTCCAAAGTTAGTAATTCCAGACCCCATTATTTTTTCACCATGATCTCCTCCAATGTTAGGTCAGTGCATTTTTGAGAGGATATTGTCACCTTAGAGAATTCATTTTATGGGACTATTTCTTTCCAGCTCTTTCTTTTGTTCTTATTTTCAATTGCTCCTACACAGTGTGTGAACAATAACACACATGGACCTTGTTTATTTAAAAGAGACCACGTGGTTACCTACACAATCTCTGCTAGAGAATGAAGAATTTCTTTCTAGAATTGATTTGAGCGGGACCCTGTGAGAGAAATCAGCCACACTCTAAGAATTAGCTGCCATTGATACCTTGGTTTACAATGCCCGAATCAGTTCATTTAAGTGCATTATTAATCGTTTATGTGACTCTTTGATGTTTGGAATTAGTGTTTTCATACAATGAAAGATGAGAAAGTGATGCCATTTTTATTGCACACTTTAATTGCTAATAGTTAAATATTGTATATTGTTCTCTTCATTTTCAATTCCTTTGTGATTTCGTGTTGTATCTTTCAAAAGGTCAAATTACTTTCAAACTGTTTTATTTTTTCCTCTTGTCTACCCTCCCTTTTATTTTAAAAAAGAAATTATATTGTAGTATAGTTGATTACAGTGTTGTTTTTGCTTTGTTTCCAGAAAAGAAGCTACGTTGTTGTTTGTTGATAATTTGCTCTTTACTTTTATACTGCTTTCGATGGCATTTATTCTTTTTGTGGTTCAAACGTTATCTTTCAGATCCGTTTTAGGTTTTCAACATAATTGAGAGGAAGGTACAAAGATTTCCCATATATCCCCTGACTCCTCCATTATCTACATCACTCACCAGAGTGGATTTCATTTTTACCAAAATTGATCCTACATTAACATAGAAGCATTAACATAATTATAGAAAGCCCATAATTTACCTTATGATTCACTCTTGGTATTGTCCATTCTATGGGTTTGGACAAATGTATATGATATATTTCCAACACTATGATAACACAGTCTGTATTTTCACACAGCCCTAAATATGCTCTGTGCTCCACATACTTACTTTTTGGTTCCCCCTAAACCACAGATCTCTTTATTGTTTTTATTGTAGCTTTTCCAGAATATCACAGAGTGAAACAATGTGAAAAGTTAGAGGCAAAGTCTTGATTTTTTTATTTTGAGAAATTAAGATTTTTAAGTTTAATTGCAAAATATGTATATGCTAGTCTACTTGTATAATTCTCTAGAAAGTTTATCAAAGTTGTTATTTGGTATAGATTTTATACCAAATATTTTTAGTATTTATTTGATCTGGCCAGAAACATGAACATTTCTAACACTGTGTTTTGTTGTTCATGTTGATTTAAAAGACCCTCAATAGCTAAACAACCTCAGTCTAAATGGATGGTGACCTCCAGTCAATTTTGAAGATTCTATCCTTCATTATAATTTTAAAATTCTGAAGAACATGAAATTAAACTGTTCTGATCTTGTCTTCTTAGAGGGTGGAGATGGGTAGAAGCCCTGTTGAAATGCGCTTGTGAAAATTCAGGAGCACAGCTGGGGCACATGGCTTATTTTTGACTCTCTAGATTTTACGGATGACACAGAAGCTCCAGGGAAATTCTTGGCCATCTCCTCTTAAAAATGGACTATAGCTCTGATTCCTACAGTGTTTTCATTTTGAAAAGTACTTAATCAGCTAATTTTTAAATTACAGATTCCTGTGTTGTGATAACATCTAAACTGGATTTCAAATAGTGACTGGAGCCATGAAATTAGGAGACACTTGCCCCTTGGAAGGAAAGCTGCGACAAATCCAGAGTGTATTAAAAAGCGGAGGCATCACTTTGCCGACAAAGGTCCATGTAGTCAAAGCTATGGTTTTACCAGTGGTCATGTATGGATGTGAGAGTTGCACCATAAAGAAAGCTGAGCACCAAAGAATTGATGCTTTTGAACTGTGGCATTGGAGAAGACTCTTGAGAGTCCCTTAGCCAGCAAGGAGATCAAACCTGCAATCCTAAAGGAAATCACACTGAAGAGTCATTGCAAGGATTGATGCTGAAGCTGAAGCTCCAATACTTTGGTCACTTGATGCAAAGAATTGAAATTCATTTGAAAAGACTCTGGTGCTGGGAAAGATTGAGGGCAGGAGAAGAAGGGGGCAACCGAGGAAGAGATGGTTAGATGGCATCATTAACTCAGTGGATATGAGTCTGAGCAAGCCTGCTGTGCTGCAGTCCATGGGGATCACAAGGTGTAAGACACAGCTTAATGACTGGAAACAACAGACTGGAGTTAGCAGTCTTAAAAAGATGAACTTTAAGTTATTCCTACAACAACAAGACACCATTTTCAGAAGGATACACCCCTGCAACTTGACCGAGCTCTTTCTCACGGCTTCATGAAACGATCAGTCCCTTCTGTTCTGAAGCCCACTTTCTGAGTTTATCTTGTACTTCATCTCTCTCTCTTTTTCCAAGACAATAAAGATCTAAAGAAAGGATCTCTTTCAATAAATTTTGAATTAAAAGTATAATTCTTACTTTTCTCTTAGAATATTTTCAAGATATCCAAATGTAAAATTTCTAGTTTTGACTGATTTTTATCTAAGAAAATGCTTGGTGTGAAAACTGAAACAAAATATCATTTTCTGCATACTAAAAATCTTGACATATTCTTTCTTTTACCTACCTTTCAGGAACATGATAAATGCTCCCCCAAATGTGAGAGACCACATTTAAGAAAATGTCATTGCCTTCACCACGGCCAATATTTTGAAATAATTCTTGACATTCTCTGCTCATTGTGCATTTTCTTCTATTCAATTTCTCCCCAGACTCTACACCTGTGATATTTCCCGACACTGACCCCAGCTGGGCCTCTGCTTTAAATATTTCTGGCAAACATTTAAGTCTTTTCTTCTTTGGTTTTGATTGTATAGGATGAGAAGGATCTTGATTTCCACATGCAAGTAGTCACTATGGTAATTTTTTATAAGCTTGCTTCACAATCTCAGGGCCATCTTGGATGCAAATAATCTGAAATCCATAAAAAGGAATGCTAGGACTTTTGTATCAAAATGTTATGGCTAGGAGATCTAAGAGCTGCTCCAAGTGTTTGTCGTAAATATAAGATGAAGGCCAAGAGTCAGCCCAGACTTGAAGCAAAAGCTGCCTTCATGCTTTTGCCATGAGGCCAAGACCCATTTGGTACTCAGAAATGTGCGCTCTTACAGATCAAAGGCCATAGGGGAACGTCATCCGCCCTTGATGTTTAATAGAGCATGGCCCCATGCGATGTAGCCGTCTAGTCACCTGTACCAACTTTACATGAGCAAATAGCTGTCGGACTGACTCTTTAAAAGAGACCACTGCAGAGTTACAGCTTTTCTAATAAATGACACATTCGCTAGTACTTCAGATATTTGCATAGAGATGACAGAAGGAACTGTATTCTGACTGCACGGAAAAACTCATTAAGCTGAGAGCATGGAGGCCAACCACGGTGGTGGTCTTAAGCATTTAAATGTAGGTGCTACCTTTGATTTCTGTTTGAAAGCAGATAAAATACGATCCAAATATCATTTTTATTTTACATACAGTATTTGGAAAACATGTGAAATACTCTTATAATCCCTGCCTAAGCTGAGGTCTTTCCAGTAACTTAGAAATGCTTTCTGATGCCAATTTAGCTTATTTATGTGGAAAAGGGAAACTATATAGAAACAACATGCACAATGCAAAACAAAAAAAGGCATCGCTGGGATGGGTATGCCAACTCAAATTATGTCTTCTTCTTCTTCTTTTTTTTTTTTTTGCAAACCATCAAACCAAAAATGTCTTTTTCCCCCTTAATATCAGGAAGATTTTGCTACCACAAGACAGCTCCCAGCACTTCAATGCTGTGGATAATAAATGAAAGAGTATTTTGGACATAGGGGGTATATTCATTGTAAACCATCTTTGCTGGACTCAGTCTGAAAATATAGAAGAAAGACACTGAGCAGAGTGTGAAGTATCTGAAATGTCTATCAGCCAGGCAGTGGTTCCTGGTAGTTGCCAAGTCTTTAAATTAAATTTAGATATTCTGTTTCCATGTGTGTTTGGCACATACATATTTCCTTTAGACCGAAAATTTCTAGTTACTGATAAATAGAAACAGCCTTCTCTGTTTCCAGGTAAGGTACCCTGTGCATGTGTTAGCTATCTTGTCTTTATTATTAGACTATAAAATAGAAAGTAGCTCAATAATAATCTTAAAAAAAGAAGAGTGGGAGGGGTTTAAAAGACTGATGTGTAGTGCAGAGTTGGTTTTGTTGTTGTTGTTATTGTTAGTCATTCAGTCTTCTGCCTGACTCTCTGTGACCCCATAGACTGCAGCCCACCAGGCTCCTCTGTCCAGGGGAGTCTCCAGACAAGAACACTGGAGCGGCTAGCCGTTCCCTTCTCCAGGGGGTCTTCCTGACCCAGGGATCGAACCTGGGCCTCCTGCATTGCAGGTAGATTCTTTACTGTCCGAGCCACCAGGGAAGCCCGAGTAACTCAGATAAAATCCACCATGTGTTCATGTCCTACTGAATATATTCGAGCAAAACTGGGCAAACAATGACTCAGATAGAAAACCATGAATTTCAAAAGTGATAAGACAGTCCATATTTTACATTGCTTCTATTTGACTCTATATGGTGGCATGTGATTTGCTATCATATCCCATCTTTATTTTAAGTGCTTAATAAATTTATTATGCAAGAGTAAGAAATTTTCATTTAAGATGTGAATGACCAGTGCACCTGTTTTTAAACGAAGACATTGCGAGGTAATAGTTTGTCAAAAAACACACCTTATGGCTTCAATGTCGTCTTAATTTCATTAGTTGCTATAAGTTTTCTAAAGTTTTCCAAACAGATCATACCCATATGTGTAGTTAAATGTATCATCATGAACACAAAGCATATATTGAACGTCCGCTTTGTGCATATGTCAAGGTTAAGCCCGGGTAGATCACACAGACAAACGTGTGAACCTTTTAGCCAATAACTTCTGACTTTCTAAGAGATTAACTGAAGCGGTTGCGTGTGTGCTCAGTCATGCCCAGCATTTTGGGACCCCATGGGCCATAGCCCACTAGGCTCGCCCATCCATGGGATTCTCCAGGCAAGGATACTGAAGTGAGCTACCATTTTCTAACTAGGAAATGGAGAAACTAGGTGATGAGTATGACAGAAAAGCAAAGTTTTTACTCTTGTCCTGGGACTGATAAGTAACCCAGTGGTTCTCGACTAGAGGCAGTTTTGGGAGGTAGCAACTGCTCAACATACTTCAGTGCACAGAATGCCCTTGACAAAAAAGATCGCCTGGCCCCAAATGCCAATACTGTAAATTATCCTACATGTGATTTGATAAGTAATCTCTGATGTAATGTTTATTAATCAATATTCCAGACATTAATTGAATGACAAATGACTCATCTGGTTTGTTTGTTGTAAAAGCTGAATTACCCAAAATGAATGTATGAGGTTGTGGGCCTTAATAAATCATATTGAGCCATTTGTCTACTTACCTAGAGATCGTCTAGTAACTAACCATAAACAGCGATGGAAAGAAATAGGTGGTTTCTGTGAATACTGGGACAACAGTTTAGTTGGCAACACTATGAGGTTATTTCTTTGCCTAGATGTACTATAATGGTAGAACCACAAGCTTTAGACTCAAAATCACATTGCAAATTTGACCATTTGACCTTGCCTTTCTGAGTCTGTTGTCATCTCCTGCAAAGCAGAGATGACAAGCTTGCAAGGCTGCTGAAATTATTGGAAATGCAAATATGCAAGTCAGTGTGTATGTTAGGGAGTTAAGAAGAGAGAGTTATTATTAGAGCTGGCATTACAAATGTTAGACATTTCATTAGCATTGCCATTGATATTGAAATCTCAGTTTCCTCATCTATGAAACTAAGTTAATAAATTTGACTTCACAAGTTGTATTCAATGTTCAGAAGTGTTTTAGTTTTTTGTGTACCGAAGCAAAAGGAGCCACTCATATTTTGCATTCTTAGCTAGGCAAATACTGGTTGAAAAAGTGAAATGAAATAAAATAAAACAAAGATATATATTGAGAAGGGTAAGACATGTTAGGAATATTGGAAAATTACAACAGAATCTTCTCTGTACCTGGCCTGCTCCATTCTATAAAAAAATACTTTTGTCTAATGAAAATTAATCCACTCTTTGGGATCATTAATTATCACTGACTCAAATTGATGATACTTTATTACTAAGACCTCATTATCGAAAGAGTGGCTCCAGAATTTATTTGCATTATAATCATCTACAAATTGAATAGGACATTGTTCACAACACACACTTGTCTAAATTCATTAAACTGAAAGTATATTGCCAGAGGGCTGGGTATTTGAAAACTATCTGAATTTATCAACAACATAAATTCCAATTTCCCTGAAATGACCACTAACATTCCAAGTGCACCCCATGTCAAATAAATGCAGTTTTTATTTGTCTCCATTTCCAAGTTCAGCTTATATCCTCTGTTAAATTTATTCCTGAATTGTTTTTTTCTGTACTACACTTTGTTTTTCTACCATTAAGGGAAGTTAAACTAAAAACCTTTACTCCTTTAATCTGTCAAAAATCAGAATTGACTGTTTTTAGCCCTGTTTATGTTAACTAAAACTAAGGTTTCATACTTTTAGTAACACATATCCTTACTACAAGAGGAGGGCATTATGTTATGAGAATACTTGTGAATCACGAGTGATTCCTCATAACTGCAAATTACTATTTCCCTTATCACAGGTTATCAAAGCATTTTGATAAATGCTGCTGATTGAATTTCATACATAATCAAAGCTAAGTCATGAGAATTTTACTTCCAAAGGAAACAACTTATCATGACACTGAATTTCTTGCCAGATATTATTCCATTGTTAATAATTCTAGCACTGTTGTGGGCTACCATGTATGGCATTTATTAGGGCATCTTTCACTTGATAAATGTAGTTAGTACTCTAAGAAAATTAACTTGACCCCATGTGGGACATTTGGTGAATTTCTCAACATTTGTTGTATTGGCCTACAAAAAAAAATACACTGCTTCATTTTTGAGAGCATACCACACTCTTTACAACTGATGTACTATTTTGTAAAATACTTTTTCAGTTGATCTGACAACTTAGGTACAGTGAAAGTAGATTCCATTTGTAACTTAAAATGACTGTAAAGACAAATCAACGGCAGGAAATTGTGTGTGTAACAAAAACATGGATAAACCCTGAACAGTAGCTGCGTTTTCCTAGTAACAGCAGGGGAAGTAATGAAGTCTTGTTGATATTAAGCTAGAGCAATGCTTTAAAGTGAGCGGCTGCCTAATTCTCAGATAGAATAATCCATAACTCAGCTCTCCAGGGGCAGCCTGTGGATTTCTATATTCAGCAGTAATAAAAGATGTCATTTGGATGACCTGAGGTCTACAATTTCATGCTATGCAGAGGGAAGCTATCTGCTACTGTCCATGTGGGTCTTCTTCATGGCTGATTAAAAGAGGCTGCGTCTTTCTGTAGCAGCTAACTGCTTGCTCCGGCATCACTGCAACATTATGAGATCTTGAATGACATGAATCTTGAGGCTAAAAGAAAATTTTAAAGTGGATTGCTTTTCTTCCATTTCTTTCCTAATCTTGGAAATGATTTGGGTAAGGATTTCTACCAGGGCTTCCCTGGTGGCTCAGCTCATAAAGAATTCTCCCACAATATGGAAGACCTGGGTTCTATCCCTGGGTTGAGAAGATCCCCTGGGGAAGGGAAAAGATACCCACTCCAGTACTCTTGCCTGGAGAATCCCATGGAGTATTCCATGGGGTTGCAAGAAGTCAGACATGACTGAGTGACTTTCACTTTGAAGTATTTCTAGTTGACCATAGGATGTTCTGTTTTATCTAGCACAAAGTAGAGGATAGAGTCACTGACATATTTAATATAAATTTCATGATTAATGGATCTGTATAGTTTTTAAAATTCACATGCAATTAACCTTGTATTTGGACTTTCCTATAGCTCATGGGTAAAGAATCTGCCTGCCAATGCAGGAGACACGGGTTAGATCCCTGATTCAGGAAGATCCAATATTTTTGTCTGGAAAATCCCATGGACAGAGAGGCCTGTAGGCTACAGCTTAAGACTAAGCAACTAAACAACAACAACAACAGCAAATCTTATATTCTTATTTCTTAAATTAACCTAAGATTGAAATTGCTTTTTTCCCCTAATGCATTACTTGAAAGTCTGAGTCCATTTAAAAGATAGTTTTTCCTTTCAAGATGATTTACAAGTTAACAGATTAGATGCATGGGGAATAATGTAGGTTTAAAAAAATGGATATTTTTAATACGTGCATTAAAATTTTCAACACTGGATGAGTGACAAACCAGGTAAAAAATACTACTTTAATTAATCCAATGGTTCAAGAAATATTTGGAGGGATTATTGCATCAAGATGAAACATTTGAATTTACACAATTTTCGAGATAGGCTCTGAAATGTATGAATAGATCTCAACTCCCCTTGAGCACAATTCATAGAATTCTATCTTGTTGGATATCTCATAATAATAACAATTTACTACCCATTGGGAAATTTGGTTTTATGTTACCTTAATTATGGGTCATTCAAATCGCCACCTTAACCTCTTTATTATTACAACCAGCAATACTAATATCTGATGAATAAATCTGCCTTTTATCCTCCTAGACACAGACAATTTACAGAATCACCTGAAGCCTTGACTGGTACAGATTGATAGTTTAAGTATTTTTGTATGTATTTTTCTACCAAACCTATTCAGTCACAACATTTTATCTAACAAGGTAAACCTCACATGGCATGCTCAGTCCCTTCAGTTGTGTCCGACTCTTTGTGATGCTATGGACTGGAGCCCACCAGGCTCCTCTGTCCATGGGATTTTCCAGGCAAGAATACTGGAGTGGGTTGCCATACCTTCTTCCAGGGCATATTCCCAACCCTGGGATCAAATCGGTGTCTCCTGCACTGCAGGCATATTCTTTACTCACTGAGCCACCTGGGAAACCCAAACCTCATATTACTAATGTATAAAATAGATAAACAGCAAGGACTTACTGTACAGAATAGTGAATGACATTCAGTATCTCATGATTATTTGTAGTGGAAAAGAATCTGAATTACTTTGCTGTACATCTGAAACCAGCACAACACTGTGAATTAACTTTACTTCAATTAAAAAAAATGGTTAAAAAAAACAGTGTAAGCTTTAGAAATGTTACTTGCCTTGTCCAGGTTTGTTCTTTTTTTTTTTTTTTTTTGTATTTTCTTTTTTTTTTTATTTAGCTTATTTCTTTCTTTCTTTTTTGTTCTATTGTTTTTGCCATACAATGTCATGATATCACCATGGGTTTCAGGTTTGTTCTTAAAATCAATACATTAAAACACATTAATTCTTTTGCCAGTTGGTGATGTTTTTAAAATAATTACTTGAAGGCATTTGAGGCCTGGAATCCTGAAGCACTATATTATACTTTAATTATCTAATATAAATGATGAGTTTAATACACCTATCCATTCAACGATTTACTTTCTCCCTAGTTTAACAAATATTTATTGATGGTTTGACCTCTGTCGGGCATCGTTCTAATTTTAGGGAGTGTTTCTATGAAAAACACAAAGTTCCCTGATCTCATAGAGCTTACATTTAAGTGGAGGAAAAATAAACATAAACAAAATGGCTGTTTACCAAATTATAAGTAAAGGAGCCGTGTGTCATCTCAGGAGACTGTCTGTGACCCAGTCCCTGATTTAGAAATATTGCCGAATTAAAATAGTGTGATGAAATGAATGCTGAAGGGAAAGAAAAGGACCAGATATGATAAATAATCTCCCTTGATATAAGCATACACAAATTTTCCTCTTCAGGCATTAAAAAAAAAAAAAAGCTGATTACTGTGTCAAGCCAGAAAGCAAAATGCCAAAGATGAAGACCAGACATTCACTTTCTCAGTTTACAGTACAAAATGCAAAGTGTGGTGGTTAACACGAGGTGTGGTTTGTTCATCCCAGAACTCAAGAAGTTAGTGAATGCAATAACTACTATAAATATTGTCATGGAAGACAAGTTATCAGAAGGTGGGATCAGGGTAGGACTGTCTGGTTTGAGAAACGCACTGTAGACTGGAAGGCATGTTTTGTATTTATCCATAAAGTCAAAATAGTAAGAAAAAAAAATCCAGATGTGTATGGATTTCGGTATCTTTTACACTAAAGTTTCTTGCAATTTCAATGAAGAATACGAGCAGATAACGGTCATATTCACCAAGCCCTGAACAGTTTTTCTTGCACTTTTGTGAAAGAAAGTTGGCTGTTAGGCAGCTGGTCCACTTTCACATGCAGGTGGACGTAATAGAGTTGGAAACCCTCGTTCTTGAACTGGAATAATACCCACCTCCAACTTTTCCCCTGACTCCTCCCTCCCCATGTGTATCTCTCATAAAGGGGAAATTGAAAGCTATTTGCACAGTCTCTAGCCCTTGAAAGGACAAACCGTTTCCTTTTCTTCTCTTCCTTGGATAACATTCTCATATTCATAGCATATGCTGATCGGCAAGTTCAGCTCATCTTGGTTTTGGTCTAGAGAGCAGGATGAAGTGCAATCCAATTCTGAGACCTAGCTACAGTTTTGCTTAATATTTCCATTGTGAAAAGTCAGAACACTTAGGATAGAACTATAATTGCCCCATATTTAAGATAGTATTGAGAATGCAATAGGCTGAATTTTAAACACACTTTGAGATTCAGCCTACTCCTTTAGAAAAAGAAAAAATAATTTTTTTTTCAAGTTCTTTCGTGAAGATCCCATGAATTCTTTTTTTCTGGCTTTTGTTTAGTTCTGTTAAAATAGTGGATATAAATACTTCCAGTAGAACCATTTATCTGTGGTATTTGCCATTATTCCTTTTGGCTCTAAGTGCACTTTACAGCCCAGTTATTTGTACAGCTTATAGTAAAGCTGGTAAAATTAAAGAACATTTAAGAAACCTAAGATGTTATTGCAATGCTAAGATTTGGCAAAACTCACTGGAGAAAGTTAGAAATTACTGATCCATCTCATCTGATGGTATATCTTTGTCTCTGATCTAACCTGGAATCATCTTATATTGTTTACATGAAATTAAATTTACAATTTCAGAGTCAAATTACATCAGAGCAGCAGAAGCTAGAAAACAGATAATAGATTCTGAAATGACACCTCCTTTTCTGCTCCCAAGTCTCTACAAATGTGTTATTCTTATTCTATCTTTTTTAAAATAAGAATTTTTTTTTCCCTAAAATATTTATTGATCGGTGTATTTTGTCAGCACATTAGATAGAAAGGGCTTAGTTCTTGTATATTTGTTTACTTAATGGCTGTTCACACCTTCTGTAATTCTAGTCCCTTTAGAGTCTCTGACTTTTCTCAAAATTATTTTGTATTGTTGCTGCTGATGTTATTATTATTGGCTTTTGATGATACACATTTAAATTCTTTCCACCTTTTTCTTTCCGTTAATAGCTTCCTATACAAGATATATTAGAAAAGAGGCCTGGGATATGGTAAAAAAAAAAGAATATAATTGGATGTTGCCACACCGAGGTCATTAGACCTAGATTTCTGATCACTTTTTCAATCTGATTACAATTAATAGCTGCCTGAAGGACAGGGTATATTTTGGTTACAACAAACAAGAGAAAATGTTGCTGGAATCACAGTGACACTCTACTGGGAGAGAATGAAAAAGAAGGAAGAAAGAAAAGCCTGCTTCTATGGTAAAAGCCAAGGGAAGAGAAATTAGATAAAAGGCACTAAGATATATGTGTGTGACATGCTCCATAGCAAGGTTTTAATTGTCCTTTTCACTTGATAGGAAAAAATGCAGACACTTAATAGAAATTAAAAACTCATTTTTCTTGACTTTTCCCTGTGCCAGGCCTGGTGGATGAAATCATTCTGCCAAGGACCTTGGTCTGAAGCCATTATTTGTATAGCTACTTCTTGTTCAGAAATCAGAAAGTCATTTAAGCCGGGGGTAGACAGCTGTGTGAAGTGTTATAAAGTAAGTGATGTCTGAAAATTAGTAATGCAGAAAAGTCTACAGCTGGCAGCATCATCTAAGATTCAACAATGTTTGGGAAATGCTTGGCAGCTGAAAGAATGGGTGAAGAGAAAGGAAAAAAAAAACAAAATTTGACATTCAGAATAAGAACATGAAATGTGTTTATCTGAGACAATGTTATATTATTACATATTACATGATACATATATCCTACATATTGTCTAAAATGTATATTTCAGAGTAGGTTGTACAACTTATATTTCGGGCTGCTACTGTATATTTTTAAATATATGTTTTGACATTTAATTCTCTTAGGACAAAATTATGTAAAACTAACCATGAAAAAATGTCTTCCAGGCTAGATTTCTTTACTGAAATAAAGGCTATACATATGAAAGAGAAAAACCTTTTCTATGCACAAGCATTTCCAAGTGACAACTTCATAAAATTCTGTAATAACACCAGTGGGCCAAACCTGGGTTGACAGTCTATGCCTGAGGATCATGTGCACTTGTGTGGGTTTTTTGAGTCTGTCTAGATAAAATACATTTCCTAGATGAGATAGAATGAACCAGTGGGCTCCTGGGTGCCCTCTTTTGGGGAAAAAAAAATTGCTTTTGGTTTCAAGTTTGCAATCGTGCTACTTGAAATCATGAAATTGTTACAGTTAATCAAAATGCATCAAATACTAATATCAATAAGAATGAATATATTCCAGGTCAATGGGGTGGTTGGAAGGTACCACCAACCAACTCAATGGACGTGAGTCTGAGCAAACTCCAAGAGACAGTGAAAGACAGGGAAGCCTGGCATACTGCATTGCATGGTGTCCCAAAGAGTCAAACATGACTTAGTGAAGGAACAACAAATCTTTATATTTGTGGGCAGAATTCTCTCTTAGAACTGTTCATGTTGTGTTGAGGGTCATCATGTCTCACTGAATGTAAGAAGGGACCTTGGCACTGTACTCGATTGCATCTTCCAAAGTTGGGGCAACTATGTACTCCATTCCACATATTTTTTTTCTGTGTGATGTTAATCTGCTCTCATTTAGTGAGTACATTCCAATCCCTGGTCAGGAAGATCCCCTGGAGAAGGAAATGGCAACCCACTCCAATATTCTTGGCTGGAAAATCCCATGGATGGAGGAGCCTAGTGGACTACAGTCCACAGGGTCGCAAAGAGTTGGACATGACTGAGTGACTTCACTTTCTTTCACTTTCCATCCCTTTAGGTGGAACCTGAGGGCCTTCCCAAACAAGAACCTATGGTGAAAGTGATGCAAATGAGATTCAAAGTGAGTTCGTGAAAGTGCCATCAACTTTTCTGTGTTCTCTCAGGATGCTCATTTTTGGAACCCAGTCATCACGCTGTGAGGAAGCCAAGCAGCGACTTGGAGAGACAACATCTGTGTTCTGGTTGATGGCCCGTTAAGGATTGAGTGTGTCTCCCCCACCACCCATTCTGGATGCCGAAGCCCTAATCCCCAATGATGATATTTGAAGGTGGGGCCTTTGAAGGGTGATTAGCTTTAGATGAGGTCACAGGGGTGGGGAGGTTTCCCCATGATGAGATTAGTGCCTTTACAAGAAGAGGAAGGGGTACCAGGCTTCCCCTCTCTGCCATGATGGGGCACCGCAAGAAGGCAGCGACAGCCAGCCAGGAGAAGGGTTCACACCAGGAAACAATCCGCTGGTGCCTTGATCTTGTATTTCCCAGTATCAGAACTGGGGGAAATACACATCTGTTGTCTTAGCAGCCTTGTCTATATCTGTTATATTAGGATGTGCTGGGAGTGCACAGCTGCATTGAGGTCAACATAAGTCATCAGATTTGTGTGAGCAGTGCTTTGATGATTTCAGTCCTGGAGTCCTGCCATGCCCAGCCTCCTGGCTTCTGCTGATGCCTCAGGGTAGAGACAAGCTTGCTGTTGTTGTTCAGTCCCTCAGTCGTGTCTAACTCTTTGAGACCACGTGGATTGCGGCATGCCAGGCTTCTCTGTCATCCACTGTCTCCCAGAGTTTTCTCAGATTCATGTGCGTTGAGTCAGTGATGCTATCTAAATATCTCATCCTCTGCCACCCTCTTCTCCTTTTGCCTTCATTCTTCTCCAACATTAGGGTCTTTTCCAGTGTTTAGTCAGTTCTTTGCATCAGGTGGTCAAAGTATTGGAGCTTCAGCTCCAACATCATTCCTTCCAGTGAATGTTCAGGACTGACTTCCTTTAGGATTAACTGGTTTGATCTCCTTGCAGTCCAAGGGACGCTTCTCTAACACCACAATTTGAGAGACAAGGTACTTTCTCCAAATTTGGTTCACAGAGCAGATTAATAGACAATAAAATGATTTCTGATGTTCAAAGCCCTTTGGTCTCATGGTGAAACAGCACATCATTGGTACCTAGAAGGAATTTGCTGCTCTAAGAGCCCAGGCATGGAGCATTAGTTCTGGGATGAGCCAGCGGACAGAAACGGGAGCCGGGATTAGGGGCATGGTTCATGTGAGAGCCTGGGGAGGCTGTGAGAAGAAGCCTGGTGGGTTTCAGTGAGGCTTTGGGACAGACTTAGGAAAACCAGACAGTGATATCAAACTCGAGCAAAAAGAAGACCCTTGTTATGCAATAGGAGAATGTTTTGTAACACCATTGCTTGCCGTCATGTGAGGAATTAAAAAATTTTTTTTTCTTAGTGATGCTTATGATCTAGAAAAGAGATTTCCAGGCAAGATAGTGATCTGAGAACCACTTGGCTTCATCTCAGGACCTCTGACAAACATGAGGGAAGATAGAGAATTTAGGGGAGAAAAAGAACTATTCAGTGCAAGGGAGCTATTGAGTTTGGAAATAAAGCATCTCCTCACTCATAGCCTCTCCAGATGGCAGATTATGCTGACATTAAGAAATGACTTTTGGGCAAAGGATGAGTACGCTGTCAGGCAGACATGGTTTAAAGATAAAGCCAAGGGCGTGACTGGAACACTTTTGTTAAGATCTCAGAGTGACTTAAGGTGGTGGCTCTTAGACCCTTCCAAACTCATATGGTTAGTATGATCATTAATATTATTTTAATTATGATGTGTAATATTTATTTAGGAAAAAGCAACAACTCAACTGAAGCCTTTGAGCCTTCATTTTTTTATTGGGAAATGATATTATTCTGTATTGGCCGACCATCTTATAATTCTGAGCTCCACCTGATGCATTCACTATTTAATCATTATTTTTAAATCAAACTTGTGGGGTAAGCAGGACAAATATCATTATTCTTCATTTTCCCCAATGGTATTACAAGTCACTTTCAGTATCTATTTTCTTGTCACCCTTTTAGTTCAATGACTAATTCTTTGACTCTGGAAGCGTCTACTCCATACTGGGTACTGTTCGTATTACCTAAATTGTCCCATTATTTCCCTTAACAACCTGATACAGGTGGCATTATTATATCTAACTGTCAGATGAAGTAATTAAAAAGTAGAAGAAGTTAAATAAAATTTCTAATATATATTACTACTCTGTTCCACAATCAGGAGCTGAATCTGGTCTTTATGACTGAAAAGTAAGCAAGTTATCTTTCCATTTCACTTGGCCATCTTGCATGTAACATTCACAAGGAAAATAAAAAAATAAAAAAGCAAAGTCATTTGATTTGTGATTCTTTTGCTGTAAAATACTGAGATTTTACTGGTTTCAATATCTCCCAATAAGTCATCCTAAGGCAGTATTCTTTATACAAACTATAAAGAGTTTTTACTTTAAATTTAAAATTAAGATGGAAAAGAATCATTTACTTAACATTCTTAGTATAATTTTTTGATTTCATGGATAAGCTGTAGAAAACTGCCAATATAAACATGTCTTGATGTTTCATACTTTTATATTTTCATTAAAAAATATAATCTAGAATAGTATTTAAGTAACTTAATCTTATATACATACAAAGAAAACAGATGTTCAATATTTAGATAGTGACTATTTTTTTTTTCAAATTCCTTAAGGATGCATTGGCATGCATTATAGTAAATACTTGAAATACTTTGTTCTATTTGTAATATAATGATGATCTTACATTCTCCTTTAGTTGGATTGACTATAACTCATTGGTTTTGGGTGTCAGACTCTAAAAATGTGAAATAAATAAAAAGTTCTTTCATTCATTTGTTCACTCATTCACACCTCTTCCAGCAAAATGTATTAAATTAGGTGGAGAAGGCATGAGCACCCACTCCAGTATTCCTGGGCTTCCCTCGTGGCTCAGCTGATAAAGAAGCTGCCTGCTGTGTGGGAGACTTGGATTTGATCCCTGGTTTGGGAAGATCCCCTGGGGAGGACATGGCAACGCACTCCAGTGTTCTTGCCTGGAGAATCCCCATGGACAGAGGAACTGGCGGGCCACAGTCCCTGGGTCACAAAGAATAGGACACAACTGAGCAACTAAGCATAGCACAGGCACTGTGCTATTCCTTGATTTATAGTCAAAAGGAAAAAGAAGGCTTAAAATGCAGCATGGTGGTATGTTTTGTGCTAACGGTACAAACTATGCAAAAGGGTATGAGAGCTGGAGGTCAGGAGGGTTCAGTGAAGAAGGGATTTTCAGGTCAAAGACACATCAGACCTAGCCAAACTAGGCAATTCATTGACAAACATGGAAAGGACCCATTCCTGAAAAAGAGAAGGCAGAAAAAGCAAGTTTGTAAGTAAGAGGCAATGAAACAAACAGAAAGAACCCTTAGGGTGAGGAATTAAGAGATAGCAGTGGGGTGACCTGTCCCTGTTTTGTATCTAGGGCTCAGCTAGAACACTTCAATGCTGGGAATTCAGGATTTTGGAACCCGCGCAAAGCTTATTGACTCACCTGTCTTTAGCTAGCACTGGGAGGAGATGGAGGCAAGGGTTGTTGAATGAAGCACCCCCATGCTGCCGCTTCTGAACAGGCTGTGACCTCAGGGAAGCCGTCTTCTTGTTCTGAGCTCTAAGAATGAGTGGTCCAGTGAACAAGGTGAAAACTGCCTCCCTTTGTCCAACCCTGCCCTGTAAGTCACACACAGTCACTTCTTTTAAACTGTATGAGTTACAGTGAGTCACAAGCTCTCCCAAATCAAGGGAGAGGAGGATGTGCAGGAGGGTCAAAGTCACATCATGCAGGATGGAGGGATTCTGGAGCCATCTTTGAACCATGAGCTCTCTTGCCATCCGTCATTCTAACAGCATTAAACAAATCTGGCTGGCTTCCTCCTAAGTCTCATTTGTTCTCATCTTTCATTGGCTTTACCCTAGTTTCTCAATGAAAATGATCCCTTTCATCTTCATAGATGAACTTCTGAATATCTAATCAGAGTGCTTTGATTTTTTATAAAAAAAACATGTATTGTCACCAAAGAAAGTGACATATCCAAGAATGGAGGCTGCCAGCATTGCATTTTTGACATTCAATGGCTTGTGAAATCGTAAAGCATTCTAAAAGGACCAAAGGCTTAGAGATTTGATGAAATAAGTCATTTTAGTTATATTTTTAGCAAAAAAAGAAAATTCATGGTGAAATACTCTCCAATTCTTCTGAGATCATCTATTTTTTTCCCCTTATATTCTTTGGCTCTCTCTGCAAACTTTGACACCATCGTCCATTTAATACATGAACTTCTCTTGTTTTCAAGCTTTCTTGTCATCATATTGGCTTATATTTGATGGCGCTAGTGGTGAAGGGCCTGGCTGCCAATACAGCAGATCTAAGAGATGCAGATTCTATCCCTGGGTCAGTAAGATCTCCTGGAGAAGGAAATGGCAACCCACTCCATTATTCTTGCCTGGAGAATTCCATAGAGAGAGGAAGCTGGTGGGCTACAGTCCATGGGTCACAAAGAGTTGGACACAACTGAAGCGACTGAGCACAGCACAGCCTTCTGAGCAGGAAGGCCTTTCTCACTTTGTCTTTTGACTTTCTGTGTCCAACCATTAAGGACCAATATATCATTTTACACCAGTTTTCCCAAGCAACTTTATCACCTTGTATGGTTTTATTGCCACCAGCGTTCTGTATTGCTATAACCAATAATTCAGAATTCTGGACGCACATATCCAGTTATGCCCTAGGCATCTCCATGGAATTATCTTAAAGTTACCTGAACTCCCCAGGTCCAAAATTAAAATCATTATCTTCTCTTCCAAACTGGTTTCTCTTTCTAAATTTCCTTTTCTCTGTACTGGTGCCATTATTTATATGATAATCCAAACCAGCAACTCTTCAGATGGGCGCTGATTTCACTGCTACCCTAATTTCATGCACAGACTCCTTTCCTGGGTCCTGCCGATTATACTTTGTAGACCTTTGTGCTCTGTGTGTCCCCGCTGCCTCAGTCACCACCCCTGGTGGAAGCTTTCATTTTCCATATCTGGTGACCGGGATCATCTGAGTCTTAATAACCACTGATTCATTTTGCCAAGAGCTGTCACAGACATCTTCTAAGAGTTGGATGCGAGCATATTACAACCCTGCTTAGAATTTTTAAACGACTCCCTGTAGAGTTCAAGGAATGTTGCTGTGATTGAAACTGCCTTCTATTTTTCTCGCAGCAGACTTAGGACTACGCTTTCCAGCCAAAGGCAATTTTGTGCCTTGCCCTTAAATCATTATTCTGGAGGAGGCTCTCATAGTAACTGTGCTATGGCTGTGGGTGCCAGCATCGTTGAAGTCCTCTAGTGGCCTTGTCTTGGTCGCCCTGTTGACCTTGAACCTCCCAATTCCATGGGACCAAAGAGCATCGGCTGGCTTCCTGTCCCTCTTTGAGCTTCGATGCCCTCTGGGTGTGGTGGGAAAGTGGGCAGGGGGAGGGAAGCACTCTACAAACTCATTCTTGAGCCTCTTCACCAACTTGGGTTCCTGACCTGTCACCTTTAAGGAGCAGCTGTTTTTCTATTTAACTTTTTAAAGATTATTATTATTATTATTATTTTTGATGTGGACCATTTTAAAGCCTTTACTGATTCTGTTGCAATGATGCTTCTGTTTTGTGTTTCTGGATTTTTGGCCAAGAGGAATGAGGGATCTTTATTCCCCAGCCCAGAAACCCACACCCCTTGCTTTAGAAATGCAGAGTCTAACCACTAGACTGCCAGGAAAGCCCCTTTATTTAATTTTTTTGTGAGTATTGGAGTATACTTTTGGTTTCTTCTCTGGTGACTCAGACGGTAGAAAATCCACCTGCAATGTGAGAGACCCCGGGTTTGATCCCTGGATTGGAAAGATACCCTGGAGGAGGGAATGGTAACCCACTGCAGTGTCTTGCCTGGAGAATTCCATGGACAGAGGAGCCCAGAGGGCTACAGTCCACCAGGTCACAAAGAGTCGGACAGACTGAGTGGCTAACACTGCCTTACTGTATGCATCAGAGTGATGATTCCAAGCTCTTTACCTTCCAGCTTATTATGTTGTTGTCGTTTAGTTGCAAAGTCATGTCTGACTTTTTGCCACCCCATGGACTGTAGTCTGCTAGGCTCCTCTGACCATGGGATGTCCCAGCCAAGAATACTGGAGTGGGTTGCCATTTCCTTCTGTAGGGGATCTTCCTGAGTCAAAGACTGAACTCACATCTCCTGCATTGGCAGGCATTTTCTTTACCACTGAGCCACCAGGGACACCCAGCCCCTTATGTTAAATGTGACTAATTCTTTGTAAGAATAAACATGATATTAATGTGAAAAACTCATGTTATATGCTTACTTCTATATTATTATTATTATTATTATTATTATTATTATTATTATTAACCAACCTCTATGTCAGGCTCATAACTTAAGTATTTATTTCTACCCATCTATCTCTTTTCCAAAATGCTTTGAACTGTGACCGACCACAGGTCCTCTTTTCCATGAAACGGACACACCCAAACAGACATCGGTCAGTAGATATGGTTGAGGGGATTTCACACATTATTCCTCTTAATTTACTCTTCACTATCTGGAGATGCAGATACTGACTCACTTTGTAGAGCAGACTGAGACCAAGAGAACTGGATTATCCACACTCACAGGTTAGAAAGAAGAAGAAACTGTATTACTACTTTAGATTTCTGACTTCAATTCCACAAAGATCTTCAATTTGAAGAAGTAACCCTTAATCACTTAAAATAGCTATGAACAATGCAAGACAGCATATATTCAGGTGGAAGAACCTGTGGTAATTGCACTCTGATGATTTTTGCCTTTCTTTGCAGTCACACAGTAATAGAGACAGGGTCAGATTCATTTCTCAATTGTCTTAGGGACCCAAGGAATAGTCTCTGCTCTGCATTTTAAGCTTAAAGGCAAGCAGTTGGAATATGTAATATACATATATCCCTGCTCCTGTTACAATGTTGAAATGCTGCTGGCATTTTAAGCAGTTTTCTTCATTCACAAATGATCACTCAAGTAAGAGCTGACAGCAACTGTATGGGACTGAAGAAAGGAATCACCCTCAATTAAGATAAATTATGATTCTATTCATGAAACTTTTGTTTTCAAAACAACAAAAGTTGATATTCCTTCTCTCTAGAAGCAGGACTGAAGGATAATTTTGATTCTCGCAAACTTATCAATATACAATATATCTTAAATGACAGCAGTAATCATATAATCATAAGTGTTCAATTTGGGGACCTTTATTTATTAATTCCCTTAGACTCATAGTATGTTTAGTAACGATAAGTTGATTCCTAAAGTGACAATTTTTCTTCATGAACATAATTTAAAGCTTTAAGTACCTAGAGTATTTGCTTTCTCTATGGTTCTTTTATGGCATGTCTGTTTTTGACATTATGGATCACTCCAGAATAAACCTCCCCTTGTTCTGGATGAGTCAACCTGTCAGTTTCATTGCTTTTGTATTATATTATTAGCATTGGGTTATACTATTTATTTCTTCCACTTTATGGTTAAGAAATTTTAAAAAATTATCAAGTAAAAATATATTAAGTGCGTTAAATTTCACCATTTAATAGACTGATTGCTGGCATTCACTATGGGCATTAGGTTTAACTATGTCTTTCGGATTATTCAGAGTTCATGAGTGAGGAGCAGATTTGAGTTTCTGCATCCAAGCAGGTGTTATCAACAATAATAAACTCGCACAACCACCCTGGGAAATGAGGCCACGATTATGTCTACTTTGTAGATAAGAACTTGCAGCTTGTAATCAGGCCACAGTGCGCCAGACATAGAAGAGTTTTCCATAAACAGACAGAATCACAGGTTTGTACTCTAAAATAAAGCAGTCATGTCTGGTAATCACTTTTATTTGTGATTTTTATGCAGTAAACATTTAGTTTGTACTATATGCAAGGCATGAAGCCCATCTGCATGGGGTCTTGTCTCTCATAAAATTAGTCCTAAGCGCAGTCTTCCTTAAGAATTGCTTTCCTATTCAAAGATTTGCATTCACAGTTGCTTGGCACCTTAGATTGGCCTGTATTCTTGCTTCTACCTTTTTGTTATGAATTTAAGAACAGCTGATATTTGCTTTACCAACTCCCCTTTCCTTGCACGTGATCTGTTTCCACACCTCTTCCCTTATTTCTGTGAGAGTTCTGAAGAAGAGACACCTCTTCTTATCTTTAGAGCAACCCCATCCCTTTTTGTTTCCTGAAGTTTTTTGTTCCCATAGTATGCATTCTTTCTCCAGTCATTTCTGTATCAATTGTATGCATTCTTCCATCTAAGTTTTCTATTTAAAAGTCTCAGTTCAGTCGCTCAGTCGTGTCCAACTCTTTGCAACCCCCATGGACTGCAGCAGGCCAGGTCTTCCTGCCCATCACCAGCTCCCGGAGCTTGCTCAGACTCAAGTCCATCAAGTCGGTGATGCCATTCAGCCATCTCATCCTCCATCGTCTGTGTCATACAGAGAGAAGTAAGTCAGAAAGAGGAAAACTAATATTGCATGTTAACACACAGGCGGAACCTAGAAAATTGGTACAGATGATCTCATTTGCACAGCAGAACTAGAGACACAGATATAGAGGACAAATATATGGATACAAATATATGGTGGAAGGCAGGTAGGTGGGAGGACTCGGGCCACTGGGATTGGCCTGTGTACACTACCGTATACAAAGTGGGTAGCGAGAACTTCCTGTAGAGCACAGGGAACGCTACCCAGTGCTCTGCAGTGGCCTGGTGGGAAAGAAGTCCAAAATGGAGGGACTATATGTTTTTGTATGAGGACTTCCCTGGTGGCTCAGATGGTAAAGAATCTGCCTGCAATGCAGGAGACCCGGGTTCGATCCCTGGGTTGGGAAGATCCCCTGGAGAAGGAAATGGCAGCCCACTCCAGTATTCTTGCCTGGAGAATCCCATGGACAGAGGAGCCTGCGGGGCTACCGGCCATGGGGTCGCAAAGAGTCGGGCACGACTGAGTGACTAAGACGCATGCACATATGAACACGTGTAGCCAATTCACTTTACAGTACAGTGGAAACTAACACGGCATTGTAAAGCAACTGTACTCCAAGACAAATTAATTGCAAAAGCAAAACCAAAAAAAAAGTCCAGTGGTCCTCTCCCTTGTCTTTAATAGTCAGGCCCTTTAATGTGTGTTCTCATACTCACTGTGATCCTGCCCTTAGCAAAGTTTTTTTTTTTCCCTGTAGCAGGTTGCAAGCTCTTGAATTTAGCACATCACAAACTTAGATACTTCCATGCTACAGACTTCATGTCGGCGTCCCTCCAAAATTTGTATTTTGAAATCTCAGTGCCCAGTGTGATGAGTTAGGAGGTAGGGACTTTGGGCTGATTTGGTTATAGGGGCACAGTGAGCCTGCGTGGCTGAGCGTATCGCCCTTATGACAAGGATCCTTAAGAGCCCCCCGCTCCTTCTACCACCACCTGGAGATATCGGAAGTTGGCTGTCTCAACTCAGAAGAGGGCCTTCACGGTCCGTGATGTCCTCACCTTGGACTTCTAGTCTCCAGGACTGTGAGAAATACATTTTTGTTATAAGCTACACAGTTTGTGATATTGTGTTACAGCTGCCCAAATGAACTAAGCTATCACATAACCAGATAACCAATACTTCATTCCATGTCTTATAGCTCTTTAATATTTTATTCAAATTTTAAAGTAGTTTTTCCTTATTTAACATTGTTGCACAAGTGTCTTTCTTCAAATTCTAATATTTTTAAGATTCTAACCTTACCTGGTCTTCTTGACACCATAGATAGGTGTGAATATATGTAGTAAATTGATATTTTGCTAAATATATAGTATATAAGCATATATTATATATTACAAACGTATATCTTATAAATGCACATATGTATATTTAGTTTTCTCTCAGCTTCTTTGTTATCTTTGCACCTCCTCTCTTCTCTTATCTCTAAATGCTTCAGGAGATAATCCAGCCCTCTGCTCTTACAGGGTGAGCTTCCACCATCTGTTCAATTACCTGCTGCCTTGTAAAGTGGAGCAGATAACTCCACCCAGGACAGGGCAGATAAGGAACAATGTCGAGAGCTAAAGAATTCAAGACATAGAGAAATAACACCTCCTCTTTTGCATTTAAATAAACTCAGTTTGCGCACTGAGAACCCTTTCTGCCATTGCTGTGATGAGGTTCTGCCATTGGTCTTGAGTCTTTGCCTAAGAGAGGTGCTGGAGCATTCCTCACACGCAGCTTCGTGCCGGCACTCTGTTGACCTGCTGCTGCCTTCAGCCTGCCATCTTTGGGACTCTGGGACCATTCACCTGTTTTATGATCACAGTAATAAACCAGGAGGTCCAGGACTCATTTTCCACAGACATCCTATGAACCAATTTCCATGTTGGAGCTGTTCTTACTCCGACTCACTCCATACGCTAAATTAAAAAAAAAAGAAAAAATTAGCACAAGCTTGCCATTATATTTAGTCAAATATTCCACATTTCCAGTATTTTATTTCTCATTAGAACAATGTGTCTTCAAGTCTCATTTTTATGATTTTTAAACATGCTGAAGTTATATGTCACATAAGGCCTTTTGCACTATAATAAAGTGTATAGACTCTCTTGGTATATATGCAAACAAAAGTGAATCCCTTTAAGTCTTTATACAATTCTCTTGATTTTATTTTTCTTCGAATTTTATTATTATTTTGTATGTGTTGTCCAATACTTTCTTTTTTGTTCTGTTGAATATTGTTTACCTAAAATAGCAATGATATTTTACACAATTACTAAACCATGTAATGCTGGGGAGAAATAGATTTGGAACAAAGTGGCAAAAGAAAAAAAAAATCTCTCTTGAATTTTAGTTAACCTTAATATAAATTTCTCTCTACCATATATACCTTTATTAATTCCTATACAAAATGATGTGTGTTATTTCCAAATGTTATAGTTCTTGATGGGTAAACATGTTTTTTCTAATTGTTTATTGTATAGCTATTTTTTCTAGTAGGAATAAAATGTACTCTCATCCCCCTGAATGTAAAACATTATAGAAATCAGCAAAATATATGACATAAACCTACCCAGTAGAAATAACAGCTAATAAATATTTAGCCTTCCGTATTTTTTCTTCACATATCATATTTATAAATATGCACACACACAATTACACAATTGTTTTGTATTATTTAGCAAGCTGTTTTTATCTTTAGCAACTTATAAATTTGTGTGTATGTATGTGTATTAATGTTACTAAAGCATTTTAATATTTTTAGTGAGAACTTCGTCATGGAAACTGATTAGATTAAAAAGAATATTCTGCTTTATTTTGAAATAGTTAACATTGCAGAGATCATCCTAAAAATCAAACTTTTAAGAAGACTTCTCACAAGATCTGTACTTTTATCTCATAATACAAATATTAAATCATTTAATGTGCCAATATGCTAATGCCTTCTTCTTAATGTATATCTCTGACTTCTGTTTTATTTTTTCTGCTTATTTTGGAGTCAAGTTTATTTAAAAACCTACTGCTAATGAAGGACTGTGGTGTAGACCTACATATAAAAATGTATTAGTGAATGCTCTTCTGATAGTGAAGATAATTATATAATACTCAGAGTATATGTATGACTTCTCCAAGTCACAGGAATTAGCTGCAATATGGTGCTATGTGAAAAAACAAAACTGAATTCAGAATTCTTTGTGCTTTGATCCTACAATATCTAACCTATTACTTAACTTCTCTCAGTCTCTTTCATCTCAGTAGTAAAAGGAGGGAAATAACATGGAATTTACCTTTTACACACCATCATGAATATCACAATGTTTACCATCATGTGAATAACATAGAATTTACCTTTTACATGCCAAATATTACAATATTTACGTGAGTATCATGTGAATAATACAAGGCAACACTGTCCAGGAAAAATCAGCCAGGATTAAAACCTTACTTTGTCAAACTGCACAGGTTCAAGTTCCAGCCTTCTTACCCATTAGCTGGATGACTGTCGTCAAGCTAGTGAGACTTTCGGTACCTCGGTTTTCTCATTTATGAAATGGGTGTGTTCATGGGATTGCAAAGAGTCGGATATGACTGAGAGACTTTTACAATAAATTTTAAAAAGGATGATCACAAGAGTATTCATTGTAGGATGACTATGAAGACGAATCAGGTTGTTAATTGGAAATCAATTGACTAGCAAATCAAAACAGGAGGAAGTAGTAAGAGTTTTTAAATGAAGCGTCAGCAAAAGAATTGTTCTCCTGTTTCGAGAATTAAATGCAGAGCTAATCATTCCCATGTGTGTTCATCCCAAAAATTAAACAGAAAAAAGAAAACAAGAAGAAAGAAAAAGAAATGCAGTGCTCCACGCAGTGGAAGGAAGCTATGTCCCGGTCTGCTCCTTAGAGACTGAAATTTGCCTTTCAAATAGCAAAATAGAATAGTAAACACCCAGAAACATGCATTGCGAAAACCAGGCCTGGCACTCCTTAATGCTTCTTTTTTCACATAATTGCATGTATTTATTTATCCGTTTGCTTGCTCCTGTCCGGGCTGGGTCTTCAGCACCGCCCTCTGGCTTTCTCTAGTTGGGCGAGCCTCTTATCACCACGGTGTCTTTCCCTGCGGAGCAAGGGTTGCAGGGCCCCAGGCTTCAGCCGCTGCGGCTTCTGGGCTCCAGCGTACAGGCTCAGAATCGCGGGGCACGGGCTTAGCCTCCAGACGGCACATGGGATCTTCCCAGACTAGGGATCGAACCTGTGTCTTCTGCATTGGCAGGCTGATTCCTTACCACTGATCCACCAGGAATGCACAATGCTTGTCTTTGAAAAGCTCCTGAAGTGTTTTTCCTCCTCTTGTATATTTAACGCATTTAATATGAATATGTCTATATAAATTCTAACAATTTGAAGACAGTTGTAAATTAATATTATAAAGAATGCCTAATAATTTTATCAAGAACCTTTGGAAAACATACAGGAATGTAGTCACCTTTGTTGGCCATAATTCCAGGAAAGGAAGAATATGAAGCACATAAAAGTAAAATCTACTTATTGGCTATGCATCATCACTCATTTCATAGCAGACCTATATAAATGAACCTTATTTTCTAATTAAGAATTTCTTTTATGGCCAGTAAGTTACTTTCATGATTAGCCCTGTAGCTCTGCCGAATGCCACCATCATACTCTGTCTCGGATATAATGGAAGAAATTTCTATATTCATAAAATGAATGTTTTCTGTCCAGACTTGGTTTTGATTAGTATGAGCTACATTACTGACACTGCCTTTTTCTGGGAAAGAACCCCGAGTGTATTTTATCAAAGTGCAGTAATTGTGCTGGAAGTAAGATAGCAATGGCATTCATTAGCTTTGATTCTAACTGCTGTAAAAGCCACAGAAAAGTAGAACTTTGTGCTACCTTTGCATAAAATAATGACTGTCCGTGGCGTGCCAGCTTTCATGGACTTAATTTGTGTAAAGATGATAATGCTGGGCGTGTACCTAGAGCTTTTACTTCCTGAAGATCCCCTTTTCATTTCCGAACGTGCCTGCCAGTGTCGCGAGAAGAATCAGTGAAAACGACCTTGGCCTTCGGCATGAGTGTTCTAAATTGAAAGAAGCATATTTAGAGGGCTGAGACCCAGCCACAAACCCAACAGCCAGCTGGATAATAAACCAAAGGCAGCTGCCAGCCCAGCTGTGCAAGGCACTCATGGGGCGGGGTCTGGTTCAAGACTCACTCGCTTTGCATCTGCACCCAGAGAGCTGCTTCCATTGGGGTCTGTGAATTTCACTCCTCTTCTAAACTACCCAAGGATATACGCTCATCCTAAATTGTGTGATTATTATCATTATTGCTTAAAATTCTGCATTATCCAAGTAGGAATTTTAGAAACTTTTTTTTTTTAATTTCTTTATGTGTTTGGTCAAACCAGTCCGTCCTAAAGGAAATCAACCCGGAATATTCCTTGGAAGGACTGATGCTGAAGCTGAAGCTTCAATACTTTGGCCACCTGATGAGAAGAGCCGACTCATTGGAAAAGCTCCTGATGCTGGGAAAGATTGAGGGCAAGAGGAGAAGGGGACGACAGAGGATGAGATGGTTGGATGGCATCACCTGTGTAATGGACATGGGTTTGAGCAAACCCTGGGAGACGATGAAGGACAGGGAAGCCTGGCATGCTGCAGTCCATGCGGTCTCAAAGAGTCGGACACGACTAAACCCCTGAACAAGGAGCAATGTGTTTGGCTCCATCGGGTCTCAGCTGCAGCCCACTGGATCGTCACTGCATCATGTAGAATCTTTAATTAGGGTTCCTAGACTCTCTACTTGTGGCCCGAGGGCTCAGAGCGTTCAGGATCAGTAGTTGCAGCCAAGAGATTTCTTGCCCCACAGCATGTAGAATTTTAGCCCCTGCACCAAGGAGCAAACCCGCATCCCCTGCATGGCAAGGCGAGTTCACTGAACCTCCAGGGAGGTACCTCCACTTAGGATTAAAAAACCAAACAAAACTCTAGACTGGTCAAAGCAAAGCAAAACTGCCTTTGAACTATCCACAATCATCTTTGAGAAATCAACAGACAGCTGTGAGTTGTTCCACAATTCACGTATGAAAATATCATGATGCTATTTGAAAATATTATACCTAGAGAGGCATTGGTAGGTGGAGAGAGAATGCACCGTGGCATTAAGGAAGGTGGAAGAATACACAGAGTTGTCTGGAATCTGACTGACTGGAGCATGTTTGTCCCACCCCACACCTCAACTTGCCCAGGGTTGGCAAGTTGAGATCCTGACTTACAAACGAGTATTTAAGGAGATCTTGGTTTATAGATGAGTATGTAACGAGACAGGAAGATTTGAGGAGGTTACACGGTAGGTGCCATGGAAGACAGGGGCTGGTCTCAGGTGGGTCTTAATCTTTGACAGTACTGTTTTTCATTTTAGATTAATTTCTTGCTCGGATATAAATTTCAATTTTTTTTTCTGTTTCCTAGATTTTCTTTTCTTTTTTTTTTTTTTATCAGTTTTGCCATACAATGACATGATATCACCATGGGTTTACATATGCTCCCCCTCCAGACCACCCCTCCCTCCTCCCTCCCTCCTCCCTCCCCCCGGGAAATCTTGATGCACCAGCCCTGAGCATCAATCCTGGGCTGGCGATTGATTAGACATATGATAATTAACATGTTTCAATGCCATTCTCTCATATCATCCCACCCTTACCCTCATCCACAGAGTCCACGAGTCTGTTCTATACATCTGCGTTCCTTTTGCTGTCTCACATGCTGGGTTCTCGTTACCATCTTTCTAAATTCCATATATATGCGTTAATATACTGTATTGTTGTTTTTCCTTCTGGCTTACTTCACTCTGGATAATGGGCTCCAATTCCATCCACCTGAGTAGAACTGATTCAAACGAATTCTTTTTTAATGCTGAGTAATATTCCATTGTGTATATGTACCACAGCTTTCTTATCCATTCGTCAGTTGATGGGCATCTAGGTTGCTTCCATGTCCTGGCTATTGTAAACAAAGCAGCGATGAACATTGGGGTACACGTGGCTCTTTCAATTCTGGATTCCTCGGTGTATATGCCCAGCAGTGGGATTGCTGGGTCATATGGCAGGTCTATGATGAAAGAAATCAAAGAGGACACAAACAGATGGAGAAATGTGCTGTGTTCTTGGAATGGAAGAATCAATATAGTGAAAATGAGTATACTACCCAAAGCAATCTGTAGATTCAATGCAATTCCTATCAAGCTACCAGAGGTCTTTTTCAGAGAACTAGAACAAATAATTTCACAATTTGTATGGAAATACAAAAAACCTCGTACAGCCAAAGCAATCTTGAGAAAGAAGAATGGAACTGGAGGAATCAACCTACCTGACTTTAGGCTATACTACAAATCCACAGTCATTAAGACAGTATGGTACTGGAACAAAGACAGAAATAGAGATCAATGGAACAAAATAGAAAGCCCAGAGATAAATCCACGCATCTATGGACACCTTATCTTTGACAAAGGAGGCAAGAATATACAATGGAGAAAAGTCAACCTCTTTAACAAGTGGTGCTGGGAAAACTGGACAGCCACTTGTAAAAGAATGAAACTAGATCACTTTCTAACACCATACACAAAGATAAACTCAAAATGGATCAAAGATCTAAGCATAAGACCAGAAACTATAAAACTCCTAGAGGATAACATAGGCAAAACACTCTCTGACATAAACCAAAGCGGGATCCTACATGACCCACCTCCCAGAATATTGGAAATAAAAGCACGAATAAACAAATGGGACCTAATTAAAATTAAAAGCTTCTGCACAACAAAGGAAACTATAAGCAAAGTGAAAAGACAGCCTTCAGAATGGGAGAAAATAATAGCCAATGAAGCAACGGACAAACAATTAATCTCAAAAATATACAAGCAACTCCTGCAGCTCCATTCAAGAAAAATAAACGACCCAATCAAAAAGTGAGCCAAAGAACTTGACAGACATTTCTCCAAAGAAGACATAAAAATGGCTAACAAACACATGAAAAGATGCTCAACATCACTCATTATCAGAGAAATGCAAATCAAAACCACAATGAGGTATCACTTTACACCAGTCGGAATGGCTGTAATCCAAAAATCTACAAGCAATAAATGCTGGAGAGGATGTGGAGAAAAGGGAACTCTCTTACACTGTTGGTGGGAATGCAAACTAGTACAGCCACTATGGAAAACAGTGCGGAGGTTCCTTAAAAAACTGCAAATAGACCTGTTTTGTTTTTTTTAATCAAGATAATAAATAGGATATTTACACCAAATCATCTTAATGTAATGCTTTCAAAGAAGGGAGAGGGAATCGGGAGGGAGGAGGGAGGGGGGTTCTGGAGGGGGAACATATGTATACCCACGGTGGATTCATGTCAATGTATGGCAAAACCAACACAATAAAGTAAAGAAAATTTAAAAAAAAAGAGAATAAAGCAGTAGAAACTCAAATCATTATGATTTATTATGTGATTTTAGAAAATTTCAACTACCAAATGCCCCAATCTGTTTTCCAGGATTACTTTTATTTATTACCAGGGTGATCTCATAATCTGAAGTTCTTTTACACTTAAAAATAAATAGATTTGTAGAAATATTTCCAAGGGATCCAGCATCTGAGAAAGGAACCCTTCAATGACGCATTTATTTTGTCAGAAAAAGAAAGAAAGTGAAGTCGCTCAGTTGTGTCCAACTCTTTGAGACCCCATGGACTGTAGCCCACCAGGCTCCTCCGTCCATGAAATTTTCAAGGCAAGAGTACTGGAGTGAGTTGCTGTTTCCTTCTCCAGGAGATTTTCCCAACCCAGGGATCGAACCCGGGTCTCCTGCGTTGTGGACAGGCGCTTCACCAGCTGAAGTTGCCATCTAATTATTATTCTGTAGCAGAGTCTTAAAAGGAGGTGAAGCCTACTAATATTATCACACTGTAATCTAGAATGTTTTCCTTTGAAATGGAAAAAAAAAAAAAAAACCCAAAATAAATGGATATACATGGTTGGAACCTAGAAACATTAATGGGATACAACCCCCTTTCACTTTTTCAAGCCTTAAAGGCCAAATTCAGGACTAAAATTAGACCAAATTCTTTGAATGGTTCTCATTCCCCTTTGGATGATTCTTATTCTCCAATGCTGGCATCTGGCATGGACCAACCCAAGTCTCAGCCTGAGCATTCTGTTTTTGCTGTGGATGTACAGTGAGCAAAAGGGTTTCCCAGGTGGCGCTAGCAGAAAACAAAAAAAACAAAACAGCTGCCGGTGCACGAGACGTGAGAGATGCAGCTTCCATCCCTGGGTCAGGAAGATGCCGTGGAGGAGGAAATGGCAGCCCATTCCAGTATTCTTCCCTTGAGAATCTCATGGACAGAGGAGCCCGGTGGGCTGTAGTCTATGGGGTCACAAAGAGCTGGATGCGGAAGTGATTAGCATGTGTGCAGAGTGAGCAGAGCTAAATGAACAGGGCTCATAGGTGGTGTCAACATGGAAAGCCCTAATTGGCGCTAAGCACCTTCTATGGAGAATGTGGTGTCAAGTTTCCTGATTATCAATTTCTGCTACACCTTAAACAAGCCATCCTATCCTGCTTTTTTAGTTTTATTATTTTTTTTTAAATTTTCTTTACTTTATTGTGTTGGTTTTGCCATACATTGACATGAATCCGCCATGATCTGTTCTCTTTCTTTGTCTTTCCTGAATTGAGTAAAAATAAGTTTGGATATCATTTCAAATATTCCAACACATGGCTATGTTATCTATTTGTATAGCATAACGTCCTTCTTATAATTTCAGATCTGAATGAAGCAAGCTGTCTTCTATTTGAAATAATAGTGGTAACTACCCTTTATTTAGTGCCAACTTTGAACTGTGGACTTTGTATTCATGGTCTTTAATCAAATCATGATTATCTATGACAGATATTACCCCTCTTTTGTAGATAGGAACACTGAGGCCCCAAGACCCTAAGTAACTCAGTCAATGGCAAAAACCGATAGAGGACATGAATTCAGCCCTTTAGACCTTGATGCCCTTGACAATACTGGACCTTTCTTTTGTCAGTATTCATAGTCATACAACTTTAGTTAATGCAGAATTTCTCAAAGATCCATTGCACATATATTCTAATATTATAAGGAAAGTCCTAGCAAATACCTTCACATGTGTCTTTTAAGGCAATGTTGTTTTTTTCTGCAGAATCTCTACAGTTTCAGTGCCACCAGGTATGTAATTGTTAGTGTTCTAACATTTAGTTCTTTAAATCATAACCAGGTAATGAGAGCAGCCATAATATACCATGTGCCTACTACGTGCAAGACTTCTAATAGGTTGTCTTTCAGAATTGTTGTTGTTCAGTCGGTAAGTTGTATCCGACTCTTTGATCCCATGGACTGCAGCTTGACAGGCTTCCCTGTCCTTCACTGTCTCCCAGAGTTTGCTCAAAATTGCATCCATTGGATTGGTAATGCCATCCAATCATCTTATCCTCTGTTGCAAATTAACTTGCTTAAATGTCATCAAGATTCAACTATTTAGATGATTATTTTATCTCTACCATCATCATCTTACCAATGAGGAAACTCAAAAGCAGAGGTAAAGTGATGAGTTTAAAGTTCTATGGCCAGTTAGTGGCAGACCTAGAGTCAAATTTGTCCTTTCGACACAGTCTAAAATCTTAGCCACGATGCCAAACTGACTCTAAATAATACTTTCCTTACTGTGAAAAGTATTATTTGCTTGGTCATGTCCAACTCATTTAGACCCCATGGACTGTAGCCCACCAGGCTCCTCTGTCCATGGAATTCTCCAGGCAAAAATACTGGAATGGGAGCTATTCCCTTCTCCTAGGGATCTTCCCAACCCAGGGATCGAACCCTGGTCTCCCACATTACAACCTGGTTAAAGGAAGTTTAATAGCACATTTTTTGAATACTACATAATAGAAAGCAATATTAAATTGAGCCTGAAAGAGAAATATTTATTAAAACTACTTAGTTTTAAGATGTAACTAGAAAATCCATTGACTTACAGTCAACTGTATTTTACATCAAGCCTTTGTAAATAGAGAGAGCTGTGAATCATTTACTGGGCAGTGGGAAGCTACCACTATTTTTGTCACCATTATTTTGGTTCATATTTGTTAAGTGAGCAAGTGACTATTTTTATAGTTACTCTCTCTCTGTTAAGCAAGTTTAAGTCAGTCAATATGAATAGGATCAAACCATGAAAACTATTTTTAAAAAGCCATTTTCTGTAATTCACTGGTGTTCTATGAGCTGCCAGAGATTCCATATTCATACAAAAAAACAAGAAAAAAAGTAACTGGTTCTGCATGCCTTAACTACCAAACCCCAAGGACCTTTCACTCCCTAAATGATCCCATTGTCACTCATTAAGTTGCCCTAGGAGGTATAACCCCAAAACAGTGACTTCTGAGAGATAACAACCATAGCCGTGGCTTACAGCACTTCGGTAGGAGACTCCCCTTTTTCTTCAAGTTCTATTAAGCCCATGGGGTAAAGCCCTTGACCTGTGGTGTCAACACGGCATCTTGGCCACAGTCACTAATGAAAGAGCCATCTACACATGTGCTTAAGGGAGAATGCCCAATAGGCCACGCATCGTTTATTAAAGTTCACATGTCAAAACAGGCAATATTAGAGCTCTTGGTATCATCTTTCAACTGTGACCAGAAAGACAAAAGCAGAATTATCAGGCTGGAATAGACCTTGCAAGATTATTTAGTCCATTGCTTGATCTCAAGGCAAACCATACAAATATTGTATGCACTAGTCAACCCGTCAACCAAGATTTATTTTATATTCACAGGTGCACAGCCTTGTATGGGATCTGGCCCTCCATACCATCAGAGTCATGTTTTCCCAAGGGTTTGAGTCATTCTCAAGTGGAGCCCACAAAGGTTCAGAAGCAGTTCTCTGTTTATTTTAGCACACACACACACAAATAGTGTCATTAGCGTTCACCGCTCATTGTGGGTAGTGGCAGGAATAAATGATGGATGAAGCGCAGCTTTGTCTTCAAGAAGCTCGCAACCACTCCCCAATCTCCCCCTCACCCCACTTCATACGTATACTTATCATCATGATCACACCACACCAGCCACAGACGCTGCCCAGCCTCTGTGAAGCTTCTTAAGCATCTGAAACTTATCAGACATCCCTTAGAAAGCTAGAAGTTTTGTGGCCACTGATATGTATGCAGGCACCCACATTACATATGGCAACAGCTTAGAAAAGTTTGATAAGAGATTGAATATGGTGTTTTTATGCCAAAACACCCAAATATGTCTTCGCGGGAATGCAAAATGACAAATGCAGTTAATTCAGACTGTAGTCTCTGTCGAAAGGGAGGTCCCAAGAGTTCTTATTCTCAGGCTTGTTCTCCCCAAACCCAGATCTCACTCAACCCCAAAACCTCACATTCTGGGGAGTCTTGGTCTCAGCACTCCTGCGGCCAGGATCTAGCCAGCCACTGTGTCTAAAATGGTGAGCGTTCCAGGGTTTCTGGTTCAGAGATCATTTGGAATGCACGTCCTTCCTCTTTACAGCTGTGGAAGAGAAAAGCTAAAGAATGCAGCCTTGCAAATAGGCTTCTAGATGTGTGTATATTGTACGGTTGGCTAGGCGTAGATTAAAGATGCTGGTCGCACCAGGGTTGAGCACAAGTGAAATGTATGAGTAGTTTATGGAGTAATCTGAGCTGGATCCAAACTTCGGAAACATGAAGCGTGACCTTCCAACGTGTCCTACAGGAGTCACATCATGGGAGTATTATGTCAACATACAATACTGGTGATTTATTAATGATCCAGAATACAGAATCACAGGTCAGAAAAAGATCCCTCATTAGCCACTGAGGCTTGATCTATCTGGGAAAAGAGCTGCACGGGTGTCAGCATTTAGCAGGCAGTAGACTTCTTTATGAGAGCACCCTGGTTCTCACCCTGTCGTATGTCAAGCTTCACACACTGACAGTTCAACTTCTGAACATATTTGATAAATGACAGGCTGGTGGAGGTAACAGCTCGCCCAGTACATGTTGCCTTCCTGAAGTGGTGCATAGAGATGTGAAGTAGACATGGTATCTAGGTGTGTCACAGCTTTGCTTCCAAGGGGCAAGTGTCTTTTAATTTCATAACTACAGTCACCCTCTGCAGTGATTTTCAAGCCCAAGAAGACAAAATATGTCACTGCGTCAATTTTTCCTTTTCTACTTGCCATGAAGTGACATACCTAACGTATTAAAGAGCAAAGACATCACTGTGCCAACAAAGGTCTGTATAGTCACAGCTATGGTTTTTCCGCAGTCATGTACGGACATGTGAGTTGGACTATAAAGAAGGCTGAGTGCTAAAGAATTGATGCTTTCAAATTGTCATGCTGTAGAAGACTCTTGAAAGTCCCCTGGACAGCAAGGAGTTCAAACCAGTCCATCCTAAGGGATATCAACCATGAATAGTCATTGAAAGTGATGCTGAAACGAAAGCTCCAATACTTTGGTCCCCTGATGTGAAGAGCTGATTAAACATTGGAAAGTCCCTGATGCTGGGAAAGATTGAAGGCAGGAGGAGAAGGGGATACAGAGGATGAGATGGTTGGATGGCATCACTGACTCGATGGACGTGAGTTTGAGTAAGATCTGGGAGACAGTAAATAACAGAGGTGCCTTCATGCTGCAGTCCATGAGGTCACAAAAAGTTGGACATGACTCAGTGACGGAACAACAGCCAAGACACAGTGTGGCTCGAGCCAGAAACCCTTTCTAGGACCAACATGTCCCTCCCCCTCATGCTGCGGATGCTGGTTTCAGGGGGAGAAGATACCCTGGGGATTACGCTCAGTCATGGAGAACTGCCTTCCCCAAGTTCACCTCACTTCCAAGGGGTGGCCCATGACTAGAGACCAGTGAATATGCAGATTTAAGATTCCAGCCTCTCGGCTCAAGTTCAGAGTACTTCTGAAAGGTCACATCAGTTCCAAAGCTTCTTTTGGCCTCAGGTACAAAATCGTATTGCATACCAACTGCACCCTTTCCCCACCCCAGAGTTCTCCACTTTCATATAAATGCATCACCTGAGTCCACTGACCTCTGGCTTACAACTCCTTTTATCAGGGTCTGTATACACAGAAATAATTGCTGAGCTGCAAGTTTTCCTCATCATATGAAGAAACTCCATCTAATCACATCCGATTCTTTTCATCTTACATTTTATAAAAAACAGAACGTGCTGTGTTGTGCTGTGCTGAGTCACTCAGTTGTATTTGACTTTCTGTGACCCCATGGATTGTAGCCCTCCAGGCTCCTCTGTCCATTGAATTATCCAAGCAAGAATACTGAAGTGGGTAGCCATTTCCTTCTCCAGATGATCTTCCCAACCCAGGAACTGAACCAGGGTCCCCTGCATTGCAAGCAGATTCTATACCAGTTGAGCTACCAGGATGCCCAGAACACAGTATAATGCGATTTCAATGCATTGGGCTCTGGTGAGCTCAAATGCAAACCATCTCTTCAAACTCAGCGTTTCATGGAATTCCCTTCATTGGTCTAAGCCATCACTGCTGTTGAAGCTGTATTGTTATCTAGCAATGGGTATTAATCAGGATTTGTTAAATATTTGTTTGTCTATAACATTAGATGGAATAAATTGTACCTTATCACTTTGGCTCATGGCAAAATAGAACAATTAAGCTGCCCGGTGGCAGGCTGACATTTATCAGACTATTTTCACTGCCAGTTTAAATGACAACGTTGGTGTAATCCAATTTGTGTTCTCAGCAGCTTAGGGAAGCGTCAAGGTGCCTGCAGTGTTTGTGAATGGGCTGCCAGTGTGGTGCGCTGATTCCTAAATATATTCTTCCCAGATATCAATTTTGTACATTTTTCCCCCCAGACTGAAACAAGCTATTAAGGAGCGCACTTTCCCTGGAATTAGCCAAGGAGTCATTTCTATTGTAACCAGCCTCTAGCATCACTGGTAGAGAAAGGAGTTGACTAGACGACCATCATTCAAAGATTCTGATTCTGTTTCGGCACATGTGTGTCATCTCTATTACAGAATTTATGGCAGCATCTTGTTGGAAGAACTAAAATGTAGAGGTGCTAAAAGTGGAAACACACACAACAACCTGTCCTGAGATTCCAATCAAGCAGATTGGAAATATTAAAAGGACTTCTCTCTGCGTCACCTTGACCCCACTGTATTCAAATCAGGAGTTTGGGGTTAACAGATATACACTATTATATATAAAATAGATAACCACGAAGGACCTACTGTATAGCACTGGAAAATACACTCAATATTTTGTCATAACTTATAGGGGAAAGTGGAATTCCCTGGTAGCTCAGCTGGTAAAGAATCCACCTGCAATGCATGAGACTCCAGGAAGACTTCCTGGAGAAGGAAATGTATTTTTGCCTGGAGAATCCCTATGAGCAGAAGAGCCTGGTGAGCTACAGTCCATGGGGTCTCAGAGTCAGATAAGACTGAGCAATCTACATCTATATATATATATATAGATAGATAGATACATTAATATACTCAAAAACATTACTATGCTGTAAACCTGAAACTAACTCAACAGTGTAAATCAACTATACTTCAATAAAAAACCATGGATATTAAAAAAAAAAAAATTGATGCTGAGTCTGTAGAGAAAGCATGCTGCACACATCTGAGCCTTCCCCATTCCCCTAAGTTACAGAAAAAACTGAATCAGAATGCCTGGTATCATTTTTGTTTAAAAATGTTACATTAGCCCAGTAATTGAGGTTTTAAGACTAGTTTCTAGACTGTGTTTCAGATTGAGGATAAACAAGTCATTCTACTTCAACCTAGGAAAAATTGATCCCACTTGTTAGATTGTGATATTCATGTAAAAGAAAATAAATAGTGTATCTCCTTTACCTAATGATCTTATAAAAACAGAAGCTCTAGTAAATGCAAAGCAAAATTTAAAAGGATGTTAGAATGAAGCTGTTGTAAAATAACAGGAGCTTTACATGTTAATATCATGTTTTTCCTCATAAGTAAATAGTTGGATTTCATGTAATAGAAATAAACAATCCAGGTTTGATAAAATTCTTAGCTTGCAGGAGCTGGGGCAGGGTGAAGAGAAAACACTCAGGCCCAGGCCCTGAACAGGGCTCAGCCCTGGGTGGTCATCATTCTAGCCCTGTGTGAACCAGGCTGTCTGCTTCCTTGCAGTTCCCAAGGAATCAAGACCTGGCTCGTTCGTCTTCTGGGATTTCCCCCAAATCTATCTGAAGTCTCCACCTTCTTATTGTCTGTCTCTCCTCAAGGTTTTCAGTCCTCCTGGAGGCCAAGGGAAAGTGCCCCTCTCTCTGTGTTCACTGTCAACCACTGACTCTCTTGAGTAATTATGACTCTTTTTCTCACCAAACAGTGATGATCATCTCCTTTTCAGCAGAATTGTGATGGTTGGTGGTGGGGAGAGACTGCTGGGTGGTGGTGAAGGTAGATCTGGCTTCTCAAATACACTGTTTCCAGTTGCTTGTTTATAGATTCACTCTATTCATGCCACATTTCAGCATGTTTTCATTGCTGATATTCAAAACATTTACCTTCTCATATTTATCTTCTGAATGTCTAAGGTAATTTCTATCAAGTACATGTCTCCAGAATTTGAAAGGCTTGGCTTAAAATAAAAAATATATTTATTCTATAACTCATTTGCCTTCCTTATGCTAGGTTGTAATTGCAGTCTCTCTAAAAGCAAAGAACAGATCCGTGTGGAGAGTGAAATGTGGTTAAAAAAATTTTGCTGTTCTCTAAAAGATTGCCCTACTATATCTATTTAACATACCTCAGTCACAATGAAAAACATTTTGTATCCACTCCTAGGTGTAGCCCCAAAGGAATTTCAACCAGGTATTCAAACAAATACATGCACACCAATGTTCGTCGCCGTACTCTTCACAGCAGCCAACACAAGGAAACAACCCAAATGTCATCAGGAGATGAATGGATAAACCAAAGGCTGTACAGTCACATGATGGAATATAATTCAGCCCTAAAAAATGAACAGAGGGCTGACACTGGCTACAACCTGGCTGAAATTTGATCACATTGTTAACTGTGAGAGACAGTTATAAAAGGACAGATGTTTTATAATTCTATTTAGAGGAAATACTCGAAACAATCAAACCCATACAGACAGAAAGCAGACTGGGGGTTGTCAGAGGCTGGAGGCAGGAGGGTGAAAAGTGACTGTTTAATAGATATGAGATTTCCATTTGGCGTGATGAAAATAATACTAGAAATAGAAGAGATAATGACTACAAAATATTGTGAAGACATTTAAGACCATCTGAATAAATTGTATGGTCTAAAATGATTAAAATGGGAAATTTGATGCTATCTGTACTTTACCACAATAAAAGATAATTGTGGAAGAAAAATATAGCTTTTAGTAGACAATTCAAAGCAAATCTTAAATATGTTTTACGAAATAGGAGGACACTACTTCTTTTCCCATAATCTTACTTTACTGAAGCTGCTGTTGTTCCCATTTCCATTTTTTTCCCAAATATCTGAAATAAAAATACTGCAAAAGATTAAGTTAAATAATTTGCTATCATGCTTAGTCACTCAGTCATGTCCAACTCTTTGCAACCTCGTGGACTGCAGCCCAGCAGGCTGCTCTGTCCATGGGGATTCTCCAGGCAAGAATGCTAGAGTGGGTTGCTGTGCCCTCCTCCAAGGAATCTTCCCAACTCAGGGATCGAACCCAGGTCTCCCACATTGCAGACAGATTCTTTACCATCTGAGCCACTATTTGCCATTAGGATACTTACATAATGTAGGATCAAAGAGTTTACAAAATTGATAATGACAGTGAGGACGATGACTGAATTCTGAGTTATATTATGTGAAAGGCTGAGACATTTTTGCTATTTTAGCTCATCTCATCCTCTTTCAAATGTGATGAGATTGGTGCTGATACCATTCCCATTTTACAGAAATGGGCCTTGCAACCAGTTACTGGTTCGATGTCACATGGACAGCAGAGGGAACAGTGAGATGTAAACTCAGAAGTTCAGGCTAGAAGGTCTGAGATTTTGAGCAACTGCATTTCGGATGCATGGGATATTGTAGACCGCTAAGTTCAGGCCCTTTTCAAAAAAATATTTTTATTTTTATTTATTTATTTATTTTTTAGCTAGTGATTTTTATTTTATTTTATTGTTTTTGCCATACATTGTCATGATATCACCATGGGTTTACATATGCTTCCCCTCCAGAACCCCCCTCTCTCCTCCCTCCCCCCCAGGAAATCTCGCTGTACCAGCCCCCAGCATCAATCCTGGGCTGGCGATTGATTAGACACATGAAAACAGTGTGGAGGTTCCTTAAAAAGCTTCAAACAGACCTGCCATATGACCCAGCAATCCCACTGCTGGACATATACACCGAGGAAACCAGAATTGAAAGAGCCACGTGTACCCCAATGTTCATCGCTGCATTGTTTACAATAGCCAGGACATGGAAGCAACCTAGATGCCCATCAACTGATGAATGGATAAGAAAGCTGTGGTACATATACAATAATGGAATATTACTCAGCATTAAAAAAAATTCATTTGAAGCAATTCTACTCGGACGAAACTGGAGCCCATTATCCAGAGTGAAGTAAGCCAGAAGCAAAAACAACAATACAGTATATTAACGCATATATATGGAATTTAAAAAATTATTTTTAATTGGAGGTTAATCGCTTCACAGTGGTGTGCTGTCCTGTGCCGCACACCGAGGCGAATCAGCAGTGTTTATACATCCCCTCCCTCTTGAGCCTTCCTCTCACCCAGTCCGCATCCCACCCCCTAGGTCATTCCAGAGCCCCAGGCTGAATCCCCTGTTCACACAGCGGCTTCCCACTGCCTGATTTACATACGCTAATGTCAGCGCTCCCCTCTCAGTTCCTCCCACCCTCTCCTCCCCGCTGTGTCCACAGGTCTCTTCTCTACCTCTGCATCTCTGTTGCCCTGTAAATAGGTTCATCGGTACCACGTTCTAGATTCCATGTGTGTGTGCTAGTTTTCTCTTTCTGACTTGGTTTACTCCGTATAAGAACCTCTCTAGGTTCTTCCACCTCAGTTCAACCGGCTCAAATTTGCTCCTTTTTATGGCTGAGTAGGGGCTTCCCAGGTGGCTCAGTGGGTGAAGAGTCTGCCTGCAGCTTAGGAAACGTGGGTTCAATTCCTGGGAAGGTCCCCTGGAGGAGGGCATGGCAAACCACTCTAGTCTCCTTGCCAGGAGAATCCCACAGCCCCAGGAGCTTGGTGGGGTGCTGTCCATGGGGTTGCAAAGAGCAGGACACGACTGAAGCTAAGTGGTAGCATGCACGCAAGCACATCTCTCCTAAAGAGGATTTTACTGACCAGGAATAGGTTCACAGAGTATGTAAATCTCACTGTGACTTCATTTACATGACAATCCCCCATTCCACTGGGTTCTGACAACTTTCCTGTCCACTATGGGATGTTTATTGGTTCATTATTTGTAAAATAGTAAAACCTCATCCGAAAAAAGAAGAAAAAAAAAAAAAGCGTATTGTGTTTTTCATTTCAAAACCGCCCCAGGGCCCTGCGGGGTATATTAAATCTGTCTCTTTGCCGTATATCTCGCTGTCCATTTTACTTGAAACCAGGTGTTTTGTATATTGAACTTTTTAACACCGCGGGGAGGTAAGTATGCACAGCTGGAGGTTTATGCTTCACACATTTTCATGTTGGAGAACAAGAAGCGGCCCCCAGGAGTAACTCCTCCAGCAAGGAGCAGGGGGGGCCGGGCGAACAAAGCGCTTCTGTATCTGGTGGCGGGGTGCGGGCCGGGTGATGTCTCGGATGTGGACCCGCATGCAAAGTGGCTGCAGGCGACGCCGAGACAAAACGTGGCAAGGGATCGAAGCACCCAGGTTCTCAGATCAATCAGGAGCGATGAGGCTGTCACCGCACAGAAGGGCCGAGACGCAGCATCAAAGCCGGGAGGGAGAGGGGAGAGGCTTTTTGTCCGCCTGGCTTTTGTCTTCTTAACCAGCCCCAGGAGCCAGCTCACATCCCCCGTGAAAGGCCGAGTTAATCTATTTCTAGTGAACATTGTTCGGCTGTGTGTAGTCAGCTCCACCATCATTAAAGAAAAATAACTAGGTTGGCAGGACCGAAAAAAAAAAAAAAAAAAAAGCCTTGATTTTCCTGTGGGGTGTGCTTTGTCAAAAGAGGGATTTTCTGCCTGTGTCATTGTCCGCCCGACAGGGAACGAGGGACCGACCTCCCACCACAGACTCACGAGCTGCTCTAAGCTTCTCAGCATCCCCATGAGCTGTGTGGAGCCAGAAGGAAGATGCTTTATGAAAAAACACGGCCTTTCCAATGCATTCTCTTCTGGATTCAGTTTCCCTTCTGAAGTCTTAAGAAATTCAAGAACAACAACAACAAAAGCACTTTCCCACACTTGGGTTGGCTTTCCTGGAAGAATTGGTCATGGTATCGCAGGGGGATTTTTGTTCCTTGTGGACGTGGAAAGAGATACAGGGCAGAGTTAGTGGAGAGTTAGTGCAAGGTTAGGGGGGATGTCTTTATCATTTCTTTGTATGTGGCTTTGATGTCAAGAAAGTTTCATTATAGATCAACCTCTCCTCTATGGAGATCCTATTGCATTTAGTCAAATGCTGATTCAGATTGTCCGTCATTTGAGGGCGGGTCTGTAGTCAGCATCATTGTGTGTGTGTATGCTAAGTCACTTCAGTCGTGTGACTCTGTGAGGCCCTTTGGACTGTAGCCCACTAGGCTCCTCTGTCCATGGGATTCCCCGGACGAGAACCCTGGAGTGGGTTGTCATGCATTTCTCCAGGGGATCTTCTCAACCCCAGGATGGCACCCACGTCTCTTGTCTCCTGCGTTTGGCAGGTGGGTGCTTTACCACTAAGTCCACTTAGGAAGCCTGGAGCCGGTTGCCATTTCCTTCTCCAAGAGACCTTCCTGACCCAAGGATCAAACCTGCGTCTCTAAAGTCTCCTGGATGGGCAGGTGGTTTCTTTACCATCAGTGCCACCTGGGAAAGCCTGGGCATCATCTTTGCCTCAAGCTAAATGAAGCCCCCCTTTTAGCATGGATAATGCTGCTCTAAGACCTCACAGGTTCACTCTGCTTAACATTGAAGGCGGTTTGGTGAGCCATGCAGTGGCTGAGTGCTCAATTCTATATAGCTCCAACAAATGGCCCCAATGAGTTTGCCTGCCAAGGAAAAAGTAGATAAATAAATACGAACTCTTTAAAAATTTAAAAAAGCCACACCAGCAATACCAAGTAAAGAGAGACTTTGGCAACACATCTTCATTGCACAGATATGAGATAGTCACTCATATTTGACCAGAGGAAGGAAAATCTTAAAATAAAGCTTGGGGTTTTTAAACTATTTTTCCCCAATGATTTTTGGAAGTTTGAGATTTCTCTGAACTTAAACTGAGGCTCATGGAGTTTTACTTGCAATGCTGGAAATACGCTTTCTCTTCCCAGTGTGAGGGTGGGTCACAGCTTCATGTTGGAAAAATGGCTGGGGGGTTTCCTTGGACTTGTAGAACAGGAATCTGCTTCTCCCTGGATTCTCAGGGCACAGAACTACCCCATGGATGTGACAGGATGTCATTTTCAGTTTATGGGGCAGCATCTTGAGAAGTCGATGATGGAAGGGAAAAGAGTGAGAAATTCCAGGGAAGATTCCAGATGGAAAATGATGATCCAGCATGGAGGATGGGCTTGTAAATGGTGTGTAAATGTCAAGGTTCTATGAGCTCAAGGTGACAAGACAAATGATGCAAATCAGTGCCTTTCCCCACAGGACACCAGGAAGTCCTTATTTTATTCTCACCTCCCCGCCCCCAACACCTGTGCACATAATACATATCTTTGCACTTAAATCTATGGCGATTATTTAAGAGTCTGTTGCTGCTTCCATCTGCTTAGAGGCCAAATTACAATTCTCTCCCTGGCTATAGTAGGCTTTCTAGTTTATGCCATAATTTCTACTGATTTCATGTGAACCAAAGTGGACAGTTTTAAGATTTTACCAAACCTTGAAATATTGAAGACTCTCTTTCAATTTCTAACCTTCTATCCTAACTGACTACTGAGCAGCTGAACTGAACTGAGCCCTAACTGAAGACGTGTTGGACCTAGAAACTGAAGTCTCACATTCAGTTACTTAGTTGTGTCCGACTCCTTGTGACCCCATGGACTGCAGCATGCTAGGCTCCCCTGTCCTTCACTAACTCCCAGGGTTTGGTCAAATTCATTTCCATTGAGTCAGAGATGCCATCCAACCATCTCATCCTCTGCCACTCCCTTCTCCTTTTGCCTTCAGTCTTTCCAGCATCAAGGTTGTTTCCAGTGAGTTGGCTCTTCACATCAGGGTGGCCAAAGTATTGAAACTTCAGCATCAGTCCTTCCAATGAATATTCAGGGTTGATTTCCGAATCTCATGTGCATAGGCCTAAATGAGAACACAGAATCATCCCTTCAGTTATTTATGAACAAGCATTTTAAAGGTATTAGTAATTATTCTAGACAAATTAATGGGCCCTGAACTGTGTCCCAAAGATACAGGAATAAATAAAATGTGGTCTCTATCTTTAAGAAACTGGTAGACTAAATCTCATTTACAATATAATTTTCAAAGCCCAGTTCTATTATATCTTTCATTTTCCACTTAAATATTTTATGGATTTCTGCCTTAAAGAACTTTGAAATTTTAGTTACAGGTCATCATACATATTTTAGGCCATTTGGAAAGGTAACTTCTACCAGCTGGACTATAGCAGACTGTAGCCAGTAACTCCATAGGAAATGAAAAAATGAAATTAAAATAAGGCAATATTTATATATACAGAGATCTCACAGACCAGCAGGTAACTTTAGGGGAAACTACATGCTAATGCAGGCGTGCTCTGTGATAGGAGAGCTAGCAGTGAGGTGTGTGATGCTAAGCTTTTGTGAAAGTTACTTCATTCTGCTTACTTGAATCAAAAGAGTTATTTTCAAGCTGTGCTGTGTGAAATAATGTTCCACTCTTTGCAACCCCATGTAGCCCAGCAGGCTCCTCCGTCCATGGGATTCTCCAGGCAAGGATGCTGGAGTAGGTTGCCATTTCCTTCTCCAGGGGATCTTCCCGACCCAGGGATCGAACCCATGTCTCTTGCATCTCCTGCACTGCCAGATTCTTTTCCACTGTGCCACCTGGGAAACCTGAACTAGATCTCTTAGTTTGTGTTTGAAGATGTCAGCCTAGTTGACCTGATTGACAATCATCAAAAGAGCTTCAATTTGATTACAATTTCTTCACGCCTCCTTCATTTGATTTATTCATTTATCCATTCATTCATTCCCTTGTCATTCATTTATAACAAACCACGTCTTGAAATCTAATATCTGGTGCTACTTTACCAGATATTAATTTAAGAAGAGACTCAAGATTCTTTTCTAAAAGACAAGCATGCTTTCTCTTGGCTTTTAGACCATGTGGCTTCTTGAAAGACAGGCATGGCAGCAGATAGCCTTGCTGATGAGTGCTTTGGAATAAGTGACTTGTGAGGACTTTTTTTTTTTTTTTTTTAGGTAAACATAAGTGAAAGTTAAAAGACATTCAGGGATAGTATGCAAACTGGTTTCCAACCAATGAGACTCTTCAAGGAACAGCTTTTCTTATGCCCCAGAGTTCTTCTGTGTTCCCTCTCTCTCCCTATTAATTTTTTTTTTCAGGATACAATCAAGTAAGTTTAATTGACTTTTCCATGCCCACTTAATCTCTGAAAACTCTGTGCAAATGTTCATTGGCAGTGTCAGACCCTTAGTATTGCTGAGGTCCTTGAAATTTAAGCTTTCTATTTTTGAGTAAAGTTTATATCATTTTTGGTGAAAATTGTTATGACTGAATGTCAATAATTTCCATGAAGATAGAATTTTAATCTAGACTGAATGCCATCTCTTGTGGGGGAAAAAAAAAAAATGTTTCCTAAAGATTTACATATACACATGTTTACAGTGATGTTTACCCAGCATGAGGATCTTGGAACAAGGGGACTTGTTTGCAGTACATGTAATGAGCTTTCTGTGCTAGAGTTCACTTTCTTTTGAAATCCCAAACAAAGAAAATGTCTGTTAAGGGAGCTCTCCAAATCTTGCCACAAAGTGGACCCTCTCCAAACACTAGGAGAAATCTCAGGCCTTGACTGGGGTAAGTGGTTCATTGCAGAGTTCATGACGAAATACTGGAAACCAGGGTGGGTGTTTCACAAAGGGTGTTATGTTGTACAATGGGTTTCCTTTAGACTTCAGGAGGCCAGCATTTCATTTTTAGCAATATCTGCAAACATCCTTAATGCCTAGAGAAAATGTAACACTTTTACATTGTTTGATAAAGATATCTGCCCTATTAAAAAGAATCAATATCATCAGATAAATGCACTTAGAGCAGTGAGGGGAAGCATACTGCCTGAAATGGTATCTAAGGGTGAGAGGAAACACTACTTGTATGGAAATAGTCTAGAGATAAATATAAACATATTCTTCCTTCCTCATTTTAAGTTGTTCTCTGAGTGCAAACATAAAATCAAAGCATCACTAGAAGTGCATATATTTATGGAAAGAAATATTATATGTATTGAATGACTGGTGTAAAATAAGATTAAGGATAAATTATAATCCAGGTAATTGAGAGAGCAGAGTTTATTCCTATTTGAAGATGTCCAGGTTTGTGGTTCTCAATCAAGAGGAAATGAATAGCCATTGACTTTCATCAAGTTTCATCTCCTCAGGGTACATGCCCAGTATATGTAGCTTCCCAGATGGTGCTAGCGGTAAAGAACCCGCCTTCCAATGCAGGGGACATAGGCGATGCGGGTTTGATCCCTGAGGGCATGGCAAGGGCACAGCAGTGGGCTCCAGTATCCTGGCCTGGAGAATGCCATGGAGCCTGGTAGGTTACAACCCACAGGGTGGCAAAGAGTCAGACAACGAAGCGATTTAGCAGGCACTCACTCACATCTCCTCAGGGTATATGCCCAGTAGTGGGATTGCTGGGTTTTAGGGTAGATTTATTCCTAGTTCTTTAAGGAATCTCCATACAGTTCTCCATAAGGACTCTATTGGTTTACATTCCCACAAATGCAGGAGGGTTCCCTTTTCTCTACATTCTCTCCAGCATTTATTGTGTGTAGACTTTTCTGATGATGGCCATTCTGATTGGTGTTAGGTGATACCTCATTGTAGTCTTGATTTGCATTTCTCTAATAAGTGCTGTTGAGCATCTTTTTCATGCGTTTATTAGCCATCTGTTTGTCTTCATTGGAGAAAGATCTGTTTAGGTCTTCTGCCCATTTTTGGTTTGTTTGTTTTTCTGATATTGAGTTGTATGAGCTGTTTATATATTTTGTAGATTAACCCTTGGTCAGTGGCTTCATTTGCAATTATTTTATCCCATTCTAAGGGCTGTCTTTTCATATTGTTTATAGTTTCTTTTGCTGTGCAAAAGCTTTTAGGTTTTATTAGTTCCCACTTGTTTATTTTTATTTTTATTTCCATTAATCTAAAAGGTGGGTCAGAGAGAATCTTGCCATGATTTATGTCAAAGAGTGATCTGCCTATGCTTTCCTCCAAGAGCTTTATAGTTTCTGGCATTACATTTAAGTCTTTAATCTATTTTGAGTTTATTTTTGTGTATGGTGTTAGGAAGTGTTCTGATTTCATTTTCTTACACATAGCTGTCCAGTTTTCCCAGAACCACTTATCAAAGAGGTTATCTTTTCTCCATTGTATATTCTTGCCTCCTTTGTCAAAGATAAGGTGCCCATAGGTGCGTGGGTTTGTCTCTAAAAGACATATGTAACCCAAAGTTCATTGCAGCAGTATTTACGATAGCCAGGACATGGAAACAACCTAGATGTCAACCAATAGATGGATAGATAAAGAAGTTATCAGTTCAAGTCCCCGTTTTCAATTCTTTTGGGTACGCATGAGAAATGGAGTTGCTGGATCATTTCATACTTCCTTCTAATTTTTTGAGAAATCACCATACTACTTTTTACAGTGGCTGTACCATGTTACATTCACAGGAGTGATGTGAAAGTTTTCCAATTTCTCCACATCCTGACCAACACTTTTTTCTTTTTGTATGTTTGCTTTCTCATTTTTTCTTTTTGTTTTCTCTTTTTTTATATAGTAACCATCTGAATGGGTGTAAAATTAAATCTCACTGTGGGTTGAAGGATTGATGCTGAAGTTGAAACTCCAATATTTTGGCTACCTGATGCCAAGAGCTGAATTATTGGAAAAGACCCTGATGATGGGAAAGAGTGAGATTGCATGGAGAAGTGGGATGGTAGAGGATGAGATGGCTGGATAACATTTCTGATTCAAAGAATATGAATTTGAACAAACTCCTTGAGATAATGAAGGACAGGAAAGACGGGTATGCTCGGGGTCCACGGGGTTGCAAAGAATTAGACAGTACTTAGTGACTGAACAACAACAATGATTACTGATGTAGAGTATCTCTTTGTAGTATTTCAAAAATCATGCTTCTATAGGCAGGGACCTCAAATAACATATTTGTCTAATGACTTGTTGATGTGAAGCGTAGTTCTGATGAATTCCAGTCCTGGCTCTGTGTAGAGCTAGATATGTTTCGAAAACACTCTATATCCCAGAATTATGAGATTGGCTACGTTTTCATCATTGAAAATTTCTCTGGAGTGCTGATACTGAACCATTCTTGTTTTCTTGACAAGTAAAGCTATGTTTTACTGTAAATAGGACCCAGTATTGACACATAAACTATTTTATACACACAGCCTCTATTCTGCACCTTATATTACAAGGTCTGTGGATTTCCTATAACATTGCAACATGATATTAATTTTAAGAAAGATTTAAAATTAGCCACATTACTATGCCAGTTTTCCATATTAAGGAAAATAAAAATGAGAAAAGGTAAACATATTACTGGAGAAATACATTTCTTTTGTAAATCCATGATTGAAAGAAAAATCACCTGGAACTTTAAAGTATCAACACTAAATTACTATTATTTAGCAAGTGCATTATGTTTTGAAGCTTTTTTCCCCAATAAAAACAAAGTTCCTAATAGGGCTTTGTGGTTGCTCAGATGGTAAAGAATCTGTCTGGGATGTAGGGGACCTCAATTCAATCCCTGAGTTGGGAAGATGCCCTGGAGAAGGGAATGGCTACACAACTCCAGTATTATTGCCTGGAGAATTCTATGGACAGAGGAGACTGGCTGGGTCACAAAGAATCAGACACAACTGAACAACTAATACACAACACCAAAGTAGCTTACCTGTAACAGAAGGCGGAAGAAGAGGGCCCCATTTCTTCAAGAAGAGAGCATTCTAAGGCAGAGCAGTTTAGCAGTTAGGGTATATTTAATCATGCAGGTCCCCTGCCACCACGCTGACCCCTGGGTACTACATATACAGCATACAGGGCTGCTGGTTTTGCAGTATAGCTTCTTTGATCCAATTTTATGTTACTTAAAATAAGTGAGGATATGTAGAAAGTAAAGAAGTATCAAATATAAACATAATGTATGTTCATACTTTGTTTTATATCCATCTATTCTATATGCAGGCTTCCCTGGTGGCTAAGATGGTAAAGAATCTGCCTTCAATGCAGAAGACCTGGGTTCAATTGCTGGGTTGGGAAGATCCCCTGCAGAAGGGAATGGCTACCTACTTCAGTATTCTTGCCTGGAAAATCCCATAGACAGGAGTCTCGTAGGCTACAGTCCAAGGGGTCGCAAAGAGTCGGATGTGAACTGAATGATTAGCCATCTATATACTCTGTTTTAAGGGGCTTTGCTTGTTTGTTTAACACATCAATGACTTAAGACAATGCTATGCAGATCAGTGGGGCTTTTTTCTCTGCTTAACCCCTCCTTTTCAATCCCAGCTGTGTTGGCCTCTGTGAACTCCTATGTCTTTCTCATGAGCTCAGACAGCCCTTGCTCCCACCAGCCCCCCAGCTCAGAGTATACTTTCCTTCTTTTCAACACAGTTCAAATATTGCCTTCAAGCAAAAAAAAAACCCAATAATGTTGTTCACTCATTTATTTTCTTTCTTTGATGGTCACAGTCCTGTGCTGCCTGGTGACCAGTGGTTAAAAATATAATTTTGTATATTTGCCCAATATTTTACTTGTTTAAAGCAGGAAATAATTCCCATCCCAGTTATTCCTTTTGGGATAGCAATGAATATCCAATAGTTCCTTTTGATTTTTATTCATTTGGATATTTAACCCTTCATTTCTTTATTAATCATATTTTTCAACTTAAAAGTTTAACTGAAAGTTGCTTCTTTAACAAATCTTATTTTCTTAAAGAATATCCATAGTTTTTAATTTCCTGATCTCTGTACCTATCTCTTTTTTTCTCTCCAATTTTGTTTTAATTTTGTGTTCTGTTTAAACTACTTATTACTTGCTCATAAGGCTTGCCTACTTTTAAACCATAACTCTGGATCCTATAATATGTAACATTTTTTCAGACGTTTCCTCTTTCTTGAGCCTTCAGCATGCTGTCATCATTTTATTTTTCTAGTTTCTGTTATAGTTTATTTTTTTCTTTGATATTTTGGAAAAGTGAATATACTATGCGTTCAAATCCTTTGTCAAGCTAGTATATAGCTTTTCCTTGGGACAATTCTGATGAGCTGGCTCTTCTGGAGATCTAGGATAAGGCCACAGTTTAACATCCTTAGTTTCTCAGCCAAAACCAGGGTCTACACCCATCTCCTGGGCTTCACAGGTGGCGCTAGTGATACGGAACCTACCTGCCAATGCAGAAGATGTAAAGGATTCGAGTTCGATCCCTGGAGGAGGGCACGGTAACCCACTCTAACATTCTTGCCTGGAGAATTTCATGGACAGGGAAGCCTCGTGTGCTACTGTCCATAAGGGTGCAAAAAAGTTGGACACAACTGAAGTGACAGCATGCACAGTATACATGCACATCCATCTCCTAGAGCTCTTCCAGTTCCTAGGCAATCTGACATTTGAAACAAAGTTCAAGTCCTCCATTTACCAACTCAAAGGTTTTTGTTGTTGTTGTTTTTTCTCTGTTAATGTGCTTATAGATTTACTGGTGGGGATTTCTCATCCTAGAGTACTTATCCTCTTCAAAGCTCTGAGAGCTACAGTTTATTCTTAGCAGAGACACACTGAGATTGGGGGACTGACAGGATGGGATGTAGAAAGACAACCATAATCTTTGGAAATAAATTAGAACATAGCTGCTCTAATGTCTAGTTTTATAATTTTTGCTTTGTGGTCTGTGGAAGATGAAACACAATTTTTCAGTCTTAAATTCACTGGCAGTGACGTTATTGGAAATTGGCTAATTGGGTTTTTTAAATCTCATTTCATGACATTTGTCGTCAGTGGAAACTCATAGTCAGCGTATTACCCAGAAACTTTCAAGGCTGGCCAACATCTCATCATGATGTATATCCGACATGACATACTCATTGCAGGTCTGAGGTAATCACTGAGCATCTGCACATCCAGTTTCTGTAATTTAAGCTGCAAAAGCTTCATCAACTGGTTGCTTTTATTCTTACCATTCACCATCACACATATCAGAAATTGGAACTTGGAGTATTCAATGTGAAAATCCCTCTTGTACTTTCTTATGAATACCTGGAAATGAATTCTCTTTCTCAGCTGCTATGGTATTTTGACTACTGTATAATTTCCTGTTAAATGTTACCTCAACAAAGGCCTGATGTTCTTTAGAGACCATCATTTAATTCCACTTCTGTTTGTACCATCACTTTCCCTGGAGATGCACTGAATACTTGACATCCCCTTTATTTCTGATCATCTCATCCTCCACTGCCCCCTTTTCCTTTTGCCTTCAATCTTTCCGAGCATCAGGGTCTTTCCCAGTGAGTTAGCTCTTTGTATCAGGTGGCCAAAGTGTTGGAGCTTCAGCTTCAGCATCAGTTCTTCCAATGAATACTCATGGTTGATTTCTTTTAGGATTGACTGGTTGATCTCCTGGCAGTCCAAGGGACTCTCAAGAGTCTTCTCCAACACCACAGTTCAAAAGCATCAATTCTTTGGTGCTCAGCCTTCTTCATGGACCAAACCTCATATCCATACATGACTGCTGGAAAAACCATAACTTTGATTTTGCTAATTTATATGAGCTTCTCTTCATTAATATTAATGATTGATTTTGCAAATTACTAATATACCTACTTTTCATGCATGATAAATAATAATAATATCCAGGGTATTTTCAAATTCTGAAATCCCTAAATGCTATATTAGATTTGGTTCATGGGGAAATAATATTTCTGCATAAGAATTATGAAAGAAATAAACATACTTTAAAGAATAACTTCATTGAATTCCACTTGGAAGGATGCCTTTAAAGAATTCAATTAAATAACTTCTAACATTATTCTGTAGTGGTTTACCACTCCCTTCTCCAGTAGACTACGTTTTGCCACCACGGCCCATCTGTCTTGGGTGGCCCTACATGGCATGGCTCACAGTTTCACTGAGTTAGACAAGGCTGTAGTCCATGTGGTCAGCTTGATTAGTTTTCTGTGATTGTGGTTTGACTGTGTCCATCACAACAAACTGTTGAAAATTCTCAAAGAGATGGGAATACCAGACCTTACCTGCCTCCTGAGAAATCTGTATGCAGGTCAAGAAGCAACAGTTAGAACTGGATGTGGAATAACAGACTGGTCCCAAATCGGCAAAGGAGAACGTCAAGGCTGTATATTGTTAACCTGCTTATTTGACTTATATGCAGAGTACATCATGAGAAACAATGGGCTGGATGAAGCACAAGCTGGAATTTACATTGCCAGGGGAAATATCAATAACCTCAGATATACAAATGGCACCACCCTTATGGCAGAAAGCAAAGAAGAACCAAAGAGCCTCTTGATGAAAGTGAAAGAGGAGAGTAAAAAAGTTGGCTTAAAACTGAACATTCAGAAAACTAAGATCATGGCATCTGGTCCCATCACTTCATAGCAAATAGATGGAGGAACAGTGGAAACAATGACAGACTTTAATTTTGAGGGGCTCCAAAATCACTGCAGATGGTGACTACAGCCATGAAATTAAAAGATGCTTGCCCCTTGGAAGAAAAGCTATGACTCAGCTAGACAGCATATTCAAAAGCAGAGATATTACTTTGCCAGCAAAGGTCCATCTAATCAAAGCCATGTTTTTTTCCAGTAGTCATGTATGGATGTGAGAGTTGGACTATAAAGGAAGCTGAGCACTGAAGGATTGATGCTTTTGAACTGTGGTGTTGGAGAAGACTCTTGAGAGTCCCTTGGACTGCAAGGAGATCAAACCAGTCAATCCTAAAGGAAACCAGTCCTGAATATCCATTGGAAGGACTGATGATGTAGCTGAAACTCGAATACTTTGGCCACCTGATGTGAAGAACTGACTCAATGAAAAAGACCCTCATATTGGGAAAGATTGAAAGCAGGTTGAGAAGAAGATGACAGAGGATGAGATGATTTGATGGCATCACCAATGGGATGGGCATGAGAATGAGTGAGCTCTGGAAGATGGTGATTGCCAAGGAAGCCTGGCGTGCTGTAGTCCAGGGGTTGCAAAGCGTTGTACATGACTGAGTGACTGAACTGAACTGAACTGAACTTTATTCTTTCTTAAATTAGAGAATCAAGTGTAAAGCATTGGATTTAATTGATCTATATGTCCCAAGTTAATGAAGAATTATATATATATATATATATATATATATACACACACACATATATATGTATATTTTGCTCAACTCAAGAAATATCAGACTAAATCATATATCCCTTTTTTGTGTTAATGATGTCCAGCACTCAGTTATGACCCATTACATTGACAGGATGACACTTCCACAATGACTCGGTGGGTAGAGAATCCACTTGCAATGCTGGAGACACAGGAGATGGGAGTTTGACCCCTGGGTTGGGTGGATCCCCTGGGGAAGCAAGTGGCAACCCACTCCAGTATTCTTGCCTGGGGAATCCCGTGGACGGAGGAGAATTGCCACCTTCAGTCCTAGGGGTCACAAAGGTTTGGACGTGACTGAGCAACTAAGCATACACAGTAATGGGATGTTTGATTTCTTAAACAATTTTATTAAGGACTTTCTTATTATTAATTCTTCTGAATAAAAAAAGCCTAAAATAATATGACAATGTCCACAAAATGTATAAATGCTATTACATTCAGCTGGCTTACAATAAGCAAAGGAATCCATTGTAGCTGTAATAAAATTCTATAAAAATGTTCTCTGTTTACAGTGAGACCTGCCAGAGTATATAAAGCTGCCATGAGGTTGGTTCTGCAAAGCTCCTCGTGTGGTGACAGACCTGACCCATCTCTGAGTGAGTCCACAGGGCTGGGATCAGCCTTATCATTATCCTGGTGGTTTAGCCAAACAGTCAAACAGTTTGCAGTGATGTCCTATAATTTGAGATGGAAGCATTTCAAAAAAAGAAAGTCATGATTCCAATGTTCAGGGCCTTTGCCCTTCTGTGTAGCAGTATCTTTGCAGCTGGGTGAGCAAACAACAGTGATTAGATGGTGGGGCTCATCTAGCTCTTGGGCTAAGGAGACCATGATCACGGCCTCAGCTTCTGCACTGACTAGTCTGTGTCAATTCATGGGTTTAAGCTGCTCCCCAACCCAGCTAGCTACAGGCTAAATGCCATCGATCATAAGGATAACAGAGCAAGAAGCTATTGATCTTATGAGAGGAAACACATCCCATTTACCAGGAAAAAAAAAATTATCATATATCTCTCTGACATGATATACTCCGCTGTATAAATTAAAAAAGCAGTGTGACAATATACAGCCTTGAGGTACTCCTTGCACAACAGATATGTTTATCATTATTCATCAAGCTACAATTCAACTGTATATTGGAAAAAGCAAGATTTTCTAACCTTCTATTAAGATAATTTAGCTGTTTAAATTGTTTTATGTTGCATCATCTATAGAAGGACTATTTGTGAAAAGGGGGCTTGATAACTAGAAAGGTAGTGACAAGTGAACGAGCAATGATTAGCAAGTCTTGGCACGCAGATGGGCAGGATCTAGGTACTGTTTGGTGATGGTGCCATCTCAATGATACCTCTTTAAGTTTGTCCTAATCTGTGGATTGCTCCTGAAGATGTATTTTGAGAAGAATAGCAAAGCATTGTGAACATTCTTTACCTCATATAGGACAAAACATTTTGCTATCAAGGACATTTAATGTATTTCTTCAAACTTTGGACCAAAAATAGTCAAATTGGATAAAAAAAAAAAGGCATTCTGCCAACTGTATATGATCATCTCTGGTCATTTGAAGTCAAATCCTGGAAATAGTTTTTAGAACAATTAAAAAATAAGGCATGCCAATCACTCACATGACACATTTGAGTTGCCTCTCTATATAATATCGAGTTAGCCAAAAAGTTCATTCAATTTTAAGCAAAAATAAAAGATGCATTTTTTGTTTTCACCAAGGAATTTATTGAACAAGGTATTCACTAACCTAACAAACTTTTTGGTCAACCCAATATAGGCCTAGTGTGCTTTGGTTCGTGGGGTCTTAAAGAGTCAGAGACAACTGAGTGACTGAACTGAACTGAACTGAATATTTCAAAAATACATAATCGGAGAAAATAATCAAACAGGCTATCATTTGGGTCGAAAAACATTATCTGTTGTCCCTTGTACCACTCAAAGTACTGTATATATTTTTGCATCTAAGATGCCTTGTGTTGTAGCATAAGTTAACACCAAAGAAAAATAAAGTGGCTAAATTGATAAGCCATCAGTTATAAGATGCATTACAGCTTTAGAAATATTATAATATGAAAAAATGACATGCTGTAAAATTAAATAAACTGTTCAAAATGTGCTCATTTATCTTCATCTCTATGCAAATGATTATAGTACAAACCATCAGATTGTCACATGAAGTATGTTTTTTAATAGAACTCCTTCAGATTGAGTCTCATCTCCTCTCTGACTTATTTCACCATAATTCATTCTTCTTCCAGTAATCTTGGTGATCTTTACAAATTGTAAATTTAAATGTGGTAAAAATACTTTTGTAATTTCTCATTGTTCTCATGATAAGATGGCAAAATGGCAGAACTATGGAGATCAGATTGCTTCAAAATTCAGGTCTTTCAAGAATTTCCTGAAGCAAGGTTTGTGTACCATTGAAAAAAATAAACTATGCAAAAGTATCTTTAATTTTTGGTTACTTTCTTGAATTTAAGTGAGTTATTTGAGCAAAGATGCTATGGTAAATTGGATTTCCAAAGTTGCGGACAGCGTACTTCCCATCTTCTCACTGGTTTTTTGGTTTTTTTTAACTTGGTTTTTCAGCTTTTGGGAACTTAGTCCCCAACAACATAGTGACCTGGGCTCTCATAGAGTGAAAGTGTGGAGTCCTAACCATTGGAAAGCCAGGGAATTTGCAGTACTTCTCATCTTAAAGACTTTTTTGCATGATTGCCTTGAATCTCTCTATCAAGAGGGGTGTATATTTCTTCTCTTGGATGCACCTGTTACTTCCTTTGTACTTTGCCCAACAATGTGTGGCAGAAGAAAAAAAAAAAAAACTTTCTTTTTATTTATATATTTATTTATGAAATGTAGTTGACTTACAGTATTACATTAGTTTCAGTTATGCAACATCATGATTCAAATTTTTATAAATCATACTCCATTTGAAGTTATTATAAAATACTGGTTATATTTCCTGTGCTATAGAATATATCATTGCAGTTTATCTTATACTGGTATTTTGTACTTCTTACAGTAGAATACTCAGTTCAGTTCAGTTCAGTCACTCAGTGGTGTCTGACTCTTTGCAACCCATGGACAGCAGCATGCCAGGCCTCCCTATCCATCACCAAGTCTGGGAGTTAACTCAAACTCATGTCCATTGAGTCGGTGATGCCATCCAACCATCTCATCCTCTGTCATCCCCTTCTCCTCCAACCTTCAATTTTTCTCAGCATCAGGGTCTTTTCCAATAAGTCAGTTTTTTGAATCAGGTGGCCAAAGTATTGGAATTTCAGCTTCAACATCGGTCCTTCCAATGAATATTCAGGGCTGATTTCCTTCAGGATGGACTGGCTGGATCTCCTTGCAGTCCAAGGGGATGATACTCAGCCATAAAACTAATGAAATTCTACCATTTGCAACAACAAGGCTGAACCTGGAGAACATTAGTGTGAGTTAGTCACTCAGTCATGTCCAACTCTTTGCGAACCCCTGGACTATAGCTTTCCAGGATCCTCTGCCTATGGACTTCTCCAGGCTAGAATATTGGAGTGGGTAGCATTCCCTTCTCCAGGGAATCTTCCCAGCCCGGGGACAGACACCATGTCTCCTTCATTGCAGGTGGATTCTTTACCATCTGAGCCACTAGGGAAGCCTAGAGGTTATTATGTTGAGTGAAATAAGTCAGACAGAGAATGGAAAATACTATATGTGATCACCTAAACATGGAATAAAAGTAAAACAAATGAATATACAGAACACAGAAGTGAAGTGATGCTACTCCCAAGGCTGGATTTAGAAGATGTCCAATGTTTACTTTCAGGTACTGGAGGTGCTTTCTCTTTGGAAGGCACCAGCCATGCTGTGCAGAAGCCCAGGCAGCCCATGGAGGGTGGGTTAGGCCCCCTGACCTGTTGGCAACCTCCCTTGAACTCCCAGCAGATGGCCAGCAGCTGTGGCACCAAAGGAGTCAGGCCGATTTCAAACCTGCAGCCACGGCCAGCCACAGCTCAGTGTTGCTCAGTAGAACACCCAGTGGAGACCACACCAAGCAGCAGAACTCCCAAGCTGAGTCTTGAGGAGTACTTGGTCTCAGAGTCGGAAGCAAATAAAATGGTATTTTCTCCAGCTTTACTGAGATGTCATTAATCTACAACATTGCATCCTTTTAAGATGTAAGGAAAGTTATGACCAACCTAGACAGCATATTACAAAGCAGAGACATTAGTTTGCCAACAAAAGTCTGTATAGTCAAGGCTATCGTTTTTCCAGTGGTCATATATGGATGTGAGAGTTGGACTATAAGGAAAGCTGAGTGCCGAAGAATTGATGCTTTTGAACTGTGCTGTTGGAGAAGACTCTTGAGAGTCCCTTGGACTGCAAGGAGATCCAGCCAGTCCATCCTAAAGGAGATCAGTCCTGGGTGTTCATTGGAAGGACTGATGCTGAAGTTGAAACTCCAATACTTTGGCCACCTGATGTAAAGAGCTGACTCATTGGAAAATACCCTGATGCTGGGGAAGATTGAGGGCAGGAGGAGAAGGGGACGACAGAGGATGAGATGGCTGGATGGCATCACTGACTCGATGGACATGTGTTTAGGTGGACTCCGGCAGTTGGTGATGGACAGGGAGGCCTGGCGTGCTGCGTTTCATGGGGTCGTAAAGAGTCAGACACTACTGAGCGACGGAAGTGAGCTGAAGATGTGCAGTGTGTTCGTGTGATATATATATTTCAATGGATGTCCACTGTTTAAACAGATTTGGGGATGATTTCTTACGTAGCAACAGATAAGTGAAAGCTAATTTCTACAGGGGAATTTTTCATGGGAATAGTCCCTGATGCTGAGAAAGATTGAAGGCAAAAGGAGAAGAGGGCAGCAGAGGATGATACGGTTAGACAACATTACCAACTCAATGGACATGAATTTGAACAGCTCCAGGAGATAGTGAAGGACAGAGGAGCCTGGAGTGCAGCAGCGCATGGGGTTGCAAAGAGCCAGACGTGATTTAGAGACTGAACAAGAACAACATACCTTGTAAAAAAGAATTAAAAGATGAAGATTGGATTGATCACTGCACATTTCTGGAGAAAGAATCATTTAAACAATATGGTAAAAACACGAAACTACTAGAGCGTGCACATGTGGGCAAAGAAAAGTACTTTTATTTTGATAGATTTTGTTTTGATTTAATTTGGCAGCAAGCTAGATTGACCATGGATTAAGTTATGACTCTGCCATTTTGCTTTCTTTTTCACTTAAAAGAATAGGATTTTGACTAAAGAAATAGTTTCAGAATGGAGAACCAGCAAAGGGAAGTGTCCTGTGATGGTCACTGGTGAAAGAAGAAACATAGGAATACCAGGAGTAATTTGAGGATTTGTGTGTGGTTATGTGTGTGTGTGTTTGCTCAGTTGTGTTTGACTCTTTGCGACCTCACGGACTCTCGCCCACCAGGCTCCTCTCTCCATGGAAATCTCCAGATGAAACCACTGGAGCAGGTTGCCCTTTCGTACTCCAGGGTATCTTCCCAACCCAGGGATTGAACCTGTGCCTCCTGCATTGGCAAGCACATTCTTTAAGACTAGGACCACCTGGGAAGCCCAGTTTGGGGATGAAGAGTCTAAAATGACTCATGCAGACTCCTCGCTTGTACACTCACAAAGTAACTATAACACCAGTGTGACAGACTTTGGCCTCTTAATTGTGCCTCAGTCAACAGATTTCTTTTTTTAATGTATACATATATTTATGTGGGCCATTTTTAAAGTCTTTATTGAATTTCTTACAGTATCATTTCTGTTTTATGTTTCAGTTTTTTGGCCATAGGACATGTGGGATTTTAGCTCCCCGACCAGGGATTGACCCTGCACCCCCTCCATTGGAAGGCAAAGTCTTAACCACTGAACAGCCAGGAAAGTCCCAAGAGTTAAGATAAAGCAATCCCTGTGACTCGGCCAGTGCCCGGACGTGTGACAGAGGGTGGGAGACCAAGGGTACACGGGTTCTGCCCCTTTCCAAGTTACCTGCTTGTTACTCCCTTTGCCTGCACAGCAGAGAAAAGGCTGAGAAAACTAAGTATGGTTATTTTTGCAAACTGAGATGCCAAGTTCCCAGTTCCTGGAGATTACAAGATGATTTGAGGAGATTTAAATGACGATTTTCAATTCTAGTAATTTTCGTTTAACCTCTGACTTTTGAGCTTAATCTCAACTTAAAACACAACTCTGCTATGAATCAATGGGTGCCTGGTATGAGCAGCAAGGGATTGGAATCAGATAGTCTGGGATTTGATTCAGAGCTCTTCAAATGCCAGTCTTGTGCTCTGTAATACCCTCCTCATTTCATAAATGCAGGTCAGGCTATTGTAAGGATTAAAGAGAATTTGTGTATACATGTGTGCACCTTCTGGTGTGTCATCTGACACTTATAAAGTACAGAAGTGGCGAAACCATCGGTACGTCAGCTAGATCTGCTGAGAGGACTGGGTTAATGCCTGTCCAGAGCACTGTGAATCTCTCTTCTTTGCACTTCTATCTCCATAGCGTCTCTAATCTCTTTTCTTTTATTGGTATGTCCTGCAGTTCTGAGCTCAAAAGCTGTGATTTAGCAAGAATGGAAAACAAAACAATATCATTTCCCTGAAGGAAGCCTCCCTTAGGATTTCTGCTCTAAGAGGCTCTGAAGGTCATTATCGAGTGTAGAGAGAGAAAATGGGAGAATCAGGCTGAAGAGCTTCTAAATTTGTTGAAATTGTGATAAAGAAATTTTATTTTTCAGGAAATATGAAATAAATTATGGAAAAGAAAGACAAAAATCAAAATTAATATATGTTTATTTTTAGAAATTGTACTATCAAGTCTTAAACTTTCATTGAAGGAACAAGGTCAACGATGTAATAAAACATTTTTAAAATATTGATGTTCACTAATATTCTAGGTGCTGCTGGAAATGCATTAAAGATGGAATTACCAATTATATAACACATCAGTGGTCTTGGAAGGTTAGAGTGCCCTTGGAACTTGCTGAGATTACTACTGATTGGTAATTGGAGAGAAATTCCATGCAGTCAGATTAATAGTTCACATTACATCTGTCATATGAGTATAACCATAAGTATTATGGTTCAGAAATTCATCTGATGTAACTTTCATGTCATTTATCTCAGGAAACCCAAGTTATGGGGAATGACAGTTTTCCTTACCTTAAAACTGTCTAAATTGCTACTGTATTTGTTAATATTTTAGGTGCCTGACATAATATAAGTGGAAATAAATAACAAATCTGTTAAGTGAGCAGAATAAACTGGTATTTAATATATTTAAAATTGTTCAGTTGCTAGCAATGCTTATGAGGAAAAATACTTTAACACAAAGAAATATTGTCAGTGGGATACATTATTTGATATTTTGTAATATTTAAGAAATTGTAGAAATTCTGATAAAAGAACATCTGACATCTTATATTACATCTGAGACAAAGAAAGATGGATAAAGCCTGTCAGATAGTTTAGCTTTTGATATTGATGACAAGGCAAAACTTTAGAAAAACCTTGCCAAATTCTCATATATTGACTGAATCACAAAAGTTATGTAAATGGCATGAATATCTGCATCATCTTGTAAATGACCATTTTAGCTTTACACATCTGTGCATTTATCTGCCGTTACTCTATATCACTGGCCCCGTTTATGTGTTGACAACTTTCGTTGTAAACTACCCTTTGCCTTTACCTCTTCCTAAGATACCATGTATCACGTTTTTAAATGAAGCCTTTCACTCCGGGACGTGATTCAATTTTACTTTGTGTGCTGTATTCATTCATCCAATAAACACTTGCAGTTGTTGATACGCCACAGCTTATTATCTACCCAAGGAAGAGGAGCCTGGATCCTAGAGATAAGGCCCTTCAGTTCCTCTCATCTGTCAGCAATAGTTCCCAGGTAGACATGGATGACATCATGCCGAGCAGAAGGGACGATGCACCCAAAGGCCAGAAGCATGAAGCATTGTGTTTGTAAAATTTAAATTCCCCAAACTTGTATCTAGATAGAAAAACTCAATTAACCAAGAGTGGTCGGGTTTCTCAGGCCATCTCTTATGACTTAATTGCTTTGGGTCAACATGAGTACTTAATATTTACTGAGTAGTTAAGGTGCCCTGGCTTCCCTGGTGGCTCAAATAGTAAAGAATCTGCCTCCAGTGTAGGACACCTAGGTTCGATCCCTGGGTTGGGAAGATCCCCTGGAGAAGGGAATGGCAACCCACTCAGTAGTCAGAGAATTTGATGGACAGAGGAACCTGGCAGGCTATAGTCCATGGGGTCACAAACAGTCAGACACAACTGAGTGACTTACACTTTCGCTTCTAAGATGCTGTAGGCTCTGTGTTAATCATATTACATTAAGCTGCTCTATATAGCACAGGGCGCTCAGCTCAGTGCTCTCTGATGACCTAGAGGGGTGGGATGGTAGGGAGAAGGAGGAAAGTACAAGAGCAAGGGGATATATGTGTACATATGGCTGATTCACTTCGTTGTACAGCAGGAACTAACCCAACATTGTAAAGCAATTATACTCCAATAAAAAAATCATTCATTAATAATCAATTAATAATGATGGTAACCCTTTGTGATAGGTTGTATTGTGGTCCCTATTTTAAACATCGGTAGATGCAGAGCTGTGAAGTAGCCTGCTAGAGGTCTGACCCCCAGTGAGCCAGGGTTACTGTTTCAAACCTGAAGCTCTGATTCTTAACCATCCCCGTGCTGAGCCCTTTGAGCTGCAGTAGTTTCAGTGGTAACACAGAGAAAATTCTTTCTCCATAGAGCTGTTACAAAGATCAAATCTCCTAATCTCTAAACCCATTTCAAAAGAGGCCATCCTTTTGCCCAAAGGTTGCAAAAACGTTTGCCATCCTCCAGACTGAAGGGCCCCCAAACAGAGGACACAGATGGCAAGCAGAGTGAGGACTGGCTTTCAGGAGCCGCTCACCCGTCACCTGGCAAACTCATCTCCTATGCCCGGGGGTCACGGCATACAGCAACTGGTTACTTCTTTCCACAGCCAATTTTGTTGCTTGTTCTTCATTCAGTTCATACCAGATCACTTGGGATCGTTGGGTTTGCCCTACCTTTGTTTCTGTGATGTTTGGGAAGTCTGCCTCTTCTGTCTAGGAAGACCACCTCAACTATTTTGTCTAACCAACTTCAACTGCTCCACCAAATATCAGATCACCATCTCCAAAGCCTTGTTTTACAACCTGCTTGAACCCAAAGTCGTCGTCTTTCATATTTCCCTAGCACCTTAGTCCTGTCTTTGTTAGAACACAGCTCATGCTACTTTGTATATATATATATATATACATATTTCTGGTGGCTCAGACAGTTAAGAATATCCCTGCAATGCAGGAGACCTGGATTCAATCCATGGGTCAGGAAGATCCCCTGGGGAAGGAAATGGCAACCCACTGCAATATTCTTGCCTGGTAAATCCATGGTTAGAGGAGCCTGGTGAGCTACAGTCCATAGGATCTTGAAGAGTCATATATTTTTATATCTGTTTTCCTTTTCAGTCTCTGAAACACTTAGCAGGGGAACTTCTGGTTCATCCTCATAGCCTCATCATACTTTGCTACACATACTAAGTGAAAGTGAAAGCGTTAGCCTCAGTCATGTCCAACTGTTTGTGACCCTGTGGACTGTAGCCTGCCAGGCTCCTCTGTCCATAGGATTCTCCAGGCAAGAATATTGGAGTGGATTGCCATTCCCATCTGGATCTTCCCAACCCAGGGGCTGAATCCACATCTCCTGCATTGGCAGGCAGATTATTTACATTCTGAACCACAAGGAAGTCCGCAATTACTAGGTGCTTAGGAAATGCTTGTTTGGTTGATTTAAACAAAATTGTATAGGTAACTAATACAAATGTTATCCTTCCTCCTTAAAATTAATGATGGAAAAAGCAAACAATAAATAAAAGCAAGAAGGTAAGCATTGCTAGGCCTCACATTCTTTGCTTTATTCAGTATGATGACTTATACTGAGTCCTATACATCTTCGATGGGAATATTGCATTTTTTTTTCTAGTCATCCTACTTCTCTCTACTTATCTGAGGGTTATTTTCTCAATAATTGAGAGTGTATTCATTTAACCTTCTGTCATTTACAAGATGCTTATAATTTTGATTCACAATAAGAATGACTCCATACAATGGAACAGGCTGACAGAACTGAATTGGAGCTTTCAATTCTGACTTGATTTGATTGCCCAGGGTACAGAAAGAAAGGTAATAGGGGACACAGAGAAGTATATCATGACAATGACACTTAATAACTTGCCCAAAGATTGAGGGGTTTTTGGACATTATCTACATTTCTTCATAGAGCAGAATGAATAAAAATCCTCCAGAGTAAGATTATCTGAGGCAAACGTAATATTTCCCCCTTTTGTCCAGGACAGAAAGAACATTTGGTACTTATTGTATGCTTCTCTGTTGAGTAGTTATATCCTAGTTTTATTCAGAGATTTTTCTTCTACTACACAGCTCTTGTGTAGGAAAAAAAAGGACCGATATATGGTTCATTTTCATTTATTATTTGCACCTAACATTGTGTTTCGGAGAAGGCGATGGCAACCCACTCCAGTCCTCTTGCCTGGAAAATCCCTAGGATGGAAGAGCCTGGTAGGTTGCAGTCCATGGGGTCATGAGGAGTCGGACGTGATTGAGCGACTTCACTTTCCCTTTTCATTTTCATGCACTGGAGAAGGAAATGGCAACCTACTCCAGTGTTCTTGCCTGGAGAATCCCAGGGACAGGGGAGCCTCGTGGGCTGCCGTCTATGGGGTCGCATAGAGTTGAAGCAACTTAGCAGCAGCAACATTTTTTTGCTTCTCAAAGAAATTTACTCAAGAAAATCACAAAAGACCAATGAATTAGTCATTACATGCATTCCATATATCCATGAAAATACAGTAATCAGTTTGCAAAACTTTACAAGGACAATATTGATAATTATCAAAGAATGATTTAAACATAGGAGTGTAATCATCATCAAAGCTATTGAGTTCAACTTTAGTTCTGCACATTTTTGCCTTCAAAGACTGAGGTTTGAAAATTCTGCTTCTCATTGTATCATGCTAATATTAATAGAATTTCTTCAGTTTGGAAAGTGTCACCAAACTCCTTGGTACTTTGGACAGTGTGTGTGTTGAAGGCAAATTTACCTAATAATGTCAAAGAAAAAGACAAGGCAACCAATTTAAGGAGAATTTTACCAGTTGCCTTGTCTCTCTATGAAGCTGAATATGAACTTGCTAGAATGCAGTGAATTTATTATAGAAGAATGTGCTTGAATGTGTAGTATATATTCAACTATTTCATGTAACCTGAACTTTAAATTTTAATGGTCTTATGCTCAACAGAACAATGTCATAATAATTTTAGCTGTGTCAGCTTAGTCACTCAATCATAGTCTGACTCTTTGTGACCTTACGGACTGTAGCCAGCCAGACTCCTCTGTCCATGGGATTTTCCTGGTAAGAAGAGTGGAGTGAGTTGCCATGCCCTCCTCCAGGGAATCTTCCCAACCCAGGGATTGAACCCAGGTCTCTCGCATTGCAGGTGGATTCTTTACCAGCTGAGCCACCACTCTTTTTAGCTGTAACTGTCAGTAAAAATCATCAGCATTGAAGAGTCAGCGTAGTAGGGTACTTGAAAGTGTATTGATATTCTCCCATAAATGTGAGAAAGTAGACACAATGGATATAATTTTTTTGAAGAATAATTTTAAAAGTTTTTACATATATCATCTTTGTATATATCATATAATAGCAAACATGAAAATAATCAATTAAAAAGAGGAAATATAACCGAAATCTTTGTTTCAGTTAAAAATTTTTAGTTTATCAGTGACAAGATGAACAACGTGATGTGACCAAAACTATGTTTTTAAAAGTTCATCCGGGGAGGGACTAAGATGGCGGAGGAATAGGACTCGGAGTCCACACTCTCCCCAACAAATACACCAAAGGAACATTTAAATACTGAACAAACTCCATAAATCAACATCTGAATGCTGGCAGAGGTCTTCAGGCATCTGGAAAGACAGCCCATTGCCGACGAAAGAAGGTAGGACCAAAGGAAAAAAAAAAGTAAAAAGAGGCAAAGAGGCAGGGACTGAGATTCATCTCAGAAGGGGAGCCTCGAAAGAGATAAAGGTTTACGAACGTCAGGAAACATTCTCACTGGCGGAACTGAGAGATCTGAGGCGAATCTCAAAGAGCATAAAAGTCGGGACTTAGAAGCCGATAAATAGTTAAGCCCCTTGGAGAACGGAGCGGCGGCCAGTCGCCCCATCCCCCACGAGCCAGCGGACTGCTCAGGGAGGGGCGGGCCACGCGCTTAGGGGGAGGACTGAGATTGAACGCCTGGGGCAGACTGAGGGTCCTAACCGAGGGCGCTAACCGGAGATAGACCGCTGGGTAGCCTTCCCGAGGAAGACCCCCTCCAGGCTCGCGCGTAGCCTTCCCGAGGAAGACCCCTGCCAGGCTCGCGAACAGAACAAAGGGGAGCGGGGACTCGGACCGCGGCGCGAGACAGCCGGGTGGAACAGGGAGGCTGCGGGCTACGGAGAGCGCCCCTGCGAGGCTTCTGCCCCCAAACCGCAGGCAGAATTGGGTGCTAGCCAAGACCTCTGGGGACTCTGGACAGTCGCCACCAGAATTCGGCGCTTCTCATATCTGAGAAAACGCCCCCAGCCGCACACTGAAAAAACCGAGCAGCTGGGCCGGGGGAGGGGAGAAGCCGCAGCCCCCAACTGCGTCACCAGAGTGTGCCGCCAGAGTCTGCCGCTGCACATCTGAGAAGACACTCCCAGCTGCAAGCAGAAAGAGCCGAGCGGCTGGGCCTGGGGAGAGGAGAAGCCACAGCCTCCAATCGCGTCATCAGAGTGCGCCCGCCAGCCGAGAGCCTGAGCAGAGGGGGCGGGAAAAGCGCAAGCACCGAGAGCGGGGCAAACCCCAGAGCGCTGAATAGACACTGAAGGGGCCAGCAGAGGTCGCCAAATCAAGCAGGACAGACTGCTTAAGATTCCAACCAGGAAACTCTGACAAAACACTCATCCAACCCCTCCCATAGTGAGGAAACCCCACAATAAAGGGACAACACACCAAGATAAACAAGATGAAAAGGCAGAGAAATACCCAACAAGTAAAGGACCAGGATAAATATCAACTAGCCCAAACAAAAGACGAAGAGATAGCTTGTCTACCTGACAAAGAATTCCGAATAATGATAGTGAAAATGATCCAAAACCTGGAAAATAAGTTGGAGTTGCAACTCAATAACCTGCAGGCAAGGATTGAGAAGATGCAGGTAAGCTTTAACAAGGATTTAGAAGAAATGAAAAAGAGTCAAAATACAATAAATAATGCAATAAATGAGATCAAAAACACCCTGGAGGGAACCAACAGTAGAATAACAGAAATAGAAGACAGGATAAGTGAAATAGAAGATAGAATGGCAGAAATAAATGAAACAGAAAGGAAAAATGAAAAAAGAATTAAAAGAAATGAGAACAATCTCAGAGACCTCTGGGATAGTATTAAACGCACCAATATTCGAATCATAGGAATCCCAGAAGAAGAAGACAAAAAGAAAGACCATCAGAAAATTCTTGAAGAAATTATGGTGGAAAATTTCCCTAAATTGGGAAAGCAAATAACATCTCAGGTCCAAGAAACACAGAGGGTCCAAATAGAATCAACCCCAAGTGGAGCACCCCAAGACACATATTAATCAAATTAACAAATATCAAATACAAAGACCAAATATTAAAAGCAGTGAGGGAGAAGTAAAAAATAACCCACAAGGGGAATCCCATAAAGATAACAGCTGATCTCTCAATAGAAACGCTTCAGGCCAGAAGGGAATGGCAGAGCATTCTTAAAGTCATGGAAGAAAACAAGCTACAACCCAGATTACTGTACCCAGCAAGGATCTCATTCAAATTTGAAGGAGAATTCAAAAGTTTTTCAGATAAGCAGAAATTGAGAGAATTTAGCAATACCAAACCAGCCCTCCAACGAATGCTAAAGGATCTTTCCTAGATAGGAAACACAGATGGGATATATAATCTCAAATCCAAAACAATAAAATAGAAGAAATGGCAACAGGATCATATTTATCAATAATTACCTTAAATGTAAACGGGCTGAATGCCCCAACCAAAAGACAAAGACTGGCTGATTGGATACAGAATCAAGACCCCTATATATGTTGCCTACAAGAGACCCACCTCAAATCTAAGGACATATATAGACTGAAAGTTAAAGGCTGGAAAAAGATATCCCATGCAAATAAAGACCAAAAGAAAGCAGGAGTGGCAATACTCATATCAGATAAAGTAGACTTTAAAATAAAGGCGGTGAAAAGAGATAAAGATGGACATTACATAATGATCAAAGGATCAATCCAAGAAGAAGAAATAACAATTATAAATATTTATGCACCCAACATAGGAGCACCACATTATGTAAGACAAATGCTAACAAATATGAAAGGGGAAATTAACAACAACACAATAATAGTGGGAGACTTTAATACACCACTCACACCAATGGATAAATCAACTAAACAGAAAAGTAACAAGGAAATTCAAACTTTAAATGATGCAATAGACCAACTAGACCTAATTGATATCTATAGGTCACTCCACCCCAAAACAAGGAATTTCACTTTTTTCTCAAGTGCACACGGGAACTTCTCCAGGATAGATCACATCCTGGGCCATAAATCTAGCCTTGGTAAATTCAAAAACATTGAAATCATCCCAGGCATCTTTTCTGATCACAGTGCAGTGAGATTAGATATCAATTACAGGAGAAAACCATTCAAAACCTCCAACATATGGAGGCTCAACAACACACTGCTGAATAACCAACAAATCACAGAAGAAATCAAAAATGAAATTCAGGTATGCATGGAAACGAATGAAAATGAAAACACAACAGCCCAAAACCTATGGGACACTGTGAAAGCAGTGCTAAGGGGAAGGTTCATAGCAATTCAAGCTCACCTTAGGAAACAAGAAAAAAATCAAATAAATAACCTTACTTTACACCTAAAGCAACTAGAAATGGAAGAAATGCAGAAGCCCAGGTCTAGTAGAAGGAAAGAAATCTTAAAGATCAGGGCAGAAATAAACGCAAAGCAAACAAAAGAGACCATAGCAAAAATCAACCAATCCAAAAGCTGGTTATTTGAGAAAATAAATAAAATTGACAAACCATTAGTCAGACTCATCAAGAAACAAAGGGAGAAGAACCAAATCAACAGAATTAGAAAAGAAAACGGAGAGATCACAACAGAAAACACAGAAATACAAAGGATCATAAGAGACTATTACCAGCAACTATATGCAAATAAACTGGACAACCTGGATGAAATGGACAGATTCCTAGAAAAGTACAACTTTCCAAGACTAAACCAGGAAGAGATAGATAATCTTAATAGACCCATCACTAGCACAGAAATTGAAACCGTAACCAGAAATCTTCCAAAAAAGAAAAGCCCAGGACCAGATGGCTTCACAGCCGAATTCTACCAAAAATTTAGAGAAGAGCTAACACCTATTCTACTCAAACTCTTCCAGAAAATTGCAGAGGAAGGTAAACTTCCAAACTCATTCTATGAGGCCACCATCACCCTAATTCCAAAACCCGACAAAGATGCCACAAAAAAAGAAAACTACAGGCCAATATCACTGATGAACTTAGATGCAAAAATCCTTAACAAAATTCTAGCAAATAGAATCCAACAACACATTAAAAAAATAATACATCATGATCAAGTAGGCTTTATCCCAGGGATGCAAGGATTCTTCAATATTCGCAAATCAATCAATGTAATACACCACATTAACAAATTGAAAAATAAAAATCACATGATTATCTCAATAGATGCAGAGAAAGCCTTTGACAAAATTCAACATCCATTTATGATAAAAACCCTCCAAAAAGTAGGAAGACAAGGAACATTCCTCAACATAATAAAAGCTATATATGACAAACCCACAGCAAACATTATCCTCAATGGTGAAAAACTGAAAGCATTCCCCCTGAAGTCAGGAACAAGACAAGGGTGCCCACTCTCACCACTACTTTTCAACATAGTTTTGGAAGTCTTGGCCACAGCAATCAGAGCAGATAAAGAAATCAAAGGAATCCAGATTGGAAAACAAGAAGTAAAACTCTCTCTGTTTGCAGATGACATGATCCTCTATATTGAAAACCCTAAAGACTCTACGAGAAAATTACTAGAGCTAATCAGTGAATATAGCAAAGTTTCAGGATACAAAATCAACACACAGAAATCCCTGGCATTTCTATACACTAACAATGAAAAAACAGAAAAAGAAATTATGGAAACAATTCCATTCACCATCAAATCAAAAAGAATAAAATACTTAGGAGTATTTCTACCTAAAGAAACAAAAGACTTGTATATAGAAAACTATAAAACACTGATGAAAGAAATCAAAGAGGACACAAACAGATGGAGAAATGTGCCGTGTTCGTGGATTGGAAGAATCAATATAGTGAAAATGAGTATACTACCCAAAGCAATCTATAGATTCAATGCAATTCCTATCAAGCTACCAGAGGTCTTTTTTAGAGAATTAGAACAAGTAATTTCACAATTTGTATGGAAATACAAAAAACCTCGTATATCCAAAGCAATCTTGAGAAAGAAGAATGGAACTGGAGGAATCAACCTACCTGACTTTAAGCTATACTACAAATCCACAGTCATTAAGACAGTATGGTACTGGCACAAAGACAGAAATATAGATCAATGGAACAAAATAGATAGCCCAGAGATAAATCCACGCATCTATGGACACCTTATCTTTGACAAAGGAGGCAAGAATATACAATGGAGAAAAGACAACCTCTTTAACAAGTGGTGCTGGGAAAACTGGATAGCCACTTGTAAAAGAATGAAACTAGAACACTTTCTAACACCATACACAAAGATAAATTCAAAATGGATCAAAGATCTAAGCATAAGAGCAGAAACTATAAAACTACTAGAGGATAACATTGGGAAAACACTCTCTGACATAAACCAAAGCAGGATCCTACATGACCCACCTCCCAGAATATTGGAAATAAAAACACGAATAAACAAATGGGACCTAATAAAAATTAAAAGCTTCTGCACTGCAAAGGAAACTATAAGCAAGGTGAAAAGACAGCCTTCAGAATGGGAGAAAATAATAGCCAATGAAGCAACAGACAAACAATTAATCTCAAAAATATACAAGCAACTCCTGCAGCTCCATTCTAGGAAAATAAACAACCCAATCAAAAAGTGGGCCAAAGAATTGAACAGACGTTTCTCCAAAGAAGACATAAAAATGGCTAACAAACACATGAAAAGATGCTCAACATCACTCATTATCAGAGAAATGCAAATCAAAACCACAATGAGATATCACTTTACACCACTCAGAATGGCTGCAATCCAAAAATCCACAAGTAATAAATGCTGGAGAGGATGTGGAGAAAAGGGAACTCTCTTACACTGTTGGTGGGATTGCAAACTAGTACAGCCTCTATGGAAAACAGTGTGGAGGTTCCTTAAAAAACTGCAAATAGTCCTGCCATATGACCCAGCAATCCCACTGTTGGGCATATATACCGAGGAAACCAGAATTGAAAGAGACACGTGTACCCCAATATTCATCGCTGCATTGTTTACAATAGTCAGGACATGGAACGAACCTAGATGCCCATCAACTGATGAATGGATAAGAAAGCTGTGGTACATATACACAATGGAATATTACTCAGCATTAAGGAAAAATTCATTTGAATCAGTTCTACTCAGATGGACGAAACTGGAGCCTATTATCCAGAGTGAAGTAAGCCAGAAGCAAAAACAACAATACAGTATATTAACGCATATATATGGAATTTAGAAAGATGGTAATGAGAACCCAGCATGCGAGACAGCAAAAGGAACACAGATGTATAGAATAGACTCAGGGCCTCTGTGGATGAGGGAAAGGGTGGGATGATATGGGAGAATGGCATTGAAACATGTTAATTATCATATGTCTAAGCAATAGCCGGCCCAGGATTGATGCTTGGGACTGGTGCAACGAGATTTCCCGGGGGGAGGGAGGAGGGAGGGGGGTTCTGGAGGGGGAGCATATGTGAACCCATGGTGATATCATGTCATTGTTTGGCAAAACTAATAAAAAAAAATGTTTAATAAAAAAAAAAATAAAAAAAATAAAAGTTCATCCATGCACCGTCTAAATCTCACATAAAGAAAAATCATAAACAGCCATTTAACAGTGTCAACTTTTTATCCAATTGCATGTGAATATTGTGTCAGATTTGATTAATTTGTCTTCTCTTCTTGTTGTTAGTCACTCAGTCGTGTCTGACTCTGCAACCCCATGGACTATAGCCTGTCAGGCTCCTCTGTCTGTGGCATTATCCAGGCAAGAATACTGCAGTGGGTTGCAGCTATTTTAATCTCACCATCTCTGGACTTTAACTGGCGTGCTTAGACAAACAGTATTTAATGTGATTATCAATGTCGTTTGCTGTTGTTGTTCAGTCACTACGTCATGTCCGATTCTTTGTGACCCCGTGGACTGCAGCACACCAGGCTTCCCTGTCCTTCACTATCTCCTGGGGTTTGCTCAAGCTCATGTCCATTGAGTCAGTGATATCATCCAACCATCTCATCCTCTGTTGTAAATTACACTTTTTTGATAACTGTTTTCTACTTTTTTTTAAATTTGTATTTTATCTCTTTCTTCTTCATTTTGCCTTCCTTGGTCTTAAGTTTTTTTGTTGTGGTAGTGGTTGTTCGTTTGTTTGTTTTTTAAATAATTCTGATTTAATCTTCTCTGTTGACTAATTTTAATACTTATTTTTACAAATCTAGTGGCTATCCATGGTGTACAATATAAATTTTTTAAAAATCTGATTCTAAATTCAAATGATGTTATCTACCTTCACATGAAGTATTAAAAGTCTTATAGTGTTGTATTCCCAATTCCTCTCTCTCACCCCTGTGCCACGTCTGTCATTTATTTCAGTTTTACTTATACTATGAAAACAATACATTGACATAAATTTGCCTTGAAGAGAAGTTATCTTTTAGAGCAATAAAAAATAAGAAAATATATTTCACCTTTATTCTCATTTGATGCTCTATTTCTTTGAATAAGTCAAGTTTTCTGATGTCATTTTGGCTGCTAGAAGAATGTCATTTAGTAATATTTATTATAGAGTAGATTCTGACGATGAATCATCTCAGTTTTGTTTGTTTTTGAGAGTCTGCATTTCTCCTCCACTTATGAAGTTTGTCTGTTTTCTATTATGATATATCCATTTGATTCTATCTTATAATTTCAATTTCTTTACTGAAATTGCCTCACTGACCTTGTGTTTTGTCTACCTTTACAAATTAGAGCTCTTAACCTATTATTATATTTCCTTTTCATTATATGTTTGATGGCTTCAATATTTGTGTTATATCTTGAGCTTGTATGATTGCTTTGTTCCTTCAGACTGTGCTTTTTCATACCTTGTCTATTATTTCCCAAATAATGTTGTTGAAAGCTGGATATGCTTCTTATCAGTTTTTTATCTTCCTTTTGCTTTACATGCCAGAGAATTTGTCTCTTGTAGCATTCCAAAATCTATTCCGATTTACTCCTACCCAGTGCTTGTTAGTGTGGTGGTAGAGGGCAAGGCGGGGTATGGATTTTCCAGTGTTCTGATCAAGTGTTGGTCTTAGGTAGGTGGAGCAAATCTGTGCCATGGGGGTGTGGCTCTTAGAAGTGTTCCTGAGCCCTCCGGGAAGTGGTTGAACTATCTCCAGGCTCAGCCCTCCACGTGAAACCTCAGAGACGCATTCAGTGTCTTGAGGACTGTTCTTCCTGGCAGGTACTCCCGCCCTCCCTCTGCCTCCGAGCTCTCTGCACCTCTGGTCACTTCTTCCAGCCAGCTCCCGCCCTCAAGCCACAGGCTTCGTCGCTGCTCTCCTCCTCCTGCATTTCTTCCCTCTTCCTTCTCTTCCCTGTCTCTCACCTTCCCCTCCTCGCCCTCCTTCCTCAGAAGATTAAGGCATCTGTCTCCTAGGAAAGATAGGAGGGGAGGTGTTGTGTGAATTTCAGGCTTGGCTGAAGCTTTCTCAGGGTTGTCTTCAACTATGTATACCTGCTGTGGCTTTTGGAAGAAAAACTTGCAGAAAGGCATGACACTTCCATGGTATGGCCCTGGGTGCTTTAATTCTCTTTCTAATCTATAGTTCCTTTTAGTAATTTGTCAAAAATGCCTAGCTAAAACTTCTTACTAGCTTATATGACTTTTAAGTGGCTTCTTAAGGGGTGTCCATCCCTCAAAGTCTCTGGTCCACTTTTTTTCCTGCACCGTTCACTCTCTTTTTGGGTACCAAGTTGGATGTTTACTCTGCAACCTCAGTTCTCTGATGGCTTCTAGGGCAGTATTGAATTGGAGTTTGTCTATATGCTTTTTCATATTTTAAGTCTGAAAGTGAACTCTCCTCTCCTTATTCAAGATAGAACCAGAAATCCTTGTTTAATGTCTTTCCTTTTTTTTTTTGCTGTGAGTTTATCCATTAAAATCAATGACAATATTTAGTAAGAAGGCACCTATATATGTGTTTTCAAAAATAGAGCTACTGTATGACATAATGATTTCTTTAGGAATCTTATTAGTCGGAACATTTGTAATTTTCCCTAACTGCAATATCTCATTAATTTATACACAAATAGTGTTATAAATAAGAAACTGATTCACTGACATGTCTTCTTTGTTCACATTACTTGATGCAAACCTAAAAGTCAAACTGGTGTTCCAACTTCTATTCTCATGCAGATCTCTATTCTTTGCATTCCTAGTACTCTTCCTGGCATTACTTCATCTCCATCTCTATTTTTACTTCTTTTTATGCTGTATTTTTATCTCATTTTCTTTCTTATACTATATGATTTTCCATGAGCCACCTGAAATTTTTTTCTAAAGTAGCTTTGGGACTAAATATATATATAAAAAAAGACATTAAAAAATAATGATAAAAGGAAGAAAGGGAAGAAGAAAGGGGCAGGCATAAAAAAGACAGTGTATAAATACGCTGTGTGAAATATAATGATTGATTTCAATAAAAAATATCAAAGTAAATTACATATTTTAGCAAAAGCTTAAAAAAGTCTAAAATATTTAAAAGGGGGAAATTGTAAAAATGATAAAAAAAATTTTCACTTTTATTGGTAACGTAAATGTAAAACAACATATTTTTTCCTAAAAAAAATTAGTGTTAAGTCCCAGTCTACTGCCAATAATGCAATAGTAAAGCATGAAGGTGTCATTTTTCTTCTTTTCTTTTTTTTTCATTTAGTTTTTTTAACTGAAGGATGATTACTTTACAGAATTTTGTTGGTTTCTGCTAAACAGCAACATAACATAAATCAGCCATAGGCAGCATATGTCATATTTAAAAGCATTTGAGACCAAGACTAACACAATATTGGGGTTAAAAGAAAATACTGTTGGGAATTTGTGGTGGAGCAGGCTGGGATTCTGACGATCTTGGTTTCTATTCTTTACTTGTCACTAGCAGTGTGACCTTGGTCAAGGTTCTTAATCTTTCTGAGCTTTGTTTTCTTCCCCTATGAAATGAGAGGTTTAGGGCTGATTATCTTGGAGTTTTAAAAGTCTATACCTATAAAGGTAGGTTTGGGGCAAGCTGTGTTATGCATTTAATGTCAAAGCCAAGGATTTTGGACTTGATCCTCTATTAAATGGAAACTCTTTGAAGGTGTCTGAGCAGGAGGTTGGCTGGAGCATTAGAAGAAGGTGTTACCTTGGAAGGAGAGGTTGAGCATAAGAGTGAGGTGGGGAGTGATGCTCTGGACTAGCAGGGGATAAAGTGTATGGTGTTTATGGTGTGCCGACCTAGAGGGCAGCTCGTGGAGAGATACTGCCAGACTCAAGGTTTTGCATTAACGTAGAGCTAACACAGGATGAAGTGAGAACAATAATGATTTAGAAGATGGCTTAGGATAACCAAGGGGCTTCCCTGGTGGCTCAGACAGTAAAGAATCTGCCTGCAATGCAGGGGACCTGAGTTCAGTCCTTGGGGTCGGGAAGATTCCCTGGAGAAGGGAATGGCAACCCACTCCAGGAGTCTTGCCTGGAGAATCCCATGGACAGAGGAGCCTGGTAGACTACAGTCCATGAGGTCACAAAGGGTCGGACATGACTGAGCGACTCAACACCTTCACACTTAGAACCAGTACTACACATGTCCTGTGCATTCAAAAATTTGTCTCAATGCACCCTTTCCCTTTCAATAGGCAAGTTCCCTTTGTTTCTGCTTAGATCTCTACTGTGTTTATATAATTAGATACTAAAGTGTTCTGTTCAACTAATACACTGAAATATTTAATTTTAGGTTTCAAGGGTGATCTTAGCCCTGAGTTATCTACTTTTCACCGTCACTGAGACATCACAAGGGAATTCCTATTTTTGGGAGAAATACTCAAGATTCTTTTCCGAACTGCAAACCCACCCCCAAAACTGTGTCATATCCTCCCTGTAGTAAACTTCGCATAGGCCAGCTTGCACCATCCATGCCTATTCCTTACTGATGGGTGACATAGACTGGGCTTTATGAAGCTTAGAAACATAAACCCTGGTTTACTAAAGACAAACAAAGCTGGTTGATGTCTGCGGTTCATAGCCCCCACCTTTAACTTTGCCAAGTGTTTGTATTTTAATAATACATTTTATGGGCACCTGATTTGGAAGCTATTCAGTACTAGGTAGACGTAAGTGTGTATTTTTCTCTTCTTCAGATTCACGCAGTCCTGACACTCCATTGTAAGTACTCTATGATTGAGAACTGCTAGTCTAGGATATATGCACACTCTCTTTAGGATATAAGGCATATAAAAAAATAACCCATGTCACACCTCACACCCTCATCTCAATCCTGTCTCCCCAGCATACACACAGAATTAGAATGCTTGAGTTTTCCCAGATGCCTGATACCAGATACAGGGTGTGATTGTGAGAACAACGCCCCTCACCCCTCAAAGATACCCATGTTTCTCCCCAGAAATTGTGAATACATTGTGTGTCATGGAAATCAACACTGCTAATGGCTTGGCCTTGAGATGAGAAGACGACCTTGATGTGGGGATGATTCGTGGTGACCCAGCATAACCACAAGGGTCAGAGTCATGCCGTGTAGGAACGTGAGGTGCTGCTGACAGCTGTGAAGATGGGGGAAGAGGACCGTGAGCCCAGGAGTGTGGCTGGCCCCAGACACGGGAAAAGTGTGAGGACATGGACTCCTGCCTGCAGCCTCCAGAAAGGAACACAGGCCTGCTGACCCCTTGACGGAACCCTAGTGAACTCACTGCAGACATCTGACCTCTAGAATCAGGAAATAAGGTGTTTCTAATAGTGTTATTGCTAATAATATATTTCTAATCGCCACTAAGTCTGTGGCAACTTGTTAGAACAGCAATGGGAAACTAATGCAGAGGGGTTTATAAAATTCATGAGAATCTGAAACAGGGCAATGGTATTATCACTTGTTCAGTACATTTAATATAAAAAGAGAGTCAAAGCCAACTACTCCTTAAGTTCAAGGTCAAGCAGAAGCTTCTTGCTTTAATGGGTTAGTTTGCTTTCCTTAGATAGACAATAGACAATAAGAACTATATGTTTGTTTTCTCTTTGCGTAATAATTTAGGAGAGGAAGAATTCAGCTTTATGGTTAACTTGTAGCTGTCTACAAATTTTTTATTCTGTATCTTCTTTGTTTTTCTTTTTTTTTTAACCTGAATTTTCTTTTCCCGATTTTTACATTAAGGATTAATCTTTTACCTTGAGTAGTAGTTTTGATAATATCATCTTTTAAAACATTTGTGGAGAGAAAGAATTAAAGTACATTAAAAAATTAATAAGTAAAACATAGCTTGATTTTAACTGATGAGGTAAAAGTAATCACTGTCTACATGATTGAGAACCAGAAATATCAGTCTTATCTAATAAACAAATTTAGAGTTGTCATATATATATATACACTAAGATAATAAAAAAATCGAAGAAAATTTTCAAAATGACTGAAGTAATAAACATTTTCTAATTCTATTATTCTTTGTCTATTCTTGTAGATGGGGCCAATGTGTTAAATCAGGGGTCAGGTAGAACCAGTTCAACCATAACTTTTGGCCAAATTAATCAGTCATAGTTTATTATTTTACCACTAGAGTTTAATTAGAATTGTACTCTGGTAGAAAGACTATCTAAACAACTGTTCTGAATCTCTCCTGTCTAAGGAATATTACACAGCATATGTGGCTGGTCACTACAGTATATAAATACTTGGAGTTTTTCTTAAGATCTCATGGTATTGCTTTCATTTACTGTGTAATAGCTGTGTATCATTTTATATTACATGGAATTTACCTCTGAAAGAATTTTGTTTCCTTATGATCACATAAGGGCACTTGGTCACAATGCTGCAGTACAGAAGCAAGTGCAGTAGATTAGAAAGGGCGAGTTTGCTTGGAGTCTGGGCGCGCACTTCCGAGAAGAGCCGATGACATGAATTAGCCGAGAAGAGCCGATGACATGAATTAGATTCTTTTCTTGGATGAGTACAGTATGAAGAAGTGTGACGTCTCCACGTAAGCGAGTGTGTCATGTGTGGAGCCAGACACATATCGGAACCTGGAGTTCAGAGTTTTTGCAGCGAAAAATATTAATGGATAAAGATAAATAGATAAAGACCCAAAGTTTCCATAAAAATAATCCTCAAAGTGTTCTTACTTTTGGTCAATGAAATTATTTAACTCCTGTCTTCTCAGGCTTTAGTCATTATTTATATTTATTAACTAAAAACTGAAAGTAAAGGACTGCTAGGGAAACTTGCTACTATACTGACTATTTCAGGGTGAAACTAATGTGTGTGTGTGTGTGCATTTACAATTGTAACTTTTGAGAGAAGAAACAGAGTGTCAGCTTTGCGATAACCCCAAGGGTGAAACTAGCCCTGAATCCAGTTTCATCCTCTTTTAGGTGTATTGAAATAAATATTGGTAACTACAATTGAATATAGAGAGGAAGTTACATTAGGAACATTTTAAAGAAAATATTGCTGGGAATTCCCTGGCAGTCCAGTGATTCAATTTAGTCACTCAGCCATGTCCAACTCTTTGTGACCCCATGGACTGCAGCCTGCCAGGCCTCCCTGTCCATCACCATCTCCTGGAGCTTACTCAGTCTCTTGTCTATCGAGTCAGTGATGCCATCCAACCACCTCATCCTCTATCGTCCCCTTCTCCTCCTGCCCTCAATCTTTCCCAGCATCAGGGTCTTTTCCAATGAGTCAGCTCTACGCATCAGATGGCCAAAGTACTGGAGTTTCAGTTTCAACATCAGTCCTTCCAATGAACACCCAGGACTGATCTCCTTTAGGATGGACTGGTTTGATCTCCTTGCAGTCCAAGGGACTCTCAGGAGTCTTCTCCAACACCACAGTTCAAAAGCATCAATTCTTCAGCAATCAGCTTTTTTTATGGTCCAACTGTCACATCCATTCATGACTTCTGGAAAAACCATAGCTTTGACTAGACGGACTTTTGTTGGCCAAGTAATGTTGCTGCTTTTTAATATGCTGTCTAGGTTGGTCACAGCTTTTCCTCCAAGGAGTCCAGTGGTTAAGACTCTGCCTTTCCACTACTGGGAGCACAGGTTTGATTCCTGTTCAGGGAACTGTGGTCCTACATGTGTGCACCACATCAAATAAACAAATACATTTAAAATTTTTAAAAAATATTGTTAAGCATCTATTTTATCAAATAATTGTTTGTACCAGAAGAAAAAAAAATGCCTATTTTTTTAAAGAAGCATCATTGTATTAGGTATACATATTTTCAAATATGGATCTTTGTGGGCATTTATTCATTCATTCTTTATACTTACATATAATCACCTGTCTCTTAATAAACAGAAAAAAATTGCTGTTTATCTTTGTCTTAATTGTGGCCATGTGAAATCACAGAGTACATTAGTTATTTAATGAGTTTTAGAACACAACAAAATTACTTGGCATATCATAGGTGCTTAATAAATATTTTGACCTGGATTACTATAATCCATTTTCTCATAACACTATTGTTTTAAATATTTATAGCAGCTATTATGTTCAAATGTTACTTATAGAATAACCATTTCAGTTCTTTCAACTTGTCAAATGAGATGGGTTTTTGTCAGTTTCCTGCCTGTTCTATTCTAATCTTCAAACTCTCAAAGACTTTTAAATAACTAGGTTCCTTGCTATGGGAGGGTATTTCTAGTAGGATGCATATTAACTGCAATACTAAAGACTTGGGATTTTATAATGGATCAGAAAATTTTCAAGGTCACATTAAGTAGCATGGCAAATTATCAGGATTTCAAATGTGTTTTAGATCCTCATATCTATTAATAATATATCCTTAGTTCATTGATTAGCCCAGTGTTTCAACCAGATACATCCATCTCACTAGTTTTCAATGGGGGGATACTTTGTACCCCAGGGGATATTTGACACGTTTCAGAGACATCTTTGATGGTCCCAACCGAGGGTGGAGGATGCGAAGGTCACTCAGCAGGTAGAAGTCAGGGATGCTGGCCAACATGCTACAAGGGACAGCTCAGCCCTCTGGATCAAGGACTCATCTGGCCCAAAATCAGCAGTGGTGCCAAGGCTGACAAACCCTGACATAGCTGCATTGTGATATGACTTTCAGACTGCATTTTTGTAAGTGTGAGAATTAAGCATATTTCACTGAGTAAACTAAAACTTAAGAGAAACTTTTCAAATAAATTTACTGTACCTCTCAATTTCCACAGTCACACTGAATGTGAAACTCAGTGCCGGGACTCCTTCTGTATTGCAGCTTTCTTAATTTCTGAAGCTCCAGTAATACTTGTGGAAGATCAGACTTAAAAATCAGTGTCACTAGCATATCAGAAGGGCTAGTTTTCTCTATTCCTAAGCAGAAGCTCCGGGAGTATTAACAGGTGTAGGATATGGTCTCAGCTTTTGTGTTGTTCAGTCACAACAAGAACTGATGCTGAAGCTGAAGCTCCAATATTTTGGCCACCTGATGTGAAGAACTGATTCATTGGAAAAGACCTTGATGCTGGGAAAGATTGAAAGTGGGGAGAGAAGGGAACGACAGAGGATGAGATGGTTGGATGGCATCACCGACTCAATGGACATGAGTTTGAGTAAGCTCCGGGAGATGGTGATGGACAGGGAAGCCTGGAGTGCTGCAGTCCATGGGATCACAAAGAGTCAGACACGACTGAGCGACTGAACTGAACTGAACAGAACTTTGTGCTGTTGTTGTTCAGTCACTAAGTAATGTCTGAGTTTTTTTGACCCCATGGACTATAGCACACCAGATTTCCCTGTCCTTTACTGTCTCCCAGATTTTGCTCAGAGAAGGAAATGGCAACCCACTCCAGTATTCTTTCCTAGAGAATCCTATGGACAGAGGAGCCTGGTGGGCTGCTATCCATAGGGTTGCCCAGAGTTGGACACAACTGAAGCGACTTAGCATGCACACATTTCCTTCTCTAGGGGATCTTCCCAACCCAGGGATTGAACCTGGGTCATTGGAGAAGGAAATGGCAACCCACTCCAGTATTCTTGCCTGGAAAATCCCAGGGACAGAGGAACCTGGTGTGGGCTGCTGTCTATGGGGTCGCACGGAGTCAGACATGACTGAAGCAACTGAGCAGCAGCAGCAGCAGCAGAGTTTGCTCAGATTCATATCCATTGAGTTGGTGATGCTATCTGATTACCCCATCCTCGGCTACCCTCTTTTCCTCTTCCCTTCAAACCTTCCAAGCATCAAGGTCTTTTCCAATGAGTCAGCTCTTCATATCATGTGGCCAAAGTATTGGAGCTTCAGCTTCAGCATCAGTCCTTCCAATGATTATTCAGGATTGATTTCCTTTAAGATTGGCTGGTATGATCTCCTTGCTGTCTAAGGGACTCTTAAGGGTCTTCTTCAACACCACCTTTCAAAGGCATCAATTCTTTGATACTCAGCCTTCTTTATGGCACAACTCTTATATCCACACAGCTTTTGTGTAAACAAGAGTCATTTGAGATTCACCAAACTAGTATACTGTTTTCCATGGGCCAGCTCATGTATTTCTCAAAGCGCTGGAAAAAAAAAAAAAAAAAACAACGTTATTTAGGCATCAGTAAATTGAGTTCATTTCATAGTTTCTGGTTGTACGAACTTTCTAATCTATAGATGAAATTCAGTTGCATAGTATCATAATGTATTGTTTATATTGTACTCAGTGGTAAAGAATCTGCATGCAGTGCAGGAGATGTGAGTTCGATCCCTGGGTCCGGAAGATCCCCTCGAAGAGGACATGGCAACCCACTCCAGTATTCTTGCTGGGAAAATGCCATGGACAGAGGAGCCTGGTGGGCTACCATCCATGGGGTCACAAAGACTCAGACATGACTGAGGTGGCTTGACGCAGAGCACAATAATAGCAATGATAGCAATGATATCTCTATTAAAGCCAGAACATTATCCATTTATCAGTCTTTTCTTTATCAGTCGTTCATTTATCCGTCTGTAAGGCAGACTGCCATCCGTAGGTCTGCAGAAGCACTGGACACGACTGAGAGACCGAGCCTGCACGCATGCAAGGCAATCTTTAGCTTTCTTTTGTTTTTCTTTGCTATATGTATTTCCTTGTAGTATGTCCTTGTTTTGCTGATCACCTCTGCCATCTGAAAGCATTTCATGGCATTTTTCATGTGTGTAATGTAATACAGTCTGAAGGGGACTGAAACCCTATATGCGTCTACTCTCAGGAAGATGAGAGGTAGAATGAAGAGCCCAACTTCTTTGTCCAGATCATTTTGTTGTAGGTGTTAATTTGCCAAGGTATTTCTCAATTACTGCTCAGACCCCAAGCATGGTACTCTAACTGGGTAAGTACTTAGGAAGAGATTTACAGAAAATGCATCAGTGGTAACTGTTTACTCAGTGTTTCGTGTTTGATCTTTCTGCTGCACTCTTTCTACTAAAGCTGGAATCTATTTTCAGGGACTGCATATGAATGCAGCACACGTTCTGTGGTCTAACATATGCCATCTGTAAAAGCATTTACTTTAAATTAGTGGAATAAGTAATCAAAAGGGCTTTGTACTTAATGCAAAACTTTTGGTGACTATTAAATGCTCATTAGAGGGTGTTTTTGCTGTATGACTGTCAAAATCAGCAGGACGTTTATGTTAGATTTCCTGAGTGGGTCAAGATTGAATATGATTTTACAACCTAAATAACATAAATGAATGCAGGTTATTTCAGCATCTCCAGATGTTTTTTAAACTCTTTGCCCCTAAACCCAAAACTTAGTGCCATTTCAAATTCCACAATGGCATTTTAGTGACGATTTTAAGAATTAAATATTTGACATCTGCAGAGGAGTGGGCTACTTTTTTTTTCTACTTCCACCATTTATTTATAAGTGAAAATGATACTATCTATAATAATATTACTCCAGCCCATCTTTTATGGAAATATATCCTCAGGGAATCAGACAATATTAAATCAGCCTGACTATGCACTTATTACAATAGCTAATTATTTAAAATTTTTAATTATCTTGTGATGGCTTATTTGGTAGATTGTGTATGGGTCACAACTTGATTGAATCTCTGAAAATATGCCCTTATTATCACTTTGCTTTTAATTAAACATTCAATAACTGTCTTGTTTAATCTAGGGAGATGTATCTATTAATATTATCCTCACTATTATTATTTTTGTGGTGCCACACACAGGAATGGTGCTTTATAACCAGAATAGATGATTAACCCAAATCATGGTCTTCACCCTGAAGAAATTAAATCTCAGATCTATTGACTAAAGTCTCTGGGTGCCCTGATTATAGAAGATGAATTAGAAGACTCCACTTACATCATAGAGATGGAAAAAAGAAGCCCAAGAGTTCATGAGGTCATACCCAGCTTGGCTGCAGGCAGGAATGTCCTTGGAGTAGTTGAACGAACACCAGTGGTCAGGTAGACACAAGCAGAGCAAAACTGAGCTAGAGTACTAAAAGCCTGCCAATTTGTAAGAATAATACATGATCTCCACAATGTCATTTGCTTTGGGAAATGTAGAAAACTGGCAAACTAACCTGCTTCTCTACTCTACTTTCGAAAATCTTTACCGTGGGGCGCTCATCACGTTACTCTATTTTGTCTGGAATCAGAGCTGTTTTCTGATTCATAAAGCTCCAGTTGCCCATCACTTTTATCTCTGAAGGCTTTAGGTACAAGATTGTCTAAGAGAAAGAGGGAGAAATCACCCTGGTTTTGTTCCCATTGCAAAAACCTCTTTTCTCTAGCTCAGTCTAAAATGCTTCTCATTCCAACTGGCCATCTACTTTTCTAATGCAGATTTACAGCAGAAAAAAAAAAGTTTCATCTGAACTGGAGTCATTTATAAACAGCTTATGAAGGGCAAAACATTTTGGGGCTGGGATGGAGTGACTATAGGAATAGCAGTTGGAAAGCACACTGAAATTTTGTGCCTGTACTGGCTGGAGGGATTGATTCTTTCCATGTAATTAACCTAAAGAATGAGAGAATGGCACTAAATTCTGTTTACAATGGGATGAAAAATATCCTGGCCCTATTAATAACCATCGTCTGCTGGAAATGGAATTAGATTCTTCATCAGTCAATTTTATATTAATTACTGATACTTTTTTAAAAAAATGTCTGTTCACTAGAAGCTTCATTATTTAGATATAAAAGCTCAGAAAAGAGAGCATGCTTCATATCAAGCCCCTCATAGTCTATTGGAAAAGATATTTAAGTAAATAAAGTAATAATAAAGTCATAGATGTGATTGAGTACTCTGATATAGGTGGGAGCGAATTGCTAAAAGGGCTTCCCCGGTGGTGGCAGAGCGGTTAAGAATCCACCTGCAAGTCAGGAGCCACAGGAGACATGGGTTCGATCCCTGGGTCAAGAAGATTCACTGGAGGAGGACATGGCCACCTCCTCCAGTATTCTTGCCTGGAGAATACCTGTGGACAGAGGAGCCTGTGGGCTACAGTCCATGGGGTCGCAAAGAGTCGGACACGACTGAAGCAACTTAGCAGCAGCAGCAGCAGCAAAGCAAGTCCTAAGTTAGGAGATAAAATGATGAGGTGCTTTCTTCCTGGCAGAAGAAGAAGTACACATAAAGTCATGGAGGTGTGATCTTTCTGCTTATAGTAGGGCCTCTATAGTCAAAAGAAATCAATTAATTTCTATGCCTGTTTTTCTGCATGATAAACAAATTAATCAGAGATCAGTCAATGTGCTGTTTCTGCCGTGTTAATCCCTGAGGTGGTGAGTGTGGCAGAACCAAGATCAAATTATCTCAGACTCACTCTGTGCAACTTGTAATATATCTGAGCAAAATTTTCTTGGTTGACTCATTTTAAGTAAAGAAAATAATTTTATTATAAAGAGAGAGAAAATAAGCTAGTGCATGCCTTTGTTCCTGACTCTAAAAACAACTTTTATGAAACTGGGAAAAAAGCAGAAGGGAGAGAATAAAAGTATTTTTAAATTACCAGACAGCTACCAATACTTCCATCAAGATGGAATTGTGTCTCAAGGCTCATTGATCTTAGGAGATTGCTATTACAAAATGGTAAGAAAAGTGAGGTTTTTGAAACATTTTTAAAACAAAAAAATTAAGAAAGAATCTTCAGTAAGGTGAATTCTTTCAATGGAAAATAACAAGGTCTAGGAACTCCCAAATCTCTATTTTTGACAGCTCATGGACAGCTTAGCATTCTAAGATTCACACTTCCTTAGTTCTGTCCCCCCATAGAGAAAAGAAAATGTTAAAAGCTTCTGTCATTATACATTAAATTCTGGTGGAAACAAAGATTTTGATTTCTTTCTCTGCATAGGTAACTCTGTCATTTGACAAAACTTGGGATTCAGAGTGTTATGATTATGACATCATGTTTACCTTTTTTGAGTTAGAGATCAAGAAACCATCTCATCTCCAAAGAGTCATTTATAGAAATTGCAAATATTTTAATGTAGGGAGAGGATGAGTGTGAGTTATGTTAGTAAATATTCCCCTGATTTTTCTCATTGGAAGAAAATAGCCTGAATTGGGTTTTGAGGTGGCACTATGCTAAAGCATCTGCCTGCCAATGCAGGAGACAGGAGTTTGATCCCTGGGTGGGAAGATCCCCTGGAGTAGTAATTCGCATTCTGCTCCAGTATTTTTGCATGGGAAATCCTACGGACAGAGGAGCCTGGTGGGCTGCAGTCCACATGGTCACAAATAGACACGACTGATTGACTGAGCATACACACACAACTGCATAGCAAAGAAACTGCACTGTAGGATCTCACAAATGGACTTGTTTTCAAGGTCCCAAGGAAGTGGGGCAGTGTCCTCCAGCTTATGAGGTGACTCCTCTGTCTTCTGTCAGCTTGACATTTCAATAAACTCTGGAGGCAAGCATGCACCCTTTGGCTTCGCATCCTGAGCTAGTAGTCACACTTCTGGGCCACTGGCCTGTCTGGCGCCCCCTCATTCAGCCACAGTGATCTGTTCCATCACATCCACACTCTCCTAAGGCAGCTGGGGCCCACAGTCCCTGACTGGTAGACAAAAGACAGCAAAACAGTGTTTCCATCCAACTTCAATCCCAGGAGAACTGGTCTTCATTGTCCTCTTTATTTCGTCCTACCCTGCTGTGTGGTCCTGACCTCTTTCATATGATTAGCATCTTACATTTTCCTGAGGACTTGGACTTTTTGCTCCCACATCATGTCACATCTGAGCATTCAAAAATATTTGAATATGTTGAATATGTCATTAAAGGCTCTGCCTGCAATGCAAGAGACCCAGGTTTGACTCCTGGGTCAGGAAGACCCCCTGCAGAAGGAAATGGCAATACAGTATTCTGGCCTGGAGAATCCCCTGGACAGAGGAGCCTGGTAGGTTACAGTCCATGGGGTGGCAAGAATCAGAAATAACTTAGCGACTAAGCTACCACCACCGTGCATGCACTTGTACCATATCACTCTGCTTGACACTCCAAATTGTATGTAATTATTTTATATTGTTAAGTTAATCATGTTTCCAATATGGCTTGCAATTGTAATTATCTTTTATTTTTTTGTCTGGTTATTGACTGTGAAAACTGATATACATCTTTTACTATTGTGATTATGTAGCTATTACTTGCTTTATACCATTGTGTCATGATTAGTCAACAGAAAAATAATAGAACTCTGTATCACCAAAACTAGGATCTAATAGAAAAACCTGTAATCACTTTTTAAAATCCAGATGCTGATCAGAATTATCTTGGAATTTTGTAAATGATACAAATCTCAGATATTGGATTTTTTTCTCTAGAACCCCAGATATGTTTCTAACGAGCAGTCATGTTTAAACAGCTGGACTATGTGATGATCTCCTTTTATCTAGTTTGTTTCACTTTTTCTATTTCATATTCAGTGCTCCCATTTCATTTGGTTTATGTTCCCCAATTTCTCTATTTCTTCTTTTATTTTGATGTTCTTTTGTAAGCCTTTATCAAGTGTAGTAGAAAAGCTTTTATATATATATATATATATATATATATATATATATTTTAGGAAACTTATGAATTTTTGCCTAACTAAAAAAAGTTGTGGCATTTTGATTCCACCTGTTTGACTTAATATGAATAGAATGATGGAGTTCTAATTTAAAAATAGATGTGCAGCAAGAAACAAAGGTTTACTGTATAGCACAGGGAACGGTAGTCAGTATCTTATGATGGAAAATAATTTCAAAAAGAAAAAATATATATATTTGTATAACTGAATTACCTTGCTGTGAACCTGACTTACTGTAAGTCAGCTATACTTCAATAAAATATGTATATTAACCATATTTAAGGGGCTCCCATTTGTGTACCGACACCTTCTGTCCAAGAGGGAAACATGCAGAATTGGTCTCGTATCTGGGCAAATGCAGATGCAGGCAGGTGAATCATGGCCTCGTGTCAATCACCCACACACTAGCTTTGACCTAGGCCTCTTGACCTAGGTCTAACATCAAGTGAACAGCCCCAGGTTTGGAGGCAGCAGTCCTATCAAAGGAGGTGTGTGATGAAGGACTCAATTTTTTCATGCCCATAAGTTACCGGGTCCCATGCTGGTTGCCTTATAGTCAACTTAAAGGCTTATAACAATGGTGCAGGATTTTTTTTTTTTTTTAATTAGGAAAGTTAGGAGCAAAACTAAAACTTACAGAATTTTGTTAAAAATCTCAGGTCACATAGCTAGCAAATTGTTAACAAAGATTTTTTTCTAGTTATAGGGCATCTCCTGAACCAGAAAGTAAAAACTGAAAGTGAAATGTACTCAGTCGTGTCTGACTCTTTGCCATCCCATGGACTGCAGCCCACCAGGCCCCTCTGTCCATGGAATTCTCCAGGCAAGAATACTGGAGGGGGTAGGCATTCCTTTCTCTAGGGGATCTTCCCAATTCAGGGATCGAACCTGGGTCTCTCACACTGCAGGCAGATTCTTTACCATTTAAGCCACCAGGGAAGACCAAGCAAATCATAAATCATTTTTACCTCCTCGTAAACTATGTTCTCTGCATATTCTTCTTTTTATCTCAGAAGCCACAATGAGCTTGACATTTTCTCAATTTTTAAGGATTTTTACTTGAGATTATTGACGATAGTGGGTATAATTTATTTTAAATTGTTTAACAGAATTTATCAATGTTCAGAGAAGTGACAGGACCAATACTTTTCAAAGGACTGTGATTGTACAAAGCCATGCACATGGAAAGGATTCATTCAAAATGCAAGACAGATCCATGGAATTAATAGGCAAAATGCAAAAAAAAAATTGATAAAATTTCTAATTTCTTTTTGCAATTAACTTTAAGACATTACCACTTAATGAGTTTGAGTGTAGCATCAAAGAAGAATGTCTACAAATACCTGGAAAGACTATTATGGAAACATTCCTTTCTTCCAACTTTAGATCTGTGTGAGGCCATATTTCCTTAATATAGTTCACCCACAGAAGCATATTGAAGGAGATTGAAAGCAGAAGCTGATATGAGAACTCAGCTGTCTTCTATTAAGCCAGACACTAAAAAGATTTGCAAAAATGTAAAACAATGCCACTCTTCTAACTGAATCCTCTGTCTTTTAAAAAGCATAGTTGTTTTTAAATATATTATTTAACCTATGATGGGTATATTATTATCTTAAATGAATGAATTACCATTTTTTAAATGTGCTGGACTTAATTTCTTTGACAGTACATATTGATGGAGGAAGACCATAAAAACAAAAGTTTTTTGGAGTCTTCAATCATTTTTGAGAATGTGAAGTGTACTGACATCAAAATACAGAGAACCTCTGTGTATTCCTAGATTCCCAGAGCTGGCAATAGCAAAACACCACAAACGGGGTGGCTTGAACTAAACACATTTATTCTCTCGTGGTTCTGGAGGCTACAAGTCCACACTCCAGGTTGGTAGTGCCCTGTTCTCTGTGAAGACTCTGGAAGAATCTTTTCCTTGTCATTCCCTTAACCTTTGGTGTTGCCAACAAACCTTGGCATTCCTTGGCTTTTTACTGTTTAACTTCAGACTCTGGTGTCTTCTCTCTGTGTATCTGTAACTTCACAGACTCTTCTCTGAGTGTGTGTGTTCCTTCTTTTCTTCTTATAAGGACCCTAATCATGTTGAATATTGGCCCACCCTACTCCAGTAGAGTGGTATGTTAATTTACATCTTAATTATACCAGTGAGATCTCATTCACGGATACCAGGAGTTAGGTCTTCAGGTATCTTTTGTGCGTGCGTGCTGAGTCTCTTCAGTCAAGTCCCATGCTTTGACACTCCACCCCTGGTAGGACTGTAGCCCACCAGGCTCCTCTGTCCATGGGATTCTCCAGGCAAGAATACTGCTGGGCCCTCCTTCAGGGGGTCTTCCCCACCCAGGGATCGAGCCCATATCTCTTTACATCTACCTGCTTTGACAGGCAGGTTCTTTACTGTTAGCGCTACCTGGGATACGGGGACACAATTCAATTCACAGTAGCCTGTTTTATAGAAAACTGAAGTGGCAAGAAGATACATTGACAGTTTCTTCTGTAGCAGTTTCTCGTTTTGTTGGTATTTGGCTGTATACACCCAGAGCTTACTTTGATTTTCGTCTTCTGCTCTGTGCTGTGCTTGGCACCCAGTTGGTGCTCAATAAATGATGATTGCTGATTGATTGAATTGATGCACATTACCTTGCAAGGGATCCTGGAGATTATTGCTTCTTTGGGTCACCTAAGACCTCACTTATGGATGCTTTATTTTAGTTCATCATCTGACATAGCTCTGTACTCTCTTTCCTCCCGGAGACATAGTGTAATATCTACAGTGAACATGGGGTCTTCCTGGCTTAATATGAATCCTACAATTTCGTGGTGTGTGTGCCAAGGAGATTCAGTTGTGTCTGACTCTTTGTGACCCCATGGACTGTAGCCTGCCAGGCTCCTCTGTCCATGGGATTTCCCAGGCAAGAATACTGCAGTGGGTTGCCATTTCCTTCTCCAGGGAATCTTCCCTACCCAGGGATCAAACCCACATTTCCTGCTTCGCAGGCAGATTCTTTACCACTGAGCCATGTGGGAAGCACTGATACTATATACTTAAAGCAATTATTAGTAACTTAAATGGCATCCTAAGACAACAGAGAAGCTGAATTCTGTGCTTATGTTTTAGGAATAATAAATCAAAAGTAACTTCGGCACCTTCTGCAGTTCTTCTCGTCTGTCTACACATTTTAGGAAGATGTTCTTGACTTCGCTGTTCAAAACGAGCTTTCAAAGGGCAACATGCAGGTTCTTCAGACTTTTGTTCTAACCCTGGTGTCACAACACAGAACATCTGAGCTTCTGCTGTCGAATGACGTCCTCTGGCTGTTTCTAACCGATATTTTTCTCTGGGGTTCTTAAATAAGATAGAAATCTTTGTATGTTTTTCCTCTCTGACAGGACAAGTTCAGGATCTTTCTGTAAAATGTAATCAATTTTTAAAGGAGATAGGAGCCGGAAAGGAAGAAGAAGCCTTCACATTTTCCCATCGCAACTACTTGAATCATGGCAGTTTGATTACATGGAAATGCCTGCCTAGTTTTAGTGCTTTAAAACTGATCTGGAACTAGCTGTCGTGTGATGGTTCAGTTGCCTGGTCTTTTTAAGGCTGCCTGAAAAGAGCTGCTATAAAGTTTTTTATTTATTCTATTTATTGGATGCACCCATCATATCATACAGTCTCTGGCTACATTTACAAGTGTAATAAAAAAGGGTACACAGTGCTTTCTTGCCAATTTGATAGACTACTTAGAGTTCAAAGCAGATGCAAGTGTGTGTGGTACAGTTACTGCAGTTTTCTTTTTAAAAAATCTGAATATTTTTACTTAGTGTTTTAAGGATTATTAGATAATAAAACCAGAAAGGAAGGGTATATAATTTTGACTGGCGCATTAAAGAAAGTAAAACTATGGAAAGCCATTCACGTTCTTATCCAAGGCATGATGTAATACGGGGAAATTTCTTCAGAATCAATACTGTGTTGGAAGCCCTGTTCTTGCAGGCAAAGCAGTACCAGCCACGTGAAGAAGAGTGTCAGATTATACCCTCTTCTTGGATTTCCCATCAGGCTAGAGACACATCACAGTGCTGAGCAGGTCTGCAGTTGCTGAAACGTGAGGCTTATGAGACTTCTGCATAGAATGTCAAGCAGGGTGTGTGTGTGTATGTGCAAGTGTGGACAGGCTCACATGCTTGTTCATACGTGTTGAATGTGCATCTGAAGAGCTAGACAGCTGAAGGATACACTATCCAAGTTAAAGAACTTAGATGGTGTTCAGTGCACAGTTATTATTTCCTACATAGATACACAATGCTAACACATAGCATTAAGCGTATGACATGATGATTTGCTCAGTTCAGCTCAGAATGTCTAATTCTTCGTTATTTTCATTTAATTGCCCTAGAGACTCACAGCATATACCAGACATGTCAAGTGAGGATGACAAAAGCCAACACTAACCGATCAAGGATCGATCAAGGCAAATGAAAGATACATACATGAAAATCATTTCCAACATAACAAAGCACCCATGCTTTAAATATCCCAGAAACATGAAGGCACAGAAGTTCATACATGGATTTATATAATGAATCATTTTTATACACTTACGGATTCCACTGTTCCTATTGCAAATAAATATTTTAAAAAATTACCTAACTTTGTGTATGCCTTACTTACATATTAATAATGCTACGTTAGTATCAGCGTGCATGCGTGTGGGTGCAGTTGCTTCAGTTGTGAATGACTCTCTGCAACTCCATGGACTGTAGCCCACTAGGCTCCTTAGTCCATGGGATTCTCCAAGCAAAAATACTGGAGTGGGTAGCCATTCCCTTCTCCAGGGGATCTTCCTAACCCAGAGATTGGACCCAAGTCTCCTGCATTACAGTCAAATTCTTTACTGAATGAGCCACCAGGGAAACCCTACATTATTATATACTACACTTTAGAAAGTACACAGCTAACATGTCAGCAACAATGATGAAATAGAATTTGTGCCTAACTGTATAAACCAATAACTATTTAAATATACTTTCCTTGGAAAAATTCCAAAGATATTTCCTTTAAAATTTTATTTGAATTTATTGCTGTATGAAATGATTTATTCTGGGTCTTTGAGGATAAAAAAAACTAAATCTTACTAACTAAGACTTTATATTCTAGTTGGAGAGATAAGACCAGTGCATAAATAAATATAATATAAGAAAAAATATTAAATATAGCAATAAACATAGGATTATATTTTACAGCAAATTCAGAAGAAGAAATTATTTCTGAGGATTTAATTCTTTTCAGCAAATCATTCTTGACTGGTTAGGATGCATGTGAAATTTTGCTAGGGACTATAACTTCAAAGATGAATTTGAAACAGTCCTGGCCTCAAGGTGGAGAAGATCTTGCTCTAGCTTTAATCTGTGTTTAATCACTCAGTCGTGTCTGACTCTTTGCAACCCCATAGACTGCAGCCCACCTGGCCCCTCTGTCCATGGGATTCTCCAGGCGAGAATACTGGAGAGGTTTCCATTTCCTTCTCCAGGGGATCTTCTCCCACCTAGGAATCAAATCTCCTGCATTGGCAGGCAGGTGCTTTACCATCTGAGCCACGTAAACTGAGATAGAGGACAAGGCAACTGTTAAACAGAATTGAAGAGAGAGAAGAGAATGAAGAAATGTGTTGATGGAGAAAAGTATGTCTTCCTGTTCTTTAGTAAATTATTTTTTTTTAATTTTTAATTATTTTGGCTGCACCTAGTGGCTTGTGGAGCTTCTTGTACCCAGGGACCAGGAATGGAACTGGTGTCCCCTGCAGGGAAGTGCAGTCTTGACCACTGGAACACCAGGGAAGTCCTATATGCTCCTGTTCTTGCTTGGGAATATCCTGAAGATAATCACCATAACATTCATGGTCCTGTAAGGAGCACAGAAAACAGGAGTGTTTGATTGTGCCAAGAGTGCTGAAAAGGGAGTGGTAGGAAAGAAGTTTGAAAAGACCCTGAGACAGACCTCAATATACCTATCTAATGCCTAAGGATTTGAACTTGAATCTGAGTAAGGGAAAAGTGTGACCAGAGAGCCATAACTAAGCTGACATGTAGTTCAAAGATGTTTGCACCAAGAAACCAGAGGTAGGTGCTTACCTATAAGCACCTGGACTTGCGGTATATGTCACTGGTCTTGAGAAAGGAGTTCTAAGGACAGTTAGAAGAGGCTGATATATGGCATTGTCAGTGGAATTCAGAAAATGGATGCAGAAGCTGCTATTAATGCAAGATTAATACTTGTATAATAAATGGATGTGGGAACAAGGAAGAGGATATGGTCAAGCTTAATGTCGAGGATTTGGGCATGGTTGACATGAAGTTGGTGCAATTCATGCATAAATAAAACAACTGGAAGAAATAATTTGGAAGGCCTGGCGATGAGTTCAGCATTGACCCAAGTTTGAAGGGTTGGTGTAAGTCTAGGTGACAATTAGAAATCTCAGGCCGGATCTGAAGACATGGTCAAGGGAGGATTAAAGGTTTGCAAATCATTTGAAGAGAATTGTGATCTGAATCTGGAAGGTTAATTTAGTAAGATTGTCACAAGAGAGATTAGAAAAATTGGAAAACCAAAGGGAGACCTCAGAACAGCCACATAGGATCAGGGAGGTGGCAAGTAAAAAAGAAAAAAAAAAAGAGCAAGCAGAGGAGAAAACAGAGAGTCAAGGTTATGAATGGAATTTACACAAAGCAGCATGGGGTCAGCTGACAGTGCATAAAATAATATCTCTGTTGGAACACAGCTCATGTTTTGTTTGGAAACAGCCAACATCTCTGCTTTTCCCTTGTCTTTAACAGGTGCACAACGGACATTCCGTTATTCTCAGAGATTCCTATTTGGAAAATACACTTTGTTTCCTTTGTGCTAAAAAGTTGGTGCCAAAAACTCTGTTTGCAGAGAGTATGCACTTAACCGTTTCATGTTACTGTTTGGATAGTGACACTAATTCCAGAAAATCGCTGTCCTAAGCATGCATTTTAGAAGCTGATCTTAGATAGTGGTAATTCAGTTTGACAGCAGTTGTGCACTCAAGGAACGTCAACAGCTCTAGTGCAGTGTATTCAACAACACAAGATACCCGGACACCGAATGCTGCAGCTCTGTGAAGAGGGAGATTTTGCTTTGGGCTCAGAGAGTCATTGGAGCCTCAGTAAAAAAGAGGAGATCTGAGGTGAGAACTAAATAACGTAGACTAGTCTCCCTTGGTTTCTCTCTCTGATATATGCCCCGTTAAGTCGCAATTCAGTCTCAGGAAAGCAAACTCATGCCTGTGCGCTCAGGCTCACACATAATAAACAAAACTGACTGACTTTGAGGTCAAGGTACTTATCACATATCATTTTATACTGAAATGTATCATTTTATATTGAACATATTATTTTTCTTCACCATAGCACCTATGAACACACATGCACACACACACACACACACAGATAGACAAATATACTCAGGATAGGGTTTTTGTAGATTATTGCTTCTATTTCCATTCCAAATATTCTCCATTCCCACCCTTCCCTTCTTTTTTATCCAGATTCAGATTTTGGAAAATGATATAATTTTAATATCATGACTTAAACATCTAAATACATTTGTAAACTGCATGCATGCTTGTCCAAATTCCATTTTGTATGTATCTATATAGTTACTCATTGGTTTTATGTAACACAGACTCATTTACTTTATATAACACAAAATTATTTTCTGAACTATTGCAAATGAAAATATATTTCACATTCAGAAAGAAATGCAAAGATGTAACTTCTTAACCTTTACTTGTGTTCTTATAATTTGAACTATGATATAGCTGAGCTTCTTAGAAATACTACCTGTTTTTTAAAAGATAAAGCAGCAAAATACTAGCCAACATCTAATTGTGTGGCTACTGTTTTCAGGATCTCAGGTTATTTTTCAAGCCTCCTTTTTTTGGTCATTCCCAAGACCTTTCTTGTGAAAATAGGTTACCGTGTTATATCAATTACAACATCTTTGATTCTCTCCTGATAGCATGGAATTGAATTCCTCCTCCATTGAGAGTCAACAATAAAGGATTTATTCCAGCAGCCTGAAGATGGTGTCATTTGAAATGGAAAAAGGAAACCTTTTTCATTCCAATTTAGAAAGCTGCTCTCTTTCCCCTTACTTCTCACAGTCTTATAAAGCGACAGCACCGAAGCTGGACTTCATCTCCTGCCTGGACCAGTGGAACTCAACCATGGCTAGCAGCCAAGATACACTTTGTAAATACGGAAGCCTAAATTTCAAGATGTCTTTGGTTAGCTGTAAACTTATTTGCTGGAAAGAAAGACAGTGAAAATCTCTCTCACATAATAGCAAGATTATTCTGTGAAGGCAAGTTGAAAGTGCAAAAAAAAAAAAAAGAAAAAAAGAAAAGAGAGAGTGTGCTGTGTAAACAAGAGGCTCATGGTGCATGAGAATTGCTCTTTACCTTTTAGGACAAACAGACATCAAGGCGATACTAATATTCAGAAATAAAGTAATTTCTTACTTTCCCTAACATGTAAATGTGGTTTTCTTGTAATCATATGATATTACTTTAATCTACTCTTATCTTTGCCAACAGGCATGTTGTGAAATTTTATATTTTGTTCAGTTGCAAAGGACTAATTAAAAATTAAGCTTCATATTTTAGGCACTTCAAGAAATATTGTTAATTTTACTCATTTAGAGCATACCACATGCTCCAAAACTATCCTGTAGAGCTGCAGGTTATCTGAATTATACAAGGACAGAGTTTATAGGAAAGCAGTTTGATACCTCTCAGAATTGGAAAGCGGGTATTGGAGAATAAGCTCCCCAAAACAAGCTTGTAGCCACAGTGGCCCAAACCATTCTTAAGAACTGACCTGAAGAGAAAATGCAAGTAACCCACAGGGCAGCTTCCCTGGTGACTCAGACGGTAAACTATCTGCCTATGATGCAAGAGACTGGGGTTCGATCCCTGGGTTGGAAAGATCCCCTCAAGAAAGGAATGGCACCCCGCTCCAGTATTCTTCTCTGGGGAATCCCATAGACAGAGGAGCCTGGCAGGTTCCATGGGGTCACAAAGAGTTGGACACAACTGAGTAAATGACATTTTCACTTTCACAGAGCAAAACAGAAAACCACTGTCCCTTCCTTTGCACTCGAGCCACTCTGAATCAGGAAACTACCAAGCACTTCGGCTGGCATCCAGCACTTATTCCATTACCACTTACAGTACAATGGATATCGTAAGGGGCTTTCTTCCTCAAGTCACCTTTCATACACATAGAATTAACCACTAAGAAAAAAAGAAAAATTGAACTTCTCTCGGACTCAAAATTTTTAATTGTCCAAAGACAGAGTTAAGCCTCAGACACAAAAATATATTTGCAGCTTTTTTAACAGAGACTTGTTCCACATATAAAAAAAGCTCCTGTAAATCAACAACTAAAAGGAAAACAGCACAGTTTTTAAAAAGGTAAGTATTGTATGGCAAAAACAATAAAAAATAAATAAATAAATAAATAACACTCAAAAAAAAATAAATAAAAAAAATAAAAGGAAAAAAAAATAAAATTGCATTATAGCCCAGTAGTTCCTCCTGGCTTCCCTGCTGGCTTAGTGGGTAAAAGAATCCGCCTGCAATGCAGGGGACCCAGGTTTAATCCTTGGTGTAGGAAATGGCAACCCACTCCGTTATTCTTGTCAGGGAAATAGGAGCCTGGTGGGCTCCAGTCTATGGGATCACCAGAATCAAACATGAATTAGGGACTAACCGGCCACCAGTGCCTCTCAGATACATACCCCAAAGAACTGAAAACAGGTACACAGAGGTACATGTACACAAACCAGCACTTGTACACACAGGTCCATAACAACATTATTTACAATAGCCCAAAGGTGAGAACAACTCAAATATCTAAAAACATAAGACGAGATAAACTGTTGCATCTATACACAGTGGAATATTACTGAGCCATAAAAATAAGTCAAGTAGTGGTACCTGCTACTTTATGTAACAACGTTACATTAAATGAAAAAGACACAAGAGATCACATAACATGTCATTTTTTTTCTATAAAATATCTGGAATAGATAAACCCATAGAAACAAAATACAGATTGGTGCTTGCAGGGGGTTGAACGAGTGAAAAATGAGGCAAATTGCTTAACAAGTAAAGGATTTTGATTTTGATTGATGGAAATGTTTTGAAATTAGAGAGATGTGGAGATGTTATATTGTAAATGTACTACATACCATTGAATTAGTCACTTTAACATGGTTAGTTTTATGTTATAGAAACTTGACCTCAAAAAAATTTTTTTAACAATGTTTGGTCGAAAGACATACATGTCACCAAAAATATATGCTATGTGGATCAGTGAAAGTGATAGTCGCTCATTCATGTCTGACTCTTTGCGACCCCGTGGACTGTAGCCCACCAGGCTCCTCTGTCCATGGGATTCTCCAGGCAAGAATCCTGGGGTGCGTAGCCATTCCCTTCTCCAGGGAATCTCCCCTACCCAGGGATAGAACCCAGGTCTCTTGCATTGCAGGCAGATTCTTCACCATCTGAGCACACATAAAAAGATCAACAGTACTAGTTATCAAGGAAATATAAATTAAAATTTTAGTGAGGTACCATTTACACCCACTGCAATGTATGATATTTAAAAAATAAATTTAAAAAAAGGCTGTAGGAACTTCCCTGAGGTCCAGTGGTGAAGACTTCACCTTTGTGGGTTTGATCCCTGGTCTGGATGCTAAGATCCCACATGCTTGACAGCCGCAAAACTAAAAAACATAAAGCAGAAGCAGTATTGTAACAAATTTGATGAAGACTTTAAAAATGGCCCACATCAAAAATAAGTCTAAAAAAAGGATGGTAGACATTAATTAATTAATGTGAAAGAAATAACACTTTCATATTTTACTAGGGAGAGTGTTGGATGGTTTGAAGAACTGGTTGGCAGTTAAGTTGTGCTAACAAGTTTAGCACACGGCCAATGTATGACATTTAAATTTCAGTTCTAACCAGCTATCCAAAATAAATGCAGACATCGGTCCATAAGGATGACTTGTTTAGAAAACTTCATGGCAGACTAATTCATAAGAGCCCCAAGCCAGAAATAACCCAAGCCCACAGCAATAACAAGAGTGAATTAAAAATACCACCCCTGAGGTAGACCCATACAGTAAACTGCTAGTCAGCAATTAAAGGAAAAACAGAGACATTATTTTGCTGACCAAGATCCATATATAGTCAAAGCTATGGCTTTTCCAGTAGTCTTTTATGGATGTGAATGTTGATTCATAAAGAAGGCTGAGCACTGAAGAATTGATGCTTTCAAACTGTGATGCTGGAGAAGACTCTAGAGAGTCGTTTGGACTTAAAGGAGATCAAATCAATAACTCCTAAATGAAATCAATCCTAAATTTTCATTGGAAGGGCTAATGGCGAAGCTGAAGCTCCAGTACTTTGGCCACCTGATGCTAAGAGCTGACTCAATGGAAAAGACCCTGATGTGGGGAAAGATTGAGGGCAGGAGAAGGAGGCAGCAGAGGATGAGATGGTTGGATGGCATCACTGCCTCAGTGGACATGAGTCTGAGCACATTCCAAGAGATAGTGAAGGACAGAGGAGCCCTGTGTGCTGCAGTCCAGGGAGTCACAGAGAGATGTTCACGACTTGGCGACTGAATACAGATCACAGTTAAAGAAAACAGACCACTGATCAATGAAACATCACAGATGAGTCTCCAAAAGGGTATTTTAAGTAAGGGAACCTGAGCGCAAAGAGGATATGTGCACTGAGGAAGAGCGCCGATTCTTTCCGTGTATATTATGTCCACAAACTCGCGCAACTATAGCGGCAGAAATCAAAGAGTTTCCCTGTGGTGGGTTGGAGAGGGCAGGAGAGAATGATCTGATAGACTGTTCAACATCTTCCTTTGAGTTTAGTTGCATGAATATACATAATCTACAAAATTCATAGGACTGAGCTCTTAGGACATGTACATTTCAGTTACTTTAATGGATGTTGATATTTTCCCTTTGTTAATCAGTATGACTTTTTTCAGGCTTCCCTTGTGGCTCAGACAGTAAAGGATCTGCCTGCAGTGCAGGAAACCTGGGTTTGATCCCTGGAAGATCCTGTGGAGAAGGGAATGGCAATCCACTCCAGTATTCTTGCCTGGAGAATTCCATGGACAGAGGAGCTTGGAGGGCTACAATCCATGGGGTCGAAAAGAGTTGGACACGACTGAGTGATTATCACACACACACACACACACACACACACACACACACACACGTGACTTTGTCCACACATTTCAACATTGCTTACTTCACGATATTAAATTGCTCTAGACAATAATGTCCTGGCTGTTTCCCATTTTGTAACTCAGTTCTGTATATCCAGTTTGAATATACATTTTGCAGTTCTTCTTTTGGAAATTAATGACATACCTATGTCCCACCTCCTCTGGCACACTGACAGTCGCGCACCTGCTGATTTTCCATCATCTGACATAATTTCCCAAAGTGCCACCTGCAATAGAACATATTGTACGGCTTCATTGAAAACCTTTATGAATATTAAAAGCCAACACTACTGTTTCCTGGAATGTGCTTGGATTCATATTCTACTTGCTGTGCCTAACCCAGGTGTTGATTTAAAATTCAGTGGCACGAAACGATTATCTATCATTCTAAATCATCTCATATTCTTTTAATTCTTGATGTATCTACGATAGAAGCCTGAGAAGCGCTTCCTTCCCCATTGACCATATAGCCCATTTTGTCATTAAGTCTCAGGCTTCATCATTTGGAATTTCATTCTAAACAAAGACTCATAAGTGAGCCTTCCAGCAGCTGCCTTGTCAGGTTGGTGAAAGGGAAAAAAAATAAATCTACTATATTTATTCCAAGATTTCTCTGTAATGGATCTCATGTGAGAGCTTAATTTTATTTTCTGTTTATCAGAAATAAGGCCTATCAAACTCAGGGTAGGCCAGTAATTAGGTATAGCATCGCACAGATGGTAGGTAATAATAAGAAATTGTTGATCGAAATCTGGGCCTTTAATGAGCAAAGGGAAATGGCCTTTGACTCTTTCTTAGAAATGATAATACCTAAGTGCTTGTGAAATGGGTTGACACCTCCGCTTTACCAGAAGGAGCCCTGGTATTGATAAGAAACAGTTTTGAATGGGGTGAAACACCTCATTTCATCAGTGCAGGTGGGCAGAGATATTAGAGACAATGATAGATGACATGTAGGTGGAGCAGTAGCTAGATGGTAGGTAGATGATAGATGCTTTGTTGTTGTTGTTCAGTCACCATGTTCTGTCTGACCCTTTGCAACCCCGTGGACCGAAACACGCCAGGCTCCTCTGTCCTCCACTATCCTGCCAGAGTTTGTTCAAATTCATGTCTGTTGATTCGATGATACTTAAAGATATAAGAAACGGAAGGTACCTAGTTGGGATGAGTCTTTCATGAATGACAGTCATCTTTTTTTTTTTTTTAAACAGGTAACACACCCTTTCTGTTTGTTTGGTTTTTTTTAATCTGCAATTTTGACAAGATCAAGTAAAACCAGGCCCCAAATTTAAGAGTCTTCTGCAGATTCATTTTACCTTTTTTTTTTTTTTTGGCCATACAATGTGCAGGACATTAGTTCTCAGACTATGGATAGAACTGGGGTCATCTGCAGTGGAAGCACAAAGTCTTTACCACTGGACCACCAGAGAAGTCTCTGACACTCATCTTTTATTTATGTTTTTTATTAACAGTTTTCTAAAGTCAACCTCATGGAAGCAGATATGCAGCATTGTATAATGCTTTAATTTTCAGTCTTATTTATGTTATGACTGTTAAAATGATAAGGCATAAAGAACATTGGTTGAATATTCATTAATTTGTTCTTATAAAATATCTTATTAAGAAATTGGCATGTACCTGACACTGTTTAGGAGAATAAACTGTGAATGAGACCTCCTGGACTTTATATTCTTCCCAGAGTGGCACCTTCACAGATGGTTATTAGGTGCATCTGAGTCTCTGTACATGCAGGCTAAGTCACTTCAGTTGTGTCTAACTCCTTATGACCCCATAGCCTATAGCCCTCCAGGCTCCGCTGTTTATGGTATTCTTCAGACAAGACTACTGGAGTGAGTAGACATGTCCTTTTCCAGGGGATCTTCTCGACCCAGGGAACAAACCCAGGTCTCTTACGTCTCCTGCATTGGCAGTTGGGTTCTTTGCCACTATCGCTACCTGGGAAGTCTCTGAAATGAAATTATGTTCATCAAGCATGTATTTACTCAACCAGAACTTGGTGAATATTTACTATCTTCCAGTCTAGTGGGGAAGTCAGACCAAAATGAAAAAAGCCACGAGAAGCTTCATCAGGAAGACTCATAGTGACATTTTCAGCCTCCCCAAATGTAAATGTGTTACTGCAAGTAAGTTAGTCATCAATATGCTGGATGTGTGTAAGGTGTAAAGTCGAGGTTAGTTGCAGTGATAGTAGTGGAAGTTCCGCAGCGGACTGCCACGGGGCAGGGGCTCCGGGTGCAGCAGACCTGGGTATGGCATAAGCCCTCTTGGAGGAGGTCGCCCTGACCCCACCACAGAGCCGCCAGAACTTACACAGGACTGGGGAAACAGACTCCTGGAGGGCACAGACTGAAGCTTGAGCACACCAGGACCCTGGAGAAAGGAGCAGGTATCCCACAAGAGACTGACCCAGACTTGCTGTGAGTGTCCAGGAGTCTCTCCTGGAGGTGTGGGTCAGCTGTGGCCTGCTGCAGGCCTGGGGGCACGGAGTGTCGCAGTGTCTACAAGGGATTTTTTGGAAGAGGTTGCCATTATCTTTATTACCTCCACCATAGTTTGGCCCCAGGTAAATAAAAGGGAGGGAACACAGCCCCACCCATTAACAGAAAATTGGATTAGAGATTTACTGAGCATCAGAACATTACCTGCCCATCAGAACAAGACCCAGATTCCCCCTCAGTCAGTCTCTCCCATCAGGAAGCTTCCTTAAGCCTCTTATCCTTTTCCATCAGAGGGCAGACAGAATGAAAACCACAATCACAGAAAACTAACCAATCTGATTACATGGACCACAGCCTTGTCTAAATCAATGAAACTGTGAGCCATGCCTTGTAAGGCCACCCAAAATGGAAGGGTCATGGTCGGGAGTTCTGGCAAAATGTGGTCCACTGGAAAGGGGAATGGCAAACCACTTCAGTATTCTTGCCTTGAGAACCCCATGGACAGTATGAAAAGCAAAAACATAGGACACTGAAAGATAAACTCCCCAGGTCGGTAGGTGCCCAGTATGCTACTGGAGATCAGTGGAAAAATAACTCCAGGAAGAATGAAGAGAAGGAGCCAAAGCAAAAAGAACACACATTTGTGGATGTGACTGGTGACAGAAGTAAAGTCCGATGCTGGAAAGAGGAACCTGGATTGTTAGGTCCATGAATCAAGGCAAATTGGAAGTGGTTGAAGGAGATGGCAAGAGTGAACATTGACATTTTAGGAATCAGAGAACTAAAATGGACTGGAATGGGGGAATTTAACACAGATGACCATTATATCAACTACTGTGGGCAAGAATCCCTTAGAAGAAATGGTGTAGCCATCATATTCTACAAAAGAGTCTGAAATGCAGTACTTGGATGCAATCTCAAAAATCTCGGAATGATCTCTGTTCATTTCCAAGGTAAACCATTCGATATCACAGTAATCCAAGACTAGGTCCCTGACCAGAAATGCTGAAGAAGTTGAAGTTGAACGGTTCTATGAAGACCTGCAAGACCTTCTGACACTAACACCCAAAAAAGATGCCCTTTTCATTATAGGGGACTGGAATGCAAAAGTAGGAAGTCAAGAAATACCTGGAGTAACAGGCAAATTTGGCTTTGGAGTACATAATGAAGCAAGACAAAGGAAAATAGAGATTTGCCCAGAGAATGCACTGGTCATAGCAAACACCCTCTTCCAACAACACAAGAGAAGACTCTACAGATGGACATCACCAGATGGTCAATACCAAAATCAAATTGATTATATTCTTTGCAGCCAAAGATGGAGAATTACTATACAGTCAGCAAAAACAAGACTGGGAACTGACTGTGACTTGGATCATGAACTCCTTATTGCCAAATTCGGACTTATATTGAAGAAAGTAGGGAACCATTTGGGTATGACCTAAATCAAATCCCTTACGATTATACAGTGGAAGTGACAAATAGATTCAAGGGATTAAACCTGATAGACAGAATGTCTGAAGAACTCTAGATGGAGATTCATGACATTGTACAGGAGAGAGTGATCAAGACCATACCTAAGAAAATGAAGTGCAAAAGGGCAAAATTTTGTCTGAGGAGGCCTTACAAATAGCTGTGACAAGAAGAGAAGCAAAAGGTAAAGGAGACAAGGAGATACACATCCATTTGAATGCAGAGTTCCAAAGAATAGCAAGGAGAGATAGGAGAGTGCAAAGTGATCAGTGCAAAGAAAGAGAGGAAAACAATAGAATGTGAAAGACTAGAGATCTCTTCAGGGAAATTAGAGATACCAAGGGAACACTTCATGCAAAGATGGGCTCAATAAAGGACAGAAACGGTAGGGACCTAACAGAAGCAGAAGATATTAAGAAGAGGTGGCAAGACTACACAGAAGACTGTACAAAAAAGATCTTCACGACCCAGATAATCACGATGGTGTGATCACTCACCTAGAGCCAGACATCCTGGAATGTGTAGTCAAGTGGGCCTTAGGAAGCATCACTATGAACAAAGCTAGTGGAGGTGATGGAATTCCAGTTGAGCAATTTCAAATCCTAAAAGATGATGCTGTGGAAGTGTTGCACTCAGTATGCCAGCAAATTTGGAAAACCCAGCGGTGACCACAGGACTGGAAATGGTTAGTTTTCATTCCAATCCCAAAGAAAGGCAATGCCAAAGAATGCTCAAACTATCACACAACTGCGCTCATCTCACACACTAGCAAAGTAATCTCAAAATTCTCCAAGCCAGACTTCAACAGTACATGAATCATGAACTTCCAGATGTTCAAGCTGTATTTAAAAAAGGCAGAGGAACCAGAAATCAAATTGCCAACATCTGCTGGATCATCGAAAAAGCAAGAGAGTTCCATAAAATCATCTACCTCTGCTTTATTGACTATGCCAAAGACTTTGTGTGGATCACCAGAAACTGTGGAAAATTCTGAAAGAGATAGAAATACCAGACCATCTGATCTGCCTCTTAAGAAATCTGTATACAGGTCAGGAAGCAATAGTTAAAACTGGACATAGAACAACAGAATGGTTTCATATTGGGAAAGGAGTATGTCAAGACTGTATATTGTCACCCTGCTTATTTAACTTATATGCAGTGTACATTATGAGAAACACTGGGCTGGATGAAGCACAAGCTGGAATCAAGATTGCCAGGCGCAATACCAGTAACCTGACACCATCCTTATGGCAAAAAGTGAAGAAGAACCAAAGAGCCTCTTGATGAAAGTGAAAGAGGAGAGTGGAAAAATTTGCTTAAAACTCAACATTCAGAAAATTAAGATCATGGCATCTGGTCCCATCACTTCATGGCAAGTAGATGGATGAACAATGGAAACATTGACAGAATTTATTTTTTGGGTTTCCAAAATTATTGCAGATGGTGACTGCAGAAATGAAATTAAAAAATAAAAAAAAGAAGAAAACACAAACAAAATTGCTTGCTCCTTAGAAGAGAAATTATGACCAACCTAGACAGCATATTAAAAAGTAGAGGCATTACTTTGTCAACAGTCTGTTTAGTCAAAGCTGGATTTTCCAGTGGTCATGTATGGATATGAGAGTTGAACTATAATTAAAACTGAGCACAGAAGAATGAATGTTTTTAAACTGTGGTGTTGAAGAAGACTCTTGAGAGTCCCTTGGACTGCAAGGAGATCCATCCAGTCCATCCCAAAGGAAATCAGTCCTGAATATTCATTGGAAGGACTGATGCTGAAGCTGAAACTCCAATACTTTGGCCACCTGGTTCGAAGAACCGACTCATTGGAAAAGACACTGATGCTGGGAAAGACTGAAGGTGGGAGAAGGGAACGGCAGAGTGTAAGATGGTTGGATGGCATCACCAACTTGATAGACATGAGCTTGAGTAAGCTCCGTGAGTTGGTAATAGACCGGGAAGCCTCGTGTGCTGCCATCCATGGCATTCAAAGAGTCTGACACTACTAAGCAACTGAGCTGAACTGAACTGAAGTATCATTTTCCTTCATCATCATCATGATTGTTAATATTAAGACATTTCTCTCTGAACTTTTACATCTATATGTTCATCATTCTGCAATAAAACCAAATGCTTGAAACAACCATGAAATGGATAAGAATTTCTACTACATTTCTTATGAAATATTTTGGGATAATATCATTAATAATCAATCCAGTGGGGAAAAAGAAAGAGAGAGTTGAATATCATGATCAGAAAAGCAGATGACCTCAACACGATGCAACTTGAGGTTGAAAATTATTAAAGATATGTCTTAAATGTTATCTTTTGAATAGCAGACAAATGTATGCAGAAAATATTTGCATTTTCATTTGTTTGTCTTTAACCTTTTTATTTTATAATGAACTAGAGCTGTTTTAACAATGCTGTGCTAGTTTCAGGTATACACCAAAGTGATTTAGTGATACATATACATTTGTGTGTGTGTGCATGCTAAGTCACTTCAGTCATGTCCAACTCTTTGCACCCGTAGGCACTGTAGCTTACAAGGCTCCTCTGTGCATGGGATTCTCTAGGCAAGACTACTGGAGTGCGTTGCCATGCCCTCCTCCAGGGGATCTTCCAGAACCAGGGATCAAACCTGTATCTCCATGTCTCCTGCATCTGCAGGTGGGTTCTTTACCACCAGCACCACCTGGGAAGCCCACATATACATTCACATGTACCTATTCTTTAACAATGGAGAAGGAAATGGCAACCCACTCCAGTATTCTTGCCTGGAAAATCCATGGACTGAGAAGCCTGGCAGGCTACAGTCCATGGGGTCGCAAGAGTCAGCCATGACTTGGTGACTAAACCACACACATTCTTTCACAAATTCATGTACACACTGCTATATTCAAAAGAGATAACTAGCAGTGACCTACTGTATAACAAAGAGAACTCTGCTCTATATTCTGCAAAAACTTAAATAGGGAAATGCATTTGAAATAGTCTTTATGGAGCATTCATTTTGCGGATTTTTAAAAGACTCACTCTCTAGAAAATATCAATTTGAATCAATCACTCTAGGAAGATACAGACATCAAGGTGGGAATCACTCAATCAATGCAATATTATTGTAATAATTTATCATATCATTTTAGAAGGACTCAGAATAGATTTTTGTAGTTTTGACATTGTCGGCATTTGAGGTGATAGAACTTTATGTTGGGGTGACTGTCCTGTGCATTGCAGATCTTTCAGCAGCAGTACTGACCTAGACTCATGAGTCACCAGGAGCAACCCCTTCCAGTCCTAGTCGTGACAACCCAAACCTCTGCATGCATCACGGAATGTCCCTGAGGACATTGTATTCTCACCTGTGAAGAGACACTGACTAGACAGAAGTGACCGAGAAGAATAAAAGTAGAGGCTTCTATAACAAAGAGAAACAAACGTCTCTGAAAAATGGTTTATACTTAAGAAACTGACCTGCCAGAAGCTATGGCTGAATATGACTTGGGATGAAAGAAAGGTGCAAACTATGCATAATCAGTATTCTGAGGCCGTTTTTTGAGTACTCCCTGAAATACACACACAGGCTAAAATAGGAGCAGGCAGACAAACTCCAGAAAAGGTAAAAAGGTGAATGTATTTTTAAAAGATGAACATGAAAGCTTTAATCTCTTCTGTCTGACTCTTTGCCACCCCAAGGACCATAGCCTACCAGGCTCCTCTGTCCATGGAATTCTCCAGGCCAGGATACTGAAATGGGTAGTCATTCCCTTCTCCAGGGGATCTTCCCAACTACCAGGGATCAAACCCAGGTCTCCTGCATTACAGGTAGATTGTTTACCATCAGAGCCACCAGGGAAGCCTGAAAAATATGAGTGATTCTATATTTTAGTGAAAATAGTCTTAATCAGACATTTTATTTCAGCACATGTTTTAATGTTGTCCTTCTTAGATTACAAATATAAAGTTATCACATACAGATTTTGCCTATCTATGTAATCATATTTTGACTCTCTTTTAAAAGATCAAATCCATATGTATACTAAATAGGTTATCATCACTTTTCTCAATGATCCAAACAGTAATTATGTCTAAAAACTAACCTTAATGAAACACCTGGTGTCTTTAAGAGACTGGAACAATTTACATAGGATTTTTAAGCAATTTCAACTCATTTAAAGTACATGAATTTCCCAGTTGGTGAGATTTATTTATATTAAACATGGTTTTCACTTAAAATGTTGTTAAGGTGGGCAGTGGGGCAGTATGAACTTCCTACTTAATCTTTTTTCTTTTTTTGCCTGTGCTTTGTCTTTATTGCTGCACTCAATCCTTTTCTAGTTGCGGCAAGTAGGAGCTACTCTCTAGTTCCAGTGAGAGGGCTTCTCATTGCACTGGCTTCTTTCGCTCTGGAGTCAGCGTCTAGGGCGCATGGACTTGAGTGGTTGTGTCTCCCAAGCTCTAGAGCACAGGCTCAGTAGTTGTGGTGCATGGCCTTAGTTGCTCTGTGGTATATGGAATTTTCCCAGACCAGGGATTGAACCCGTGTCCCCTGTATCATCAGGCACCACTGGACCACCAGGGAAGTCCACCACTTAATCTTTAGTCTGGAAAAATAAGTTAAAATGACAGCCATATCTGTACTATCAATATGAAAATGTTGAAAGAAATTCCAAGAATCCAAATTATTTTCTTTGGGTATATACACATTTTTTTTTTCAGCTTTCCTTTTTTGTAACATGGGAAAATCCATTCTAAAAATTCACTCCCATTTGAGTTATTGGTGGAGCAGTAGCCAGCACCAACCCATTTTGAGATCACATTCATGTGCACAGCCTAGAATTTAGTCTGGAATTGAGACGTCTTCCTGGCTTCCCTGATGGTTCAGTGGGTGAAGAATCTGCCCACCAATGCAAAAGACACAGGAGGTGCTGGTTCGACCCGGAGTTGGGAAGATCCCTAGGAGTAGCAAATGGCAACCCACTCCAGTGCTCTTGTCTGGGCAATGCCAAGGACAGAAGAGCCTGGTGGGCTCCAGTGCATGGGGTCCCAAAGAGTCAGACATGCCTGGGCAACTAAGCACAGCACCTGTGTGTCACAGAGCCAGGCTCTACCCCGTACTGCCCTGTCCCCTCGGGGTAGACTTAGACTCATCTTCTCAATCCGTCTACACCAGTCTCAATCCACTCTGAGTGATGACCGTGGACCACCTCACCACCATTTCACCCAGATGATCCCCGAGTGCACTCTTAGGAACCTTAGTAACAAAAGATTCTTACAGGATTTAAAGGAGGCAAGGAGGTTTCCCTTGATTGCATTACTTTGGGAAATACCAGAAGATATTAAGAAAAAGAAATTCCTTTCCAGGAAATAGAAAGTGAACTCTGTTTCAATGAGTGTAAAACTGACAATTCATGGTACAAAAACACTGATGACTCAAAATATGTAAAAAAAATTCAGACATAACATTTTCCAACATTGTGTAATAAGCATATGGAATGCATTCACCAAAAAATTGACATCAAAGAAAACACACAAACGAGCTTAAGAAGCAGACGTTTTTACATCAGGAAAAGGATTACGGCATACAACCGGCAATCTAGTGAACAGAACTCTGATAAAAGTGGACAGACTCTTTGAGACAAGGGGTACTTTCAGTCCATCCATCTAAAGTATAAATCTGTACTTTTAATTAAAATATGCCTCCAAAAGCCGGCACACATGGCTTAGCATGCTTAGTATTAAGCTGGCCTTGGCCTGGGTCATAATTTACATAGGTGGTTCAAGTTCTTGCCTCATTAATGAAAAACATACTCAGGACACTGGAAGGAAAATTGAGAACAACTTCTGTCATGCCAGTTAAGCCCGGGATTAATTTTACTGTAGATCTTAGTGTTGTGTTAGCCAAAGAAGTTTGTAGGTGAATAGTTTAGAGCTAACTGCATGCATGCCTCTAGTAATAGTCCATGTATGAAGTATTTTAGCAATCCCATTTTATAATTTTTTATCCAATTTTTTGCTTGGGCCTGGGGACAAAGATTTTCTTTCGCTGCCTGAGGAAGGCTAAGAAGTAGTGAATACCAGAATAGATAGAATCATACAAAGTGAAAGTGAAAGTGAAGTCACTCAGTCGGGTCCGATTCTTTGTGACCCCACGGACTGTACCTGCCAGGCTCCTCCGTGTATGGGATTTTCCAGGCGAGAGTACTGGAGTGGGTTGCCGTTTACAACTATACATTAAATCTTAATGAAAGCACAAAGGAGTCTGTTTCCTTGAGTCCATTCTACAGATGAATGCTCAAACAGTAAAGCCACATTGAGTGACTTTATTTGTATTTCGGCTTCTTTGCTGTGTCTCAGGCTTCCGCTAGTGGTAGCGAGAGGGGGCCACGCTCTGGTTGCAGTGCCCAGGCTTCTCCCTGCTGTGACATCTCTCTTTGCGGAGCACGGCTCTAGGTGCATGAGCTCAGGAGTTGTGCGCATGGGCTGCGTTGCTCTGCATGTGGGATCTTCCTAGATCAAAGAGCAAACCCATCTCCCCCTTGCATTAGCAGGCAGATTCTTATCTCCTGCACCACCAGGGAAGTCCCTGTGTGTGCACGCTAAGTCACTTAAGTCATGTCCAACTCCGTGAGACCCCATGGACTGTAGCCCACCAGGCTCCTCTGTCCGTGGGATTCTCCAGGCAAGAATACTAGAGTGGGCTGCTATGCCCTCCTCCAGAGCATCTTCCAGACCCAGGCATCAGACCTGCATATTTTACATCTCCTGCACTGGCAGGCAAGTTCTTTACCACTAGCGCCACCTGGGGAGCCCTAGGAAGTCCCTGAATGACCTTTGACTGTGTTGCCAAGGCCGTGCCAGGTACTTTGTGTGTGTGTCACTTGATTTCACCCTTACATAATTCTGAGAGATTATCTTTAATGTGACAGCTGTGGGTTGGATTGTGCTGCATCAAATTCACATGTTGAAGTCCTAACCACTGGTCTTCAAAACGTGACCTTGTTTGGAAATAGGGTCAATGCAGATGTAACTAGTTATCATGAACTCACACTGCGGGAGGGTGTGCCCCTCATCCCATAGGATTGCTGTCCTTATCAGATGGTGGGGGAGCTTCCCAAGTGGCGCAGTAGCAAAGAACCTACCTGCCAATGCAGAAGACCCAAGAGATGCAGGTTCAATCCCTGGGTTGAAGAGATCCCCCAGAGGGTGAAACGGCAACCCATTCCAGTATTCTTGCCTGGAAAGTTCCATGGACAGAGGAGCCTGGCAGGCTACAATCCATGGGGTCACAAAGGGTCAGCCGAACCTGAGCATGTACACATGTCACTAAGGGACAGCTGGACACAGAGGCACACACACAGGGCGAGCAGCATGTCAAAAGGGCGGAGATCTGGGTGACGGATTTGTAAGCCGAGGGACACAGTGATTGCCAGAAACTCACCAGAAATGTGGAAGCACAAGGGAGAGCCATGGAACAGATCTGAGCTCAGAAGTAAGTAACCTTGCCGACACCCTAATCTCAGACGTGGCCTCTGGAACTGGGAGACAAGAGACATTTGTTGCTGTTGCTGCTTTAAGGTTTTTATTGGAATATAGTTGATTTACAGTGTTTGTTAATTTCTGCTGTAGAGCAAAATGAATCAGTTATACATATACATATATCTGCTCTTTTTCAGATTCTTTTCCCATGTAGGTCATTATAGAGTATCGAGTAGAACTCCCTGGGCTATATACTGGGTCCTTATTAGTTATCTATTATGTGTGTGTGTATATATATATATATATATATATATATATATATATATATAATATATTATGCATAAACATAATAAAACATAAAACAAATCATTTTATAACTTATATATATATATATTATATAATTTATATAATACTTTGACCACCTGATTGAAGACCTGACTCATTGAAAAAGACCTTGATGCTGGGAAGATTGAGGGCAAGAGAAGTGGGCGTCAGAGGATGAGATGGTTGGATGGCATCACTGACTTAATGGGCATGAGTCTGAGCAAACTCCAGGAGAGGGTGAAGGACCGGAAGCCTGGTGCACTGCGGCCCATGGAGCTGTGAACAGTCAGACACAACTTAAAAAGTGAGCAGCTACACCAGAGCACAGCAGCCAGTCATTCCAGCAGGAGGTCACCATTCTTCTCCTCACTGACTCTGCCAATCGCTTTCTTTCTGCCTGACTCTGCCCACTCTCCTTGTCCTAGGAATCAGGGATTCGGAGTCATGAGTCTTTCCTCCCAAGCCTGGAAGCTGGCAGAAGCTGGAAGAGAAGACTGGGGTCAGAGGTGTTTTGGCCAGGGACATCTTCTGCCATGTGCCGCATGGAAGCTCGCTCTGAGCAAACTGTCTCTCACTCCACAGGAACCAAGAGCAGCGATTCCCCCTCCCACCGCTCTGCTCCCATCTCCACCCCTACTCACCCCTCTGGGCTAATACTGACCATTCTTTCACTAAGCCATGCTCCTTTTTCTACTCTGAACTGACTGGGGAGTTTCACCTGTGCCCTGCAAAGTTTCCACTTCACAAGGAACACTGGGAGGGGAAGTGGATAGGTTATGAGCAATATTATGCTTTCTCCATTTTGTATACACATTAAAGAGTGGGTAATACATAAGATTGTTTACATAAGATTGCTGTTTAGTTGCTAAGTTGTGGCCAAGTCTTTGAAACCCCATGGACAGTCACCCACCAGGCTCCTATGTCCCTGGGATTTCCCAGGCAAGGATACTGGAGTCGGTAGACATTTCATTTTCCAGGGGATCTTCCTGACCCGGGGATTGAATCCGCAGCTCATGCGTTGGCAGGAGGATTCTTTATTGCTGAGCCACCAGGGAAACCTGATGAATGTTAACCCAAGTCTTTTTTATGTCCTTTATCAAAGTTGCTCTACAAACACCAGTAAAGAGCTCACCATTGGTAATCAGTCTGAATGATCACTATCAGTTTTTGCTAACTCTGTCCATCAAGCTTAAGTAGTTTTTGCTATCCAGTTATTCCTAGAGACCTGCAAAATCCAGAGGTCAGTCCTACCCTCTGCATTTATTTCTGCTTTCCTTGCGGTGAGCTTTGACTTCCCTTCATTCTCCTCCCTGTACTCCTGTTACTGAAAGTGGATTCTTACTGCTTGCTGCTCTAAAACCAATACTGGAGAGACAAGGTTGGTGGAAAGGAAAGCTACTTTATTTCTGAGGCTGGAAACCACTTAGTGGGAGGGGATGGGGAAAGACTACTGGCCCAGAGCAGGTGGGTGAGCTGTGGTGGAGATGGGTGCCAGGCCGTGGGAGGACCAGCTCCCACTGATAGGGATCCATGGGCAAGAACTTTTCAAGGGGCATTTCAGGGGTGTAGAGAAGGGCTACATGCTGAAACAGCACAATCAGCTCTGACAGTCTTGAAGCTGGTCATCGGTGGCCTGATCAGTGGCATCTTGATGGTTTTCAAGATTGTTTCCATTTCCTTGAGGCCATTTCTCAGAGTTGAGGCAGCTTATGTCATGACTATAGCCTGGTCATCATGTGGTTAACTTCCTCCCCCTGATGGGGGTTTCAGTATCTATAAGACAGTCATAGGATATGGCTCAGAATATTATCTACAGATCTTGAAGAGGAACTGAAGCTTCTTGATTTGTCTTAATGACTTTTGCTTTTCAGCGTCTAAGTTGTGTCCAACTCTTTGCAGCCCCATTGACTGCAGCACGAAAAGCTTTCATGTCCTTCACCAACTCCCAGAGCATGCTCAAACTCATGTCCATTAAGTCAGTGGTGCCATCCAACCATCTCATCCTCAGTCACCCCTTCTCCTCTTATTATTTTGTCTTGATTGTTTACTCTGCATTTTCTCACTTCTCTGAAAAGTCAGGCAAAAGGCCTGGCGGTGGTTGTGGGCACTGGGAGAGGCATAGGTCCCTGATCCTTTTTACTCCTATTATCTGTCTGAAGCCTCTTCTTCTGCTGTCCACCCCATTCCTACTTGGATGAACTGTTGTTGGCGTGTTTTTCCCAATACCAGAAACCCTCATTTTCTCACTGCTTTTGTTGTTGTTTGATGTGATATATTTTTTCCTAAGCCCTAACCTTCTAATCAGCCATCTGTGGCCAAGTATTTTTTCTGTTTGAGTAGAGGGGTGCCATTCTTGAATCCCCAGTCTTCCTGATAACTGCTTCTCTGCAATGCTCCCCTTTACCTTTATTTACTGCTAAGACTAGTTCATATGATGCTAAAAATAAAGATACTGACATTGGGAATGTGTCTTCAGTGACGAACAGATCTTTGGAGAAAAAAGAATATTTTGACAGACATCTGATTGGATGGACTCATCTCCTTGATGTTATGGGGCAAATTGTGAATGAATTAACTACAGCACATTGCAAGGCTATTGTGCCTGTGTCATAATGGAGTTGCCGCACTGTTTCCCTGGCAGGTCATGCTGTGACCATCAAGTCCACTCCACAGTTTCTGGAAAGACATGGCCTTGAACTAGAGCAAAGCCAGAGCATCATTGACACAGGAGCTTCCTCAGAGAAGGGGAGGAGGGGCTTGATGAAAAGTGCTCTGAGGAGGTGGGGTCATACAGAACCGGTGGTCGGGAGCACAGCTCTGTCTCTGAAGGGTCTTGTGATCTCTGAGCTCTAGTCTTCTTCACATCTGGAACATAAAAGAGCTTGGATGAGACAGTTTCTAAAGTCCCTCAATATGGCTGGAAAAAATCAATTTCAAATCGTCTAAACCTGTTTTTTACATGATTTTTAAAATCCTGCCAAGAAATAATGGAATAAATATGATAAAGAAGAAAAGCCCTCAACAGATGACAGATAGTACAGAGTCACTTAGACATGTTAAGTATTTCCATTTAGCAAAAGTAGGTAAAAAGTCTTATCCCAAGAGAAGAAAGGAACTACAGGGACCTCTCAGCTCTGCTTTCACTGATGAGAAAAGCGTCCAGAAAGTTTGGGGGGCAATGGGACCGTGCTGTATGAAGAGGAAAAACGATTTCATAAATTGTGTAATGAAAAACTATAGGAAAGTTACAACATAGATGGATTTTGAATCTGTAAGTTATCTGATGTCAAGACATTGGTCTGCAGGATGAATCTGATCAGTGCCGTGTGTGCTAAGTCACTTCAGTCATGTTCAACTCTTTGTGACCCCACGGACCATATGCCACCAGACTCCGCTGCCCATGGGATTCTCCAGGTAAGAATATTGGAGTTGCTGTGCCCTCTTCCAGGGGATCTTCCTGACTCAGGGATTGAATCTGCATGTCTTACATCTCCTGAATTGGCAGGCAGGTTCTTTACCACTATGCCAACTGGGAAGCCCAATTCGATTAGTATAGGGTGCTAAGAGAATCTTCCATCTCTCTTAGAAAGCCCACTCAGAGGCCCCAAAGCTATTTTCACAGGTTACAAAGTCATCATTAGCATTTAGAAAAGGACCTATCAGAAACCCAAGCTGAGAAAATTGAAATATGTTTATAAATCAATTAACATAAAATAACAATAAACCCTTATGATATTATCAAAAAAATACTTTCATGAAAAAGAACTAAAAAATAATGAAAAGGATGGAATTCTATTCCATATTTGTAAATCTCTTTAATGTAAGGCTTAATTAAAAGCAAGCTGAATTCTCACATTTGTTTTGCATTCTATCTGCAGCAATGCATGTTTTGATTGAATTATATGATAAAACTTCAGCTTCAAGCAAATTTGTAGTATTTTAGTTGTCATTTCAAATAGTTGGGGAAGTTTTTCTTTGATTCTACATCGATGTGTGGTGAGTGGTGGCTTTTAAAAGGTTAGTTGCAATTGAAACCATGTTAAAAGATGCTTCATACAACAATGCATTAAAATCCATTGATTTATCTGGCATTTTGGATGAATCTTGTAACCACGTGCATTTTTGTAATTATGCAGTGGCCATTCATGGCAAATAGACAAGGAAACAGTGGAAACAACGATTGACGTTATTTTTCTGGGCTCCAAAATCACTGCAGATAGTGATTGCAGCCATGAAATTAAAAGACTCTTTACTCCTCGGAAGGAAAGTTGTGACCAACCTAGACAGCATATTAAAAAGCAGAGACATTAGTTTGCCAACAAAGGTCCATCTAGTCAAGGCTATGGTTTTTCCAGTGGTCATGTATGGATGTGAGAGTTGGACTGTGAAGAAAGCTGAGCGCCTAAGAATTGATGCTTTTGAACTGTAGTGTTGGAGAAGATCTTGAGAGTCCCTTGGACTGCAAGGAAATCCAACCAGTCCATCCTAAAGTTTCCACAACTACCCAAATAAGCATCATCTTTCTACAACAGGCTGGGGCATGGAAGTATTGGTTCAATATTTGCTAATCGGTGGGTTTATAGGCTGGCAAGTGAAAGATTCATGGATGTGTTGAGGACCTCAAAGTTCCAAGAGTGGCTTTTTTCTTTCCTTGCAGGGTGCTTTTCTATAATTCATCAGGGTGAAAATTTCCTGTTTTTACAGCTAGACATGCAAAGGTGTTGATTTAACTTTGATCCAGAGCCTACTGTGTCACCTATTGGAGTCAGCTGGAGTTCAGAGAGTCAACCATCTTCTGACATGTTTGACTGTGGATGATGGGAAGGAAAATGGGAAGGAGGAAAGGAAGGTGGGAAAGAAGGACTATAAACTAGGTTGCATCCTGTGTACAGATGGGTTGGGAGGTGATGGCTGAGATTCTGGTGCCAGACATTTTACTTTACATCCTACTTTGCATCCAGCTTTTGCTTGATTGCCCAAGAGAAAAAAACTCTTAGGAGTCTGTGTCTCAGTTTCTCGATGTTAAATGGGGTGCATACTGAAATCTGTCACCTGAGATTGTGTGTTTGTTGCTCAGTCATGTCCAACTCTTTGCGACCCCATGGGCTATAGCCCACCAGGCTCCTCTGTCCATGGTATTTCCCAGGTAAGAATGCTGGAGTGGGTTGACATTTCCACCTCCAGGCAATCTTCATGACCCAGGGATCAAACCCATCTCTTGTGTCTCTTGCATTGACAGGCAGGTTCTTTACCACTAGCACCACTTGGGAAACCCCATATTTGACCACAGTACCTTCTAATTCTTGAATCAATGACTAAACATCATGTGTTAAGAGGTTCTGAGCATGGAAAGAACTGGCTAAACTTTTTAGGATTAGTTAATACATGTAACTTCTCATATGGAGAAGGCAATGACACCCCACTCCAATACTCTTTCCTGGAGAATCCCATGGGTGGAGGAGCCTGATGGGCTGCAGTCCATGAGGTCGTGAAGAGTCCATCCAGCATGACTGAGAGACTTCAATTTTACTTTTCACTTTCATGCATTGGAGAAGGAAATGACAACCCACTCCAGTGTTCTTGCCTGGAGAATCCCAGAGATGGCAGAGCCTGGTGGGCTGCCGACTATGGGGTCACACAGAGTCAGACACGACTGAAGCGACTTCGCAGCAGCAGCAGCAGCAGAACTTCCCATATTCTTGCATGTCCTACTAGAGCCCTTTTAACTGTCCATTTCATTGTCAATGTTCTGTTGACTCAAAGACCAGAAAGCTTCCCGGCATTTCTCACACATGGTGTATTTATTCACTCTCCTATGAATCACTCTCAAGCTCTTGTATCTCCTCATAAACCCCTGATTCAATTGCTCGAAACTCACTGATTTCTAATTATCCCAGTTGATATCATTGGTATTTTCTCATTGCATTTCATTTTTTTTAAGACACAATTTTTGGAAGCACTGATCTTTCATATTTTCAACATTCAAACATCTACTTGAAAATTGCTTTACTCCCAGAAAAATTTCTGTGTCTAGAAAAAGATTCTACTCAACCTAGAATCTAACCTAAATCAAGATACTCCTTGATGTTATGAGTAAATATGCATGACATTTAGATGGTCATATTCATATAATATATAACATAAAGCAAACCTCTACTTTTGAATTCTTGGAGAAATTTGTCAACTTTTCAAAATGAGTCTGCACCTGAATGTGCATTTATGGGCCCTCAATATGAGATGTCTAATTCCTGTAGACCAGTGATTAATACAAGATATATGACCTTGAAGAAAATAAATTGCCAAGACTTCTTATTTCTATTGCAAGATTAATATTGCAAAATGCTTGATTTTTTTTCACTAGAATATTGACTCATGAAAGGTTGATATTTATTAAATGTTTTCACTTTCAGAAATTTTATTAAATATGGTTTTTATCATCATGATGTAGAGACCACTAAATTTCTTTTTCAGCAAAGTCCACAAATGGAAATGAATAATTATAATAAAATCCATACAGTCAAGTTCTGAATTTGTCTCCTAAAATTTTTATATTTTTATTTATATTTATATAAAATATAATAAAATATTTATATTATATTATATTTACATAATTTATATTAAATTTATATTATATTTAAAATATATTTATATTAAATTTATATTCTATTATATTTATATAAAATATAATAAAATATTTATATTTTATTTATCATAAGTGAATAGAATTATTGTCATTTCCCCACTAATGTAGTAGATATTGTATCAATATAAGGAAACAATTATCTATCCCTATGCCAGCAATAAGTTGATCTTATTCAGAAAATTGAGTGATTGTAACTCACTCTTTTCCATCTGCTGCATCTGGTTTCTTGTATATATATTTCACATTTTCTCTGACTCAAACCACATAATTTAAAGCATGGATTTCCATTGTAGACATACTTAAGGCTATTCATAAACCTTGTCAAAATAGTTTCTAAAAAAATAGTTGAGCTTATAGTTAGTCAAGTTATGTACAAGAAAACCCAACTCTAGGTAGATTTTCAGCATTTGTGCATGGTTTATTTAGGTTGTAATTGAGAACTTTGATTTTTGTTAAGTTATCAAAAGTAAATGAAAATGACAGACTTGTTCATTTTGTTCTTTCCTAAGACTGACCATCCTTTTGGAAGCCTAAGACTGTAGTTTAGGTAGCTAATGTAAATGACAAAGTTTACAGGTCACTTTAAAAGTTGAAGAAATCAACATCAAAAGCGGAGAATTCATAAGATTTTTTTGTTAGCACTGTATCCTAAGGCTGTTTGATGGATTTGCTTAATGGTTTTAATGGAGGTAGTATTTTTTTTTTTAATCCACTTTCACTCTAATTAACAGTTTTTCTGATTCTCCACTCTAAGTAATCTTTCTAACCCTAGCCAGTAGCAAGCTGGCTTCAGGCTGGAGCAAACTCACTGTACAATACTACAAAAATTTAATACAGTTCAAGGCACTATATTATGTCTTCCTTGATGGCTTACCAGTTAAAGAATGTGCCTGCCAAGACAGGAGACACAGGAGATTCATGTTCGACCCCTGGGATGGGGAAGATGCCCTGGAGAAGGAAATGGCAACCCATTGAAGTATCCTTGCCTGGGAAATCCCATGGACAGAAGAGCCTGGTGGGCTGAAGTCCATTGGATGGCAAAAGCTTTGTACACAACTCAGCAACTAGACAACAACAATAAAAACTTTTTATGAGGATTGTACTTTAGTAGTAAAGTATTCTCCTAAATGAACAGTCAGTATTGTCCACCTAGTTACCCAAAATGAGTGAAATAAAAATATATTCCATGTTTATGCCACGTATACACTATCGCAAACCTTTCTCAATTCTGTTTCTCTCTGAGCAGTTTTTCTTTTCCTGTACACTCAGATGGAATCTATGTTGACTCTTGGGACTAAAAGTGAAAATAATCGTTCACTGACTTTCAGAAGAAAAATATCAACATGATGTGACCTGTCTGCAGCCTATTTCCAAAGTCAGGAATCCTGAACTCTTCACTGATGTAAAACAATCTAAACTGATGGCACACTGTTAGGAAAACATGACAACATGAAATCAAAGTGAATTAAGGCAGCACAAAGGCTGCAAGCACACCTCACAGCTGAGGAATGCCCAAGCCGATGCCTATGGCGTATCAGTCGTCTTTGTGTGGCATCCAGGGCAGGCAAGCCCTGGCACCAGAGACTGTCGTGAGGGAGCCCCAGGCTCAGTGCTGGCCCGAAAACAACAGTTAGGTAATGGGCCTCTGGAAGCAGATGTGTAAGCTTTCAGCTGCTGGCTTGCATCTCTTTCAAAACAGTGTAATGCTTTGGGGGCTTCCTTGGTGGTTCAGACTGTAAAGAATCTGCCTGCAATGCAGGAGCCCTGGTTCAGTCCCTGGGCTGGGAGGATTCCCTGGAAAAGGAAATGATACCCCATCCTAGTATCTTGCCTGGAGAATTCCATGAACAGAGGAGCCTGCTGGGCTGCAGTCCATGGGGTTGCAAAGAGTCAGACATAACTGAGCGACTAACACACACGCTGCTTTTAGTCATGTGTCATCATAGAGAACTTATCTTCCAATGTGTTATCAAAACATTTAGTGAGAATTAAATATATGTTACTATGGGGGTAAAGATGTGGGGAGATAAATTTGTAATTTGAAATTAGCATATGCAAAATTAAAAAAAAAGACCTACAGTATAGCATAGGGAACCATATTCAATATGTTGTAATAATCTGTAATGGAAAAGAATATTGGAAAGAATCATATGTACATGTATAACGTTGTTGTAAACCTGAAACAATGTAAATCAACTATACTTAAATAAAAAGCAAAAATTAAAAGCTTATATTAAAAATTAAAACTTTAAGTCAGTTCCATTAAGCAGTAAATAAATGACTACATACATGGATACATATATCCATACAAACATATATACATACATGAAAATACAGGTGGGTTGCACATTATGATAAGAATACACAGTGAGCATGCATTTGATCTGTACTATGATTTGCATATTGAGAACAGTTGATGTGTTTTCGTCTATCTCTTGTTTCAACAGAGGAGGAACAACAGCAAGCATCACTTTGGGCAGGAACTCAGGGGCGGCCTGTTGATGATGCAGGGAAGCTGGGTTCTCTCGGCCTCTCGTGGAAAGTGGGACTCTGGCACACTGCACATCTGGTCGGAGGGCTCGGCCGCTCCTGACCCTTGTATTCCCCGGGGCAGGAAACAGGAGCCCTGGGGAAATGGAGCCCCATTCCTGACTGTGCACAGCACTTGCAGTTTCCACACGACTGGGACTCCGAGCAGCTGCAGTAAAGAGGTTCTCTGCGGCACTTAGGGTCCCATCCAGGTGGTCAACAAGCTTCTCAGAAGGCCGGAGTGACTCTAAAGTCACCTGATTCAGGAGGGAAAGGAGTTGTGGCCATTTGCTTCCACTTACTGAATTCAGATCATTACCTCAGTGATCTGGGTTTTAGAGAAACTCCTGTCTCCCACTCTGAGATTTTACTCACCTGCAAGACTGTGTTCACTTGATCCAGAGTTCCTCTTTCTCAGGTTCTCCCACGGGAGGCAGCCCGCTGCTCTTCCCAGAGGTTCCAAGTTGACCATTTTTACCTCTCCATCCTCCTTCTTGAGGAGGCCATGGCAACCCACTCCAGTGTTCTTGCCTGGAGAATCCCCCTGGACAGAGGAGCCTAGCAGGATACAGTCCACGGGGTCACAAAGAGTCGGACATGACTGAGTGACTAACACACACACACACACACACACACACACACACACACACACACACCGTCCTTCTTGGGGCTCAGAAAGGTTTCTACATTTGTGCTGAGCCACCAAATGACAGAATTGCTGGCAGCCTTCTCTCTCCAGGTGTCCCTTCAACTTTGGGATTTCTGAGCCATTCGCCCACTCTGGAATGTCATGGCCTATGGCGAATAAGGCAAGCACCCCACCCTTCCTTTCATAGAACCTGCTTTATCACTGGCTTTCCTGACTTATGGATTCTGTGAACACCTGGAAATAGGTGACTCACTCTCTGAGCCATCTCACAGTGACTCACCATCACCTCCAGGGGATGTTTGTTCCCATTAACTCAAGGGCGGTGAGGCCACCGACCACCATGCGGCCCTGTGGATATTGTTCATTCTGATAACTAACTTACCCTCACCCCTTGGGGATGTCTCCACTCCTGGGGATGACCCAGCCCATGGACCTAGCCACTGACCAAACACTTGGCTGAGGAACACATGGGCAAGGTTTAACCGGGTGTCAGGTTCCTATTTGCTTCAAACTATGGCTCTGGAGAAGACTCTTGAGACTCCCTTGGATTGTAAGATCAAACCAGTCCATCCTGATGGAAATCAACCCTGACTATTCATTGGAAGGACGGATGCTGAAGCTGAAGCTCCAATACTTTGGCCACCAGATGTGAAGAGCCAGCTAAACATTGGTAAAGACCCTGATGCTGGGAAAGACTGGGGGCGGGAGGAGAAGGGGGTGACAGAGGGATAATGTGGTTACATGGCCTTTTTTTTAAGGCAAAATTAGTATAGAACTGTGTTTCCTAAAGCTAGCTAAGTACCAAGGAAGATGGGTTAGACACAGCCTGACTTGTCAGACTGCTGGGGTTATACCGTCACTGGTGCTCATTTGTCTCTTGGCTGAGGAGACACAGAGGGCTGTGAAGAGCAATGCTAGCCACCCTTCAACCTGCTAGGTGTTCGGCTTCTGTCACTACGACCTTTCAGAATAAGGATTTAGCCCCATTCTTCAAAGCACCCAGTCACTCCCCACAGAATGGAAACCTCCCCAGACAAAAGACATCTTGTTTTCCTCTGTCTCATCTTGATCCACTAATAGACTCAGCCCAGCTCTGTAGGAAAGGGGATAGGACGCTCAAGTCTACCGTGAACAAGTGACCACTGGAAAGTGGTTGGCCCTCAGGCTCAGATGCGGATTTATGTGATGTTAAAGGAAATAAAGCAAAGGTTAATGGTTGTTTTTGAACATTTCCTAATATATCAGGTATTATCCTCGGCACTCAAGGTACAGTTGTTGGTAACTACTTTAGGCCATCAGCACGGTGTCTCACTCATAATGTTCTATCAGGATGAGCTATTATCGTGACAGATAATATGGCCTTGTCAGCCCTGTGAAGGCAGGGCTTTATCTTCCACATTTTGGAGAGAGGATGTGGAGACTTTAAGGGTGAGGGGATTTGTTTTTGCTTCTAAGCTTTGCAATTAATTGATCTGGCACTTAAACGAAGGTGCACTGACTCTAGAGATGGCAACCCACTCCAGCCTTCTTGCCTGGAAAATCCCATGAACAGAGGAACCTGGTGGGCTACAGTCCATGGGTCACTAAGAGTCAGACCCAGCTGAGCGACTGAGCATACCCTGATTCTAGAGTTCTAGCTGTGGTCTTATCAGGATGATCTTAATTGGAACTCTCCACATATTTTCACCTTGCAAAGATGATTACCTAATGCACTGTATCACCATTTATCTCCCTGGGTATGTGAGCTGCCCCCGCACTCCCAGGACGTTCCAACCAGACCTGGAAGCTTAGAGATGCTGGTGACTCCAAATTGGTCCCTGTGACTAACACAGAGCCAGACACATGGTGTGTTCAATAGCCTTTGATCAAGAAAGGAGTGGAAAAGCTGGCACAAGGCCTGCAGCTCACTCAAGACCAGAACTGTGTTAGCTTCTCACAGCATCTTCCTGGGAAACAGAGGCAACTGCTTGCCTTTCATTTTCAATAACTCCTCTAATAATTGTTATGCTAAGCCACAGTGTACTCACGGTGTCAGAAACCGTTATATATTAACTCACCATCTATATAATCCTCTAAATGTAGCAACTATTACTATCCTCATTTTACATCTGCAGAAGCTGAGACAGAGACCCATGAAATGACAATCCTAGGTGAAAATGAAAACTAGGAGAGACCAGACTCAAACTCAGGCAACCAGGTTCACTGACTCTTGTCCAGTTAGGTGGGCTGCCTGTGAAGGTGGAAGAGTCTTATAAATGAAAGAAAACTGTATTCCCAGAAATGAGGCCATAACTGGAGTCCCATTGGTTAGAAATGATGACAGCTAATACCACAAGAATCTGCAATAGTTATTAAAGCTGAGAAAGGGGTGTGTATCTCCCTTAGGGGTGCCTGAGCAGGTGGATTTCCCACCTGGCAGAAATTAAGGGTCTGTGAACTCAGAGCTCATTAGTCTCCTTGACTTGATGCTCACCACTTCCGAGGAACACACCAAGCCTGATGTGGAAATCTAGAACATGTAGCCACATACTCCATGTTGCTTTCTCACACAGTTATTGAGAAAGACTCAATTTGAAACATATTGAGGGAGAAAATTTTTGCTGGGGATGCAATTTACATAGTGCCCAGCAGAGAAGGACCACACAGCATGTGGACATTTCTTACCCATTTTTCTTCCAGATGACCTTAGATTTAGGAAACAGCTATGCCAGAACTAAAAATAGATGCTCTACAGATATCCCTCCATCAATGTGAATGGTTATCATATAGTGCATGTGTGTGCGTGTTAGTGGCTCAGTCGTGTCTGACTCTTTGCAACCCCATGGCCTGTAGCCCACCAGGCTCCTCTGTCCATGGAATTTCCCAGGCAAGAATACTAGAGTGGATTGCCACTTCCTTCTCCAGGGGATCATCCTGACACAGTAATTGAATCTGGGTCTCCTGTATTGCAGGCAGATTCTTTGTCATCTAAGCTGCCAGGGAAAACCTTACCATATGATACATTATTAAAAATAACGTATTAGCAATAAGAACTCTTAAATTGTGTTTTTATTCATAGTAAAATATACACGAATTCAATAAGTACTGCTAAACATCTTTTTTCCCCCCAAAGCTATGCCTAAAGATTAAAAAGAAAGGAAGAAAGGAAGAAAATGTTCTACATAAAGAATTCCTCTGTGAATATGCTGTATTCATAGTTTTGGCAATTATAGATAGAACCTCTGGAATACACCTACACAACAGATGTTATACAATGTTTTGTTTTTTTTTGCAAGCATAACTGAGGCTACCAAGAGAAGTACACCATTAGATAGAAAATGGAAAAAATGATAGTATCCTCCTTAACTTAAATAACAATATGTTTACAATTTTTTATATATTCACTTTTATAGAGCTAAATTTTTGTGACTGTCGGAGGCTGTCTTCTCTTTTCTGCTTTAGAATTTTTTCTCTACCATTTATGGGTCTGTCATCCTGGGGCCTGAATCACTAAAATAATGAAAGGTACATGGAGAGATCTTAGTAGTGTAATTCAATAAAGCATATGACAAAGTTAATCTGACATTAATGTTATTTTTTCAAAACTGTTGCTGTTTGTAAAAGGATTCTTGTTCAGGTAGATATAAACAAATGTGATAAATATAATGGGCAATAGTTTTATAGCTGGAGTTCAGTATTTCCAGGTGAGAATGGAGTGAAGAGGAGGAGAGAAGTAGAAAAAGCACATTCATCTTTTGCCCTTAAAGCAAGGGTGTCAGGTTTCTTCCCTTCTCATCTCTACTTCCATATCCACACCCAGGGCTTCGACCCTGGGATCCTATGCAGACTTCATTTGGTCAAGGTACTATCTTCCCGAATGGTTAAGATCTGTCTGCTTAACTCTGCTGAGGGTGGGAGGGGGAGCAGAGGGCAGGGGAGGAAGAAGAATGAATTGCATATTTTGGCAAATGTCAGGTGAATACAAATATAAAACTATGCAAAGATCTTACCCCCCAAATCACAAAAGATCCAAAAATGGATGAGGTCAACAGGAATGTATGAGCATAATATAAATTAAATTTTACTCTCACATATGCAGCAAGTATATAAATAAAACATAAAATTTCTGTATTGATCATTTTATTATGTATATTATATATAACTATATGAGGTCATCTTTTATAAATTGTATTATGATTATAAATTGTATACATGATGAATCATAAACCATTATATTGATGTATTTTTATGATTAATTATCTACTTAATCATTTATCATGAGTCATCAAAGTAGTGTCATGTGTCATGATTTATCCATTTATCAACTGACTTTTCATGCCATCATTTACAGTAAAGAATTTAGGGCAAACTCTGTACCCACATGAAGACAGAAATGGCAGCCCACTCCAGGGTTCTTGCCTGGAGGATCCCAGGGACGGGGGAGCCTGGTGGGCTGCCGTCTGTGGGGTCGCACAGGGTCGGGCTCGACTGAAGCGACTCAGCAGCCGCAGCAGCTGTACTCCTAGGTATCAGTGAGTGTGTTATCTATGCATTCTCTCTGTGTCAGCTGCCCTCTACCCTCTATAGCACATCTTTTTGACCTCATTGAAGTTATATGAGGAACAGTCCCTTTGGGGACCCAAATATGAGGCTACTGTGAGCTGCCCTGATGATCAGTGGTAAAGAACCCGCCTGCCAGTGCGAGGGACTACAGTTCGATCCCGGGGTCAGGAAGCTCCCCTGGGGAAGGAAATGTTAACCCACCCCAGTGTTCTTGCCTGGGAAATCCCATGGACAGGGGAGCCTGGTGGGCTACAGCTCTTGCAATTGCTAAGAGTGGGACATGACTTAGAGACTAAGCAACAACAGCAATACGACACTATTCCTGAAGATTTTATGTCAAGTCACAAATGCAGATTTACATAGCATTAAGACGGTTGTCATTTTATTTTGTTCTGTAAGTGTAAATTCAAATGCTCCACAATATGAGTAAAATTGTTTACTGTCTTACTTTTCAACATACATTACATTTCTTATTTATAATGATATCTATCACTTGAAACTATGAGCTCATCCCCAAGGGGAAAAAATCATAAATGTGCATTTGATTTCGTTGTCCTTTTTTCCTCCCCAGTAACTTTGGGTGACCTCTATAAGCATTCTGAGCCAGCGCTGACTGAGGTTCTTTCAGGCCATATGTCTTTCCCCAAACAGTATTTTGTGATTCAAAATAAAATGACTGAACAAGTAGCATGGGACATTTGGTGAGGGCCGTCTATTAGGCGACTTTCTTTACCGAGGGATAATCTAGAGAGATGTCCCTTTGGGTTTATTCACATATGAAAAGGTTTTCTGCACCATCCTACCTATAATTCAACCAACAGGATCACCTGCAGTTCTGCACCTTTGAGCTGTGTTGTCTTGTGCTCAGGTGCATTCAACTCTGTGCAACCCTATGGACTGTAGCCCACCAGGCTGCTCTGTCTGTGGGATTCTCTAGGCAAGAATTTCCTCCTCCAGGGCATCTTCCGAACCCAAGGATTGAACCCATATATATTGAACTCCTGTATTTCCTACATTAGCAGGCTAGTTCTTTTTACCTTTGAGCTACCTCAGGAGCCCTCGGTCATTGGCATTCTTCCTGCTGTGAATTAGTTTAGCTAGCTGACCTCCTAATAGTCTGTCCATGAGCACTGAGAGGCACCTCCTCTTGCCAAGCCTATGCCAACACATGGGATTCAGGGGAGACCAAGCAGATGCCTTCATTGCACCAATGGACCCTGGAGCCCAGCAGGAAGAACAGGCACTGAATACATCACCATTATTTGAATAAATACCCATGGAAGGAAAAGTAGAGAGGAAATGTAGAGGGTGCTGTGGGGTTATTTATCAGAGAGATCTGACCTGACCTAAGGGACACAGGACAGCCATCTGCATCCTGACTCAGACCTGGCCTCACTTAAAAACCCAAGAAGCTGCTCCGCATGTGACCAGGGGCAAGCTACTAGATGCTTCAGCTTCTCAACATCCTTTTCTATAAAATGATGATTATAAAAATGATTATGTACATTTGGAGTGAAGATTAGTTGATTATATGATAAATAAACATATAGCTATTTAAATGTATATCCATCTAATTTTAAATGCTCATTTAATGTTAGATGTATGTATTGGGTTGGCCAAAATGTTCATTTGATTTTTCTGCAAGATGTTACTGAAAAACCGAAACAAACATTTTGGCCAGCTCAGTATATGCATAGTATATATGCATAGTATACTATGCATACTATGTATGTGTGTATGTACACACATCGTCTTTGGTGGCTCAGATGGTAAAGAATCTACTCGCAATGCAGGAGACCCAAGTTTGAGCCCTAGGTTTGGAAGAGCCCCTAGAGAAGGGAATGGCAACCTGCTCCAGTATTCTTGCCTGGAGAATCCCATGGACAGAGGAGCCTGGCGGGCTACAGTCCTTGGGGTTTCAGAGTTGGACACGACTGAGCAACTAACACTCACTGACTCATGTACATGTAAAACATATACACATATGACTTTATTTAACATCTACTTTATAGAACACACCCTGATATGTTGTAAGTTCCCTTGGTGTAACATGGCATTATTTAGCTCCAAAGAAAACATATTCAAGTTAAAATAAAAATCATGAGTAAAATTTACTCTTGTAGGGTGGGAGAGCAAAGAGAATTGGATTGGAGTCACCAAAAGTAGAGATGGAAGCTCACATCCAGGCTCCAAGATAGGGAATAAATAGATTGGAAGACAGAAAAGTAGTCCAGAGAATCCAAGTCAAGGGACCATGGCAGAGGGTAGTTTGATGAGTTCTGGAGGCAGATATTTTTTTTTTTTTTTTTGCTGAAATAGGAGCACCTAGTTGACAAATAGAAGGAGATAAAGGTGAGACTTTAAAGAAGGCAGGAGGAAAATGAGGCAGGACCAGAGTAGAGGGAGAGAAAGGGCTTTCAAGGCTGCTAACTCTCTCTGAAAGAAGGAAGGCATCCATGTTCTTTGCACTGTACTCAGGAAGTGAACATACGTGATCATTTATTCTGGGCTGGCCATGCTGTGATCATCCCCTTCAGTTCTCAGCTCTCTGTTTTCACTGAATAAAGCGTGGTTGCTGGTCTTTCAGGAAGCCCCTAAGTGGGGTTCCTTTCCCTGAGAGCCTTAGTGCCCCCAGGGAGTGAGCATAACCTTGAGTGAGGCCGCACCCTTTCCAAGGAAGACCTGAGCTGCCTGCTGACCTCAAGCCCCGTCCCTGGGGCGTAGGTCCCGAAGGAGAACCTGGGTGGCTCAACAACTGCCTTCCTGAGATGATGTGTGAGTAGAACTCTGCATCAAGGAAGAAAACAAAAGTCTAGGAAAAGAATTTTCCGAGCAGAGAACTGAACAACTGAAAGGGCTGCGGAAGGAAGAAAGCTGTCTACATGGAGGTCTTCCCAGGAGAGCTTGTGAGTGGAGGCCTGTGAGCAGCTGAAGGGGAGTGTTAGGGCTTGTCTAAGGCGGGGGGTACTGAGATCGTCAAGGAACTATAGAAAAGTAGACAGATGCCTTGTCTTGCTCCTTATTTCACCCGGGGTTATACGGTTTTGTTGGACGTGTTGTTATTGTGATGTTTGTCTATTATTTCTTACCTCAACCAACTCACATTGGTTGTAAGAGAGTTAAGGGTGAGGGAGCTTCATCTGGGAAGTTAAGTGACACGGAAGTGTGAGCTAGTGTCATATGTTACCAAGTTAGCTCTTAAAATTCCTAAGGTTACACTTTTAAGTTAGGCCCTTCAAAGTCAGTATTTATAATCAAAGGTATTGTTATTGTTCAGTGGCAGTCATGTCCAACTCTGCAACCCCATGGACTGTAGCACGCCAGGTTGCCTGTTCTTCACTGTCTCATGGGATTTGCTCAAATTCATGTCTACGGAGACCATGATGCTACCTAACCATGTTATCCTCTGCCAGCCCTCCTCCTTTTGCAATCAAAAATATGTCTGATGGTAAAAAGAAAAAAAAAAAAGGCCATTCTTTTATACAATCTGATGATTTTCTTAAAATTTGTTAGTAAAATATCATGAGAGCACTTAAGCAAGCAAAACTGGTTAAAGCTCCAACAAGAGCTACAGAGAATTAGTGAGATGGCTAAAAATTAGTGAATTTTGTTCATTAGAAGTCAATTTCAGATTTAATTTTTTTGCTAATGTCTTGATAATTTCCTATCTAACATTTTTGCTAAATTTTATTTCATATCTATGCTGTGATTACCAAATTAAAGCAAAAATGATTTTCATGAAGCTGAAAGACAATAAATGCTAGAGGAAGAGTCAGTGAAACTCTTAAAATAAATTATTTAGTGAATCTGTAGCCAGCAGTGCTACTGCGCAATACTAGAAAACAACGAAATTTATATAACTTCAATTCCATTCTATAAACATTGCTGACAGAAAATGAGACAGAGCAGAGATTTATGAGCAGGCTCTTTGTGTTCAGGGGTTTGGATGTGATGTGGGATTAACATACATGTAAATATTGATTCAAATTACTGGATAGTAAGTGTTATATTAGATGTGGGACAGTGAATATATGTATTCATCTGAGAAAACTGGGATAAACTTGTAACATAGATGGCATCAAGACTGCATTAAAACTCAAGGTTGATTAGGTAAATCTGACCTGGGAGGGCTATAATTTTATATTCAAGAAAATAGAGAATTTAAAAGACATGATCTACACCATTTATAGACAACAGGAAAAGATAATTAAATAAAATTAGCAGCTACACTGATTGTGAGGTTGTGGGTAAGTTGTTTGGTAAGACAAATGATTCAGCATCAACACAGTCTAAGACTAACTGATTTTTAAAAAGAAGAGAAAATAAAATAACTCAGGTTGTCACAAATTTTTTTTTCCTATGATGAAAAAAGATGACTATAACATAAAGCTGTCTGCCAAAGTATTAAAACAGAAGCTCCCCTGAAATGGATTTTATCCAGAGCTTCATTTCTTAAAAATGTTGCTGTAATTCAGGCTATCTTGATGCAAGAGACAGCTGGAATTGATAATCGCATTTCTCAAGGCTGTCATTAGTTCTGCAATATTAGCTGGAAATTAGTATGGAGGAGAATGTAAAGTTCATGCAGATTTTTGGTTCAGTTCCTTCAGCACATAAAAAATGAAATGACATATTTTAATAAGTTATTGGAACTTGTTTTCTTCAGAGTAGTCTTGATTTTCAAAAATATGTTATTAGAAATTCTTCTTTACTAAGTGTATAGAAATTAATTTATTATAGTCATGTTGCAATCTAATTACAAAAAAAAATTACTTCCAAAAATATAAAATGCTATTACTTAAAAAATTATTTACATTAAATTATTTATGTAAAAATCTTTAAAGGGAGATTTATGTATGTTGGTAAAACGCATATTAGTACAATGTATATTATATGCAGTAAATAAGATAAATTTTGTTGATCAAGATAAAAATAGCAGTCTTGGTCTCAAGACAGTCAATTCTATGTCCTCCACTGGATCCAATATGGTTACCATTTGCTGTTGCTGTTATTTAGTTACAAAGCTGTGACTGATTTTTTGTGGCCCCCATGTGCTGTAGCCAGCCAGATTCCTCCATCCATGTGATTTCCCAAGCAAGAATACTGGTTGTCATTTCTTTCTCCAGGGAATCTTCTTGACCCAGGGATCAAATCCTCCTCTTCTGCACTGACAGATTCTTTACCACTGGCGCCACAGGGAAGCCCATGATTACTGATTGTGTTCTGCTTAGTCACTCAGTCGCATCTGACTCTCTGCGATCCCATGGACTGCAGCCCGCCAGGCTCCTCTGTCCATGGGATTCTCCAGGCAAGAATACTGGAGTGGGTTGCCATGCCCTCCTCCAGGGGATCTTTCCGACCCAGGGATCGAACCCGGGTCTCCCGCATTGTGGGAGGATTCTTTACCATCTGAACCACCAGGAAAGCACACTGTTTACCACAGATCAAGTCTTTATTAGAAGACAACCTCATTCCTTCAAGGCCAACTGTGCAGACTCAACATTCTAAAGGCATATCATCAGGCCACATTATCTATGGATACTAAAGAATCTAAAGAAAGAATATTTGCTTCAATGATATAATTACATCTATCTTTTGGTGGAAAAGAAGCATTCCATTGATAACAAAAGTGAGAACTTTATAAATTTTTTTTTAATATTTATGTTCTGTTGATGTAGACAGTAAATTATGAAAGACAAGATCTTATGTGAACTTTACTGAAAATGCAAAAATGACATTTAATTAATCATGGATATAAAATAACACTAATAATATAGCTTTGATATTTTCAATTTATGTAATCATTAATGTAACTTCCCTGATGGGTCAGTGGTGAAGAATCCACCTGCTAATGCAGGAAATGTGGGTTCAGTTCTGGGGTCGGAAGCTCCCTTGAAGGAACCTACTCCAGTATTCTTGCCTGGGAAATCCCATGAACAGAGAAGCTTGGCAAGTTACAGTCCATGGGGTGACAAAAAAGTCATGCATGACTTAGTGACTAAACAACAGCAGCATGATCATTAATCATAAAATATATTTAATTGTATTTTAGTAAATAAGACAATATCTTCCCAATTTCAGGGAGAAATTTCCTTAATAGACACAAAATGTGCCAATCAACAGAATGAGTTGATATTCTAGACCACCTTTGAATCACAACTTTTCAATAAAGTACATTTTAAAAACTGAAAAGATGAATCAAAATTCAGAAGAAAGTATTTGCAATATTTACAACTTATAAGCATTAGAATCCTAAATACATTCTTTATTAAGACAGATATAATTATTCAGTACATATCTTGTCAAAAAAATCAGGCAGACACATCATAAAGAGAAAGCATATATGTTCAACTTCATTACTAATTACTGAAATGCACATTACAACCCAAATATGATACAATTTTATATTTTGATATATGAAAAGAACAAGAGTCTAACACTGTGAAGTGTTGGATGCATTATCTTAGGATGACCAATTGTTAAATTCACTTTGGAAAACAATTTAGCATTTCTGTCAAACACTTCAGCAATTCCATCCAGGGTTACATCCAAGATCAATTTCTGTTTATTTGCTTCAAGAGTCAGATACAAGATGTTTCAGAGAACACTGCTTCATTAGAGAATGGGTAAATCATTTGCTGTAGATGAATATAAACAGGAATATTTTATAACAGTAAAAATGAATGGACAATAGCTATGTATATTTCACAGAAAAACACTATAAACCTGAAGCTGAGAACAAAGGAATTCCTGTAGGTCCGCATGTAGTATAAGACCACATTTATATTGCTTTAAATAAAATGAAACTAAAAAAATGTATTTTTTTTACCATGCATACATATATGATAAAATTATTTATCAAGATAAGAAAAACAGCACAAAATTCAAGATGGTGGTTATTTATGAGTGGAAGGCAGGGCATGGGAGAAGTAGAAAAAATTGTGCAAGATATTATTATGTTCAATTTCTTGAATAAACTGATAGGCTTACATGTATTCTAGAGAGTATTTTTCTATGCAGCTTAAAATATGCATCATGCTAGCTTTTGTGTTTGTCAGTTATTATATATCAGCACATAATAAACAAAAACCTAAATGCTCTACATATAAACACTTGCAGAGAATTTACCAGAGACACACAAGCATGCACTTGTAAATGTTTTGATAAGAATCATAACCTTCCCCAAGTTTTTTTTCTATGAAATTACATAACATCTCTTATAGAATTTCAACTTTATTTTTATATGGTTTGTCAAATGCTTTTATGATGAGAAGCAGGCAAGCATTTTCAGGGGACCATTGTGTATATGCTTTGTGTCAGTGGAAATTAGGCTAGACAACAAATTGGGAAACTCCAATGCTTTGGCCACCTGATGAGAAGAACCAACTCTTTGGAAAAGACCCTGATGCTGGGAAAGATTGAAGGCAGGAGAACAAGGGAATGACAGAGGATGAAATGGTTGGATGGCATCATCAAATCAATGGACATGAGTTTGAGTAAGCTCCGGGAGTTGGTGATGGACAGGGAAGCCTGGCGTGCTGCAGTCCATGGAGTCGCAGAGAGTCGGACACGACTGAGTGACTGAATTGAACTGAACAAACTAGGAAAAGTAGATTCAAGAGAGCTGTATAGTTAACTGTCAGTAAATTTGGGCACATCACTTTAATTTTTCCAACCTCCTCATTAGTGAAACTAGTAATGGAATTAAATGTTCTATGAAGTCCCTTCTAACTCTAAAATTTTACACAGTTGTGACTTTAATTTGTTATAAGCACCAAGTTTGAAATAACATAGGACAAATTGGCTTGCTTAACTATTAAGCTAAACTATGTATACATTTATGTTAAAAAATATAGTGAAAATTCTTTTTGAAAATTTGCTTGGAACTTTTTCATTCAAGCATGTATAAAAATGCCTGTTGCAAGATCTAATAAAATGTTGATAAAAGTGAAAGCATTAGCCACTCAGATGTCTCTGACTCTTTGTGACCCCATGAACTGTAGCCTGTCAGGCTCCTCTGTCCATGGGATTCTCCAGGTCAGAATACTGGAGTAGGTTGCTATTCCCTTTTCCAGAGTATCTTCCCAATCCAGGGATTGAACCCAGATCTCCAGCATTGCAGGTAGATTCTTTATCAGCTGAGCCACAGGGAAGATCAATAAAATATTGATACTTGATCTAAATATGCCAAATATTAAGGCAAAAATGTAAATGCCTGCTGTTGTGGCAATATTTCATAGAGTGCATCAGTGAATGAATTAACTAATGCACTAAGTTGAATATTTGAAAGTTAATGTACTTACCTGATGTGAGTAATTTTCAATTTGCATATGAATTGAATTCAGACCCATTCTTCCATGTACAGGAAAGAAGTATTAACAACTAAAATTTGATGTTTTCCTACAATTCAAAAACTACTTCTGCAGATATTTTTTAAAGGAAGCTGAATACCAACAAAAAGATTTGAAGGGAAGAAGCTCAAAATAAATGATAGGTGATTAAACATCAGATTTCCTAATATTTCTGTCTCCAAATCAAATAAAATATGTAACTATGGTTGATTTAATTTTTGAGATTCAATGTTATAATTTATATCCATTAAAATATTAAGAAAGTGTTGAGTGTGATATGCAAGTTATCTTAGATATCACTAAGCAGTATGAAAGTATAAGCAGATGCATTACCCATTAAATCTAATAATTTCCCCTGGAAACAGATTTTGACAGACTTCTGACTTTTAAGAGAACCATATTATTACTTTGCCTAGTGTAACTGTCAAATATCTTTAAAATCACAATTCACAACTTTCTTTCACATGCAGTTTTCCCAGTAGTTTGTATTATTAGCTTGTACAGTTTGTGTTTTTTCTGTAAAAAAAAAAAAATCAAACTATTTTCCATGAGAACATTTTTGTGATGTTTCATTTATTTGTTTCAATAATTTTTATTTTAATAATTCAATAATTTAATTTAATAATTGTATTTACTTTTGGCTGTGCTGGGTCGTCATTGCTGCGAGCAGGACCTACTCTCCAGCTGCAGAGCACAGGCTTCTCATTGTGCTGGCTTCTCTTGTTGCCGAGCATGGGATCTGGGTGCCTGTAGTCTCTAAAAGTAGTTGAATAATTTTGATCATAAGTTTAGTCTCAAAATAAGCGATTAAGCAGAGGTCACAAATATCTACTCAGATTTCTCCTGTTTAAGAAGTGCTCATGAATATATCTGTAGAAGTGTGGATATTGATATATAGGTATATAGATATCAACCTGATATACTCTCTATAGAAGCACTGAAGCTACATTAAGATTTTTAGTAAATGTTACTCAAATTCTTACACATTACTTTTTCAATTAAAAAAGAATGTTTCTTGTGTTACAGGTGCACATCTTAAATATTTTACATCCCAACTGGACTCTAGGGGTTTTGATTTTCTGACGATTTCATAGATTACTTTAGTCTATGGCTTTGTGACCTATTTTGTTATTGTAGAGTATCAAGAGTCAGTCTTCATTATAAATATGTTAAAACATAGATGGCTTTTTTCCATAACCACTGTGTAAATCTTAATTTTTAGAAGTCTTCTTGCAAATGCATGTATTTACATATATTGGAAGATGGGAACATTTGGTAAAAGACTAAGAATAAATCAAAAATAAGAATAAATTGGGGATAATTGATTAGAACTACTGGAAATGCATTCTGAACAGAAAAATACAATCATTTTCATATGTGCCTGCAATTCTTCCCATTATGTCATTTATAGAATTTGATAAATAAGGATTGATGAGCATCTTTTCTGATGAGATGTTTTTGGAAGAGTTGGAGAATTGAGTAAAAGAAAAAGGGTAAAATCCTTTCTGATGGTGCTCCATGTCAGTGTCCTTGCAGTTTAATTATATTAACCCATGAGAGCTCATTGTGAAAATACACAAAGGTGTCACCCAGGTTGGACATGGGTTTCTGTCATGGTGCCCTTTGGATCAGTGGCAATAATCAGTCAGCTTCTGTACAATATCCTCTTGTAAAGAACATCCCTGATGGACTGTTGGACTTCTTTACTCTTTGGACAGCTGAGATGGTCCCTCAAAAGCAGATCACTTTGAACAATCACTTTGTTCATTTTGGTTCATCTGTGACTTCTACCCCAAACTGTACTCACCCAAGCAATTTCTGTATTTTAACTAAAATCGATTGACACTTCTACTAAAAATTGCCTCAATAACTGTTTGAGTGTATGACATACATGATTTGTTTGTCATTTTTTTTACTAATTTTCATGAATATAAGAAGCATATTGGTATGTCTCAGATGTGCTAAAAGTGGACATTGCAATCTCTAATAAGGTAGCATTTTTAATCAGTAAAAGGAAATGTTCATCATTTTTAAACTCAGCATTAGGTCCTTCTTGACCGCTTCCTGCAAGACACTTGAGAATATCTGTATAGCTATCACTATAGAATAGTATTCTCAAAGCCATCTCTCATCAAGCAGTTTTTCTATATTCACAGGCAGTGTTATATTGGCATAGTAGAAAAAATGATGTTTGACGTCTATCAAAGGGTCAAATACAACGTTATACTTGTGAAGCCTTAAATAGGTTGATGGTATGTCTTAGATGTTATATTATCCAAGGTAGTGTGTGTATATATCTATAAAAGTTCTCAGAATTCTGTTCTCCATTTTGAAATGTGTAATTTTCCTAAACATATGAGATGCTGAATTTTTACTATGAAAATGTCATTGTCGTAGATAATTGATAGCTATAACCTACTATGGAGAAGGATATGATTTTTAATGGGAATGTCTTAGCTAGAGACCAATTAGTACTAAGGCAAATGAGAAGCAATTTCACAATCAAAATGCCATCAAGGGTTTCCTTATGTCTCTGTCCTTTTTTTTATGAGCCTTTTAATGTGTATATCATTAAAAAGAGGCTAAATTATTCAGGTTTATTCATATTCACATATCTGTAAGTGACAGTCATTTGAAGAACAATATTTGTTTTAAAAATAGTGAAAAGAAAATTACTAAGTTTTTAAAAATTATCATTATTTTTTTTTAGGCTGTACCCTACAATGTGTGGGATCTTAGTTCCCCCAACCAGGGACTGAACTCCTGCCCCTGGCCTTGGAAGCAGAGTCTTAACCACTGGACTATCAGGTAAGTCCAAAATTATGAAATTTTATGAAAACATATTTTTTGAGCTTTGTGAAAAATATATTCAAGTTTCTACATAGTCAAACTCATTTATTATTAAGTAGTCAGAAAATATAGAGAAAATGATAAGAGTATAAATAGAGCAACAGATGCAAGAAAAAGAACTAACACTGATTTTTTTTTTAAGTGTGCTTTCTGATCCTTGTCAACAAAATTATTTCTATTTTGTTAGAAAATCTGCCTTTATTTTTTTTATTTAGGTGCTTGAAATTAACATGTATATTGAGTTATATAATTAGATTGAATGTCTTTATATATATAAAAAACTAGATGAAAAACATAAAAATGAAAATAAATTACAGAATGACATTTAGCTCTGCATAAAAAAAAATTTTAAGGAACAAAATGGCTAGCTTTATCTTATTATTTCCATAAATTGGTAATGGTTAATTTTTCACAAATAGACACCTAATTGACATTTAATCAAGCATACATAAGTGTATGTTAAATATAAATTAATTACTGTATGTTAAAAATACTGTAATTTTATGGTGTGTAAACATGTAAGTACATTTTAGTTACCATTTAATTACTGATTTCACAGACTATAAATGTATAATTACCTAACTAACAATTCTCTACCTCTCTAAGGAAAGTGTTTTTCAGGTTAAATATGAAGTAAAGTGAATTAGATGTTATTTCTACAATAATACATAAAAAGTTGTAAGTGATTTGGACTGTCTATTTAACTTCTGAATTAACTCATCCTCACAGCAATATATGTGGAAATTATAATGTGCAGAAAGACTACTTATAAATGCATGGTTATATAATTGTGTTTTGATTGCCTAGCCCAATGCAATAGCATGCTCATGTAAAATGCCAAGAAATATGTCCTGGGATTATAAAATAAAATATTATCTATTTATAAAGTTAAGTTAAAAAATAAAGGTGAGTAAATAGCATACCAAAAACATCTTTTAAAATGTTTATTTCCACAAGTAATGCAACAGTATAAATCATCTTAAGTGAAGTCAGTTGTGCCCAACTCTTTGCAACCCACCAGGCTTCTCCGACCATGGGATTTTCCAGGCAAGAATACTGGAGTGGGTTGCCATTTCCTTCTCCAGGAGATCTTCCCGACCCAGAGATTGAACCGGAGTCTCCTGCATTGTAGGCAGACGCTTTACCATCTGAGCCACCAGGGAAGTCTATAAATCATCACCTTAGAGCGTTTTGAATTATATCTTTTTCTCGATTTTACCCTATTACTGTTTTTTTTTTCCTAAATACTGGTTTTCCTCTATAATTTCCTTTTCCATTTTCTTTTATGTGCTCAAATAAGCAACCTTAAATTTGATGTGGAAGAAAATCATGTCGCACACTGATCTCAATGAGATGTCCCTTTTCTTTTTGTCAGATGTTAGAAACCTCGTGTGTAGGTTCTGGGTGTTGACCACACAAACTCTAGAGCTGGCAGTAAGTTGTCAAGAAAGCTATTTCCGGACAAAATTCTGTCACACGTGTGAGGGTTAACCGGCAGCTAGGCAGTGAACCCCTTGCTTTGCTGTCTTCACTGTGATCTCTAGGAATCCCAGCACAGCTCTTCATATGCTAAGGCAGCACCTTGGGAGGCAGGTTGACAGAGGTAGCTGCAGCAATTTTGCAGAAGCAGGGAGAGGGGGGAGGACAGGGGAGCCCGGTGCGCTGCAGTTCACAGGGCCCCGAAGAGCCAGAACAACAACGAGGGTCCAGCTAACCACGCTGGAGTCAGATTCTCTGTTGAAGGACTTCGCGGAATCCCAAAGCCACATTTCCACCAGACGAGATCAAGACTTGAGGCTCAGAAGAGCTCACAGATCATGGATGGAAGATGGCTGTGATGCTCAGACAAGACTTCGAGTCAGAGCAAGAGCCGCTTAAGTCCCTTTAACATTCATATTGCTAATCATCAAGCCAGCTAGCATTAAACAAGATAAAGACAGCTGAAGACTTACAGGAACAGGTAACTGTGATGTGATTTTCTGACTGTAGTCTACCAACTGGGGTGCGTCAACTATTAGCAAATATTCATCAATTGCAGACGACTGCAAATAGCCAACTGTGAATATATGGAACTGCATAACCTGAAGTATCTGAAATTGAATTACAGACAGTAGCAGTATATGTTATATTTTCTCACTATATTACATAAAATAATCATTTTAAGTTGTCCAAGTAGTCTATAAATAGTTGAAATGTAGGTCTTTGCCTCATCTAAACAAAACATTCTGAAAGGTCTGAGGGGTGTTCAAAATAGGTTAACCTGCAAGCTCTTCCCTAAATGAGTTTATTGCAATCTGATTTTGGAAACAAGATTTGAAAAATAATTACAGGCAGAGAGAAGTAAAGTTACCTAGTGAGTAATGGAAATCCATGTTTGAAGTGGTCAGTTGCTTGCTATAAACATAAGCCCAGAGAGGTTTCAAAAAAAAAAAAAAAAGGAACAAACTCCGGGAGATAACTAAGGACAGGAAAGCCTGGCGTGCTGCAGTTCATGGTATTGCAAAGAGATGGACACAACCTAGCAACTGAATGAATGAATAAATGTTTGTTTATTCATCTCCACTTAATGTCTTCCCTGGTAGCTCAGCTGGTAAAGAATCTGTCTGCAATACAGGAGACCTGGGATGGATTACCAGCTCAGGAAGATAGGCTAGAGATCAGATATGCTATCCACTCCAGTATTCTTGAGCTTCCCTTGTGGCTCAGGAGGTGAAAAATCCGCCTGCAATGTGGGAGACCTGGGTTCAATCCCTGGGTTGGGAAGATTCCCTGGAGAAGGGAATGGCAACCCACTCCAGTATTCTTGCCTGCGAAATCACAGCAACAGAGGAACCTGGTGGGCTACAGTCCATGGGGTTGCATGGAGTGAAATATGACTGAGCAACTAACACACACACACAATGTCTTCTAAATAGCATTTTAAAATAACAATCATATATTTCAATTATATGAATATGAAAAAACACATTTTTGTCTTTTGTTTTGTAGGATTGCTTTAGAGCTGCTGTTTTTAAGCTATTTGGTCTCTACATCCGAACAAAATATTGAGGACTTGAAAGAGCTCTAGCTTTCCTGAATTATATCTACCAGTATTTACCACATTGAATCAGAAAAAAAGTTTTAAAAATATTTTTATTTTATTAAAATAACATTGCAAAATGCATTATATAATAATATATATTCTTTAAAAATAATATAAAAATAAAAAAAAAATAAAAATAAAAAAAAAAAATAATGCAATCTTCCAAAAAATCAAGAAGAATAGCATTCTTTTATATTTGTGTAAATCTCTTTAATAACTGACTTAATATTAAAAACCTATTTTCTTCTATCCACTTCTGCATCCAGTATGTGGCAATTCATTGTTTTAAAGCATATGGGGAAAAATCTGGTCTCACACAGATATGTAGCTGGAAACTCTTACAGATAATTAAGGGTATTATTTTTTGTTCACACCAAAGGCTGACAAACAGAATGTAAAAAAAAAAAATCAATCTAATGTGTAATCTAAAAACATATTAATACATTTTCAACTGCTTTGTATGAAAAGCCAGTGTTCTATCTTGCACTTTGAAGAAATCTTTTACCCAGTAATGGTTTTACAACATCACCCATTGGTCATTTGGAAAATTGGTTCACTGGTTTATATTAAAACTATCCCACACTTGGATACAATTTATCATTTAATCCAAAACAAACATCATCTTCACTTTAAATATTGGAAAGCTGTAAAGCTTATGATGATATACAGACATTTCCTAAGATTCTGATTATCCCTTGAAAGTTTTACTTTTGCCATTGGTAAGACCTACTGTGACTTGCTCTCCCCAAGTGACAGACTGATTTCCTTCATTTTTTAGGAAGTCTGCCAAATACCCAAATGCGAACAATCTTAGTTTTCTCTCAGTGGTTGTTTCAAATAAAAGCAACGTTCCATAAAAAGAGAAAGGGTAGCCCAGGGCTCGCGTAACAGACACTTGGGGGGTTTTCACCCCACACCTGTATGCAGCCCACAGACGTTCAGGTACTTTTCATTTTCCCACATATTCCTAAGTAACATTAAAAAAAAAATGTACATAAGCCTCAAGGTTAATTAAGTTAAGAACTTGTATTTATTTGGTTGGTATATTCTTATGTGAACTGACACTTTGGTTTTTCCTGGAAGCAAGCAGGATGACAAAAAGTACGTGTCCACTGACTACAACAGCCAGGACTTGGAAGCAACCTAGATGTCCATCAGCAGACGAATGGATAAGGAAGTTGTGGTACACATACACAATGGAATATTACTCAGCAGTTAAAAAGAACACATTTGAATCAGTTCTACTGAGGTGGATGAACCCGGAGCTTATTATACAGAGTGAAGTAAGTCAGAAAAACAACAATACAGAATATTAATGCATATATATGGAATTTAGAAAGATGGGAACAATGACCGTATATGCGAGACAGCAGAAGAGACACAGATGTAAAGAACAGACTTTTAGACTCTGTGGGAGAAGGCGAGGGTGGGATGATTTGTATACCCATGGCAGATTCATGTCAATGTATGGCAAAACCAACACGATAATGTAAATGAAATAAAATGAGTTAATTAATTAATTAAAAAAATAAAAACCACCGGCACACCAAATGATCACGTTTAAAGTTCTCTCTCCGTTCCATAACATTCTACACCTAATCGCTAAAGACCCCACTTCATGATGTCCTGCAGGGCTCCTCCTCCTAGAACACTCCAAGACTGGCTTCCTAACCGGAAAGGTCTACACATTCCTGGAGAAAAGACTTTGCAAGAACCCCACATGCTCTGTCCCTGTAGGGAAGGCCTCAGATGGGCTGCCAAACCTCACAAAATGGTCACCAGTTTCCAACTTCCTCAGGATCCCAGGGAGGAGAGGAGCAGGGAAAAAAAAGAATAGCATTGAAACATGTATATTAACATATGTGAAACAGATCTCCAGCCCAGGTTTGATGCATGAGACAGGGTGCTCAGGGCTGGTGCACTGGGATGACCCTGAGGGGTGGGATGGGGAGGGAGGTGGAAGGGGGTTCAGGATGGGGGACACATGTACATCCATGGCTGATTCATGTCACTGTATGGCAAAACCACTATAATATTCTAAAGTAATCAGCCTCCAATTAAAATAAATTAATTTTTTAGAAAGCACATGTCCAGTACAGTTGGCACCAGTTTCCCAACTCCTGCTAAGGCACCATCACTAAACACAGACTCACAGTAAACATGGCAAGGGTGTCTTAGCTTCAGCATGAAAATAGCTTTATCCTACAGACTCGTTGGCTAGTTTGGGAATTTCCCGGGAGTTCCAAACCATACTTTGAAAACCACAGCTGCAGAGTTACAGGAAAATGAACAAAGACACACATTCACACATGCACACACAATATATATACTTAAACAAGCAATTTTTTAATCGAAGTATAGTCAATTTACAGTGTATTAGTTTCAAGTATAGAGCAAAGTGATTCAGCTATATAGCGGTATCTATTATTTTTCAGTCCTTTCCCTCATAGGCTATTACAAGATATAGAGTTCCTTGTAGTTAGGACAATAGGCCCTTGTTGTTTACCTGCTTCATATATGAAGCTATTAGTGAGAGTGTTACAGTGGTGCTCAATAGCGTCTGATTCTGTGCGACCCCATGGACTATAGCCCACCCGGCTCCTCTGTCTGTGGGGTTTCCCAAGCAACAATACTGGAGTAGGTTGGCATTTCTATCTCCAGGTGATCTTCCCAACCTAGGCATTCAACCTAGGTCTCCTTCATTTTAGGCAAATTCTTTACTGTCTGAGGCTCTAGGGAGCCCTCCATATATTCTATATATAATTGTGTGTCTATGTCAATCCCAAATTCTCAGTCTATTTCTCCCCCCTTCTTTTCCCCTTTGGTAGCACAAATTTATTTTCTATGTCTTGTGAGTTTATTTTTGTTTTGTTACTATGTTCATTTTGTTAAATTCACTATATTGGTGATATCATATGTTTGTATTTCTCTGTCTTACTTCACTTAGTGTGATAATCTCTAGGTCCATACACTTTTGACCAAAACTTCCATTTCCTCTCTCACCAAGATGGGTTTTCACCATCTCTGCTATAGCAGGTTGATGAGTAGAATCACTGGGAACAATATTGAGGTTTTTTTTTTTTTTTTCCTCCAAGTTCTAATCACGAGGCTGAAAGCAATTTTCTTCTGATTTTTTTTTTCTTTAACTTACTTGTCTTTTCTTTTCCTCAGAACAAGCCCACTCAGGCAGCCGCACGTATGTGGTTAATCTATTTGTAAAGGAAGTCAAAGACTCTGCTGCAAACACCAGTCCTACTAGATTTTCTGAAAACCCCAGCTCACTAAAAAACGCATGTCCCTGAGGTTGCCGCATTATCTCCTGCAACGTGTTGCGTGGTCTCATGAGAAGCATGACGCAAGCGAAGCTCAGACTGTGCCTGAGCCTTTCCAAGCAGATTCTCCTCCCTGTCCTGCCCCCTTCTCCCTCGGCATCTTGTCCCCCTTCACCATCATCCCTTCCTTTCCACCTCCTCCTCCTCCCCTTCCTTTTTCATTCTGGAACTTTCTCTGAGCTTAGCATGGTGGTTGCCACGTGACAGATAACAGGTATGTAATAACTGTATATCTGGTAGGTGACTTCTGAATGCTGTTGACTCTCAACTTTTCCTCATTTTATTCTCACATCTTGTTTGTTGTGAAAAGGTGGGGTCTTCTTGGGTTTTGGCAGTGTGGCTTCCCCCCTTATTTTTCTACTGGAATAATGACCCATTATATTCCAAAGTTCATGACCTGGAGTTTTTTTCTGGTGTCCACTATACTTAGGCGTCGTAAGACACAAATAGAACAAAGGGCCATAAATACATTTACTGAAAGTAAGCTGAAATGGAAAATAATCGTTTCTACACAGGATGCCACAAGTTTGGAACCTTTGGTCAAGCAGTGGACTTTAACTGGAGCTAACAGGTTTTACATGTGCTTTTAATGCCCTTGTCTTTGAAAGGTTTTATATGAAAGTCACTCTGACACTTTTCAATACTTCAGAAGCCAGAAAGAGTTGTGTGTGTGTGTGCTTTTCACTTGAGTGGTGAGGAATTTTAAGTATGAGGTTGTGCCTATGAATATATGCATTCTTATAATGCAAGGACATGAATGATGCCAACGGAAAACAAAATTAGTTCATGGACATAATATTGATTCTGGAACTAGCTTATTCTCTTCAGGTCTCTTACAGTTACCGATGCATCACATCCCAGGGAAAGAAGGCATTTTGGAAGATGAACAGCATGTGTGGAATATGTTCTTAAATAACTGTTTTTGGAAGAGTGAGAAAACACCCAATGTATTTAAGTGGAAGAAGTACTTTAAAGCAGTTTTAAGCTTCTATTTTCAGAAAAGATATAACTGAGATAAAAAGAAAAATGTTTAAGTACCATGATGCAGGTATATTTGTAAATTGCCAACATTTAAATTGCACTGTGTATGTTGCGTGTTTCTTATAATATAGTGTCATAAGTTCATCTGAATGCAGACATGTTTATATTAGTAATAGATTGGACTCCAAAATCATAAGGAAAAGGAATATTCAAAGGCAGCCAATTCTAAAGAGCCTGGAATAAATGTCCTGTAGCATCGTCACTCTCACCTATTAGATACATAGGTCACACACAGAAATATGTGTCTCGGAAGACAAGACTGAACTCCACGGTGTGGTTCAGAAAGCATGGGGTTTGGAATCAGAGACATTAAATTTAAAACATAGCCCTGCTCTCCTCTGAATCCTTGACAATTTACCCTCTTAACCAACTCTGAAGAATAAAGTCAGAAGGAAGCTCCTGGAACGTAGTAAATATGCAGTGATAGCTTGCTCCTTCCAATTCCCTTCTAGTTTCACACATGTTTGGGACCTTAATTTTTGAGTCAACTATTTTAAGCTCTACTCAGTTTGTCGTTATTCTTTCAGAAAATTTCTTTCACCTTTGACAACCTAAAATCATTTGACATTGCCACTGTCTGAACATATCATTCTTTAACCAGTTTTGTTTCAACGAATTTCTAGGATGTTTATAGTTTGCCAACGCTTTGAAACCATTGCAGTGGGCATCATTTGGCATGTACATATCCACACTATGCCATTTTCCCAATAAAAGAAACTCCTCAAAGTAGAACGTGACTGGTCATTGCTTTGCTCAATTACAGTTTGGTTTATATAGCAACAGAGCTCTCCAAATGTATGATGAGTTGCTCTATTTTTAAATAGTGTGTGATTTATTGTTTTAAATTATGGAAGATTTCAGACTCATTTCTTCAAATGCTTGCTAATTCTATGCTTTATAGGATATTTACATATTTGCTGAGCTAAGAGACAATTAGATTTTTAATTTAAAAATTACCTTCTGAAGTTATTTGATTACTAGTAGAGTTAAATATCCTTTTATATGGTATTAATTTTACTTTGATATTGGTTATCCATCCCTTTAAAAAAAGCTTAGTAAGACTTTTTCATATTAGTGATATAACAATTTGTCTTATTTATTTTATGCAACAAATGCATTTTTTAAAAAAATTGGTTTTTTAATCTTAATTATGATTTTTTGATATGAACTACATTTTTATTTTAGAATGTTAGAATTGTAAAATGTAAATCTTTATGCATCCTAATATTTTTATTATCTATTTATTCATTTAATATCCCATCCATTTGGAATTCTTTTAATATTTTATATTAGAATATGAAACTGTAGTATTTTTCATGCATCATGAGAAATGCTGGGCTGGAAGAAGCACAACCTGGAATCAAGATTGCTGGGAGAAATATCAATAACCTCAGATATGCAGATGACACCACCCTTATGGCAGGAAGTGAAGAGAAACTAAAGAGCCTCTTGATGAAAGTGAAAGAGAAGAGTGAAAAAGTTGGCTTAAAGCTCAACATTCAGAAAACTAAGATCATGGCATCTGGTCCCATCATCTGATGGGAAATAGATGAGGAGACAGTGGAAACAGTATCAGACTTTATTTTTCTGGGCTCCAAAATCACAGCAGATGGTGATTGCAGCCATGAAATTAAGATGCTTACTCCTTAGAAGGAAGGTTATGTCCTACCTAGATAGCATATTGAAAAGCAGAGACATTACTTTGTCAATGAAGGTTCTTCTAGTCAAGGCTGTGGTTTTTCCAGTAGTCATGTATGGATGTGAGAGTTGGACTGTGAAGAAAGCTGAGGGCCGAAGAATTGATGCTTTTGAACTGTGGTGTTGGAGAAGACTCTTGAGAGTCCCTTGGACTGCAAGGAGATCCATCTAGTCCATCCTAAAGGAGATCAGTCCTGGTTGTTCATTGGAAGGACTGATGTTGAAGATGAAACTTCAATACTTTGGCCATCTCATGCGAAGAGCTCACTCATTGGAAAAGACCCTAATGCTGGGAAGGATTAGGGGCAGGAGGAGAAAGGGATGACAGAGGATGAGATAGTTGGATGGCATCACCGACTCAATGGACATGGGTTTGGGTAGACTCTGGGAATTGGTGATGTACAGGGAGGCCTGGTGTGCTGTGATTCATGGGGTCACAAAGAGTTGAACATGACTGCGTGACTGAACTGTACTGAATGCCATTTTTGATAAATTTTTTTCTCCTTAGAAATGATTTTTGAAGGATATTACATCTAGTATATTTTGTAATGTCATTTAGATCTCTTATGAGAATTCTATTAGCAGACTTATCAAAAAATTAAGAGCATTTTAAACTGCATTGTTTTTTCATTATTTTTTCCTACATCTATATGGAGCATTGGCTGTAATCAGGATACTGTGCGAGGTACCATGGATGGAGAACACTCAGAGAGGAATAGAGAGATGAATATTATGTCGACCCTGTTCTCCAATGCAAGTGCCCAACTGATAGATACCAAACACAGGATCATAAACAATTCAAAGGGTATACAAGGATCCCAGAAAAGAAGAAGAAGATGCTTTGATGATAAGAAGAAAATATTTAGTGTGAATCCTAAATTCTGAGTATAAAAATGAAAACCAAGAGAAGAAAAACAAAATCTAGTTGGAGGAAATGATGCACAAGACTAAGAGGAAATGACAGATATGTTCTTGAATACCAAACGAAACCTAGATTGGAATTACACTCAGATGAATTAATGGCAGAGAAAGTTTAAAAGACAAATCTGGGATAGAGAACAGAGGGCTTTATTCCGAGTATCAGATTGAGTTCAAGTTTAATTAATTAGTGAATGGGAAATCACAAAAGTTGTATGAAGAAAGTTTTAGGAATTTTGATGTTCTCAAATGAACAGTTAAGACCAGTGTCAATTATAAAGCAGTTGGCAAACCTGCATTGGTTCCTAACAAACAAATTGAAGAGAGGAATAATTCCTTGACATACAACATTCTGAACACTTTGAAGACATTTATTACCTTCTTTATAAACAGAAAAGCGTACTTGATTTTAATACAATTCGATGTGAAAAAAACTAATCAGTAAATGTTACAGAAGATTTATCAGATTTATCAGATTTTATCAAAGATTAAAATTTGATATCCATTGCCCTTTAGTGAATTATACATATGTAATATCAATATTTGAATAAATAATTTGAAAATAATAAAGTAAAACATCTAAAGTGTATTTTAGTTAAAAGAATAGTTATTATACCAATGCAAGAGATGTCATCTTTTATAAAAAATTATCTTTGTCAGTTGTGTTTGTCGATTAGCTGAGTCATAACTCATGTTACTAGTTATTGAGTGTTTCCTCCTTAAAACGTTCTGCACATATCAAGACAAAATTAATAGTCTTAGCATATATTATTTTATCTGACTTTAAAATTAAATGTATGCTAACATGAAAGAGAATAATAATTCATTTTTATAGGCATAATTGCATGTTATATCTAACATTTTACCTTGATTAAAAAACCTTGCTAAGAGCCTTTTTTTTTTAAAATTTCAAATGCTATTTATTTATCATTAACTTCTCAGAAATATTGTGACGTGTGCCTTTTATTGTATAGAAAAAACCACCACAATATTGTAAAGTTGTTAGCCTCCAATTTAAATAAGTTAATTAAAAAATAAATTCAGTTTAGTTCAGTGGATAAAAAACTATTATAACTCTGACCCCCAATAATGCCTTTGTACCTATCTTCTCTTCCTTAAAAGATAAAATTAATTTTGTATGAGAAATCTTATTTTCAACTTATTCTTGAAAAACTTAATTGACTCTTTTTTATGAAAATGAATGCTTCAATGGATTCTTGTTTCTGTTTGACAAAGGTTTATAACACACATTGTACTGGGGCTCACTGGACCAATAGTTTGGACCAGTAGTTTTCACATAGTACCCTCATGGTTTATATTTGTGATTTAATTTTCCAGAAGGCTATACAGAATCATCACAGTCAAGTACTGAACTTATCTCACCCTACTCAAATTTGCATTTCTCATGTACAGTGAAGTTTCCTTATTGTATTTACTATATAATGAGGAGTAGCTTTAAATTATTATTCTTATCAGTATTTTATGTTTTAATTAGCCACTTTAAATGATATAACCACTTTGGTAGACATAACTAATAATAAGGAGAATGCACATTTAAGAAAACTAAACAATGACATCCAAATTATATTGAAAATTATTCACAAACATACTCTTTGTGTGTCAGTCATGATGAGCTGAACAACGTGGATCAGATAGCTTGTATGTAACCTTACAGAGCATAACAGGTTTTAAAATCTAATTGATTTTGTGAAAAACAAGAGTAAACTTTAATTCTACAATATTAAATGAAACCAGGGACATGCTTTCATCCATTTTTTTTCTTTCTTCAGAAACCAACCTTCTGAGCATCATTTGAAAAGCAGTTAAGACTCCTGTTCTTTCCTCAGTACTATACACCTGCTCCTATTACTTCTTTTATGGTATCAGATGTGGCAGCAAATCCACTCTTTCTAGACCCCCAGAGATGTTTTAAGGCTTACTTTCTTTCTCCTTTATTTTGACAATGACAATGTTTGTGTCATCCTCTTGAAATGACTGACCCAGTGGTGGTGGATTCCTTCAAGGAGTACAGCAACTTAAATATTAATGAACATGATGGCAGTGTCAAGGTATAATTCTAGACGGATGAGCCCCACCTTGCCCAAGAAGTAAAAAACAGTAGCTTCTAATTTCCTTTTATGGACTAGTTATAGATAACAATGAACAATGGCAAGGAAATCCACATGTCCTATAAAATACTGACATCCTGGTTAATCTACTTAAGCTTGACATTTATCCTTTTCTGATAGTATCTTCCCTTAAGTTTACAAGAATATATTTCCTTTTATTTATTGGTTCTGTGTTTAACTAAGTAATTTATTTACTATTTTATTCTATTTTTAGACAACTCATGAGCAGAAAATAAAATCAAGCGTTGAAGGAATATATCTGTTGCTAAAAGCAGGACTTACTATCTTAGCATTTAGGTCACGATTATATATAATTTCTCCAACGAGGTAGTGATCAAGGTACGATCAGAACTGAATCAGCAGATTAAGCTTTCTGCCCCTTCTGGGAATCCAAGTGAAGCCTTACTAATGCAGATGTTAACAAGGGGAAAAACTGGGTAGGAGTTATATGAGAACAATCTGTATGATCTTCAAAACTTTTCTGTAAGTGTAAAGCTATTCTAAAATAAAAGGTTTATTTTTTAAAAAAAGAGTTGAGTCAGCAGAGAGTCAGGAACTTTCCTGCCTTACACTGAAAGAGAGAACTTAAGCAGAAATGAGAAAACCCTGGAAATATATTTAGCTACAGAAAATGAAACCCAAGAGTTAAAGTGGATGGTAGAAAACACCCCTAAAACCATGGAGACACTGCAGTGAGGGGAGCGGAACTCGAAGACCAAATAATAAGCAGTGCTGAGCATTGCAGAGCATGGCGAGCTTAGGTGTGAGTTTAGTAGTGAAAATGGTTAGAAAAATTCCGACAAGAGTGGGCGAGAGAGCAACCAAAAGATTCAGGAGGAAAGCTTCTCCAACATCCAATCGGATTCTGATGAGTGTTTCCAGATGGTGTTGGACTAGGTTTAGTCGACTCTGTTTGCTCTTTACTTGGTCTGGTTATAAAGAGCTTCTTTCCTGGTCTCCAAGGGGTGGTTGATTCAACTTGTAATAGTTGAACTCGTAGGTCAGGAAAGAAAAGACTGTGGGAAACTCATTAGTGAGGAGACGAAGCAGATTTGAAAAGGCTACGTATGAGCAATCCACAGTGGGAAAAAACAGACCCAAGAAATGTTTACAATGCGGAGTTAGGATACCTTGGTAACTGCACTCAGAAGGCAAGGAGAGAGCAACCCATCATACAAGATTCTGATTTTGAATGATGAGGACATAAGGGTGTGAAGCAAGAGATTGCATTGAGATGCAGACATGCTTCATTTAGCACCGTAAGACTGCACCCGGGTGGGGACATCTGCCAAGCATTCGGATATATGGGTTGAGAAAACTGGAAGGAGTCTGGGTCGAAGACACTCATGTCCACGATTGGGAATGAATGAGATTATTAATGCAGAGATTCATGGCAGGAAAATGAGGCAGGGCAGAAGTCCGAACAACGTCTAGGGGATAAGTTTGTGAAGAGAAGCCAGTTGATGAAATGGAAGACACAGTGGTCAAAGAAGCAGGAGACTCTGAAATATGCAGTCACATGTGAGTTTAAGGACATCTTTCCAGGGCATTTCTTTAATTTCCAGGGGTGGTGCCTTTAGCTTTGCATGAGATCTTCTCTGTGTGTGTTAGAATGAAAGAGAGGCAGTTACACATAAACATTGCATATATCATCATCATCATCATTATTTTTACTTCTAAGGTTAAGGCATTTAAGCATGGAACACTAAACACACATCGTTTGATACAGTTTGCAAGCGTGTAGTGAATTCCTAATTGTAGTGGATTTACAGTTTGTCTCATGCCAGACTGATAAATGTATTGCTTTTATCCTTCTCTCAGGCAAGAATAAGTTCATGCTGTCTTCACTAACTCACCCAGAAACCAGAGTCTCATGGGTTTGACCAGAGGATGGATGGTGTATCTAATTCCAGGTGTTACATTTACCACTACTTCCCAGTTGCAAATACCCAATTCTGAAAGAAAAATATTTATTCAGTGAGAGGCAAGGGTGTCCCTGAAGATTCACTAGTCTCCGAACAGGATTCGTACTAAACAGAGGAGGAGAGGAGAAGGTTACAGAAACAAAGCAGAGGGGGAGAGTGCCTAGTGTTATTCACCCAGTCGTGTCTGACTCTGTGTGACCCCATGGGCTGTAGCCCACCAGGCTCTGTAGGCCATGGAGTTCTCCAGGTAAGAATACTGGAGTTGGTTGCCATTCCCTTTTCCAGGGGATTTTCCTGATCCAGGAATCAAATCTGAGTTTCCTGCATTGCAAGCAGATTCTTTACCGCAGATTCTTTACCATCTAAGTCATCAAGGAAGTCAAGCAAGATCTGAAAAAAGTGGAGGTGATGAGGAGAACCCAGATACCAATGACTAGTGACAGAGCCTTGAGTTTCTGGTTAAAAGGTAAAATATCCAGCACTCTTCATTTTAAATAGTAGCCATGGTAAAATAAAAAATGAAATTACATGAAGGACTTCTTTTCATCAATTTTACATCAATTAAGAGTCCAATAAAAAGAATGTAAATACAATGCTTGCTTGGCTTCTTCCTTTATTAAATATACAGAAAGCTTTGGAACCAAGAATGCCATGTCCGACTACAAGGAAACACTTGTTCATATTGCTTTATGTTCATTTACTCAGGCTGTTGGTAATTTGGCAAATTTAAATTTGGCAAGTTAACCTTCAGGGAAGAAACAAGTAAACAAAACATTTAATGTTTTCCTGGTTCTCCTATTACCATGTCATGATTTCCTTCAAAAGAAATGCAGGTCCAATAGTTAGTTTTGATTCACACATGACGAATCTATTAAGTTTTACCAAGTTACCAATTCATATTTAGAAACTTTTGTCAAATTACCTGCATTCACTCAATTTTATGTAAACACAAAATTTACATGGTCCTGTTGAGTATGAGGCCTTGAATATATGTGGATAAAATAACAGTAATACCAATCCACAATTTTCCACTCTGATTTCTTCCTGACAATATTATTTCCTTTGCATACACGTCATCCTGTCTCTCACAGAGAGTGGCTCTATTTTTTTTTTTTTTTTTTTGCTTATGCTCCCACTTAACAGCAGTCATTAATTTACTGATACCCTGTCTATCAGTCCCACAATGTCTTGATTAGGGCTGTTATCCTAATCAAAAGGCTGATAATTAAGACTATCCATCTGTAGACTTCTAAGTGCTAAGATGAGTTGAAGATCCTAATTAAGATTATTTAGGTGTTACTTAAATGCCATCATTTGATTCAGCTAATCATACCAGCAGGTACATTAGATTTGCATTAATGTTCTGCTGAAGCCAGCAGCTCTTTAGGCAGATCAAAAATGTAGATTGCAGACACTATTTCAAACATCTTTATTTGAAAGTGATATTGAGACAATATGTTAAGATAAGCAGGATGTTAGAGCAGTTCGGTTATTTCAATGTTGCTTAATTTACTCTACGGTAATAAGTGGAGTATTTAAAATAAACAGCCTATTTATTGAATTTGCTGTGTATCTTTCATCATCTCACACCCTCTCTCTCTCAAACACACACACACAAGCCAACAGTGATGCATTTTTACCAGGATTTCCCGTTTCGTCACTGAAACTTCCTGTAGTATTCTAAACGTCTCACAAACTAAGTTCCTAAATAGCAGTTCTTATGAATGATAAAGGGTTTTTGTCGCAATCAATGCCTGATGCTACCTTGTGAACAAATAAGTAAAAGAATATGCATTTTATTTTTAAAACTCACATTAATATTCAATTATCCTGCAACATAAACAATCAAGAAAATTAGCAAAGTATAATTCATTAATGTCTTGTTTTCTTGTACTTTACAGAAAATGTAAAATAGATTACTTTGTTTAAAATTTTATAGTTATAATGGACGAAAGTCCCTTCATAGTACCTATGCCAGGTGTTGCTTTCAGCTGACTTTCCCCCCAAGTTTTGATGATGAACAATCGTACTACTTGTAGAGAAGATGCGATCACATTTATTTAAAAGAGGTGTCCTCATAAAGTATGTGGCCACTGTTTTTAGTTCTCTCGCTCTGGTGTGAAGAAGAAGGAAAGCATACACCTAAGTTTTCTGTTAATGTGTAACTCCTGTCATTATATTCAGACATATTTCAGGCAGGGCAAGCAGAACAGATAAAAAGAGATACCATAAGGCAAGGAGAGTGAACTGCTTTTTATAAAGTTCCGTATACGGTTAGTAACATATATGGCAGCTATGACAAAACTTTTTGCTCCAGGGGTATAACCCTGTGAAGGTCTGCTTAATATTAATATCTATGTTATTCATACACTGAATCAGTTCTAATTTCCTTGAGCATCTCAATATTTTAATGTTTTTACTACTACTACTATTAGTTACTAATAATATTTTACTACTAATATTGGATGTTTAAGGATATGCATGATTTCTAGAAATCATTATTCATTCTTCATACTTTATATATTATAATAGCTTTATATAATATACTTATCCTTGTGTTTGAGATATGGCATACTTTGTAATTCATCTGATGCTCAAAGACACTGGTTTAAGTTTCAAATCATAATTTGAAAATATAACTAGCTTTCGTTTTTATAATCTTCACAGTAATCTTTAAAAATATTAGGCCTTTCGTAAGTATCCACCTATTGTCTATATGCACATTAATGAAATGATTACATTTATCCAGATGCTCCAGTGTAATTTTCTCTGCTCAGCTATTAAGGGGTTAGATGTTCAACTTGAGATACTGCTTAATAAACCAAAAGAATGCAGTGGAGAACAGAGTAGCCTAGGCATCGAGAATATAGCCTAATTTGACACTGGGTAATTTAGGGATGAATATGCCGGAAACTGTTAAGACGTTGAGGCTACTAATGAGAGCCCTTAGTAGTGTCAATTTCCTTGAAAAGTGACAAAAATTACTTATGGCTCCGTGATTATAATGTAATCAATGTACATTTTGCCTTAATGGCTTACTAAAATTAATTTACTACAAAGAATACCCATTTATTTAAAATTTTATTTACATTGTTGCTATAACCCTAATTAGTTTAAGTTATCCTGTAGCCTGCTTGCTAGATGTCCGTTTCATTTAGTTGAATGATATTTCGCTTCGAGAAACTTACTGAATATTAAAAACTGTGAGCAATGGTGACCACAAGTTCTGAATATAAATTCAAGCATAAAATATTGCAAAAGTGCTAAGTGTGAAGTCGCCATTATTCATTGGGCATCTACTGTTGTGTACTAGGCACTTAATATGTGTCTTCAACTCTACTCTTCATTACCCTGTAAACAGACACAGTTGTCCTCCTTTGACAGCACTGATAGAATTAAGAGAGCTCAGTTAACTCTCACTCTTTCTGAGAACATCTTTCTCATCTACAAAGTGGGAATAACAATATCTACTTTTTAGAGATATTTTAAGACTTGAGATTCTTGTTTTAACACCTTTTTTTCCTAAAATAAAAAAATCTCATCCTGCAATCTTTCCCATCTCACTGAATGACAACTTGATTCTTCCATTCCCCAGAGTTTAAATTCCTTGGAGACAGCTCTGGTGGTTCTTTTTATCCTTCATTCCACAATTATTTCATAAACAAATCCTGCCTGCATCTTTTCATGACATTTCCATCTTCCCACTTCTCACCATCAATCACTGCATTAATTCAAGCCTACACTTCACTGGCAAAATGATTGAACTAGTCCCCAAGCTAGCTCCCTGCTTCTGCTCTCAACACCATGTCTTGCCCACCCAGAGTTCCCAACATCAGTAAACAGAGAGGCTGTAAAAATGCAAGTCAATAAATGCTACCTGTTGTGCTTTGAATGTTTGTGTTTCTCCCAAATTCATACTTTGAAGTCCTAAATCCCAGTTCCATGGTAATAAAAGGAGCTCTTCTGGAGGAGCTTAAGTCATGAGGGTGGGGCCCTTCAAAGTGGGATTAGCACTCTTATGAACAAGACCCCAGAAAGCTGCCTGGCTCATCCCACCACATGAGGATGCAAAGAGAAGTCTAGGACCAAAGTGGGCCCCCACCAGACTCTGATCTCAAACTTCAGCCTCCAGAACTATGAGAAATTAATTTCTGTTGCTCCTACACCAACCAGTTTGTGGTACTTTGTTACAGCAAACGGAGTGGGCTAAGACACCGCCCTGTGCTTGGAAACCTTCAACAGACAAATCAGGATGTTGGCAGGGTCCCTTCCTCTATTACCTCACCCTCCCACGTCTCGGCACTCTGTTGGAGGACCTGAGCCCACTCCACATTGCCAGCACCTGCAGCTCTTTTCCTGGGAGTTACCCTGGCTGTAAGGTTGGTCATGGCTACATCAGGGCATGGAAAAGCTGGGGCAGCCCTCAGCCAATGACAGAAGGAGGCAGATTAGATTATAGATTAGATTTAATTAGTAGATTATATCCCAACTTTCTGAATTCTTAGGTGAGACAGGTCTGAAATCTGTCGTGTTATCCCCTAGAGGGGCTTCCCAGGTGGCACTAATGGTAAAGAACCTCCCTGCCAATGCAAGAGACCTAAGAGACTGGGTTCAACGCCTGGCTCGGGAAGATTCCCTGGAGAAAGGAATGGCAAACCAGTCCAGTGTTCTTGCCTGGAGAATCCCATGGGCAGAGAAGCCTGGCAGGCTACAGTCCACAGAGTAGCGAAGATTCGGACATGACTGAAGCGTCTTAGCACACTCATAAACACCCCCCAGAAATCCCAGCAAAATGTAATGCCAATTGCCCTGAGCAGTAACCAGTTCCTAATGTTCTCTAAATTTATACCATTTCCCACTCAGTACTAGTATTTCCTAGAATCCTCTCCCAAATAAACACCTTTGCCTCAAACCCTGATCTTGGGGATGTAATCTAAGTGAGCCCATCTTACCCACAGTGTCTTACAAAATTTCCTCCAAAAACAATATACTAATGTATATATATACACTGTATATATATATATATACAGTGTATATATATACTGTATATATATACAGTATATATATATAGTATATATATATACTGTAATTAAATTTAAGAAACATGATATAAACAAATAAAATATAAAAAGCTGTGAGGTTAATATGAAATTAATTTGGATAATTGAATAAAGATTATAATCGTGTGTACTTTTCCACATATACCACACTAACTAGTTCAAATTCACTTACATAGAATAGAAATGTATATGGTTTTGATTCAAATGATCTTTCTCACAATAGTAAAAGCTGTTTGGATGATTCAGGGTATTTGCGCAGCATACTAATGTTTACCTAAAAGGGACATTTTAAATTTTACTCACATTTGTTAAAATATACAAGTCAGTGTTTCCTACGCTTGACCTTAGAAGCTCATCTTTCTGGCATACTTCTTTAGACTTTGCCAAAGTGTTTACTTTTCTAATTACCTCCTGTTACATTAGTTAAGTTCCCTTGTGCTGGCCTAGGGAGTTCTTCTGGCCCACTGGTATTTGCACTTGGAATTTAAATATTTGTGAGAGTACTTGCCCTGTTCTTTACTCATCAGTTAGCAAAGTCAAACATCATTTAGTCTCAGACTCCATGACCAGGATGGAGGGAATGCTAGCCCATCCTGGCTTTTTTTGTTTATCTGCTCTGGAACAACATTTGTTTTCAATGCCAGGGTCACTGATTATTCATTCATTCACTATCCACTGAACATTTATATGACAGGCACAAAATTTGCCTGTGAATTTAAGGAGTTTTACCCTAATGGGCAGAGACAGATGTGAGCAGATAATTGCAAGGTGATTGGACATGTTCTGGTGTGCACAATATGTAATGAACACACAGAGGATGAAGACACGGGCTCTGAATGAGGGAACTGTGATGATGCTCTGGAGGGGAAGAAGAGAGCTCTGCAGACAGAAATCTAACACTTCATTTTTAATTTTTTTAACTGTGATAAAAATCGCATAATATAAGACATACTATTTTAACTGTAAAATTCAGGGCACTGAGTATATTCATATGGGTGTACAACTCTATCTCTTGAGTTTTTCACCTTCTTAAACTGAAACTCTGTCCCCATTAAACATTAACTCCCTGTCATCCTTCCCCACTCCTCATGCCACAGCCCCAGGCATCTACCAATGTACTTTCTGACTCTATGAATTTAACAAGGCTAGGTACCGCATATAGGTGGAATCAAACTGTATTTGTCTGTACTTAAAGCCTTCCTCAGTGATCAGTGCAAAGAAATAGAGGAAAATAACAGAATGAGGAAGACAAGAGATCTCTTCAAGAAAATCAGAGATACCAAGGGAACATTTCATGCAAAGATGGGCTCGATAAAGGACAAAATAGTATGGACCTAACAGAAGCAGATGTTAAGAAGAGGTGGTAAGAATACACAGAAGAACTGTACAAAAAACATCTTCACAACCCAGATAATCACGATGGTGTGATGACTCATCTAGAGCCAGACATCCTGGAATGTGAAGTCAAGTGGGCCTTAGGAAGCATCACTACGAAGAAAGCTAGTGGAGGTGATGAAATTCCAGTTGAGCTATTGCAAATCCTGAAAGATGATGGTGTGAAAGTGCTGCGCTCAAATTTGGAAAACTCAGCAATGGCCATAGGACTGGAAAAGGTCAGTTTTCATTCTAATCTCAAAGAAAGGCAATGCCAAAGAATGCTCGAACTACCACATAATTGCACTCATCTCACACACTAGCAAAGTAATGCTCAAAATTCTCCAAGCCAAGCTTCAGCAATACATGAACCATGAAATTCCAGATGTTCAAGTTGGTTTTAGGAAAGGCAGAGGAACCAGAGATCAAATTGCCAACATCCACTGGATCATTGAAAAAGCAAGAGAGTTCCAGAAAAACATCTATTTCTGCCTTATTGACTATGCCAAAGCCTTTGACTGTGTGGATCACAATAAACTGTGGAAAATTCTTCAAGAGATGGGAATACCAGACCATCTGATCTGCCTCTTGAGAAACCTGTATGCAGGTCAGGAAGCAACAGGTAGAACTGGACATGAAACAATGGACTGGTTTCAAATAGGAAAAGGAGTACATCAAGGCTGCTTATTGTCACCCTGCTTATTTAACTTATATGCAGAGTACATCATGAGAAACGCTGGGCTGGAAGAAGCACAAGCTGGAATCAAGATTGCCGGGAGAAATATCAATAACCTCAGATATGCAGATGACACCACCCTTATGGCAGAAAGTGAAAAGGAACTAAAAAGCCTCTTGAAGAAAGTGAAAGAAGAGAGTGAAAAAGTTGGCTTAAGGCTCAACATTAAGAAAACTAAGATCATGGCATCTGGTCCCATCACTTCATGGGAAATAGATAGGGAAACAGTGTCAGACGTTATTCTTTTGGGCTCCAAAACCACTGCAGATGGTGATTGCAGCCATGAAATTAAAAGACGCTTGCTCCTTGGAAGGAAGGTTATGTCCAACCTAGATAACATATTAAAAAGCAGAGACGTTACTTTGCCAACAAAATTGGTCAGAGGAATTCTGCATAATGTGAGAAAAACATCCCTAACATCTTAGGATAAATGAAATACTTCCCATCAAGTTATTTTTTTTATCATGTCGATGATTCCATCTTATGAAATCCTTTATCTATTTTGTTGTAGTTCTTGTTGTTGTTTAGACCCTAAGTCATGTCTAACTTTTTGCAACCCCATGGGCTGTAGCCCACCAGTCTCCTCTGTCCATGGGATTTTCCAGGCGAGAATATTGGTGTGGGTTGCTATTTCCTTTTCCAAGGGATCTTCCTGATCCGGAGATCAAATCTATGTTTCCTGCACTGGCAGGTGGATTCTTTACCACTGAATTTTATTTTATAGTAGCTTGATTAAGAGTATTCATGTCTGATGAGGGGTTAACATCTGAAGAATACAAGGAATCCATGCAAATAAATAGCAAAATCACAAATAACTCAAAATATGGGCAAAGGATCTGAACAGACATTTTTCCAAAGAAGACACACAAATTCACAAATGGTGAATAAAAAGGTGCTCAGTATCATTAATCATCAGGGAAGTGCAAATCAAAACTACAATGAGTTATGACTTCACATCTGCTAGGATGTCTGTTCTCAAAAAGAGGAGAAAACAAATGCTGGACAGAGGGTGGCAAATAGGCAACCCTCGGGCACTTTTGGCAGGAGTGTAAACTGGTGTGGCCTCTAAGGAAATCACTATGGAAGTTCCTCAAGAAGCTAAGAATAGAACTACCTCATGTTCCATCAATCCCACTCCTGGGTATATATCCAAAGAAAAATGAAATCATTATCTGAAAAGGATATCTGGACTCCTGTTGTTTGTAGCAGTGCTGTTCACAATAGCCAACATACAGAAACCACCAGTGGGTCTGTCGGTGAATGAATGGGTCAAGGAAACACATATACTCCATTGTATACAGTTCATTGTGTGTACGGAATGGGCTATATTCAATGGAATATTATTCAATCTTTTAAAAGAAGGATATCCTGTCATTTGCAACACCATGAATGAGACTGGAAGGCATTATGCTGAGTGAAGTAAGTCAGACGGAGAAAAATAAATACTGGATGGTGTCACTTATATGTGGAATCTTTAAAAAAAAAAGTTGAACTCATGGGAAGAGAAAAGTGGAAAGGCAGTTGCCTAGCGGTTGGGAAAAGAGAGAAAAGTTGGTCAAAGGGTTTAAGCTCTCAGCTCTAAGATGAGTAAGGTCTGACTGAATGATGGTGGTGACGATAGTTAATAACACTGTATTCTATAATTGAAATTTGCCAAGAGAGAAGAACTTAAATGTTCACAGCAAAAAACAAAAAACAAGAGTACGTACGTGAAGTGACAGACAAGCTGATTCACTCTGCTATAAAGCAGAAGCTAGCACAGTACTGTAAAGCAAGTGTACGACAATAAAAATTAATAAGAAGGAAATGTATATTTGTGTATAATGCATGCTACAAAGCTTCAGTCATGTCTGGCTCTTTGTACCCCTATGGATTATAGCCCACCAGGCTCCTCTGTCCATGGGATTCTCCAGGCAAGAATACTGGAGTGGGTTGCCATTTTCTCCTCCAGATCTTCCTTACCCAGGGATTGAACCCAGGTCTCCTGAGCATCCTATGCTGCAGGCAGATTCCTTACCGCTGAGCCACTTGCAAGTTAACTCTGAAGCCTGAAATGACACTGTAATCCTTCTTCACTGAGGGAGACGATGGGAAGGGAAGAGAGAGCAAAATCTATAAACTTAATGTCTTGTTCTTGTCACTATTTTTTTTCCTCTTCCTAATATGTCTTTCCTCATGTAGATTTTTTTTTCTTTTTCTTTTTTTTCCCTGTTGTAGTTTGTGTCAATGGGAAGGAGAGCTTTGGGCTTCTCAGAGATTTTCACTTCTTATCACTTTCCAGAGGAAACCCCCTGCTGCGCTTCCCCATCATCAATTTTCCATCTCCCGGCATGTTGCCCCCAGCCCCCCTCCTGGGAAACTTCCTGTGTCATATGTCTTCCAGCCTGCCTTGCAGTTCAGATGTCAGGCGTGTTTGCAGGGAGACACAGAGGGATAAATGGTACGGCAAAGAAGCCCACGAGTACAGCAGATCTATGCTCCACATGTGTTTGAAGGGAGTGTGATGAAGATAGCATTTTACATCTGGGAAAGGAAGGGTACGCTGTTTAACAGATGGTATTAGACCAGTCGGCTAGCCATGTGGAAAAGGAAAATGAAGTTAAACCCCTACCTCACAACATGTACCCTAATAAAATCCAGATGAATTAAACCACAGAACGACTGAAGTGAAGCAAAGGTGAACGTGTGCTGTTGACCTAAGGTAAGCCCTGGGACACATGAGCAAAGACAGAAAGCAAGAAAAAGCAATAGATCTGAGTGCAGAGCTCGAATTTTCTCCAACGTAAAGAAGTTAGGATACATGTATTTATATTATAAATACATGATTTATAATATACAGCCTATATATTAATATTCAGCCTATAAGTATCTCCTAATATTACCTAACAGAACACATTATTAGAAAATTGAGCCTAAAAAGTATAGGCAGATAAGCAACAAATGAAAGTTAATGCAATCATCAAATTTTATATTGTCTGTAAGATGGGGAATTAAAATGCATTATTCAGTGCTTATAAGGCAGGGGTAAAATACTCTCTTTCATATATATCACCTTAGGTTTTAAATTGGTTCTTCATGGTGAACAGCTTGGAAAGCTATATCAAAAGCCTTAAAAGCAGGTATATTTTCTACCAAATTCCATGTTTAATCTTTAAGGAAAATTGAAAGTGACATATTGTTAAAAATATTCAAGTATTGAAAACTATTTGCATATTAAATTATAAAGATTTGACTAAGTGCATTATGGCAGAGGTCCTCAATTCTTTTTGCCACCAGGGGCTGGTTTTACAGAAGACAATTTTTCCACGAACTGAGTAGGGGGATGGTTCCGAGATAATCCAAAGGCGTTACATTCATTGTGCTGCTGCTGCTGCTAAGTCTCCTCAGTCGTGTCCGACTCTGTGTGACTCCATAGACGGCAGCCCACCAGGCTCCTCTGTCCCTGGGATTCTCCAGGCGAGAACACTGGAGCAGGTTGCCATTTCCTTCTCCAATGCACGAAAGTGAAAAGTGAAAGTGAAGTCATTCAATCATGTCCGACTCTTCCCGACCCCATGGACTGTAGCCCACCAGGCTCCTCCGTCCATGGGATTTGCCAGGCAAGAGCACTGGAGTGGGCTGCCATTGCCTACTCCGATTTATTGTGCACTTTATTCCTTATTATTATTATTTCGGCTCCACCTTACGTTATCAGGCATTAGATACCAGAGGCTGGGGACCCCTGCATTATAACACATAAAAGGCGCTGCTACATATCCATTTTAATGTTTCTAAAACTGTGGATAAACAATTACTACTTAGGTATTAACTGTGAGTTAAAGGCATACATGAAAGTTAAAAAAAAAAAAAAAAACTAGAAAATCCTACAACATAAAATGTAAATGTTTATACAAGGGATTAAATGAAAGTAGAAAGTTGTATAGAACCCTTCAAATTGTATCTCAAGCAGAAAATCATGGGAAAAAACCCCTTCGTCCATTTTTTGGTAAGGTTGTCTGTGAAAGTGAAAGTCCCTTAGTCATATCTAACTCTTTGTGACCTTATGGACTATACAGTCCATGGAATTCTCCAGGTAAGAATACTGGAGTGGGTTGCCATTCCCTTCTGCAGGGCATCTTCCAAACCCAGGAACTGAACTGGGGTCTCCTGCATTGCAGGTGGATTCTTTACCAGCTGAGCTACCAGGGAAACCCCAAAGTATCAAAGAATCAGTATCAAAGAATTTTCTAAAAATGAAGAGGATATGATTTAATTTTCTTTTTATGTAATATATTTAGAATGCACAACTGGATTTGCAAGTTAATCATCAGACCACCTTCACAGCCTTTAAAAGGGCCACAGGTAATCTCACTAGGGCGGAGGAATATCTGCCTTATTCATATTTTGGAAGATAAGGCAATTCTACCTCTCCCTGAGTAAGGTATTTAAATCTTTACTTGACTAGAAATCATGCCTTAAGCTTATCTAAATCTCCCTTGCTTCACTTCAATAGATTGATAACTAGTTCTATTTAGTTTTGGATTTATGTGTGTTCCATTTGATTCAAGGAAGTTAAAAGTGCTTATGACTATTTATCACATCCTAAGAACCTCCTGGTATCCAGGATTTGGAATGAGAATACATAAATTCATGCCCCAGCTTCATCAGGCATTCACTGTATCGCATTCAGCAAGTCACATCTTCCCTCTAAGCTTAATTCCTTCCTCGGCATGAAGATAACTTTTTTATGAAGTTGTGAGAAAACAAATACAATAATTCATACAAAGAGAATTGCAAAATTCTCGTTTTTGCAATTAAAACGAGATGTCACATAGATATCAGTCACTTTTAACATAGATATGTTCAGTCAACATGTCTTGGATCATTCTTTTTAATAATTAAATAACAACAGCAGCAATTATACCAGTTGGTTTGCCATACAAGATTTTGTTTCTGCAATGCTAATTTATTCCCCAGTATAAATCAGTAATACATTGTTTGATCTCAAAACATGAAATTCTTTTTTAACTTCCCCCTCTTTTTCTATGAGTCTGTATGTCTAAAATGACAATATGGTCATCTCTCCTTAAATGCTTCTCCATCCATCCCCCATTTCCATCCCCGTGTGTTTCTTGTATCTTCAACTTTTGCCCAGAAGGAATCGATGCATCAGACAGACTCATATATGGATTCTCCCCCTGCTGGTTCCTGTTTGTGTGACCTTGTTCATATTATGTAAGCTCAAACTTCAGGGTTCTCACCTATAAAGTGAGGATAAGGCAAACTTATCTCACTGAATAAAACTGAGTAAAAATTTCATTATAAACTCCCTGTGTTCAAAATCGTCAGTTATTCACTGAAGTTTAAAGTTCTTAGACGGACTTTGGAGACCAGTCTCTTACTTCCCATTTACCTTTTCTCTTAATTCTTTTCCAATCATTATCACCACCCACACGATTTTGCTGCCTTGACAAGTAGAGGCACAAAACTTACGACCCAACATGCTTCTTAAAAGAAGGCAGTCAATCCTTTTATTCCCTTGTTTTGATATGGATTAAGCAAAGTTTTCTGCATATGTCACACAATTAATTTTAGGGAAAATGCTGATCTTTGTCTCAGAATATTGGAAGATTCCAGTTCTACACTGACTTGCATGTTACACTAATGGGCATAGCTTTTGACTCATTGTGCAACTGGCTAAAATAAAATTTTCACCATACCTCATTAGTCTCTTTAACTGAATATGACTGACTCCAAGTGAAGAGAGAGAATCTTTGTTATCCACCATTCCCTTTCTATCAATGAGATGCAAAATTAAAATATGTAATATTCAGTCACCCATTAAATGTATTCATATAAAGGTTAGGTACCAGGTGATTACAAAACCGTATTTTCTAGAGTCTACTGAAGCATCAGTCTTTAAAACATGGAAAATATTTTTATTTGACAAGTGTTTCTCATGACCAATCATAAAGAATTATAAAAATATATGAGGAAACAGTGTAAAGATAATTGTTATCCTATTAAAAATACTTATTTCATATTGTACATAACACAGAGCCTACAAAAGAGCTCTGAGTACATGCTCCTTAATGATTGAATTCAACATATTGTATAGTTTTGCTAAATGCATTGCTACCTAATTAATTATGTTAAAATGCTCCATATTTGCAAATAAACCTATTTACAAAGCAGAAGCAGACTCACAGACTTAGAGAACAAATCTGTGGTTGCCAGGGGTTGGGGGGTGGTCAAGTAAAGGAATAGTTAGGTAGTTTGGGATGGACATGTGCACACTGCTCTGTTTAAAATGGCTAACCAACAAGGACCTACAGTATAGCACAGGGAACTCTGCTTGATGTTAAGTGGCAGCCTGGATGGGAGGGGAGTTTGGGGAAGAATGGATACATGTATATCCATGTACATACAAAGGCTGAGTCCCTTTGCTATTCACCTGAAACTATCACAGCATTGTTAATCAGCTATACTCCAAAATTAAATGAAAAGTTTAAAAACAAAAAAAAAGAAACTCAGTTATTTGGATGAGAGGTTTCATTGTGCTTGGTTTTAAGCAAAGAGCTGGAATTCAGAGCACTCAGAGAAGTCTAGGGGACTTGGGAGATGAAGAATGTTTCTAGGATGACTCTAGCCCCTGAAATGTCAAAGTCGAAGAAGAGCTGGATGGTGGAACCAGGGCTACTTTGCTGCAGACCTGCATCCGCTTGTTCAAGGTCAGAGCAAGGACATGAAACAGACCATGCAAGGTTTAGAATGAAGTCATTTGCCACCTGTCAAGGGCAAGGCAGGTAGCCAGATCAGAAACCAGGCAGCCAGAGATGAACATAGCTAAGGTGTTAAGGAAAATGAGCACAGATGGCAAGGTGGTGTCAGGAATTGAAGGGAGCGGACCGAGCTCTTTGGCGAGGAGAGCTTGGTCACAGTACACAGAGATCACACAGAGAATGCTCAGTGAGCGTTAGAGAACCAACAAATAAATTGATAGAAACAAACAGAAGAGCATTACCCCAGAGAGGCTCCAATTAACATTAGCTTCTTTAGAAATGGTTCTTGTAGACTGGTGCCCATCAGAAGAAAATGTACAGAAAAAGTCTAATTTAGTGTTAAGACAACTTTAAGATTCTGTGTGGCTAGCTTGACTCTTATGTGAAACGTTTTACGTGGAACCACCCACGGAAGTGAAGAGGGTGTGAATAGGGGAAAATGGCAGCTCAAAGTGAGTGCATAAGTACATGTGTCACTTCTGAAGGTATTTAAATAGCTAAAAGTGACCAGAACCAAGAAAACTAACTCCCCACATCAAAGTCAATTTTCTTGTTCCACTGAGGGACTAGCCTTGCTTTTAAGAGTCCGTCTTTCCAAGTGAAATATTTTTTCAATTTAATTATATCGAGAAAGCTTAATTGTTTTTAAGTTTCATTTGTTTCCCTTTGTTTTTTAAATACTGTTAGCAAACCATTCATTCAACTATGAATAAAAAGAGCAAGAACCTTCTCAGTTAAAGCATGTTCTTTCTCAGCAATAAGCCCAGTTTCTTTGATGAGCAAAATAAATTTTGGTATGTCTTAATGAATTGCTGGCTTTTCATAGAGTAAGGTTATGAATTTAAATTACTCAGAGACAGGTGGAGACTCCTGGTGTAAACAAGGTAGGTGTATAGTGACCTTTGCCAAGGCTGATATTATTTATGGGTTTTATAAATGATCCGGAAAGATGGCACAAAACAAAATCTCCTTCTTTGTGGATGACATTCAGCTTTTGGGAGTAAGAAAAGGCCAAGATAATAGAAGCAAACATCTTTTTTTTTTTTTTCTCTAGCTGCTTTGTATTCTAGCTGTTCCTTTTGGGCATGCTATTTTCAACTTCCTTTGGCTTCTCTGGTGGCTCAAGGGTAAAGAACCCACTTGCTGATGCAGGAGATGTGGGATCAGTTCCTGGGTCAGGAAGATCTTCTGGAGTATGGAATGGCCACTCACTCCAGTATTCTTCCCTGGAAAATCCTGTGGACAGAGAAGCTTGGTGGGTCCATGGGGTCGCAAAATAACTGGACATGACCTAGTGATGAAACAACAATGGCATAACATTGTTAACTTACTGACTTATTTGACTGTATAGCAATGTATCTGCCTTTCAAAATTCGTGAATGTGGGTTCTTACTTAACAGATATGAAAAACAAACATCAGAATGTGATAAATGTCTCTTGATTATCTGAATAATTCTGGCACTCCCATTATGATTTTGAGAATTGAACTGCTTTCTAAGAGACAAAGAGAGAAGACTGGAGTTTGGAACTGGTGTTAACACTCCTAAAATGCTTTTATAGGCAGGACTATTGTCATCTATTTTAATCAGAGGCATGTTTAATATAAAACAAGTAATGCATAGTGGTGCTTTTGTTAAGGGGGAAAAAAATATCTTAACACTTGATGCTGAAATTAACTGATTTCTAACACCTTATCAAATTATTTAAACTGTTTAAAATTTCATGTTTTTTTATTTAAAATTTTCATGATTTAAAATAGCACCTGTAATAATTGAAAGTCAAATTAATTTTTAAATTATACCTGTGTCTTCTGGTAAGGAAATGGAATCAAGAGTACGTGTCAAAAGGAACTTTGTTAATGCTAATATGTTAAATATCAGTTTATTCTTCGTATTTCATCTTAGCTAGATAGTTTTGACTATTTTGTTGTATTTTGACTAATGAATTCTATGAGTTTCATGCTACCTTAATTATTTTGTCATTTTTTAAAAAATATATCTAAATTTTTAAGAATATATAAACTAATAATTAACAATCATTGAAGTAACACCAAGATTGTATTTGGCTAGGTTCCACTTAATCAAATTATTTACATAATTATATAATACATCCCCCTAAAATATATAATTTTGGTAAATTCTTTTTAAATTTTGGTAAAACGTGTTCCTTTTGAAAAGAATGAATTCTATATATTTTACATATCTTTACTTTTAGGAATAATCAAAGTTTACAAACTGTTTCTACATGTACAAAATCACTCTGTCAAAAAAAAAAAAAAAACAGCTTGTAATCAGCTCTGTACTTTAACAAAGGCCTGGGGATATTTTCAAACATTTGAGAATAAAAATTCGGGAGTAGGCAAAGTTTTTGATGTTCTTATGGAACAGTTTGTCAGTTCTCTAGGTGAACTTCCTACATCCCAAAATCCAGGGGCAGATCGACCAAGTAAACAGGGCAAGAAGTCCCCATACCCTTTCTTTGTACGAAACAGTTTGCATTGCTTGAAGGATCCACAGCAGGCATCTAGAAATTTGATCATGTAAGTTAACGAGAATAAATTGACAACTCTACCATATTCATACTACACACAAGAATCCAAGGTCCTGAAAAACCATATGGTTTCCTAAAGTCATACACGTTGTTGATGGAAAACTAGGATTAGAATATGTTTCCTTTTTATAATATTCTGTGACTAAAAAGATTTGAAGTAAAAATGGCTGAAATAGTCAGACTTTCTATAATATGGGTGGTAAATTCAGAGAACTGACCTAAAGGATGATTATGTTGTTTTAGTTGCTAAGTCATGTCTGACTCTTTGTGACCCCGTGACCCTGTGAACTGTAGTCTTCCCTCCAGGCTCCTCTCTCCAGGGATTTCCCAGGCAAGTATACCAGAGTGGATTGCCATTCCTTTCTCCAACGGCTCTTCCTGACCCAAGGATTGAACCCAGGTCTTCTGAATTGCAGGTGGATTCTTTACCAAGGAGCCACCAGGGAAGATGGGCCTAAAAGATACATTTCAACAAATCAGTTAAGTCTATTAAAAACAAAAAACAAAGCAAAAAACCTAGCCAATGATCCAATGAATAAAGCTTATATTGTAATTGCTGTTAACCACAATGAGCTACTGCACAGCCTTGTGGGTAATCGGGATGCTCCTGGGGAAAGGGACTCACTTTTATTTTCTGACTGTGCAAGGCCGCACTGTGTCCTAAACGGTGCAGAGTGATGATGCAGGCACACTGTCACAATCAATCTTGACATGTCAGGTAGCTGCTGGCAGCTCATGACACATTGGAAAAGTTCAACGATTCAAGTACAAAGATGGAGGGAAAAAAGTCAACAAAACCCCCTGAAACGTTCACTTGTTTCTTTGGTTACAGAAATGGTACGTGGCACATAATAATCCTTGTCAACAGAGATTCATCACATTCAAGGAAAGTATATGGATAATAGAGAGAGAGATTTCTTTTCTGCCTATCCACATGGTATTGATTTGCTCAGAGAAAATATTTACAGTTATATTTGGGTATATATAAGATGTATGTATATACATTCATAACGTGCACAGAATATGAAATTAATATATACATATATATGAGTATATAAATATATATGCATTTAAACCCACATATTTGCATTGAATAATCTGCAAGAACCTGGACCCACGATTCTTCAGAATACCATAATCACAGGAAGATTTCTCATCCAAACCTCATGGCGCTGGACAGTGGGATGCAAGTGTGAGCTGCATTCATCGTGAGACAGCACTGACCTAATGGCTTACTTTGCTGCAATTTCCTGCTTTTTTTGTCATTCAAATGAAAATAAATTTCAATATTCTGCTTGCTAGAAAAAAATCTGGTATCATATTCCAGACAGACTGTTAGAAGCTTTTCCACCTATAAATTATTGGGCTATCACGTCACCAGATCTGGTGAGCAGTGGCTGTTTTTAGCATTCTGCACTTCTTGCCAGACTTCTTTTGGTGGCATTGCTGTTACAGACCCATTAGAGGGAAGGGGACCGCTGTCACTGCACTGTGTCGGTGATGGGTACTAGGGACCCAACTGCTACAAGCATACATATTTAATGAAGCAAGGCTAAATACAAGGTTATAACGTTTAATAGCCTAAAAGAGACCAAAGTATATGTGAGAAATCATCTTCGTGTCATTGAATGCTAGACCCGAAAATTAGGAAAACATTCTTTGTGGGCACTGTCTGTGACATTTTTCAGTCAATATAGCAAATAAAATTAGTTTTGTATTTGATTAAATTATTAATGCATGGCTGCATTATTAATATTTGAAGCAATTGTACTTAATTTTATGTTTCAGTGTATGATGTAAGTGAATTGTTTCTAAGGACAAAGTATATTACACATAAAACTCTCTGTAAAATTTACCATTTCTTAATAATATTGGTATATTTGTGGAGTTTTTTAGTTACAATTTTACTTCCCCGAATCATTGAAAATTTCATATTATCTATTTGTTCATATTATACTTTTTGCATAAAAAATTGCACATGAGAGATAAACAGAGCTGTTAAAAATGTGTAAGCCAGTGAAACTAAGTAATGCTCCTATTTTAAAAACTGTGCTAATTTTATTTAACATTAAATGCATGTGTTTTTTAAATAAATAGCATTGCATTTTGCAGCTTTCATTATTGTATCTACAATTCACACTTATTTCTAATTATTTCAAATTTCAATTTAGTTGTTATATCATAGCCTTGAATATGACTTCACAAAAATTTCTGATGTCATCCTGATGAGTCAGAATTGGCTATTTTTATTTTATCTGTGTATCCAGCCTGAAGGGAAAATTCAGGATAACATATCTGATGTCTAGAGGAATTTCTTTCCTCAAAGTAAGTTCCAGATGATGGCTCAGCATGGGTTGTTGACTAGTCAAGCCACGTCATGACGGTGAGGTACTGCTTGCTCACCACCCATGACCGGGGCAACATGGACGAGCCCTGACATGGTCATCACTCACTGGCCATCTCTGGCACGACCACTGCTGACTTTGCTAGCATCGGCATCACTAACCATCTTTTACAAGAGCATAACTAACCATCGGTAGGATACCATCTCTGGCCATTCCTTTTCATGGGCATCAGTGACCTTAGTAACCCTGTGGAACAAGAAACAGTCTCTGAAAGTTAAAATGAAGTGCTCTTGGTCTCACAGCTCATAAGTAGCAAAACAAACATTTAATACCAATTCATTTTTTTAAGTTAAGAAATCTGGAATTCATAATGACAATAAAAATAGCTTAAAAATAGCCAAAGCATACAGTGGTAAACTGACAAATGCCAAAAGCCTACATCTATCAAAGGTCTGAGATATGTAGCTGTGAATAGAGATTCTTTTAAGACTTACTAAGTAAATCACTTGATTTCTTTGTGTTGACATTAATGCTAATGCTTGTTTTATTTTATAACCAAAGTGTTATTGCCTACCCTTAATTATAATTTTCAGAGAAAACTCTGACTGTGCCCATCACGTTCAGGGCTGCTTTGTCTCTAGATGGCGTTTGAGATAGATGAAGGAAAGTGAGGATCCACGGAGGAGGTCATTTGTTTACAGAGAAAAAAATTCATAAAAATAATTTGTCACTGTAACTTATTTCAATTTCCAGTGTATACATTTTTAAAGCAAGGATAATTAGCCTTCACACTGTGATAAGATCCACATTCAGTTAATCATTGCCTTCTTCATGGCCTTGAGATCCAGAAAATTTTGTTTTCGATCTTTTACATTTCACCATTTTTCACTTAGATTACATCCACAGGCGAAGAAGATTCAGGAGTAAAAAAATAAAAAGAAAGAAATGAAAATGCCAACAAACAGGTTATCACATGATTGTGATGTAGGAAATGATCTCAGGAGTCATTTGTAGCTGAGTAAAATATCAGAATAAGAAGCACTATAAGTTGTATTGCTAAAATTTAAAAAAATGGAAATTGAATATAATTGTAGCTGGCCAGCTGTTCATAGAGTCTCCTATGCTTTCTGACCACTTAGTTACTTAACTTTCGCTACTGTTCTCTAGTCAGTCAGGCACTGGCTAAAGTTGTTACCACTTCCTTAAAGCCCTTCCTCTTCCTCCTCTCACCTTAAATATGAGTTAAAGACAGCTCCTCGTGGCATTAGACAGGAACCAGCCCTCCTAAACCAATGGTTTCACTTTGAAATTACATTATAGAGAACACTGTTTTAAATTATGGAAACACATCTTCCCCAGTGATGTTTACAAGGCTGTGTCTGCAAGTTTCACTGTTCAAAACAACCAGAGGGTAATTACAGTTACAGAACAACTGAACTGTTTACTGAAGCTGAGAATGCATGGCATATTCTCAGGTGTCCTTGATGTCTAAAAATCAAGTTCATCCATTCTCATTGTGAATAACAGCTTTCATATATACATAGGTCAGAACTGGGTACATGGCAAAGTCTTGGTCCAAATTCACTCCTTTCTCTTTCCTATGGGGCTTCCCTGATGGCTCAGCGGAGGGTCCATCTGCAGTGCAAGAGATACAGGAGACCCACATTCACCCCTGGTTTGGGAGGATGAGGAAATGGCAACCTATTACAGTATTCTTGCCGGGAGTATCCCATGGACAGAAGAGCCTGGCAGGCTGTAGTCCATAGGGTCACTAAGAGTTGGACACGACTGAGTGACTAAGCATGCACACACTCTTTTTCAAAAACTCCTTCTCTTAATTTTCCTCTTCTTTTTATAGTATCATTTCTTTCTGGGGACCCTCACCCAGCCTCTGCTTCTAAATTTGTCAAAAAATGAAGCATGCAAAACAGATGGGACTAGATAGAGGGGTCTCATGCTTAAAGCAGGGAAAGTGAATAAAGCCATGGAAGTAATTTAAAGTATTTATATAATATATACTGTTCTTCTTCTTTATCTGATCAGTTCCCCAAGCTTGGAATTAGCTTTCCCTTCCAAGCTCCTGACACAGCAGACATTCAAAGCCCTTGTCTATGTTTAAACCACTAGAAGGAAGGAGGAAATAGACATGCAATGAGTTCACTCAGTTTATAAAATTTTTGCAAATAAATTACCTAAATTAATCAATGTCTAAAAACTCAATCTGATTGAGAAAAATTCTCCTACTTTATTTCCATACAAACAGGAGTTCAGTATTGACTTTTATAAAACTACTTATAAAAAACCTAATATGAGTCAACACCTTGAATTGTCCACCTGGTTTAAATGTATGGATAGGTCAGTGAGCCAAGTAAAGTAGCTTTGCTCCCAGAATTCACCTTCCAAAAAGGGAATCAAGGCAATCACACACACACACATACAACAGGGGAAGTGATGTTTTTGTTCTAGAAAAAGGAAACAAAGTAAAGTAAGGGAAAGGAACAGAAACTGTGCCTGTTGGGATGGTAGCAATGGACTAATGAGCATGGTGGAGGAAGCTAGACAAAGAGGTAGAAATTTTACTCAGTCATGAAAAAACAGCAATAATGTCATTTACAGCAACATGGATGGACCTGGAGATTATCATACTAAATAAGTCAGACAGAGAAAGCCAAGTATGATAATGCTCACGTGTGGAACAACTACAAAAAAATAATAAAGAAAGAAAAGAAAACGATGCAAATGAATGTAACTGCAAAGCAGAAACAGGCTCATAGACTTATTAAACAAATTTATGGTTACCAAAGGGGAAAGGAGATGGGGGCACCCAGAGGGACAAGTAGGGAGTTTGGATTTAGCATATATATATATTACTATACATAAAATAGATACCCAACAAGGACCTACTGTATATCACAGGGAACTATAGTCAATATTTTGTAAGAGAATAGAATTTGAAAAAGAATGTTACGTGTGTGTGTGTGTGTGTGTGTATATGTATATATATATATA